>CM057931.1:3833676-5033676 GCA_030141595.1 Chydorus sphaericus
TCTGATGAGTCGTGTTATCGAGAATCCCATGTAAGAAGCTGTCAAATTTTGAATTTATTACTATACTAGCCATCAGTATGCTCCAATTTGTACGCATCACTCAAACACGTTCTGCGCAATATGGCCTCATTGATCTCTATCAGCGAGAAACGATTCTGCTCCAATGGAACCTCGAGTAGGTGTACTTTTTGTTATTATGTATTCAAGTTTTGTCCCAACTGCTATTGAACTTGAACTGATTCATTTATCTGTTTCATTTCACCAACCTACGGTAAGACATAATCAAAAGCAAAATTGGTTCGATCGCTACGGTTGGCATCAATCGGCCCAACAAGCGTAACTGCGTAAACCACGCCACGGCCGATGAGTTACATCAAGCTTTCCAGAATTTGATGAAGATGAATCTGTCACTTCAATTGTACTCCATGGTATTGGGGGCAACTTCTGTGCTGGTTATGATCTCCAAGAGCTCAGTTCTGCAACTACTCCTAATCTCCTTCCCAAACACAGAGGCCCCATGGTGTGTTATTCAACATTTTTTAATGACTATGAAACCATGATTATTTTGAAGGAAAATTATTTTATCAGGGTCCATCAAGAATGTTGACTAAAAAACCACTGATCGCCGCTGTTGATGGGTTCGCCGTCGCCGGCGGATTTGAGTTGGCCTTATTGTGCGACATGCGGGTGATGGAAGAGACCGCCGTCATGGGTGTATTCTGCAGGAGATTCGGTATGTATGTGGTTTGCTGACGTGATTTTTTGAGATCATCAATGTGTTACTTAGAATTCCTTCGAACTGAAGGCATCATTTCGGATACAACGCTTATATTTTCTCGAGCGTATGTGTGATGATTGCATATTTGCCACCAGGGGTCCCTCTGATTGATGGTGGCACAGTGAGGTTGCCTGCCTTGATTGGACTTTCTCGGGCGATGGATTTAATCCTGACAGGACGAGCGATCAAAGCCAAAGAAGCTTTTGAATGGGGTTTAGCCAACCGAGTCGTATCGTGTGGCACAGGTACACAGTTTCTTGTTTGTTTTTACTATCACTTTTTATGATCTAATATTTTATATGAACAGCATTGGGCCAAGCAATTGAATTAGCTAACTCCTTCAGTAAGTTTCCGCAAATGTGCTTGCAAGCTGACGGAATTCGGCTTACTACGCCACTTACTCGGCTACTTCTCTAGAAGACGCTCTTCGCTACGAAAACGAGAATGGCAAACAAGTCTTAGAGCTGGTACATTTTACATATTTTCAATTGAATCTGTCAACCGTTGAATGTCGGTCAACAGCTCTGAATATTTTTGTCTCTTTTTTTTCAATTTAATAAAGGAATCCATTCCTGGGGCAAAGAAATTCGTGGAAGGCGTGGGACATCATGGGCAATTCCAGAGCCCGGGAGGCAAGTCTAATATCTAACTGCTCGCTTAAAAAAAAAAAAAAAAAAAACGGAAGATTACAGTGTTGAGAAGCCAGGAAAGAGACCACCGGTCATTAAGTTACTAACGGTCAACTCACTATCAATGTGCCTTGTTATAGTTTACCTCTTCCGCTCGGATAAAAGGACCGTATACATGTTATTGTCATGAGCTTTCAAATACAATTTCACTTGGTTTAAAAAAAAAATAGAAAAGAAAGAGATTTATAAATTGGCGTTGATGAAAGGAAAAGACGTGCCCTTTGTTGTATTTCGAATACAGCAGACGGTCAGCTGCTGAGAAAAGAGTTGGCGTCACTAATAGCTGGAAGAAGCAGCAGTGGCTCAGCAAAGGCCCCAATAGCATCGACTGTCCCGTTAGACTGTAACTTCCGCTCGGGCGGTCCGTGTGGCGGACGCGCGCCCTTCGTCGTGTCGAAAGATGTCTCTTCGAAAAGGAAAAAAAAGCCTTGAAATCCGCTTCTTTATGCACTATCGGTTATATTACAAAGCCATTCGCGTAGTTTAATCTGGCGGAATTTTATCTATAGAGGCGTTGATTTTAAACGATTCTTTGTTGTCGGTAACATCCGTTCTTTTACGGAAATAATTATTTTCTTCCCTTGAGAGAAAGTTTTCATTCGTCCCACGCGTTTCACTCTTGTTCTTCCTTGTATGAAAAATAATGAACATTGTGGGGACTTCCTTCTCTCACCTGAAACGTAGTACTACTACATGCAATGTCAAGGACGGTGGACGCCACGGTGCGTTTTCCCGATCATCCAGCAGCTGCTGCTCATGATGGATTGACTGGATTGCGGTGTGACATTTTTCAACTTTTCTTTATTCCACTTGGATTGTAATCGTCGATATTTGAGAAACATTTCAGAAATGTTTTCCTTTGTTTGCCCATTATCAGGATGCTGACCTAACGTGGGATGATCCGATCGACCGCCGAGCAACCGGTTACTACCGATGAAAGGAAAAAGGGATTGGCAGCAGCGGGGACTACACATCTTTTCTCCCTTCAATCCGAGACGCGAACCGCAAGGTTTCGATTGTAAAAAAGATGAAACTACACCCACGCTGCTGAGATAGAAAAAATAGGCGGATACTAAATAAGTAACGGACTTGGTATTTTCAAAAGCTGTAAAACAAAAAATCGCCAGCGCGCGGTCACGTAAACATGTTAAATATTTTGGGCCAACAAGGAGAAAGAGAGTCACTAGGTGATTATTTAAAAATCTACAAATTGTTTACCTGCGGAAGCCCGGGAGAGGTGAAAGAGGAAGATGGGCGAAAAAAGAAAAATAAGGAGGAGCAGCCGAATAAATCAGCAATGGGGGGTCGCCGGCCCTCCCGCCGGCCCTCAGGTGAGTGCCGATGAGGAGAAAGAAAGAAAGAAGAAGAAGAAGAACCGCACACGATAGATAATTGAGCCGCAGCACCTGTGTAGAATACATACACACAGAGGTTTCCCGTACGTACACTACGCACGCGCGTAGTGTATAAGTCCCGTCGTCGTTCCCGGCTGGATAGGTATTAGCTGTAGGCTCCCGCCGGTCTCAATGGTCAGTCTCTCTGCCGACTCTCAACTTGATAGAACGTACCGCTTCGCACCCTAGTGTTTAGTTGTGTTTAGACCAGCAATCATTTTGTTATTATTATTTCGATAAATCAAAGAAAGTTTTCAATTTGGACTAGCAAAATTAAACATTTCACGAAAATGCCGAAGAGGAGCAGTAGCACTAATGACAGTGCCACCGCTCGGATTCAAAGAAAGGTCAGTGCAGTATCTTTTACATCTATTAAAATTAACCTCGGAATCGAATTTGCGTTCAATATGATAGTTATTTAGTGATGTAACTGTAAATGGTTGATTGAATCATTCTATTTAGAGTTGTTAACCACACGCCAACTTATCGAACACGAACTGCCATTAATTTTAAATTGAAAGCACGAGTGCGTGAAATATTGAACAGAAAAGGTCTTTTCTTCTTTCATTCTTTTTGTTTGATCAGTCCATTGATGTGGTTGAATAGCCTTTTTGGATGATGACCAGTAGCTGGGTAAGGTGAACAAACCTTTTAAAAAATACCTGTCACTTTGGTTCCGCAGTCGTGTATAAAAAGAAAAGAAAAAAAATATTATAAGCCCATTACGTTGAACACATTTTATTTTTTGATGGAAAATGGGCGGTACTCATTTCTTCTTCATTTTTTTATGGTCAAGCGCCGCGTATTATACAAAGTAACTTTTTTTCCCATTTCTGTCGGGTATGACCGGATGTTATCCTCTGAAATATTTACGACTGAATCGCTCTAGAAGGGACATTTGTAGTCTTTTTGTTTCGTACAAGTAATGAATTCTTATGCAAGTATTAATTGTTCTTCCTTTCTCCTTGCCGCACTTCCCGCAAAGTAATAATCGGGGCCAAAGGACGACACCTAATTACAATTCATTAGAGACGACAGAAATTGCGGCAGCAACCTATATTGTGGTTCAGCGCTAATATCCTTTGTGTTTCTCGTTCTATGTAATCAAGCCTTAACTCGATTCAGAATGTCCCATTGAAATTGAATCAAAGAAACTGTTTTTGCTCTTGTTAGAATTAAATAAAAGATATAAACTTTGAAATACACAGTCGAATGCCGATCGGGGCCATGAATTGCCCTTGACTTACCAAGCGTGAGCTTTTTAAGACCCGTCGCCTTCCCAAAGAGTTATTTTTTCTCATTCCTCATCGCGTGCCGGAGACTTGTTTCTACCTCTTTTCTTAAAAAACTGATGGCCCATGCATCACATCCGTATTTTTCTTTAAATTTTCTTAGAGAATTTAGAAGACGAAAACGGTCGGAATAGAAGGATGCCGCTTAGATCCTTCTCCACTTGGCTGCTATTCGTGATGACAACATGGATTGTGGTGGTAAGTAATGTTTAAAAACCATCAGTCAGGAAGTTTTCTCTCTCTCCATTGAAAAAAAAGAAGAAAGTGTTGATTATCTCGATTGTGTACTTTTTATTGTACTATAGGTTGAGGCGAGCAGCGTGGACAATGTCCTAATGGCAGCGACCAAACCGACTCATCCATTCATGAGTGAGTTTACTTTATATACTATGCATTCATTGCGGATTGACGTAATACCCCTGGCTCAATTCCAACGTTAATTGACGGCTGCTGTTAGCCCATTCTTCTGTGGTCGTAAAAACAGGTTTTTAAGGAACTTTACAGTACGTACACAAAAAATTGCTTCATTTAACGACGGAACCCATTTGGTTAATAAATGATGTCATTCAAAGAGGGAAACCCATTGCATGCCCTACTTAGTAATTAGAGATATACATTTTCCCATCTGCTGGAATCCTAGCTGCTATACAGTGGAATAGTTGCGTTAAAAAAGTTATTTGAACGTTTATAAAAAGAGCGCCGGTATGTAACTATATAGAAATACCTTAAAAGGGTCTTTGAATTCCTTGTGCATACTCTATAGGTATTCGGCTTTTTGTTCATACAAGGCATATTTCTTTAAAAAAAAAAAAATTATGACCCTCACGTATATTCATAAACAAGTCGAAAATGGGTAGATATAAAACAGTTTCCGCATTTCTTTGTCAGTTTTTATACCTCCGTGATCGAAATTAAAACAATAACGGTTCATAGAAATATTTCTCAAGTAAATGAATCTAGCCGTGCGGTTATCAGCTTCTGTGGTCGACCCTAATGAGATGTCCTTGTTTTGTTTTATAGATGTGGAGACAAGTTGTAGCACAGGGGACGCCCCTACTCATCGTGGCCAGCTTCCAGGAGCCCTTTTACGGCCTACTCTACGCCGATGGTTACGCCAAAGTTCCATCATGCCGAGCAAGCGGATCTGGTAGCCGACTCCTTCGACTCGCTCTCAACGCCTCAGAGTGTGGCATCAACTACACGCAAAGCGACGTAATTTCACCACTGTTTGATTCATCGCGTGACAATTATTTTCTAATTATCGTTTTCCACTTTCTTGATCTGAACCGCAACAATTTCATCGAGGAAAGATGATGAACTGCGCCGGTTTATAATTTATGTCAACTCGTTTCAGTCGTTAGTTTCTTATATACAAGTTTCTCAATAATTATTTAGTTTTATGTCTTTTTAAAAAAGAAATACGAACTAAAAGCCCGTCAAGGATTATTTTTTTTTCTTGTGGGAAGGATTAGTACTTCACATATGAAATGGATAGTTAAACGTCTGCTCATGTTTATACGTTTACCCAAGAAATGATATACGTTGACGGTTTGGAAAGTCTTCTTTTCTTTCTTTTCCCACGGCTCATCCCGAGTCGATATTTTATCTTTTAAAAAATCACCGAAGAAAAGGGCCCAATAGCACTTGTACAAACAAACTCTCCTTTCAAATATAATAAACGTGTAAATTAGAAATCCATACTATGATGGATGAGATGTGAAAGCCTTAATCAACACCCTTTTGTTTGGGACTATGCGCGCAGGACGGGTCGAGGCAGCTGGATCTCTCTCTCTACCTCCAGTACGACTCTCACGTCCAGCAGGCCGTCGATGAGCAGATGACCACTCGATGCATCTTGCAGAAAATTCATCCAGTAGATCCGTCGAGCAACGAAGTGCGATCATCAGCTAGTTTGGATAAGATTGCACGGAGTGCGGATGCAAGCGATCCTATTAAACTCGTCTTACCTTATCGCTCGTCCCTAATCACAAATTCATTGGCTGAAAATAAGACTTCCGGACTACCGATAACATCCTACCAAGGTAAAGATATAAAAGTTTCTATTTTTTTTTTTAAAGAAGAAGAGGCCTTCAATTTCCCTGGAGCTCTTTTTTGTTTCGAGTTTTGTTTATATTGACCCACTCAAGCCGAAATTTATGCTGAGTGATTTATGATGACCAATTTGGGACTGCTATATACCGTTCAGATTTCTAGCCCTTCTGGTGAGGCCATTTTTTTTTCTTTTGGTTTTGCTTGACGTCATCATAAAAAAAAAAAAAAAATAAAATACGTTTCGAGACAATTTAGGAACTACTAATAATGGCGAAATTAGGGTTTCTCATCATATATATAAGTGCTTCGTCCTAGAAAATCAAATATTTTTATTTTCATTCAAGAGCAAAGCAAAGACAAGAGAGAAAGATGATGCCACATGTTTTTCTCTCTCTTTTTTTTTAACAAACAATAAAAAAGATGAAAAGAGATGATGGATCTCGACTGGGTTGGCGAAAAAGGAGGACAGGTGTGCGGTATCATAAATTCCCTCTTTACACACTCGTCTGCAAGGCAAAGAGAGAGAAAAAGACAAAAGTAATTACTCACATGATGAAAAGGTCCATTTCCCATCATAATTAGCTCTCCTCTACGATCTCTCTCAAATAATTAAGTACGCCTTCTCGTCCGTGTTATTTTCTCTCCACAAGTTAATATGTGTATAAAGACTGCTTTGAGGGAAATAACAAAAGAGGCATTCAACTTATTTATACACAGCCAAGAAGATGGAAATGAATCGGGACGCTAAAATCTCTTCACCGCCCGCCAGCATGATCACCAGCGGCGTCCTGAAACTTAACCACGGCCCGGCGCCTTCACCACTGCCATCACCACCGTCATCGAGTAGTTCCCTACCGCAGCAAGAGACCGTCAGCTGTTGGATGGACATCGTCGCCGGATCGGATCCACTGGGCAAGCCCGTAGAAACCTTCCTTAGAGTCGGACAGGACGCAACCATCGTCGTCCGAGTTCGACAAACCGGTAGGGAATTTTCTATTTTTTCTCTCTTATATAATTGGATCGTTAAAGTGTATATGTACGCACAGCAAGAGTTTGTACCAGCAGAGCGTGAAGGATGAACACCAAAAAGAAAAGAAAGACAACAGATGGCCATATGCTGCTGTGCTATGAGATTCGATGAATAATAATGATTCTTTTTTAATATGATTATTCGGAAAAAGGTGGTTTGGATAGCCGACTGACGGCGTGCAGCGTCCATGACGGATCTCACGAGGTCTATCAAGAGCTACTGGATTCGGATGGATGTACTCTCGACTCTTCCATACTGCCCAGTGTTCAGGAAAGGGTCACGAGCCGTTCGACAGGCGTCGTTAACAAGATCCTCTATGCCAATTTCCAAGCCTTCCGCTTCCCGGATCGTGACCACCTTCATCTCAAGTGTACCGTCGTCGTCTGCAAGGGCAAATGCCTTATGGTATGTTGGTATATATTGTAGAAAGCGTAACGTTGTCCTCGTCCTCGTCGTCTTAGTAATGGGTATTAAGGAAGAAGAAGAAGGCGTCGTGACGGATTCGTAGCGCTTCATGTGGTTATTAGAGGATGATACGTCGTCGGTTAGGCTCTGTGACGAATCCCTCCAAATCCAGTTAATGAGCCGTGAGTTGTAGGTAAAGATGATGATGATGGAACCTCATTGTGGTGTCGACTCTTTCTCTACCTCATAATCTGATGATCCGTATTTTGGTTAACAATACGAAACGTCCTCTAATAACAATATTCACAACAATGATGAGAAAGAAAGAAAAACTTTTTGTACGAGTGAAATCTATATAATTATTCGAAAAGTGCCCTTCGCCAACACGCCATCTAACGGTCGAAATTACAACTTGTTATATAGAACTCATGCAACTTGATCCGACGCAAAGGGCGGACCCGGATAAACAGGGTTCAAGGATCTACTATTATACCTCCTGGATCGGAAGGAAGAGGTCAACTGGGTTCCATCCGCCAATTAACTTCTCAAGAAATGTCCGAAGCCAGCATTCGACCGGTTATTATTACACAATTTTTTTATCACGTTTTTTAAATTTAAAAATAATAATTAAAATTTTTAGATTGCATCACCATCTTTGCGTATTAAAATGCCAAACGAGGGATCATCATCGAGCACATTGATCAATCGGAATGGATCTACGCGGAGCAGTAATCTGACTAGCCACGGCACCATCGTGGACAGAGTGGACGTCTTCAACAGCGTCGAAGTCCGTGTGTCCACCGCTCCGACTTCTTACACGGATGAATCGAAGCCATTTAAAAGTTTCTCTTCACGCGCCTCATTAGGTATATATGTTATTACATGACTGACATGCGTTTATGGTTAACTGTATAATTAGAATCACGGTTGCGTGAACTACAACATTATTCCGTTTCTTTCTTGTGATCAATCTTCATTCAAAAGAGGGCATTTTATTCAAAATTGTTGCTTGACTTAGTCTATAAAAAGAAAGAAGAGATTTTTCCAGATAAAGAAACGGTATTCTCAACGGTTAACAAGTGTTGGGGACGGAGGATCACGCTCTTTTGATGTGTCATACACGCATGAATAATCCTTTCAATTGACTATGATTGCGCAGAAGCTGCAGAGGAACCGTACGACGAAGAAGCCATCTTTTGCTTGACTCCTTCCAAATTGTTCATGGTATTTAAATCCCTGCAAATCATGGAATGAACCAACTGTTTTTATTCTATAAATAAATATGTAATAGGCTTTTGGAATCCTGTTTGCCGTCCTCATTTCGGCCATGTTGTTCGCCGTCTGCGTTTGCATCCGCATCCGGATTAGCAAGCAGGAGCAGACCAACTCAAAAATCAGGATGATGGCTCAACAGCAACAACGATTCGGCAATAATCCTTATTCCAGCCCTCAACCTCGATATATCAACAGCTCTTCACCTCGTTCTTCTCAGCATGCGATGGCAGCATTGAATCCAGCCTGTCTTCGTGGTTATCCGAGCTCTCTATCCGGTAGTAGGCATCAGCTCCATGTTAACCGGCACAGTCCGGTCTCCCCCTACATCCGCATTTTTAAATAATGATGATGATAGTTGATGCACTCAGAAAAAAAGACATTTCCCACAGCTCTGGTCACGACGTCCTATGTAATAATTACTTCTTCTTCTTTTCTTTCTTTTCTTTTTTTAAATTTGTACAAAAAGAATCTATATGATTAAGCAGGGTGGTGGAGACTTCAATTTCCTTGTTCCACACGTCTTATCGCACTTCTCATTATATTGCAAATATACTAGTACGGAGAAGAGGGAAGGCGATGATGGGTATTATAACGATGTGGAATTATATATGGTTGAAAATCGTTTTTGTCATTATTTGCGCTAAGAGGATTTACATAAACACACTCTCCCAATTTTCGCAATTTTTCTATTGTGTGTTTAGTTCTTTATTCGTCTCTCTTTCAAGAATTTACGTCGAAAAAAGATGCCACCCAAGAGAAGAACTTTCTATTGCCATAAAGAGCTTGGGACGTGATGAAGTTGTAATATCTTTACACAGAATTTATCTTTTAGTGAATCGCTTTTTTATAATTTTTTAATAATCCATTTCCTTTGTTACGAACAAGAAGAATTTACAACTGAGGGACTGTGAAAAGTCACCTCGTAAATGTGGCTACTTATCTAATTTTTATAAAGTGACGAAATTACTCTAAGTGCGGTAATAGAGATTTTAAGCAAGAGCAGACCTTAATATACCTTATCTAAATTCTTGTTGGAATCATCCTTAGATTATCTGCATGCAGTATTATGAATTAATAGACACTGCGGGTTCATAATAAACTGCGATATCTATATCACCGGATATAATTAAGAACCGTACATACGTTAGTTTGGGTAATAGGAAAATCTGGACAGCAACGATTTTGCAAAGATTTTGTCTCGAATTTTCTAGGGCTAGACAAATACTATTACCAGAACTACCACGGTTTCATAATTGTGTATTCCATGGTCATACATCTGTTATAGTGCGCATTTGCCCCAGGTAACACAGTTATTTAGGCTCACATTCTGGCCGAAGTTTAGAAGAAGGTCGGTCCACCTGATAAAATCGAAATACACATGTAATGAAAATGGATCAATGGTCTTGTTTAGCTACCAATTACCATATATTTCATCTTAGGTACACGCAGTATTCATTGGCATTGACTAATACATTAATATTTTGTTCATCTGCCCGCGAAAGTTGGCTGTAGACTAAATTGCTCATGAGATGCACATTGTAACCAAACTTAATTTAAATTCTTAAACTAATTTACTTGTATTTTAAAAGGAATAGAATCCTTTTGGGGCCTCTGTTACGCTTGACATAGTTAAAATACCAACTCTTATCTCTTTAAATCCCGGTTGGCATGCTTACTATCTAGGATAGGTGACTTAATACGTATCGCTGGATAGAATATGCAGAGCATGTATGAGTGCGGTTAAGTCATATTTAGTTCGTTTAAAAAAACCATGGAAATTGTCTGGCCAGCAGTTTATTTTGTTTTCATCCCCTCTTTCGTCTACATTCTTCTATTAGCGAAAGTGAAGAAACTCCCCTCTTGCGATGGCATCCGCCTCACCTCCAAGAATTTGCAGGTATGAATCTTAAATTCCACATCATTTTCTAAAATAAAGTTTTCCATTGTGATCTACTTCTATATTGAAACAAGTTCGATAATAAAAAAAGTGTTACTCTTTTAGATAATTCGAGTTTAAGAATTTTTTGCGGCTAAATATTCACTTTTATTTAGTTACGCCTTCTTTTATTTTTGCATAGGCTCTTGGTTACGTCATCTTCATAGGAGTTCTTTACTTTTTTCCTCTAAATTACGCCTGGTATCTGGTATGGAAGAATTCAGGAGTCAATCCAATTTCCATGATCCCGCTTGCTCTCTACGCTTTCCGTTTTCTAGTCAACTCGTCCATCTCTAAAGCTGCTCCAATGAAAAAGGTATATCAATTCAAAATAATAAACTTTAATAAATTATATTAAAAATTTCAATTTACTCCATAAGGGCTCTACAACAAACGAGAGCCTCTATTTTAGCTCCATGATCGGATGCATCTTCCTCTATCAATCGGTCGATCCCGCAGCCGCATTCTTTATGATGTCCTACCTACCTCGAAGCCTTGTTTCCGGATTTTCCACATTAGAAGGATTATGGAAGAAGCATTCCCCCAAAACATGGAAACAAGCTCATCAATTTCTAATTATAGTTGGAGATTTAGCCACTTTGATTCCCATCATTTTCACGCTTACCCACTGCATAGGTCTCTTAGGTCTCGGAAAGTACCTGACAACTCTAACTTGGCTTTTGAACGCTCAGACAAGCGCTCTGAAAATGTTTAATATCGATGCCTATATAGCATATTTACCAGGGTTAACACTCGCCTCCTCCATCTACCCAGTTTACAGTAAATTCAAACCTAGAATTCAGAAAATCGATGGAATTTGTAGCTCATTTTAAGACCCCTTTCATATAAAAAGAAATAAACAAGTTGAAAACCGCGAAAATGTTGAAATAAATAATTTGGAAATAAGTTGAAAAAATAATTTAAAATTGTAATGCACGACTATAGGGTATCAGACTGCACGCGTATATAGCAACTGAAGCATGATGGTGATTGAAAGCAGTGGGAGATGTATCTAGACTTCCCGCGTGACTTTGGAAGCGGAAGGCATGCGGCCTTGTGCTGCTCTTCCCTTATATTCATCAATACCAGGACTACGACACAAAAGAAGCACTGATGCTGCTAGATTTATGCATTTTCTACTATTATTTTTAAAAAGTGTAATAATATCTCCACTCTCCCCGGGCTAGTTCAAGGTCAGATTCGAGTCTCTCTCTATACTGGAACAATAAGAAGAATCTTTTATTTTTCATTTCTTCCTATCGGACACGCTTCTTCTTTTCTTTGATTTTTCTTCTTTCTGTTTTGTCGTCGTCTACTAGATGTAATACGCACAGAATGGAATTTCACGGAACACGGTTGATCAGTGTTATTAACTTAAGAATCACACGAAAAATTTGTAGATTTTCTGCTCTCCTAGAAGGATTCTCATTACTCTTGAATCTACTTGTAATTTTCTTCAAAATTGCTGTGTATATACAGTTTCGATTGTGAAAAAAAACATATTTTTACCCTTCATCATGCTGAGATTGCGGGAGGTTGGATATCAGCTGGACCTCCGTTATTGTTGAAGAGGCACGAGTCAGAGTATGCATAAGATGCCCAGAAAAGTGTTTCCTCATTTCGATTGTTGAATCAAGAGAGAGAAAAAAGTTACTTTTTTTCCTTCTTCTTCCCTTCGTAATCATCTAAGCGGAGTGAATCGGCGTGACGGCGTGCTTCCTCAACTTCACTTTTTTTTATTCATTTTTCAAAAAATAGAAAAGGTCTTTTCCATAAGGGCACACGATGAAATGTCGTGCAAATCGGGTGGTCCACGCAAGTCATCTACACAAACTGTAGATATCTCACAATAAGATTGGAAATAATCTTATATATCGCTGTTATATAATGTTTTCTAACGGATGTTTTGATTCTTCCGCCGGACACGCCAGATGCGGATGTTAGAAACGGTCCCTGGATGATATTGCTTGATCTTTATCAGCACCTCTTTTGGCCATCCAGCGGGATTTTTTTTATTTCCACTTGTATCATTCAAAGAGCTGAGGATTTGCTTTTTTTTTCTTTTGAGCTCTTGAAAAGATTTCGATCTTTCTCTGCTACTGATTGTTACTTGATTTGGTGCTGACGGTGCTGCACGGGGGGTGATTGCACTCTCTTAGCTGCTTCATTACGGTTGTGGGATGATGACAAAAGGCGATCGTCTCTCCTTGTCCGCTCAAGATTTCAACGACCCTTGAATCTACTCTCTTATCTAATATGACTTAATAACTTCTATTTACACTTGATCAAAAATCCTATATAAAGGTTCTATTTTTTCTCTTTGTATATCAGCCCTTTGATCACGCCGAACTTAATTGTTTCCTTGGCAAAAAAAATATGATTTGAAAAAAACACGCTTCATCATCCAGGTAGATGGAAATGCCTTAACATAAAAGAGGTTGGACGTTTCAATTCATTTGATATATAAATGCACACATATCTAAGGAACAAAAAGAGGGGGTTTTGTTTACACATAATATGACGCAAGATCCGTCTCGTAGGTAGTTCATCGTCCGCTATTTTCCAAGTATATCAGGATATCGTGGCTAGTTAAGCTCAATGACGTTTCACATTCGCCAAGAAAAGAAAGAAGAACTGCTTTGCTACTTCATTTTCTCACGGAGATGAAGTGACGATGAAGACATCTCGATGAACCAGTTGTTGTTGTTGTTATTATTGTGCGGAATCCGTTAGGCTTTTTTTCTATCTCTTATATACAAAAAGTGGAGAAACCGAGCGGAACTGTTGACCGGGAGCAGGTATACCTTAGGCTTCCTGAATCCCGCACCAACAGGATGAACTTGAATACAGCAGCAGCGCGAACATTAGAAAAGGAAATTCCCAGCAGCTGCTGTTGTGATGCTCGCGCAGTAGTTTTTCACAAGAGTGCTGGTAGTAGTACCTATATAATATAGTCTTTTGTTGCTGTCATTTGTCATCGTCTATGATGGAGAAAGGAAGACGAAAATGAGAGTGAATCATAAAAAAAAGAAAGAAAAGAAGAAAGGGAAAGGATATGTCTCTCATTCCTGTCATGGATCCATTGTTCCGAGTTATCCTGGGCGCCCTCCCTCTCGGGGTCAAAAGACGAGTGCACAGCAAATTAGCTTCTATAAAAGTAAAAATCTACCTGGATGAATTGATTTTCGCTGTGATGATGATGATGAACCATGAGACAAGGTCACTTAATATCCAGGATGTGAATGTGTGGTAATAAAAACCATAGAAGGGGGATACAAATCGAGCTGGGAAAATGAAAGTAGAAAATGGACCCCCAGACGATGTGCTGGATGATGATGAGGACAATGAAGACAATAGATGTCGGGCATCATCAGTTTCCGATGGCCTTGGGAATAAGCTATTATTATACAATTTAATAATGCCGGTCGCAGCATGACCAATCAGTGTGACCATTCCACAAGACGCTTATTGCAATTTCTACGAAAAATAATTATAATTTTTACAATTATTTAATTAAATTAAAAATACTTGAAATCGTTTTGAACTTTTTTTTCAACAAGTCTCGTGAAAATTAGTAAACTACAGGGGGTTGATTTTATGCAACCATTATCCGGATATATTATACAGGAATAGGCGTGGGAGGTTACGGTTTCTGCCGGGACTGAGCGAAGGCGGGGCCCGTGCCGTTCGCCGAGGAGCAGCCCTAGCCAACGTTATAAAAACGGGAGCGCTGCCAGGGGTTCTCCGGATTTTTAAACTTTCGATCGTGCCGGTGAGTGACGAAAGTGGATTCTATTACTTTATTATTTATTACAAGGATCGAACCTTGACAGTGAACTTGAAAAAAAATAATAATAAAAAGTTAAGCGGAGCATCTTTATCCGCTACAACTCGGATCATCATCGCGCCATAATTTTGAAATTGAAATCCATCACAAATGTAAGTTCATTTCAGAGTTTTGTCTAGGGGTCAAAAGTAATGTCTTTCACGTGCTGCATTAAAAAAAAAGGGAGACAGGAAGTTGAATTTTATTTTTCCCAGCACAATTGGCTAACGATTTTCTTGATGATTATCATGCAACGGCCGCTCCCCCTATTATTGTTGTGCACAATCACCAGATTGCGGGTTGTCGTGTAACCAGATTATTAAAAAAAGAGACCGTCGTTGGCGTGTCCTTTATTTACTTTGCTTCTTCTTCTTTTTGTGTCCATTACGTAAAGGATTCGGCGTCCGAGAATAAGGGAGATGGACGCCACCAATGAGAGAAAGTGTTTCCGGATGGTCCTACTCCTTATCCTGCTGGTAATGGATACTACGACTTGAATTTTCCAGTTTTTGTTCCCATTGTAAATCTTAACTTATATTTAAAGCCAATGGTGGTCTCTATCGATGAATCCATCCCTCAGCCTAGCAGCATAATTCAGATGGCAGAATCTGGAGAGACGGAAGAGAGCAAACAAAGATTCATCATTACAGCCCGAGCGCTTGAAGGACAGCAGGAACTTGAGGAAGATGTCGAAGATGTCGGTAATACACTCGAACCGGAAGAGTTTGTTGAAGATGAATCGACTAGCGTCGACTACGAAGCTCAAGTGACGGATGAAACTGAGGCTCCACTATCCACATCTATTGACACCACGGAATTGCCTCTAACAACGATATCTCCACCGGCTAATACCACTGTAAACGGATTGTTTACGTCTACGACGGTTCCAGCTTACACAACCGAACGAGTTTCCACCACATCTAAATCGGAAAACGAATTGGTAAATTTAGCAACATTATTTCTTTATCAAATGCATAATAGATTATTGATTTCTTAGGTGAATGATGATGATCTGAGCCCTTCGTCATCTAATCTGGATCCCCATCAAATTCGGCGAACAGATTCAACAGAAGAAGCTGCCTCCGATCATCCAGTTCTCTACGCCCGTATTAAACATCCGCTTCCTCCTAATTTACCCGTTCAGGTAACAGCTTAATAATCCAAGGTGTGTATACTTATTTCATGTCTTTATTTTAGGATGATGTGTCCATTGGATCCCTTTTTGGTCGGCCTTACAACGGGCGCCCGTTCATTCCCCGACTCACAACTGAGCGAGGGGGTACCCCCATCCAATTACCAAGTCCCGACGGTCTCTCAGAGGCTCTAGGTGAAGTAGCTGGATGGAACTTGAAATCTCCCAGTCGCTGGGAGAAGGAGAAAGCTGAGAATCAGCGGATCAACATGACCCGAGTTAGGAGCGTCGATGCAGAGTGCCAAAACGATTTCATGAAGGTTCGCATCCGATTTAACGGCTCTTTCTCAGGCATCATATATTCAAGCGGTAATTATATAAGAATCAGTGACCCGTTGAAAAAGAGTGTATTCTTTACAAATCATTGTATTTATAACAGGGTTCGCTTACGACCCTCTATGCGTCTACGTAAACGGTACCGGTCGTGACTACTACGAGTTCTTCATCCAGCTAAACCGGTGCGGTACCTTGGGTGGGAATACGCACAACCTGGACAGCAGGAAACAACCGACGGTAAGTTTGTAAACACAAAAGCGCGGATGTATAGCGTGACACGACGATGTCAACACATCCTATTTAATAAGCGATGCTGGTATCAGACGGACGGACGATATACAATGGCCGATGGGTTGTTGCCCGTACAGATAACTGTTTTAAGACGCATGCTACTATAAGAGACCAGAGCGATGACAGAGTTTAAGAACCTTTAGAAGGTAGCATTCAAATGATTTCAACAGAATAAGAAAAAAAGGGGCGGTTTTTTGCGCTCATTGTTATTGTATTTGAGGCAGCTGCGCGCTGCTATAGTTGTCACTGTGTGTTACGCAGCGGCCTTCGGGGTCGTTGCTCGCCGGGGTTACTCATCCATCCTTGACTTGTTTTCTTTCCTAATTTAAATAGAAAAACTTTATGTGGAACACGCTGAGCATCCAATACAGTGCACTGATCGAAGAAGAATGGGATGAACACTACAAAATGACGTGCGAATATGGTTACGACTACTGGAAAACGGTCACCTTTCCCTTTCTAGATGTCGAGTAAGAAAGCTTTTCTTTCTATTAAAATAATGAAAAGTATTGTATAAACTGATTCAATTATTTATTAGGGTAGCAACAGGTAATCCTCTCACGTTCACTCTAACTCCGCCGGAATGTCATATGGAAATCCGGGCCGGTTATGGAACAAATGGCAACAGAGTTACCGGTCCAGTCCGAGTCGGCGACCCCCTCACTTTGGTCGTTTACATGCGTAGTCAATTCGGTAAAAAATAAAAAGAATGTGTAACAAGAAAAGAAAGACGACAAAAGAAAACGGTCATTTTATATAATGTAGACGGTTTCGACGTGATCGTGAGCGACTGTTACGCCCACAATGGAGCCAACAAGAAAATCCAGTTGATCGACAACAACGGGTGCCCACTCAACGAGAAGCTCATCAGCCGCTTCCGAGGCTCCTGGACGGACGCTGGACTCTACGAGACGCAAGTGTTCGCCTACATGAAGGCTTTCCGCTTCACCGGCAGTCCGGCGCTGTACATTGAATGCGACGTCCGAATGTGCCACGGTCACTGTCCGGTATATACAGAGAGACTGTTTCTCATTGTCATTCTTTCATTATAATAATACAAAATCCACTTTCATTGTTGTTGTAGACTCAACCTTGCTACTGGAGGAATAGCCGAGAAACCGTCAGCAATGTTTCCAAGCGGGATGTCAGCGGCCTTAAGAATAATCCCGCTACATTACCATCAGTCAATAATAGTAGTGCCAGCACTCTGTCAGAGAATCTCAGCCTATTTCAAGCACTACAAGTTATAGCAGATGATGAAGCCACATTGGGTGATTACGGACTATTTCAAAGTGGTCTTACCAATAGTACCGAAACAATCAATTCGGATCATATTTGCCTAAAACCAGTCGCCATTGGAGCTGTTCTAGGTAACACCATTTGTGATTTAAGTTAGAAGATATCCATTTTTTAAACCAAATCCAATTAATAGGTCTTGGTGGATTAATCACTCTGATCTTGGGCATCGTTTCGTGCATCTTGATGATCCGCCTTCGACGTCGCTCTCAATCGGAAGGCGCCCTCTACCCTCATCCTTATTCGGTGCCTTCTTTCGCCATGGAGAGCAATCACTACGCCAAGCATCGCAATTTCCAATAATAGTTATTAAAAAGAATAGCCAATTTTCCAGATCTTTTTTAAAATGAATAAATAATGGGGCTTGAGGTTGGCTTTGTTTTTGTTGTTGATTGGGAACTATTTTTTAACCATTTTTTTATATCGCATATTCAAACTCGATGTTGTCGTTTTTTTTTCATTATTATTCCTCGTGCCGCTACTGTGCAAATACATTGTGAGACTGTGAGAAAAAAGTCCGAAGAAGTTGTCGTGTCATCTTTCTCATTATTTGACCACCGCGAGATCGATCAAGAACCTCTGGCCATGTCTACTTTTTTTGTGTGTTCCCTGATGATGGCGCGTAGGCGACTCGCTTGAAAGCATTCGAGGATATCAACGTAAGCTTTTATTGTTCTCATGAGCAAAAGGATGTTTTGAAAAGGGCCGCGCAATTCTTTTTTTAAAGGGTTAAGATATTTCAATATTTTTTTCCTGGAAAAAGAAAGCTTTTGTTATGCTCACTCTTCCTGTCTGGGATTTTGAAGTAATAACTGCTTTATATCGATTATTTAGTCATTTTGTTGGCAACATGTCTTACATAGTTGTATAGGGGGAAAGATCTTGGAATTTGCGGTCATTATAACTTGTAATATGAAACAGTTATAGATGAATAATGGTACAAATTGTTTGCCCTTTAACGGTATAGCAGCACGATCCATCTTTAGTTGTATAATACTCCTGACGACTTGGAACAGTTACTACGGCAAAAAAATAAATTTCTACTGACCGCTCGGCCCACGCACGCTGAACAACAATTGACGACCATTAACGGTAGAGTTTCATAAGCGTTTCTTTTGTTGCTCTCATCTTCTGATGACTTGCTCATTTTTTCCATCACTCAGTTTTTCTTTTTCTATCCGATTATTCTTTAATTTACAAATTGATGCTAAATAAATCTATGTGCCCAAATAAATTCAGTTGCATAAATTGGCAACGTGCATTACTTGCATTTCTTGGGGGTAAATTAGTGTAGCACACAGCATTGCTCCTGTGTGGTTGTATTTTGAAGAACTCGTTGAAAAATTTCTTTAAAATGCCGGATTATTTTTTCTAAGGCCTTAAACTCGCTAAGTACGCTAGTGAACTCGACCTCCCTTATAGAAATTTCCCGTATAGAACCGCGAACCACTGGTTCATTAAGCGAGGCGGCACAGTAAGTGATAGTTCTCTCAAGTTTCTCTTCGACACTTTTTTAAAAAGGCAGAGAAAAATCCATCACGTTGGCAGCAAAACGTAAAAATCAGATCAGTAAATCAGTTAAGAAACGGTCCAACCCAAAACTATACGTTCCGTGAATAATTAGCATTGAACATTATTGACCATTCTTCCTTCTTATAGAAGTTTTTTTAAAAAGCACAGATTACTCCTCCAGTAATTATACCAGCGGCGACCAAAGCTAAATCAGAAAAAGTATCTGCGCCTGCTGTACGAATCGGGGGTCGTTTTTTTACTTTGATCTTTGGATTTAGTTGACGTCTCGAGTGCATTATTCCACGCTCGTCACTAAATTTCTCGAATTCTTGATTGCAGTAGGGGCATTCCAAAATTTTCCGATAATCGTTAACTTCACTCCAATGGTACAAGCAATTGTAGCAAAAGACATGTCCACAAGGAGGCCACGATTTGTTGATCTGTGGACTCTCGGAGCAGATTACGCATTCGCCGATGTCATACTTTCCAGTCAATCAATCAAGCGCTTGACTTTATCAATACCAAAGGTGGTGAGTTCGTCGGAGGCGATGACTGGAAATAGGATCTTTACGGGGGCGACAGCCGGAGCCGCGACATCAACAACGACAACTTGAGATGGTTGCTCAACACATGCGACATCAGGAATGACCTCATCTACAGCATCGACTGATGGATGTGTTTTGGTAGCGATAGAGTCTTTGGCTGAACTTGTCCACCAACAATAAACAATGGCTGCAGCGGCCGTAGCGGTTGCAGCTAATCCACATTTTAACGCGTTGTTCATATTGGTTGCAACGAGTACAAATGCGTAACTTCCTTAATTGAGAAAATTATCGTCAAGATCAAGAATGGGCGAGATGGTGAAAATCCCTTTTTTTTCATTTACATTTTATCATAAGATTCTACTAACGAGTAAATATTTAACATATTTTTATTCGGGCATGTAATTAGAAAAACATGCGTGATTTTTGTATTCATCGTTTTACCTTACGTTGTTGCTGGAGCCACAAATATAATCACTGTGGTCCCTGGTGAACAAGTGCGATTCAGTGTTTGTCTGGTATTTAAAGAAAACTAATTAATAAATAGTAAAATCCAAATAGGTTAAAAACCTAAAATCCAAATACCTTGTTTAAAAAAAATTTTAATCAAACGATTGACAAAATTTAAAATACGAGCATATGGCAACGCCGTTTTTGGCGGGAAACAAAAAAACCGTCTGGCGTCGGCTGTCAGGTGTAAACAGCAACAACAAGCTTGTCCGACGTAGTTTTTTAAGAATAATTTTAGAACTGTGAATTGACTTCTTCGATTGTTATGGTGTAAAATGTCCGACAGAGAAGAAGACGAAGAATTAGAAAATCGGGCTGATCCTAACGCTGTAGCTCGTTCAGAAAAAGAAATTATAACTACCTGTAAGTCACTGTGCATTATAAAATAGTACACCCATGTATTTTTCTTTAATTAATTATAATTAACATTGTTTTGGCAGTACTGAGCTCATCCTCAGTTTCAATTAAGGATTTGGTGCCAGATGGTCCACTGCAATCCTCAAGCGCTGTCAAAGTAGCTAGATGGATCTTGACCAGTAGTGCAAAGAGGAGGAATGAGAACTTCATAAACCAGCGCCTTAAATGGCTGACTGCTGTTGTTCAATATGGCATTGTGGATTCTCTTACTGAACTGCAGCAGCTTTTCAACCCTCTGATTCAGCTTACATGCATTGCTAAACATGTAAGTTATTCCATTAAAATATATCAATTTCCAGCTTCTTACTAATGAAATCGTTAATTTACTATCTTAATTTTAGCATGCAATCACTTGTCATCTGCTCTACATGATTGCTACAACCAAAATTTACAAATTCCAAGTGGAGCGAATCATGAAGAATGCCAATGTCCTTGGTTTAACCAAACCTTTAGGTAAACATATATATTTGATTGCCTCTACTTTTAATAAATTCGTTCTTTAACAGCTGGGTTGCTGAGTCGTATCAAGGCTTTAAGGCCTGACTTGGTTCCCCAAACCATCCCACACCAGAGCAGTGCAGTCTCCTTTCCGAAAGCACCTCCAGCTCTCCGTAAAGGGCTCTACGAGCTCTCGGAAAGAATCCGGGAAAACAATGAGATACCAAATATCAATAATATGAACCAATTCATCGACGAAGAACAGAAACCAGTCAGTATATTGTATTCGAGTATTTACCTATTATCACTAATCAATCTTTCAACAGGCTTCCAAGAAGATCAAGCTGGATATTCTTCCACGAGTTCAGCACATCAATTTGAAATCGTCTTTCGAAGTCGATTTTCAGAAATTGGTGCTTTTGACTCAGTTTCAAACGTAATTTTAGTGCACTAAATTTAATTTCAAGATCTTTCTCTCAAAATTTAAATTTACATTAATAGATTTGACTCTCTTGTGAACAAAATTACAACGGTAGAGCTGCCAAATCACGTGGGATCCCTCCTTAGCAAGAGAGAGTATCATTATGTTTTGGCATTGAATTTCACTCCGCATATGGAAGCGCTTCTTTCGCAATGGCTCTACATGACCTTGTACCATGGTAAGTTGGGAGAGGATGTTTAAAATATTTACGGGTCGTTTACTCTTCTAATTATTATTTAATTGTCTTTAGAATTTTTGGAAAAATCGCAAGTGGTTGGAAAGGAAGCCAAAGTGTTTCTCCTCAACCAAATAATTGAATTTCAACAAAGCACTGGTCGGAAGCTTATGGTTCGCTGAATTATTCTTTATCTATTTTTAAATTTTTGCCTAAAACTATTTTCTATTGCAGGTCGTCTATGATTTCCTATCGGAATATCTTGAGACTTGGGATGGGATCCAATATAGTGACCAAATCCATCAGCTGTTAGCGGAAGCCCCCTTTTTACCATACAACGGTATGTATTTTAAAACCTTCAGTGTTATAATCGATTCGACTAAATCTAGAAATTTATTTTTCAGATTTGTATGAACTATTCTTGCGAGTTCTCGAAGATCATTTTCACTTCAGCCCTCCATCGACACGGATCAAAATCATCAACACTTGCCGATTACTCATCAACAATTTGGTAATAGCGAAATAAATTCAATCAATCATCCTTCTATAATCGTAACTAATCCTTTTTTCTACTTTGCAGCTCTTACAAAAGTTTGGCGCGTCATCGAACAAACAAAAGAGACTTTTCAGAAAGGCTTCTCCTGAAGGTACGAAATATTTGTATTTATATTGAACCTTTGTATAACTCCTTTTCTTTGTTATTATTTTTTTAAAGATGCTTCTCAATTAGTGGAAGGAGTTTATGTCGTTGGTGAGGTCATCCGATTCACCGAACGTCTTCTTAACATGGCCCTTACATCCTCTAATAACGTGTCATTAGTATTCAATTCGTTATTTTTCTACACTTGGGTAATTTTAAAATTTATTGTTTATTCTACGAGATTTGTTGTACACAGTTCCATTTGTTTTTCAGCTTATTGAACTTGAGTCTGAATTTAATTTGCCTTTCCGGACGTTCTGCCAACCGATTACAGTCTACATGGCACTATTCTCGCCCTCTCCTGCTTGTATCGCCTTATTATGCAACCTTCTCTGCAAGTAATTAATC
The DNA here is from genome assembly GCA_030141595.1 of Chydorus sphaericus. NCBI lineage: Eukaryota > Metazoa > Arthropoda > Branchiopoda > Diplostraca > Chydoridae > Chydorus > Chydorus sphaericus. The sequence continues at coordinate 3,856,532 of CM057931.1, forward strand.
TCACATTTAAGTTATTTTCAATGCTCTTTCACACGCCATATTTATTCAGGTACACTAAACTTGGCAAAGACGAGTTAATGGGTATGACGGTCATCCAAGAACTTCAAGAATTCCTCCAAGACGCGCAGGAAAATGCAACCCTGCTGAACCGCTATATCCGCGATGTATCCAGCTGCTTAATTAATGAGAAGGTGGCGGTTTACATCAAAGATATTCACATAGGAATAATTGAATAATAGTTTTGTTTTGAATTTGATTTCTAAAGGCTTTCGTAGGAGGCAGTCAGTCTTTGTTGTCGTTCGTTCCAAAGAAAACGCGGCGGCACTTGGCTACTTTGGGGGACTACCAAGCCGCTTTCCATTTGAAAAAACATCCTGCCTTCATGGGTATGTAACCATATTATGTAACACGATTTTGATTTCTCATTGTCGGCACGCGGTTCTCTTTACATTTGTATATGCAAACAGGTGTTGCCCACGAGTGGATCAAATCTAAATCAGACAATGAATCGGATTCACTGGTCACCGAACCCCTGCAGGTGTTACAAGAAATTGACGCCGATTCGGTGAGTTCTATAAATTCAATTCAAAAGCTTTTGTTCGGATTTTTAGAATCGCGCTCTGGATGTAATTTTTCTCTTTATTATTTTTCTTTGTCTTTCAGGAAGGTTATTTCGAATTTCTATTGGGCCACTTTCCTCCGATTCGCGATTATCTTCACCAATTTTGCAAACCTTGAATACTTTTTGTTGTGACTGCTGCATATCGACGGTCATCTTCTAAAAACCTCCTGCCTTTCATTCTTTTATTCATGTTTTCTTTTGTCATTTGGACCAAGATAATTTTCAATTAAATAATAATAAAAATTATGATAAACCAATAACATTCTTACCAATAAAATGCCTCAATTTTACTATATCTATTTAAGTTTTTAATTAGCACACTCCGAGTAAATTCATGAAAATTGAATTCGGCCATTTGAAGGGATTTGTTAGATAGGACTCTTTTCGGGTAGAAGTGGAAGTTCTAGAGTGAAAGGAAAGTTTACAGCATATCTACAGGTATATTTATATTAGCCTCTATAAATCCCTGTATGAGGGGGTCAACCTCAGGCTCCCGCGTTATTACCATTTACAATTCCCCCTTGATAAACAGCTGGGACGGTTTGGTGAGCTGGTTCCCTGGTGGCCGTAGTACAGAACTGTAGGAGGAGCAAACGTCAAAAACCGTATATCATTTTTCTTAATACGTGCTTTTCTAATAACTTATGTTTTTTTAAAGTTTCTAGAAGGTTATTTAGTTCAGCCTACAATCTAAATTTGTTTTCCCGTTTACAAATTATTTCTTTTAGTCGTCCAAGTTCTCAAAAATTGTTCAGTTCAGCAATGGCATCTTTTAGCTACCCGGTTGTTAAACGTGGCTCTGTGGTGGAAAATTTACACGGGAAGACGGTAAGTCATTACGAATGTCTCTTTTTCGTTTTATTATCTCTTAGTAATAGTCTAATAATGGCACTTGTCGATGTCTTTTACCATTAATATTCTTATTATAGGTAGAGGACCCTTATCGTTGGTTGGAAGACCCAGACTCACCTGAAACACAAGAGTTTGTTCGTCTCCAAAATGAAGTTACAACTCCCTACATTCAGGGAAGTCCTGCATTGGCAAGTGTCAAGAAAAGGTTGACAGAGCTTTGGAATTTCCCAAAGTACTCTTGCCCATCCAAGAAAGGAAATCGCTACTTTTTTAGCAAAAATACTGGACTTCAGAATCACAGGTAAATCAATACAATTTTATTTTTATCAATAAAAATTCAGGTTAGTGTAATAATAATAAATCTGTTTTTATAGTGTTCTGTATGTTCAAGATACCCTGGATTCAGAACCCACTGTATTTCTGGATCCCAACACACTTTCTGAAGATGGAACCATTTCTGTTGCCTCAAAGAAATTTTCTGAAGATGGAGAGATCCTTGCCTATAGTCTGAGCAAGAGTGGTTCAGACTGGAATGAAATTCACTTCAAAAGTGTAGCTACTGGTATATTGTTTAGATTTTTCAAATGTATAGCTTTAAAGTTAATTATTATTTTTTTATTCATTCATACAGGTGAAGACTTCCCTGAAGTAGTAGAGAAGGTGAAATGGTCATCTGCAGCCTGGACTCACGATCACAAGGGAGTATTTTATTCCTCGTATCCGGAGCAACAAGGAAAATCAGACGGCTCGGAGACCACTTCACTTCAGAAACATAAAGTATTTTACCATCGCCTGGGTACTCCTCAGAGCGAAGATATTTTAGTCGTCGAGTTTCCCGATCAACCCAAATGGATCATGTAAGTTGATCTGTAAAAATGATGGTTTTAATTTCTTTTTTTAATTTCGATATTGTGTTACAGTCGAAGTGAAGTGAGCGATTGCGGCCGATACCTGATCGTTTCAGCTAGTCAGTCCTGCGAGGCTAACACCATCTTCTTCGCTGATCTCTCTAAACTTCCCGACCAAACCATCAAGGGAAAACTGGAAATGATCCCTGTTACTGGCCCTATGACCGACGTTGAATATGAGGTTTGTATTTACCAAACCAACATTAAAAAAATTATTTATCCTAATTTTATTTTATCTCCAGTACGTCACCAATACGGGTTCTGTGTCAGTTTTCCGAACCAACTTGGATGCACCCAACTACCGACTGATTGCCATCGACTTTGAGCATCCTGAACGTGAAAACTGGAAGACAATTGTAGAGGCAAGCGAAACTGACGTCTTGGACTGGGCTGTCTGCGTCAACAAGGATAAACTTTTGACTTGCTATGTTCATGATGTGAAGGTAAATATTTTATTCATTGACTCTGAGAAACTTGAATCTTATTTAATCTATATTTACTATGAAATAGAATATTCTTCAACTGAGGGAACTTCATTCGGGCCAATTGATCAAAACCTACTCGTTGGATGTCGGTACCGTTCGCGAAGTTTCTGCCAAAACTGATTCGTCCGAATTCTTCTTCCAATTTTGTTCATTCCTCACTCCTGGCATCATTTACCGTTGCGATATTGGGGAATCTGCGGAGGCTGAGCCAACTGTCTTCAGGCAAATCGAACTGGAAGGCTTTGATCCATCTCAATTTGAGACCCAGCAGGTCTTCTACCCCTCCAAGGATGGAACTCGCATACCAATGTTCATCATCAAGAAGAAGGTAGTTAATTTGATTAAAATCTTGATATCTTTATTAATCACATTATTTTAGGACCTTGTTCTGGACGGAAATAATCCTTGCCTTCTTTACGGTTATGGTGGATTTAATGTGAAAATGGATCCCGCCTTTAGTGTTGTTCGCGTTACTTTTGTCCAGCACTTTAATGGTGTTGTCGCCGTTCCAAATGTTCGCGGAGGAGGGTATTAAAAACATTCCTAGTAATTCAACTGCTTGTTTATTTTAACACTAATGACTTGTGTTTTTGCAGAGAATACGGGAAGAGGTGGCACGATGCTGGGCGGTTATTCAACAGACAAAACACTTTTAATGATTTTCACGCAGCTGGCGAGTATCTCATTGCCAACGGATACACCAAGAAGGAGAAGCTTGCGATCCAGGGGGGTTCTCATGGTGGAATGGTTGTTGGTGTTTGCGTAAATCAGCGGCCCGACCTTTATGGTGCTGGTATCGCTCATGTGGGGTAATGGGTTTTTGCCTTTCTTATTCCCTTTTATTAATGAATAATTAATTTTTTATTTGTTTCAAAGTGTGATGGACATGCTTCGCTTCCACAAATTCACGGTCGGCTCACACTGGATGTCCGATTACGGTAATCCGGATGAGAAGGAGCACTTTGATTTCTTGATCACGTACTCTCCACTCCACGCGATCAAAGTTCCTGAAGATCCCAATGTCCAGTACCCTGCTCTTCTGTTGCTGACTGCCGATCACGATGACCGTGTTGTGCCGCACCATTCCCTCAAGTATGTAGCTGAGCTGCATCACAAGTTCAGGAACTGTGCCAAACAGGTGAAGATATTTTTAAAGATCTCGGGGTTGTTTCTCGGTTAATTAAATAACGCATACCAACTTACAGACGAACCCGTTGATGATTCGAATTGAAACGAAAGCTGGTCACGGAGCCAATAAACCCACCACAAAAATTGTAAGAATGCGCAATTTTAATTAAGGATAAAACTTTCATAAATTTTCTAAATCAAAACTTTCATCTCATTTCAAATTAGATTGATGAATACAGCGAAGTTTTTGCTTTCCTGTCCCGAGCCCTCAATCTGCAATAGGCATGCATTTTTGAGTTACTAAGAATTTATTTTCTTGTATTATGTAATTTGCAAGCAGGGCTTGCTATTTCTGTTTGTGCTGTTTGGTCGATTGAATCAAATATACAAGTCCTCTATAGTTTGCAGTGTCCTATAACTTAATTAAACGGTTGATTTGTGTGGTATCCGTTTATCTTGCAGTCTTTTATAATTTTCAGATCAAAATAGTTCTTATGGAAGTTAAATGATTATTATATATTATATCGTATTCTGCCCAATTGAAAGCCGTGGCTGTAGTTACCGATTATTTTGCCACTCATTGACTGGGAAAACAGGGTTTTTCTAATAATACAATAGAAAAACAAGTATATTTTGTACTTGAAATTGAAAATAATAATCTCGGAAGATTAGCGACTGCACAATATTACACTAATGACTTATTCTCTGAAATAGAACCTTAGCAACTAGTTACTAGCGCAGAGAACAGATTTTATGTAGTTCACTAATGGGCCCATTTACTAAGAATTGTGTAAGAACAGAGGATTGATTTGATACTTTAATCCAAACGAGGATTTTTTTCCGAGACCTTCCTATAAAAAAACTTCTAGCTGCGCCAGTAGTTGGTGAATCTTCTTACAGTAGAGGTATTTTAAACTCAGTGTTTAGTGCATCATACACCACGTACTGTACATCACGTTTGATATTCACATCAATACCATATTGGAGTATTATATTTGAGTACCATTCTCATTGTTTAACTTGTGTCACATAGCTCCACTGAAATCATTCCAAAGTGAGATCGTGTTTCCATGTTTTAGCTATTGTGTTTGTTATTATTATGTTTGGAGTTTTACTTATCTATGCCTTTCTTTATTAGACATATTCCACTCTACACTGGAGTAAAAAACCTCCTTCAATTTTGACTGAAGGCTCTTTCACAAAAACTATCAGTTTCCACTAATAATAATATGAAGAACTGGGTCGAAGTAAGATTAACTGGAACCACTCCAGAGACTTCAGTGCTTTCATTTCGTTGGTGGATTGTCCCATCTCAGGACTCGATCGGTCGCCAACCACCAATCATCGGTTTGAAACTCAGCCAGGGTGTTTTGAGACATCAATTGGCAATACCAGCCTTGAGAAGATCAGTTTGTGGTGTTACTTTCTTGGAGCCCCCGCCTGTTCCAGCCTTGGATGTCGCAGTTCCGCGTGCTACCCCTCCCCGTCTGTTCGGCGTTGCTGTTACAGGAGTCGTTCATCCGAAAGTCACCTCTAATGATGTTCCATCCCCTACAATCGTCAAGATTAACCCATCAACTGGACAGTATGATTCGGGCGTCTGTGCTATCTGCTACAAGAGTCCACAGCTCATCAGATCGTGGCCTCCTTGCGGACACGTCTTTTGCTTAAAATGCTTGTACCGTTGGAGTGAAATCCTCGTAAACAGAAGTGGGATAGATTGGAATTGTCCTTTTTGCAATCAATTTTTCAACACTTTTCAACTAGAGAATGGATTACGATATAACTTACTTTGGATGAAAGCAGACAAAGTTCGCCTCAGTTTTATGGACTATTTCAAGCAGAATCTTCACTATTTCATTCTAATCGGTTGTCTTATTATATTGCCGACATGTGCTTTGTGTATATACAGTGGTTCGGCTAGACCTTGGTCCTGGGAGGGGCGAGTTGTATGGACCTTTAGGGACTGGAAAGAAATGTGCAAATTTTTTTGTTGCCCCATCTCTCACATGTTACAGTTTCCAGTCTGGAGAGGCCGATCGCCCCGACCGCCTCCCCTTAGCTCCGCCACTGTGTTGTTGTATAGAAACTTATGGAAAATTCTGAAACAATTAAGATAATAGAAAGAAAAAGTTACGTGCGCTATATTCTGTTCGGTTCTCCTCTATATGTTCGTTTTTTTCTGATTCAGTGTAATTGAATTATTTTTCTCGTGCGGTATGTGTTTGAATTTAAAAAGTGTATCGCTTCTCTTATTGTTCATCTCAGAAAAGAAGATCAAAATGTGTTGTCTGCCTCGTATTGTTCCTCAAATTTGTTTTGCTAATGTTGGTAAAATGCGCGTATGTGACTAATACAAAGTGATCAAGCATCAAATTATATAATTCGTAGTCCCATTCCCATATACTATGATTGTATTTCATTATTACTTTAAAAGATCCAACAGGAAATGTGTATCTTTAGTTTCAAATAATTAATTTTCTTGCGTATGACGTAATGTGCAAGACTAATGCAAGCAGGGTTTACAATTTTCTGCTTATGAAGTTTGGCCGATTGAAGTATAAAAATCAATTAAATATAAAAAATCGTGTACGGTAGTTCACACTAAAGAACTTTCTCTACCGTATGTTTTAAAGTTAACAGTTTATGCATGGTTGAGGCATGCATTTTATTAGTCACTAAGAATTTGTTTTCTTATTGTATTATGTAATTTACAAGCAGGGCTTGTTGTTTCTGTTTTTGCAGTTTTGTCGATTGAATCAAATATAGAAGTCCTACATAACATGTAGCGTCTTTTCTTTCACTAATGGCTTTTTCTCTGGAATAGTATCTAAGCAAATAGCGCAGAGAATAGATATACCACATTTACTAAGAATAAAAGAACAGAATGTTTGATTTTTTTTTATTCCGATGGGAAAAAGCAACACAGCACCTGTAGTCTCGTCCTTCGGGATTGCCCAGGGCCATCTTTTTGTTTTTAAAATTCTGGCCATGCCATTGGCAAATCTTCTAGAAAAGGTACTTTAAGTTCAGTGTTCGATGCATCGTACATGCGTACATGTGTGAAGTTCACATCAACACCATATCACATTGGCGTATCATTCTTAATAGTTCACTTGTGTTCCAAGGTGAGATCATGCTTGAATGTTTTAGCTATTATTGTGTCTGTTTGTGTTTGGACTTTGGTGTTTTACTTATCTATGGATTTCTTTTTCAGACATATTCCACTCTACGCGCGAGTAAAATCTTTCCTTTAATTTGACTGAAGGCTCATTCACCAAAATTATTAGTTTCTACTAATAACATGAACAACTTGATCAAAATAGGATTGACTGATGACGGGACTTCTACAGCGGGTTTTTGTTGGTGGTATGGCCAACCTCAGGATTCGATCGTTAGCCAACCACCAAAAATCGGTTTGAAACTCAGGCAGGGGATTTTGAGATATGAATTGGCAGTACCAGCCTTAAGAAGACCAGTTGGTGGTGTTACTTTCTTGGAGCCCCCTGTTCCAGCCTTGGATGTCGCAGTTCCGGGTGCTAACCCCATAGAGATTCGGCTCTCTCGTCTGTTCGACGTTGCTGTTACAGGAGTCGTTCACCCGAAAGTCCCCTCTAATGATGTTCCATCCCCTGCAATCGTCAAGATTATCCCATTAACTGGACAGTATGATTCGGGCGAATGCGTAATCTGCTCCGAGAGTCCGCAAATCAACAAATCGTGGCCTCCTTGCGGACACGTCTTTTGCTTTCAATGCTTGTACCATTGGAGTGAAATCATCGTTAACAAAAGTCTGATTGATTGGAGATGCCCTTTTTGCAATCAATTATTCAAAACGTTTCAACAAGAAAACGGAAAACGATGGTTACTTAGGAAGAAGAAAAAAAAAGTTCGCCTTGGTTTTATGCGCTATTCAAAACTTGATCATTTCGTTCTTATGGGCTGTATACTTTTGTGGCCGACATGGGCTTTATGTTTATATTTTGGGATTTATGGAAAATATTGGGACGTGTGTAATTGTAAAATTTAACTTGGCACGGTACGGTTATTTTTTCGGGCTGAAATTATACTACGCTGCATTTCACTTGTTGACTAGTACCATTGGCGATTTATTGGTATTTAAAAGTATTTAGTATAATTAAGACAGAAGTCCGATTGATTGGAGATGTCCTTTTTGTAATCAATGGTTCAAAACGTTTCAACAAAAAAACGGAAAACGATGGTTACTTAGGAAGAAGAAAAAAAAAGTTCGCCTTGGTTTTATGAGGTATTAAAAACTTGATCATTTCATTCTTTTGGGCTATATTATTCTGTTGCCGACATGGGCTTTATGCATATATGTAGGGATCTATTGGGAATTTTGAAAAATGGTAAAAATAATAATAAAAAAGAATCATAATGAATAATAGTTTGAATGTGAAACGCATTCACTTCACTTCCTCAGATTATAATGGTAGTTGCTAAGAACTAATTTTCTTGTATTATGTAATTTGCAAGCAGGGCTTGCTATTTCTGTTTGTGGAGTTTGGTCGATTGAATTAAATATACAAGTCCTACATAACTTGTCCCGCCACAGCACTACACTTTTTTTACCAGATCAAGGATTGGTTAGAAATTGGCAAAGTCTGTGCTAGGTGGGGTAGTATGTTATAACTTAATTTAACAGGCCACGGCCACCTAATATTGACAAGAATTTTTTTTTGTAAAATGTTGGAAAAATAAGATATTTATGACAAAAATCTTATAAGACATGTGAATGTGATAATACAATATCATCTTTTGATGGGTCTTTCTCTGAAAGAGTTCCTAAGCAAATAGCGCAGAGAAAAAATATACTTTAGTCCACTAATGAGCGCATTTACTAAGAATTGTGTAAGAACAGAGGATTTATTTTATACTTTAATCCAAATGGGGAAAAGGCCTACACAGCACCAGTAGTCTCCCCCCACACCACCTTCGGGATTTTCCAGGTGTGCCCTCTTTTTGTTTTTAAAATTCTGGCTATGCCATTGCCGCATTGGCAAATCTTCTAGAAGAGGTACTTCAAGTTCAGTGTTCGGTGCATCGTACGTGTGTGAAGTTCACATCAACATCGGATCACATTGAAGTATCGTTCTTAAAGTAAACTTGTGTCACATACTCCACTCAAATCATTCCAAGGTGAGATCATGTTTGTATGTTTTAGCTATTGTGTCTGTTTGTGTTTGGTGTTTTACTTATCTATGCCTTTCTTTTTCAGACATATTCCACTCCACACACGAGTAAAATATTTCCTTCTTTTTGGCTGAAGGTCCATTCTTTATGAATGGACCTTAGTTATTAGTTTCTACTAAAATCAATATGAACAAATGGACCAAAATAGGATTGGCTGCAACCACTACAGTGGCCGCATGTATGGAGTGGATTTTACCACCCCAGGACTCAATCGCTAGCCAACCAGTAAACAACAGTTTCCAGGGGGGTTTGAGATATCAATTGGCAGTACCAGCCTTAAGAAGATCAGTTTGTGGTGTTACTTTCTTGGAGCCTCCGCCTGTTCCAGCCTTGGATGTCGCAGTTCCGGGTGCTACCCCCGAAGAGGTCCGGCTCTCCTCTGTGTCCGACCTTGCTGTCACAGGAGCCGTTCATCTGGAAGTCACCTCTAATGATGTTCCCTCCCCTACAATCGTCAAGCTTAGTCTATTAACTGGACAGTATGATTCGGGCGTCTGTGCTATCTGCTACGACAGCCCACAGCTCATCAAATCGTGGCCTCCTTGCGGACACGTCTTTTGCTTGAAATGCTTGTACCATTGGTGTGAAATCGTGTTAAAGGATGGGGTAGATTGGAGATGTCCTTTTTGTAATCAATTATTCGAGGCTTTTCTACAAGAGAATGGAAGACGATGTATTCGAGTAGTAAAGAAAAAAAGAGGAAAAACTCGATTCGGTTTTTTGAACCATTTGAGTCTAGATCATTTCATTGTAATGGGCTATTTTATTGTGTTGCCGACATGTGCTTTGTCTATATATGTGGGGATTTATGGGAAATTCTGAAACAAATGTAAAAATAAGAAAACAAAATAAATCTTGATAATTAATTTAAAATGTTGGACGCATTCACTGAAAAAAATGGTGTTTTTCGTTTGCATTTAATGACTTTTATTACTGAAAAATCCCGTTAACCCCTCTTTCACCATTGGAAAGAAATCCCTGCAACCCCGATCTTTTTTCTCTGATTCAGTGTGACGGGACACGGAAGACTCGCGTGTCTCGTCGAATTGAAAAAGTATACCAGTTCTCTTTTCCGTCATCTGCTCAGAAAAGAAGGTAAAAACTTGTAGCCTGCTTCATATTGTCCCTGAAATCTGTTTTGCTGTCTTAATAATCTTAATGATCATTGATGATGACGTGTACTGCTTTCGTGAGTTATTAGTTTGGGATCGAATCTTCTGCAAAATTTTCATTTTTTTAACTGCGTGCAGCACAGTAAAAACGATATCGCACTGTTGCTCGTGATGCTCTAGACATTGAAATCACGAGGAAAGTTTTGTAAAAACACTCGATCAATTATCTGATTTCTTAGCCCTTGAAAAATACATTTCGTGATTTTTGAATAATATATTTTGACATTTTCCCACGAGTTTATTTATTCGGAATAAAATAATCCGGTATGGCGGTATTTGATCTGAATTTGCTGAACCGCGTATCGAACAGTTTAAAAAATTCGGCTGCTGCTTTTAATTTTAGATTGTACAATAATCAAGTAACAACATGCGGCCCTAAAGGACTGAACCCACTACCAAAATATTACGAATGTGCTTTTTAAAAGAATTACAGTTGTTACAAGTTTGGCCGATTGAATTAAAATATATACGTCGTGAAGTCCATAATATAAAACTTTCTTTACCCTAGACTTGAAAGTTTACGGCTCAATAGGGATTACTCAAATTTACATATGAGTGGGCGAAATTCAATCAACGTATAAAGCACTCCCACGCCATCCTTATAGAACTAATCTTGAATTCATAACTATCGACCGTTCCGACAGTATCTTTGGCATTCAATTTTTTTGCGGGATCGGAAGCGTGGAATATGAATAGTTTACTATGTTTCAAATATAGCACAAGGACAAGATCCTTACGGGTATGCCAATGTCTATATTATGTCTTGCACGCGTAGTGAGTATTTGTATAATCGGCTTTCACGTCTCCCGAAACCTTATTAGGATCTTAAAATTAAGCGAAGAACGCTCGCTGCCCGAAAGGCGGGACGTCCGAAAAAATGCGTCATTTTGTTTTGCTATAGGAGCCTCATCACTTTCGACACTATCTTAAACCAATCTGCCATCAAAGACGACACTGCATCTGCTCGCTTTCAAGTTAGAAAAAAAGAGTCGTGTTTCTCCTCTCTGTCGGCAACACGTTGGCGAAAGAGTAGAAAATTCCGCACGTCAAGTTGTCCCGACTGGATAAAAAGGGGAGGCGGACGTCTTTCGGGGGCCTCCCCCGAAATAGTTTCGTAAAACGAACCTTGTTGTTGTGCAGCGCAGAACCAGAGAGAAAAACGCTCTCTTGTTTAATGTAACTCGGGCCCTGCTCCCTTCTTGCGCTCGGCGATGACAGCTTGAGGATCCCACTCGAATCCCTAAATATTATTCCTCTCTTTCTCTCTCACTCAGAGTTAGTTTCGGGTTCGGTAGAGAAGCACAACGGCGGCGACAACTAGGATATTTATAACTCAATGTTGGTACTGCTCGCGAGGAATCAAAACGGGAGACAGGAAACTGCATCGCAAAGGGGAGGAAATCCTTGTGAATGTTTTACGAGTCGTCGTCGTCGTTATATTCCTACTGCCGGCTCTCTCATTACTCAAGGATTAACTGCTATTCTGATTACACAATTTCAGATGATTTACTTGTTAATGATGTCGACTTAAGTCAGCTTAAAGATTTGTCGTCATGGCTCATTTGAATACCAGGAATGACAGCGAATGGATTATTCCGGAAGTTGAGTAGGTAGTCCCCAATCCAGCTGCGAGGCTGAGGAGTACGCGACGGTGCTACTGTATACTTCACTAATGATTCGCCACCGGTTGTCAAAAGAGTTCTATCGACAATATGAGGAAGTCAGCGCACTACTTTATAATAATGTGCTGGCAGAGAGGAACGTAGGATCAAGTTATTACTTCCGACAGGGAGGATGCTGGACCAAACTTTCTTCGTCTTCTTTCGTTGCTGGGACGACCCCTTGGTGATTGGCTTCGTCTCTCAAGTTGCATCACTCTTCCTTGATTGCACCCCCTGTATATCAAGAGGCAAAAAAGATCCGCTCAATTTTTCATATCCCCAGTCAGCGTCATCAGTAATGATTCCATTTTTCTCGCATTTCTCCCTGATGGTTGCGTGACAAAAATGCTTCATTATTCATGGAGAAGATGCCACTTTTGAGAGACGTGGGTGACTCGCCCTCCCGCCTTCATAATCACCAAAGGATTGTGCTCCTGGCTCGAAAGAAATCGTTGCATGTTACAGCGACGTCGAGAGCTAATGGAATAACAAAACGGGGGCGTGACAGTCTTGTCCCGAGCGCACTTCGGCCGATGCTGCTCCTGGTCCCCTTAGGCCCAGCACCCCCGTCGCCTGTTGTAACTTGAGCCCGTGGGTGCACGCGCTCACTGATGGATGAATATATGGACGGCTCGAGCGCGCGCACGTCACATTCTTTTTTCAATATTATTCATCGACATGGTATACGTCGTTTGAGCTCCTGCTGGGCAGTCCCATTCCTTTGCCCAGCATCTGCCTCTTAAAAACCATCAGCTCAACATTATCTTGTGTCTACCCCCTAAAGGACCTTAATCGTTTTCTTCTCACCTTCCGCTCCTTCAAAAGAGAGAGAGCTCCAATTTTGGAACACTGTTAGCTCATCCTGGAATATAAATTACTTGGAAAGAAAAATGACGTTTTTAGTAATATGTTCTCGATCCCATTGGCTTTTTTATTGAGCTCCACGTCAAAAAAAGAGAGAAAAGAGAGAGGGGGAGAATATGTTGGAAACCGAAAACAACCAAGGGGGGAAAGAGAAAAAAACCAAGTTGTGTGTATATATCGGCGGGCTATGTACACGAAACGTTATATATGTACATGCCACGGTTATTTATACAGCTCTCACACATACACCCACCCGGATGGGAGGGAGGAAAACACATACACAAATATTCATATAAATTCTAATAATCCATGGCACCAGCAGCACAAGTTTGTCTTCAGCTGCTTCTTCGAATCTTCACATCTTTACTGTTTTTCTTCTTTTTTAATCGGCCGTTTGAATGATATGAATAATAATATAAATCTTCTAAAAGTTGGAAAACTTGATATGCTATCCATTATTGAATAATTCAGAAGGGAAAAAGGGTAGAGGGTGGAAGAGTAATAATAATAATAATAATAAACATGGTACATCACAGATGGTCCCTTAATATAAAGGATATTTTTTCGGCAAGGGTTATATATACGTACTTTAATTTTTCACCTGTACACATAATATGCTCTTTTTAAAAAATTGGCAACAAAAACATGGAGAATGATTGCACTATTTATCATAATAAAGATTGTTGTTTTTTCCACAAAAAAGCTCTGTCAGGTGGAATTAAGATGGCACGTTGAACTGATGGAGAGTTCAATTTAGTTATGGACCGACTCCATCTGCTTGTATTTCTTTCTTAAATTCGAAACGGGATCCTTGAAGAGTACAGGATCAAAGCGAACGGCGGAGCGGATGAGCGGCATGTACCCAAAGAGGGCCACAAATGTGTTGAGGCACGTCTGCCGCTGAAGGAAATGATCCGGATCATTCCACGGCGACCTTAAATTTATAAATACGATTAGAATGCATTTCTCAACTCTTTTTTAAAATTAAGGAATGGCTTCTTCTTACTTGTTGACGGATAACAAGTTTGTGTTTTTGTACTGCTTCCGCTGAGAAACCTTGATGGGGGGCTGCCGGGTCACGTGACTCACAAGGAAATTCATCAAAATGTCTTCGCAATTGTGAGATTGGTCAACCGTTTTGTGAAGTAGCGGGCTCAGCCAGTCCGTGTACAGTGAATGATAGTAGCGATGATAGACGGCCGCACCAGTGAGTACCATCGAATACTCGTTGGTCCACTTGGAAGTATAGCCCCACTGACCCTATAAAGAATATTAGGTTAAAATATAGGATCCCATTCTCTCTCTTTTTTCAAAAATAGCAAAAACTTACTTTGGTGTCGTCCCAGTAATGGGAACGAGCAGGGAATCCAACGATCCGTTCGGGAAAGTGGGTCCAAACATGGAAGGCAAAGTCGATTTCATCAACCGTCAACGTAGTATCCTCGTCCAGAGAGAATACGGCGTCCGTTCCAATCAACTCCAAGGGCCTTCAGGGAAGGAAGGAAACGGAACAATTTCAATTAGTAAATAAAAAAAGGGGGGGGGGGGGGGGGGGGTCTGACAAGACAGACTCCTTCTTTATCTTCTTACCGGAAGCGTTCCCCGATATTCTGCTTGTGTTGCGGAGCAACGATGTGAAGAGGGACTCCTCTCGTAAGGGTCGGCCAACGGGACGGAGGCGGCTTGGCCGAGTCACTCGCCCATATAACTACAATCTTTTGTTTCAAGAGTCAATAAGTATATGGTAAGATCATTAGCATCGCATTAAAGAAAGAGGTGACGCATCCGCAGCGTCTTAATGATATGTTATTGTTTACCCTGGCAACGTGTTGGCTCCTGGAGACGACGCGCAGAAGATGAAGGAGCGGCCCACTACTCGTCGGACCCACCATCGGCTGTTGAGCGTAAATCAACGCCGTGAACTGTTGTTGTCCTTGTGACGACGACGACTGCACTCTCACTGTTGTATTATTCACCGAGGACGACTCAATCGCCTCTAGATGATGATGATGTTGTTTCGCCTGTTCGGAACGGAGATGGTTCCACGGAAGACGCGAGGGCGAGTCGGCATATTCTGGCAGCGTTACCAGACCGCCCGGAAAACTATTCCACACACGGCCGTCCCTCCATAGATGTTTGTGAACCCTCTGGCGGACGATCTTTAAAAAGAAAAAATTATATGAGGTAATCTAAACAAACGAGCACTCGGGTCGACGAGCAGGAACCAAACAATTGCTGCCCGCCTCTGCCGACGTCGTATTTTTATACATCCAGCTCTCTTTACCTCCAGGGTTGTGAAGATGATGCGGTCGATCGAGGAAAAGTACATGTGCCAAAGGAGTTGGGATTGCTGCCGCAGCGTCATCACACGCTCTGCTTCGATTGACCGAACAATATCCGGCACCTGGGACCCACAAAGAACAACAAGCGTTATGATCTAAAAGTTCTCTTCGTGCGACAACAACAAAAGCCCTTTTCCCACTCTCTGTACTAGTATACTGCCAGGCTGCTATGCCTGATTGACCATCAGCCAGCAGAACAACAACGAGGAGTACGCGCTTTCAGCTC
This sequence comes from Chydorus sphaericus, assembly GCA_030141595.1. Taxonomy (NCBI): domain Eukaryota; kingdom Metazoa; phylum Arthropoda; class Branchiopoda; order Diplostraca; family Chydoridae; genus Chydorus; species Chydorus sphaericus. The sequence continues at coordinate 3,872,006 of CM057931.1, forward strand.
AAAGCGACCGGATCGATAATAGACCATCGTCAGCTTTTCTACCCCTTTATACTCCTTGTCTCTTCGATAAGGAGAGAAGAATCATTATTTTTCTCTCTCTTCTCGCTTGGCTTTTGCTATATAACTAACCGGCTCAGAGACGTTATGGAAGGGGACGAAGAGCGTCAATTTTGACACATAAGTCCGCCCACCCAATGGGGAAAGAGTCAAACGATGAGCTAAAAAGAAGGGAACTGTTTGATCGATCCACCTTATCAAAGAGGAAGGGGGGAGAGAAATAGCGAGGAGGAACAAATTGAGTTCAATTGATCCTCTCTCTCTTTCCAAGTAGCGCAATCGGATTTGTTGGGCACCACACCATAAGCAGTCCCAAATTGATTGACGAAAAATAGGGGAGGAAAAAAATTGTCAGCACTTGCGCCCTCCGTGGAGATAATTGGGCGTTATAAAAAAAAAAGCCAGGACAAGAAAATATATGAACCTGAAGAAGGAGACGTTCATCCGCCCAAATGGCCGAAGTCTTCCAGTCGATGATTTCTGAGAATGGGATGACCCAGTTATTGGAGAGCAGTACGGGTATACAGCCAGCCTAATAAGAAATATGAGTTAATAATCATTTCCAAAGGTTACGAGCATTTTCTTCTTACTTGGAGGACTTCGATGAAGCGGAAGGATCCGAGGCGGCGTCCACGGGGCACTAGGCAGAACGTAGAGTTGTGCAGCAACACCTCATAATCATATCTATCAATAATCAAAACAAAAAAAAGGAGATGATGGATTGTCCTTTGTTATAACAATAGAAAAAAAGAGCTGGCCGGGCAAAAGAAAAAAGGGCGGATAGAGGCTGTCGAGCGAGAAATGACACAAGAGGGGGCGAACGTGTGCTCGATGATCCGAACATAGTCCGTCCTTACTTTTGAAAGACGTACTATACCCTTGGTAAAAGTACCCTAAGAGTCGGACGTGCTCCTTCGACCCTGTTAATCCGCTACTACCACTGCTATTGAACGTATATATATAAATCGAGCGGTGGTGATGGAACGGGCGTACGGTATAGCGCCATTCCAGTCAAATGGCTCTTTGACGATCAGCGTTTCTACCGCTTACTGGCTCTTTCCCCTTCGTTTCTTTTTAAAAAGTGAGAACGGTACAGAGAAGGGGAGAAACCCGCTCATTCGCCCAAGGAATGTAAACTGCTACATAAATATTCGGGATTTAGTCGCGACTCGGTTTCACGAGATCCTTGAGGGAAGCACAAACTAAATTTTTGTGGTTTTGAATAGCGCGGGATTCTAGAAGGAAAGAAAAGATATGCACAGCATCACCCAGGCAACGCGCTTCCGAGAGGAATTTCGTTTTGCGTGCAAAACTCCTTTCGATAAGCCTCTCTCTCTCTTTCCAGGTTCTTATATCGTCAGGATTATTTTCTTTCGTTGGCTGAAAGACGGCCAACCGATTACGGATGGAAATCCTTTTCTTGGTTTCCTTCTCCTCCCTTATACGTGGAAAGGCTTAATCAACAAGGAACTGTAAGAAACTGCAGTGGATATGATTAATCGTTTGGTTGCCCTGGCCCGGACGAGTAAAAAAAAAAGAGAGAAGGGTTGCCAGGACGGGAATTTGCTCGTCGTTTCCTACTTTGCTGAGAGATCAGGAAGGAGCGGAGCAGTGCCGCTCTTCAATCCGTTCAACCTACTCTCTCAAACTCTCTTTCCACTGCCTGGCTATAATAATATTGACTCACGAACGCGTGAAAACGGGCGGGGTCCGCCGTCTCTCCTTCAAAAGCGGATATTTCGTTGAGCGTCCCCTCGGAGAAGAAACAGGCGCTGCTAGATTGCGCGCACATGAAAACGAGCTTCTCTTTATTATTTTTTTTCTGTCATCCTTCCGCCCGGAATTAAGGCAAACATTAAATAGTGATTTTTTTGGACTGGACAAATAGAAGGAACTGGCCCATCCTTGGCATATTATTATGTCTTGCGGCCACAAGAAGAAGACGGGAAAAAAAGAGAAGCGATAAACTTTCTCATTTCAACTGGACGTGTGAGCAATTCTTCATCATCAAAACAACAACAAACATAGAGGGAGAGAACAGAGAGGGTTCTGTTTGGATTGCATTCCAGCTGCCGGTTCCAGCGGTAATACTCTTTCCTCACGCTACGTGAGCAAGTGCGCACTGCAGGTGCTTTGAACCGCTCCTTAGATGGCTGGAACATCTCGTTGCGCACGTAAAGCACCCGATCGGAATTAATACCGGTGCGTGATTTCTCTACAAAAAAAGGGGATGAGGGTTGACTTTTATTCCAGTGACAAAAGCAGACCCACATGAAAAAAGGTTTCTAGATTTTACGATTCTACTGTAACAAAAATGTGACGTGAATGCGTATCCTATTCATTTTTTTTTTTCAAGATGAAAAGTTTTTAAAAATATATATAAATATAGGTCTGTAATAAAAAGAAGAGAAACGATGGAGAAATTAAGGGCGTTTTCTGATTAGTCATGTGGAAAAGGAGTTTTTAAAAAATCGTCGAATGTAATTGGATTGCTCATTCTCCCATCACTTCCAGGATGAGTCGGATGGTTTGAACTAATCACATCAAGAGTCAACATTTAGCTCTGACCAAAAAAAAAACTTTTTCTTTAAAGTTATTTTGAAACTCTATTAAGGGGATAAAAACCGAGAAAAACGTTACGAAATGGACTGTACGTCTGTTGTTGTTTTTTTGTTGTTTTTTTCCAAAGTTTACGGGCGAAAGACAACAAAACGACGGCTTTAGGAGAGAAGCTTTGCGGGACCCTGGAAATGGACGATTAGGGGTCCTACCACTCCTGGGGCCTACACACTTCACCATTAAATCTTCCGAGTCCAAGATGAAAGAGCAGTAGCACACGCAATTCCCGATGGAAGAAATGGCGTTCGGCCCACTCTTAAGAAACAGGGATAGAGGACGAGAAATATGCTCCTATCCTAATCTCATCAGCTTTCTGCGTGCGCACGTTGGCGGAAGATCACTAGGACAGTCATCCCAGAGTTCTATCACATCCGCAAAGTGGAAAAGGAAGAAGAGTGGAGGCAGTAAAACTTTCCACTCTACAAAAAGAGACATACTACTCACTAACCTTCAATGATTCAATTTTATAGTGTCATTCATGAAAGGACGTGATGTCATCTCCCCCCACTTCCATAAATTGCCTTCCTTATAATAGTATAATTTCCTCCCAAGTGCATTGCGGTTGAGAACAATGACAACACAAAATGCGGCTCGTGCGATTTCAACGAACGTCACTTGAGCACGCACCGGATGTGAGCCCAACACCAAACAAAATCATACTTAAACTAGTAGGAATTTTTGAAAAATAAAAACAAAAATCCAACAAAAGAAGATCGAATGTCTAAGCAAGATTAGGTAACGATAGATACCTACTCATGGGATATGAGAAGATAACACATATAGGGCTAATCCAATGGGGCCCATATGTGCCTACCATCCGATTTCCTTCCGTCCAGGAACCAATCAAAAGAAAGCATCAGCAACTGCAACACAATCCCATTGGGCCATTATGTACCGCGTGCCCGAGCCGAGTCACTTCCGTTGCCTCACACACACAAATCCTATCTTCTATAAGAAATGAAGATAAACTAGATTGCTTCATAAAAGAAGAATAAGAATAGGATGGCGGAGAGAGAAAGAAAAAGAGAGGGACTTTGGGCAGCTGGAGGTGAATACCTGATGAGATGAGGACGGGACACATACACGCGCGCGTGTCGAGTAAAAATCAAGGGAGTTTTCCTACTTCTTCTCCCCCTTCGTCTTTCATTACGTGATGTGCTTCTCTTCATTCTTCTTCTTTTTTTCTGGCTCCTGTCTCTTTCGTTTCATCATCTTCTCTCAAAAATAAGACGACCTGATCCAAGCTTTTCTTACTAGTATCTCTTCCATATATGTATGTATGTATGTATAAATCTCCTAGGTCACAGTGGGGAGGCTGGCCGCCAAGAAAGAAAAAAGGGATTTCATACACTTCACCTCCTCATCCGGAAGAAAATTTCATATACAGAACTCTTGCCAGAGAGATACCACATGATGCGATTCAGAGGGTAACTCAATCTCCTCCCTCCTGGAGCCTATAGGGATCATCAGATCAAAGAGACGGAGCGAAGAGAGGAAATTCATCACGCGGGCACAAAAGGAAGAGATGGAGCATCCCCTATTTTGCCATTCAGATCTTCGTCTCTCCCTTGATGCAAGTGAAACCAAATTAATTCTGTGCTATAGATCCGGAAGGACGGATCTAATGAACATTGAGTCGTGCAATCCGGTTTCCGATAGATAGATAGTGGAAATCCAGCCCTTTGAAAAACGTCATGCATCCGAGGAGGTACCGGTGCGCACTCTTTCTTCTTCTTCTATATTATGTTTGGTGTCGGTATAATAACGATCTGTCTTCGTCTAGAAAATCTTGAAAAGATAAAGAGACGCGTGAATGATCTATGCAATGACCCAGTTGTGTTTTTTTCCCCCCTCCAAATATTTGTATTTTTAGAGAGCCTCTCTAATAGCAAGAAGTAGTAGGCATGGTAAATCGAAGGAAATAAGAGATCATAAACAAGTCACGAACCATATATTCCAATTTGAGATCATAAATCGCCCCACTGCTCGTTTTTTTCTTCCTCTCTTCAAAACCTGAATACGTGTGCGTAACCCATCCCCAGCTCTCTCCGACACGAATATTGATAAAAGTGGGGAATAAAGGAGAAGAGTATCCCAGGGCGTGGCCTCTCTCCAAGAAGGGAGAAAAAAGGAAACATCATGTATATATAAAAGAGAGAAGAAGGAGAAAAAACAGCTCCACAAGTCCATGTATGGGCATGACAGGGGGAGAATCTTCAACCTCGGGAACGTTGCTATCAAGATGGTGGAACGAGCTCGTAAAGTACTCGAAAATCGCCATTGGGTGGTCGATGGGATCGGAATGGAGAAATGAAATGAAAAAGAAGATTATGAGGCTGAGAAAAGAGAGGGATGTGTGAGATACATTACATGCAGCAGCAGCAACAATACCAGGAATAAACCACCCACCTTATGATACTATCGATCAGGGATTCAAGGGATTCCAGTACAACAAAAAAAAAAAAGAAAAAAGAAAACTCTCAGCTCCGAGGAGAAAAAAAAGGTGGGCGATTGAATATAGAAATCATCCATCTTTCTTTCCATATATTCTAGAGATTTAGTTATTCATGTACTATTCCATTGGAAATTTCCAAAACAAATTGCCAAGATGTGTCAAGTGGTCAGCCGACTTTAGGGCTCTCAAATGGGGTGCAGCAGTTGGTCAATCGGCGCCAACGGCCACCCTTTAAGTATTCTAAGAGGGGAATAAGAGAGAGCTCATTTTTTAAAAAGAGCAGGAGCAGTCCTTTTAAACTGGGTGAGGGAAGTAGCGACGACTTTCTCGTCTCCTGTCTCAAAAAGAAAGAATAAAAGAAATGAAAAGGGGGGAGACCGAGAGGGAAATGAGCCAGAATGGACTGTGCCGTGTCAGCTTTGACTCGTAGCCAACAGCACACGCAACAAAAGGAGGAGACATAGCGATAAGACCCCTTTTATTATTATTTTTATTCTATTTCTTTTTTCTTTCCCTCCAATGCAGTAGGCTTCAGCAGATAACATGATCCTCGGGGCCCACTATGTATCGTATATATCAATTTCAGTGCGACACGCCGCTGACGAGCCGAAGGTTTCCGACACAGCAACAAAAAATAACCATTTTTTCCCTATAAATTCCCATATTTGACGGGGGCACATTTTTTTTTTGTCCTTCATAAATTTGCTTTTAAGCAAATCTGTCGAGACTTTGTGGCGACGACGGTGGCGGTGTTGACAAGGCAAAGATATCTATAAACCGAGCCGCGTGATCTACCTTTCGAAAAGTGGATAATAAAAAAATCAGTGACCTAATCGATAAGTCCCAAAAACAGAGCCATTGAGCTCCGATTTCCTTCCAGCCCATGATAAGAGTGTGGGACAAGGTCTTGTTAGAGCTTACTTATTCCCTTTTAACGCACAGTAAATAAATCCTAACCGGAAACAAACGATATTCCCAACTAGTCAAGAGAGGTGTAACCACATCTAGTGCAAATCCAATTAGTTGAAAGGAGCGGGGCGGATTTTGTTTTTAAAACAGGAAAAAGGCTGGATTAAGTCACAACTGAGAGTAAAAATGGAGAAATTGAAGCCCCACTCAAAAGTGTCAAGTCATACTTGAAAATATACTCCAGCGACTGAAAAAGCTCAAACAAAACAGAAAAGAAAGAAAAACAAATTTGAAGAGGACGCCAGTCAAATCGATGCGCCTTCCAAGGGAGGAATGAATTGACTCTTCATTCTTTTACATCTGCCGTCTTTTTATACAAATAATGACTCTTCTATATACGAGTCACTTCAGGATACCGGTTTTGTTAAGACTCGCTTTTCAATACCTCGTTTGCGAGCAAAATTATATTAGGAATCATGATCGCATACGAAAACAACCAAATCAAGGGCGCTTCAAGCGAAAGTATGCATAGAAATTAAATTAAATTTAAAAAAAAGTTACCTATCGTATTCGGCGTTGTCTTCTTCGCATCGCTCGTCCTTGAGCTCCTTCCAGCTCTTACCATGTTTACAAGTGGTAACCATGATGACATCCCGGCCGTTGTGTAGGTGATAGAGTGAGTTCCTTGTCTCGGAACCAATACCGTAGACGTAGCGCTTCCCCTTAAAGGCAAGCAGGTACGATTTCGAAATGGCAGAGGCGCCGGCCGGCAAGTTGTTGTCCCCACTACCGTGCCCACTGTAGATAGGGAGTATGTCGCCACCTCGCTCCAAATGTTCCTTGTGTACGAGAGGTAGAGATATATCGAAGAAAGGTCGGTAGTTACGGACCGAGATGCTCGCCTTGGCTAGAATGGCCCGGCCTATATCCAATCCCAAATCTTCCGTATAATCGGGCCACGTTCCCGAATAGAAATTGAAAATAATGTGATTTTGACCGCCATTCCAGTGAGTTAAACTGTTGAGTTTAGACTGCATGCCTCGAACGTAATCGGCGGAGAGGACGTCCCGGTCTAATGTATCCAGACCTAGGACAAACAAGCAGGCCTGACTAGCATCAGTTGTGTAGTACCTGTCACATTCAAGTTGGGAGAAAACTTTTTATTATAATAATATAATAATTGATAATAATTGAGTTATGATTGGACCACCTTGACTCGGTGATGACATTCAATATCTTCCGGTATGTTGAGCTCATGGCCACTCCTTCCTCTGGTGGGTGGACATAAACCCGGAAGCCAGAGGAACACCTGGAGAAATCAAAGCAGCTCTCCATCCTGCACTGTTCTCGTGGAGTGGTGGCCTGAGCTTCCTCTCTCTGCTGTTTCGGTGAGGATATGGCTGAAAACCGAGAGTCCACCAGCTCTCCAGCTTCCAAATAGCTGTCAAGCTGGGGATGACTTCTAGTGTGACTTGTAGTCCTATGTAATAGATTTAGCACTTTTAACCTGTAGCCCCCAAAATAACAGAGGGCTAGGAAGGCACACGAGAGGAAAACCAGAATATAGCGCTGTTTGGCCCGCATTCTGTCGGCTTATATTAGCTATAGTCATCAGTAAAACAGCACCGTGGTACACACATCATTCTCCTCCTTCAACTGATGATGTTGAACAGCAAAAATAAGGCACACTGATCGGGCAATAGCACAGGCGGCTGGCACGTTATTCACGTTGTCGGTTAGAGCGAGTCGAGTTCCGCGTGAAGCTCGACACGTCATGGTTCTCGTGCGGGAGTAAACTGAGAGCTAGACGCACAAATACAGCCAAGATCTTTGCTTTTGGACTCCTGTTGGATGTGTGTGTGTTACCCTAGCAGACTACGCTTGTGCGTACGAAGACAAATGCACCAGTCAGAGCCATCTAGCGGTCAAAGTTAGACTTCAAGCTTTAAAAAAAAACATCCATCCGTCAATCAGCAGTTGACTGACGCTATAGCTTTTAAAAATTAAAACTAGAGAGCTCATTTTATGCGTAATGAACAAAAAGCCTAGTTAACCCGTTCAGCAACTATGAGCGCCCACCCTCCACGTTTTATTAGTATGTAATTAAAACGAAGGGGGAGCAGTAAAAACGATGTGGCTCCTCACCAAACGACTGCTCTCCTCACGCTCTCTTCCAAGTCAGCCGTTTCCCATCAACAGCTATAGCGCGCATACCCCCTGCCAGTTGTGCATTCAAATATGCATCTACTTACAGCTTTTGAAGTAGTCAATAGCCTAGAAAGAGAGATCTAAACTTGGTCTCATACCTAGGGGGAGACGACCGGAAAGAAAAGTAAAAAGAAGCGCTGCGGATGCAAACATGACTGACGTTGACATGCCAATCCTAACTGACGAAAGATATCATCACCATGCCCTTTTTATTTTGTACTGATGGAGCAGTAAAGTTACTAAAAATCGACCAAGTTTCTTGTCAGGGAGAACTAGAATAAATGTTTCAGGTGATTGCGAGAACGCCACATAATACTCTCGTTTGTCATCCTCTGCGTGACTGTGAACATGTGTACCCCATCACGTATTCAGAATATAATATAATGGAGGCCGTTCTCTCTCTCTCTCTTTCTGGATAAGCTCTTTACTCCTTTAGTCTGCGCCTACGCCCTTCTCCCATTCTATTTTCCAACAGCCAGTCTTCCTTAGCACTTAGTGATTATATATTCGTCTATGCCCTTCTTTGGGTAGGCTACGTAGAAATTAGGAAACTAACTATGGTATGAGCAGCCCAGCTAGGCATTGAATCAATAAGTCCTAGCCGAGGGACTTGAACTAATTTGCAATTTCAAACTTGTCTGCCGCGCTTCCATGTATCTGATTATTCCAATTTATTACAAACTTTTTTAAAACAACACACACACATGGGAATGGAGAACTGAACAATTTTTAATTTTCATCTTGAAACAATATACAGCGTCAAGCTTCAATTATTTACGAGGATTCTTTACTCTTTTTGGAATCTAATAGGATGAGGAGGATGTAATTAACTCCTTGCGGGTTGTCGTGCTGTGCTACATGGAGCGAACCGAGTCGTCATCACAACGAATAATATCATCCCGTTCTTGTACAAACAGACACGCACAGTTTCTAATATCAGAGTAGTAGCTAATATTAGAATGAGATGGAATATACATTCTACTCTTTGCATGTCCAACTCGTCTCAAAACTTTTCACATATGTCTGTGAGTGTGTATTCTGTATTAGTGAATCTTTAAAAAGAAAAGGATGAGTCTGTCGGCTTTTCATGATGATCCCAGATTGCGTGTATCCTTTGAAAGGCTAGTAAAAGTCTTATATTTATTTTTAATAAATCACATCAAAGGATGTGTATCTTCAAACTTCGCTCGAATAAAAAATTACTAGTTCAAACTTTATCTATACACATTCAATAAAATGATGACATCTTGAAATTTGAAAAGGGTAACATTCGCGTTTGTTTAGCGTCGACATAGAAACGCGCACGAAGCATACGAAACGTCGTGAAGAGGCGTCATTGCCATCTCATCAGCGTGAAAGAAGAGCGGCGAGATGAGTTTTGATGGAGACGGATCGATATGGACCGATCATCTTTCCCAGAGGCAGTCGGAATGTCATCGTGATGTTGACCAGCTATAAACAAGGCAAATCTTTTTCGCTGTGGAGAAGATGTGGACGTCTTCCACCATCTGCAATATGTATACAAAAACCACTCTTAATCCGTGCTGGTAGCGCTTCTTATTCTCTCGGCCTGTGCATTCGTCGTCATTGAAGTGGCTACGTCAGCACCGCTGAAAAGGAGATTATACGATGCTGATGTCGACTGATGCCCACTCGACGTCGCGCTGGGGTCAATTAGAACGAGTGCTCCAGTGAAGCTTTCAAGACAAATTTCATGGCGTGCTAAATCAGCATGCGCATTCTTATATTAAATATTCTAAGGCGAGTGAGCGCTCATAATCACGCAGAGGCTCATCAGAGTTGGGCGGGCCAGTTTCTGAAGGGGTTCCGCCCAAAAATGGGATCATCATTTAAAACCTATGAGCCATTTGTTATGTTCGACAAAATAAATCATTAGCTACTAAAATATACGGATGACTTCATCATAGAAATATAAGGATCGCCCACAAAACCTGCTGCTGCTTTTTTTTTGTGAAAAAAGCAATCCCATAAAAAGCAAGCTCTCTGCTTTATTGGCTGAGCAACATTTTCAAGATGGCTGGTATATATATATATATGATTGCTATTGGGCTGAAAACATGATTTCGACGGCTGCAAGTCGATGATCAAATAGAATCGAATGAATCGATCGAACAAACAAATGATAACTTTGCCGGACCACTAGTCATTGTAAATGGTTCTAATAAGGGCTGAGGAAACTGTACTGACGTCAACAGCAGTTTTACAAACAGAATCCATCATCTTTTATTATGTTGAATGTACATTAGGATAATAAATGTCAACTTAATACCACTATTGGGACCCCACGGCTACTTTCAGGATATCTAATACGATTGGATGACAAAATACACAAAAATTGGAAAAAAATATAAAAAATAAAATAGTTGCCGCCGGGATTGTACGTGATGCACCGTTCATGTTTGCTCCGTGGATCGATATATATATATGTGATAGAACGAATGATTTTTTTTTCTGCAAGCGAAGCTTGGCTCCCAGCTGATATCTCCCTCTTTTTCCTCTTTTGTTTTACGTACTCCATTGTCTAAATTGACTTTTTTTTTATTTGTACCGCTTCGTTCTGTTTCCCTTAGCCGCAAACTCGCATAGACCCGCGCTGCTATAAAGGTTGTAAAGGATGAAATCTTCGTGTCACGCGACGCTAAAGTAAGATTACATAGATAGGCGATCACTTAGCGTCCGGCATTTGCTCCAATGTAATCAATCTCTCTCGGGTAAAGCAGATCCTCCCCAACGCTTCAGTCAAACCTTCAATGGATATTCCATCAAGTCTCTATAGAATTCCTGTTCACGGTGATGCCTCCGCCGATTCACCCATCACTCTCGCTTCTTGACGCACTAAAAAGGGTTTCTTATATCGGCAAAAGGTTTACGCCGTCTTCTTTTCGCTTTTTATATTACCAAGTTGAATTCCGGTGGTTGCTGGATAAAAAGAAAATAGGCATAGAGTGCCCATCAACGTATACTTTTCATTTCCTTGCAAAATATATATGTATGTAGACATGTTGCCGAGTATATATTCCACAGCCGCCTTATTTTCTCGAAGAGGAACCTTCTATTCAGAAGTTGTATTGAATCAAGAACCCCAACGCCCCCCCCTTCGCTGCCGTATCGATTCCACACCACTTCACACATCCTAGCTCAAAAGGCAATCCCATTTACATAGACTATATTCAAAAAAAGAAACGTTCTTGTATTTTTATGGGAGAAAAAAAAACGCTGGGAAGTGATAAACATTTGGAATAAATGATGAGGGAAGCAATAAAAAAAAAGAGTGTGAGAAAACCAGAAGGGTTTGTCTTTTAGACTCACTAAAGATTTTTTTCGTCAAAATCGCGAGCCTTTCGTGCAAAAAAGTAACCACATTAAAATATCAAGAGGGAGTCAAGTTTATGTAGAAGGAGAGAGAAGAAAAAAAAGTTAGGAGAATAATGTAAAGAAAAAAGAAAAGAAACCCTGAAAAGATCCATCCCTTTTTAATATTAAGGGAAATAAATAAATCAATCAATCCGACTTTGGAGAGGGCGCTGATTCGTCCTGGTCATCATCGTCTTCTTCGGCCATATCAGATTTGGGGACGACAACGAGGGATCCATCTGGAGCGTCTTCTTCCTCTTGCTCTTCGTCTTCTTCTATCATTTCAGATTTAGGAACGACGACGAGTGAACCATCGGGAGCATCCTCTTCTGTGCCCATATCCTCTGCGGTTTCAGCATGTGGAAGTATAAGAGATCCTTCGGCGAATCCCTGTGCACTCTGCTGCAAGCGCTGTCGGTGCAAACGTCTAGTCTTAACCAAATATCGCGGCGTCACCAAAACTTCTGAAACACCCGTAGCTCTGAAAAAGAAAATAATAAGTTATGAATGTTCTTATACAAGAATAAAAGTTTTCTTTTTCATACTTATCGACTTCTTCTTGTATGATTTGAGCGACCGGAGTGTCCTCGTTGATGGCTCTACTCCGGCAGTCTGCCACCAACTTGTAGTTCTGAACTACGTGCATGTCCCCGTCGTGATCGTGCTGATTGAGAGCGTGGAAGCGGCCTTCGTGGCAAACAAGCCGACCTGGACACTTCTCTTTGTGGCAACAACGATAGTATTGCTTGCCATTGAAGTAGCGACGAATACGGTAGACATAACCCTCGTGAATATCGGCGATCAAATTGGAACCCCTTCGTCGACCCTCGATCGGTTGATACCTCCCTTCAGAATCTTCTATAATATTAAGATAAAGTAAAAATTAGTATCTAACCACACAAAAAATTAAGATTGAAATAGTACCAGGCATGAAAGGAATGTTTTCAACTTCATCAGCATCTTCAGCCGTGTTCTCTTCTGACGGGTCCACCTCTAATTCGAGAGTGAGGTAGGCTGCTTGAATTTCATCAGGTGCCAATGGAATTTCTTGATGGTGTCTTTGTCTGATGGGAGGACGGTTACTAAGAGGACCACTTCCAGGATCTCTTCTGGGCATCTTGCTCGCCTTGGAAGGAGCAGCAACTGCTGATGTGTCACCCACATTTCGTTTCTGACCACTGCTAGGCTTGTGTGATGTTAGTCTTGGTGGTGCAGAATGCTTCTTTACAGGTGGGGGCTCTTCATCACCATAATTAACCAGGCCCGAAATCTTGAGAGCCCTGGCTGTCTGTAGGAATTTCTGGAGCTCGGTGTGATCAATGTTGACAGCTCCCCGATAGACATATTCAACAATCAGTTTGAGCAAGCTGAAGCTGACATTGTTGAGAAAAATAATGGCCTGCTTGTCAAAATGATCTGTCAGCAGTTCCTGAATTAAAAAAAAAGGGTAATTTATGAATAGCACGAAAGAATAACATGACAAGATTTACCTTGAAGTAAGGGCTACAAGCGCACAGAATAAGTCTATGAGCTTTAATATGCCTCCCCTCTGCAGCTAGAGTGCAATCAGTGAGGGTATCATTTTGACGCAGGCTTGAGAGAGCTTGGATGAGGAATGCAGACTGGTTTTTCCACTCCAAGTTGCAGGTCATCATTTTTATCTGAAATTGACATGAATAATAGATATAAACATAAATGATAGCATGTCATCAAGCATTTAGGTGACATTGTTTTGAAAATTTAATGGTCAACAAGTGCCACGTCGCTCTTATTGATATTGTATCCGTGTTATAAGGTAGTATGGGCGATAAACGATACACGCAGGGCTTTGATGGCGTTGTTATTGACAGAGGGACCACAAAGGCCCTATTTTCTCGACCTTGAAAAAAGCCGGCTTCCCAAAATAACTATTCCAAGCGCATTACAACTATGCGGTTCAAATGAACAGAAAGAACCCGAAAAGAATCACGCGTAATAATCACCTTTTAGACGAAATAATAACTGGCAACAGGACAATATAGGCCTTTCAGGACACTGTAATGGCCGCCGTCCGTCGACTTTCTAGGGCATATCGGCCTTTGTTTACGCTCGGAGAGCTCTATAGGGTTCGGTAACCAACTTTCGGTAGCGTTAACGGTTGCCGAACCCTAACCCATCTTCTTCGTTTCTTTCTTTCTTTTTTTCAAACTATCTTTTGTACTTCTATGAACAAGTTTTTTAGTTCTTGTGTGTTTTTAATTTTCTAGTGATATTTTCCCACTTTCTACATTTTCGCACTTGACACGACGTAAATTCAATTTAAACAATTACCGAAATGTTATTTTACCTATTTATGAGGTATTGACGCAAAATCTATTCACATAAACCATGGGATAGTTCCGTTGTTTTTATAAATTAAATCTGAAGCAGAATATAAACGCTATGAAGGGTTTCGCATTTAGGCCAGAATGATTTGGCAACTTTTTACTATTTCAATCTTACCCTGTGTTATTTAAAAAAAATATATTGTTTTGATAAGAGGACATATGCCTCTGTTTCAGTGTCGCAACGTGAGGCACTAAAATATTATCTCTACTAACAGATGACCAAGATTTGCTTGTCAGTCACAGTTTTAAGGAAAATAAATAAAATTTAATAGTCGAGTTTTGGATGTGCTGCCACCCAGAACTACGAACTCCAGCCTTCAGGTTACCGGTATAATAGATACCGGGAAAGGCTAGCCATAGAATTATTAGCAACCTTTCGCAATTTTAAAGAAATTGTTCTAAAAAATAATTACTAACAATAACTAAAACATTTGATTATTGGAAAACGCTTTTTTGGATCAACTCATAAAATAGAATTATTGGTGAGTTAGAGCAATTTTTTATTACAGTGTATGTATTTTACCTTGAACGGTAAACAGTTGGTCAATTATAGGACACACTTTGTGGGCACAGTTGAAGTTGTTTTGAAAATAATATCTTTCAGACTTGTTTAAAAAAATTAATAATAATGCATGTTTTATTTTTCAGGCAAATTGCTATAAACCGAGGCTAATACATTAAAATTAAACTAGCTAAGAACCTGAGACTGCGTATGCACTCAACTGCGGAAGATTTTGGTGAGCTAATTTTTTTTACTTCATCTTTAAAAAAAATTACATTTTAAAGCATATTCCTGTACAGAAATTTACTTTTCCTTATGGCAACTATTTCAACATCTTAAGAAATATTTATTTAAAAAGTAAGGAAAAGTCGAGATTTTTTTTTATTACCTCGTACGTAATGAGATTGTAGAGCGCGCTGATAAAAATGTTTGACAATTTCTTTAAAAAAAAAGAGGAAAGGCTTATCCTTCTACCCTTACCATTTCCGAGTGGAACCTCTAAAATAAAGCCAATTAAGCTGTATAAAGTAGCTGGGAGCGAGGAAAAGTAGTCAAGTATTTTACAACATTTATACTTGCACAAACTTGACTTTGGAAACGATGATCTTCATCAAATTAAATTTTGAGATAACCATACATCTTTTATTAAAATCCAGGTTTGCTGAGGTATCCTGATGAATCCGTTACCTGGGGCAGCTAGACTTGCATTCTTATATCGACTTGTAGAATCAGAGGTACTGCATCTACATTACTACACTACAAGCAAATTAAAATATTAAATTTATCAAAATTCTAAGTATTGCATATTTATTGCTTATCTACAGAAAGAGGGAAAGTTTTGGTCCATTCTCCAAAACCAAAGTGAAGTGGAAAATCTAGCGAACCTAGTAGCTCAAAATCTAGAAAGCCAATCGGTATGCAGAAGCCGTCGAGGCGGTTACACACCTCTATTGTGGGTCTGCTGGAAGATCCACGGAGACATTACTCTGCAACTGATCCAGCTGCTCCTTTGGCAAGGAAGCGACGTTAACGCCACCGATGATGAAGGCTGGAACTCTCTCCATTATCTTTGCCGCTATCACCATTTCGGCAATTTAAAAGATGCCATAAATATTCTCTTAAAGGCAGGAACTTGATGTCAACGCAAAGACCCCAAATGGTCTTAATGCTTTGCATTTATTGTGCTGCTACCAAGCCTGTGATAAATTAGAAAATGGCGTCCGCCTCTTCCTGGAAGCCGGAATCGATGTGAATGCAAAGACAAACAAAGGATTTACAGCTTTGCATTTCATCTGTCGTAATTATCCGCATTCCAATCTCAAAAACATTTTGGAGCTGATGCTGGAGTACGGCGCCAAAGTGAACGAAGAAAACCGCAATTCCTGGACTGCCTTGCATTTCGTCTGCCGTTTCTACAAACACGACAATCTGCTGGACATTGTTCGATTTCTAATTGAGAGAAGCAACGAAAGGAAATTGCTGACGATTCGAAACGCTAATGGACAGAACGCTCTTGAATGTTGTTTGCTTAATTCTGGTGGTCAATTCCACGAAATTTACGATTTCTTTAGAGAGAACCGCTCGCATTACGATTTCTCTCCGGCTTGGCGAGCTCAAAGTCTACTAGATTTGGCTAAAATCGGCTGCCTTCCATTAGTCAAATTGTTTGTCTCTCAAAACAAGTGGAGCGTTATTGACAAGAACGGAAAGAGCTGCTACGACTACTTGTTAGAAGTACTCAAGAATTCGTTGGTTTTGTGCAGGAAATGCCTCGCTTCTGATCAAAAGCCGATTCATAACGAAGAGGAAGCTTTAAAAGTCTTAAAATTTCCAGTTAGGCAGGCGAGAGAAGATGACCATGTCCGTTTCCCCCATTCGTAAAAGAATCTCTCGACGAACGAATCGTCAAACACGGCTCTAATTTGGCAGTCTCCAAAGAGATGCTTTTTAACAGATTTCCAGATTACGAAGATTGGAGTCATTTGGTTAACCTCTGGAACTCTGATGATCCATCAGAACCTTTAGAATTTAATCTTATTGACCAGTACGCCCAGAAACATTCTCACATGAACTGCAGTGGAGAGACCGCTACTTGTAATTGGTGCCGAGTATCTGAACACGTTCGAGCCTTCTTAGATGACTTAATGATGGTTATAAAATCTCTGGATTCCCGGATGGAAGCAGACCTAATGAATACATTACGGCAGCGCCGCCGAATTCAGTAAATTGTTCCTCCCAAATGAATTCGATTTCGCCGTAATTCTGAAACACTTTAACCAGTCTAAAATCGGATCTCTCAACATTTCTTACGATGGAATTGAAAAGGTGTCTTCAGTTTTCTATCGCAATCCCAATCAGAATTCTTCAGACATTTGCTCGGGTCGCCTTTTGCTTTATTACGGACTGTTAGTAGAAGAGGCCCTTAGAAGAGTGGACTGGCATCGTCACATTTTTAATCCCTGCACCAACGTCAACGAAACTTGCGTCACTCTAAGCTTTTACTATCGTCAGAGAGGATATGAAGGACATCAAATTTCTGTTGACTTGACGTTAGCCGTCCCGGGAACAAGTACATCCGGGATCAAACATTCGGATTCGAGCAAACAATTCATAGTCCCGAATCGAGCCGATGAGGTGGGCTGTAAATGGCAGTTTTCATCGTTTACTATGGAGAAAGACATTGCTCTTACGACCGCAGTGTCGAGGAACAGTTGTTCACGTCCTCCGTATTCTAAAATTGATCGTTTGTTTGAATAAAGCCAAGCCCCAAGAAAGGAAAATGTGTAGGGACGGGGATCCTTCCACTTACGCTCTCAAGACGTGCCTATTCCACTATATGACGATAAATCCTCCTCCTTGGTCCGAGGAGGATGTCTTGTGCCACTGTCAGCAACGTTTTCAGCTATTTCCCCATGAAAGAGAGCGAAATGTTTTCTTTCTTCAGAGACGATGTTATCGTCTACCACATCAGCTACTCTTCAAAGAAAGCTGTCCAACAAATTTTGCAAAAACTGAATCGATGCTTCATTACTCAATCTTGAATGTAATAAAAAGATTTATATAGTGTTTGATCTTTGTTTCATCTTTTAGTTTCATAATTGCGTAGTATGCACGAGGGAAATTTGCATCTGCGTCATTTTCGGTGAAAAATGTAAGTCATGGGTAAGACCTAGAGAGGTAAATAAACTCCAAGCCTATTAGCCTACTATAAAAAAAAATGAAAACGGATCCAAATACTTTACGGATTGAGGTGGGAATTTAGGTTGTATATCCTGGTTAGTGTATTAAATTACGAGATAAGACTATAATAACGTATAACACAGCAGGGAGAGACGCGTTATCATTGCACTTTATAGCCAAGGAGTGATGCTGATGATTAATTTGTGTTCCCCATTTATAATGTGCTCACCATGATGGCGATCGATGCAGTGTTCAAGTTCAGTTGTGGTTGAATCCTGCTTCTTAACATGAGTTCCAAATGGTGGACTGATGTAAAAAATAGAGGATCTCTATAATTCGATTGGTTGTCCGTAATCATCTCATCATCGCGCCAATCGTAAATTTGAAAAAGGTGACTATTATGTTATTGTACATTATGATAGTCTTCTATGACTAATCTGAAAATTTTCTATAGTTAGGTTCTATACAGGACCCAAAATTGTATGAGAAAATGTGTACACATTTATAAAAAAATGTATAGACATTATCATAGTTTAAATACAATACGTAATAGTTAAATCTTTTAACTATAAAACTGAATAGTTTTTATACAATTTGCGGCCCACACTATACAGAAAATTTTCAGTTGGGATTTACTGTAGGTTTTCAACTCAACATAAATAGAGTAAAATAATTGTTCAATTTTAGAGGTAAACAATAAAAACAGCTTAATGTACGAGTGTGAGATAATAAATTATACAGCTTGGTGTTTAAGATAAAGTCTAAGTGACGTTTTTTTGCACTTTACTATGTACCAGTACGTGCTGAAGTTGAATATTACAAATTCTTTTCTAAACTACTTGTCCAAGGTTATAATTTATGGGGGGGGGGGGGGCAATCATACACACTATAAACCTTGTTTTATATTTATGTTTTGACAAATTTGTATACTATTTTTAGAAATACAAGAAATAAACCATGCGGCGTTCAAGCAGGTCATACTTCGTCGAACATCAAGGAATACAAAGGACGTTTAAGTCTTCCTCTCCTGTCAACCCAAACCTGGTCATTGTCTAATAGAACTACATCAAATTTCATCAATAGTGAAACCCAGAATAATTTATCACTCCGAACCAAATGGTCAGCAGCAGTATGATGCAAACAATTCCGAGGAATTTAATTCAGCATCCTCTCCTCGAAGCACCCGAAAACTGTCTCTATCATCCAATATCAATGTCACCAGCAGCACTCAATCAATTTAGCCATCATTCCGTAGACGATCTCGAGTTTGATTCTCCCTCTACCTGAAAAATATTCAGGGATCGAGCTCAACATTGAATCCGTTTACAAATTGCTTTCCTTAGGACTACAACGTGTAAATATGAATAAACCTGATCCGTCACCTATTACTGATTGTTTGGTTCGCCGCACCAAATCCAACTCCGATATTTATTACAATTATTCCAATTTGGAACTAATGGACAGCCTCTCCAGTTGTCACAAGCTAGATTCAAGTTCCAAAAGCCAATCAAATCCAGCTTTGCCTGTTAAAAAACCATCAGCGGATCCCTTTTCATCGTTCATACCATTAAGAAGATCGAGTGTTCGAATAGATAATCAAATCTATCCATATTCCACTCCTAATAGTCCAGTTGCAAGTTCCATCCGATCGAATTCGAGCAGTGGAATCCCTTCTCCGTGTTCCTTCCTTTCGACCGCCTCGCTTACTTCTCCTAGTTACTTTGGATCCCCTAGGACGTCGAGTCTGGCCTCATTGTTTACCTTTAATCGTTCTCCATCAGAGGTTAGTTGAAACTGTGCATTTCATTACTATAAATCTAATTTTTTTTTTACTCAGAAAGAAAACTTATTATGGTCCATATTGCATAATATGGGTGTAGAAGAAGATATCCTGGATTGCATAGCACAAATATGTATCGAAGTAGACAACCGTCATGGAGAGTATACGCCTCTACTTTGGACCTGCTGGAAGATTCACGGAGAGGTGACTCTCCCCTTAGTTCGCCTGCTAATTGAGCGCGGAGCTAATGTGAATGCCACAGATGGCGATGGTCCAGACGGTGGCTGGAACGCTCTCCACTATCTTTGTCGTTACTACAACGGAGAGAACTTGAAAGAACTTGCAGAAGTTCTCATGACGGCCGGAGTGGATGTCAACGCCAAGACTCGTAGCGGTTTCAACGCCCTGCATCTGCTCTGCTGCTACCAGACTTGCGCCCAGCTGGAAGACGTCATTCAACTGTTCTTAATTCAGAAGATCGATGTCAATGCGAAGACGAATAAAGGTTTCACAGCTCTGCATTTCCTCTGCCGAAATTATCCTCATCCCAGTTTGCTTCGTATCATTGATTTGCTATTGAATTACGGGGCGAATGTTCAGGCCATTAACCGAGGATCGTGGACAGCGATGCACTTTCTATGCCGCTTTTACAAGAACGATAATCTGCTCGATATCGTCCGATTGCTCGCCGAAAGAGACTTGGAGCAGACCTTGTTTAAAGTACGCACTGCTAACGGACAGAACGCCCTCGAATGCGCACTGCTCAATCCCAGCGGCTGGTTCCACGACCTATTCGAATTTCGTGAGAGAGAATCGTCGAGATTTTTCTCCAGTTTGGAGAGCTCAGACTTTACTAGATCTTGCGAAAATTGGTTGCATTCCGATGGTCAAGTTCTTCGTCAATCAGAACACGCTGAATGGAGGTATCTACAACGTCACAGATGCCTATGGGAAAAACTGTCCACGACTACTTGATGGATGTCTGCGCGAACTCGTTGTCACTTTGTCGCAAATGTCGAAAGATTGGGAGAAGAGACGACGAGACTGAAGTGTTAAAATCTCTGGAACTGCAGCTGATACGAAGAGAGAAGTTTTACTTGCCGTTCCCTCCTTTCGTTAAGGAGCAATTGTACACTTGCATTTCGGATCAATCAGATTGCCTTGTTTCCAAAGAGAAGTGTTTCGTCTCATTCCCAGAATACGAAGAATGGCGGAATCTGGTGAATATTTGGCACTCTGAAAAGGAATTCAATCGACTTTAATCCCTTTGATCGATACATCCGGAAACATTCTCACATGAACTGTAAAGGTGAGCAGCTGGATAACTGCAGTTGGTGCCGGATATCCACAGATGTTAAAGCTTACCTGCACGCCCTTTTGCTTCAAGTTAAAGTCTTAGATCCTAGAATGGAATCAGATCAGCTGATCGGATATGGCAGTGCTGCCGAAATGAGCAACTTATTCCTTCCCGATGAATTCGATTTTGCAGTGGTTCTCAAACATTTTCGTCAGTCCGATCCTGATTACCCAAAAGTGTCTTTCGTCGGAACGGATTGCAATGAATCACCCCCACAGCCTTTTAGGAGCAATGGTACCGGTAATCGACCTAGTACCATCAGCTCTGGACGTCTTCTTTCTTACTACGGTCTATTAGTGGAAGAGGCAATCAGAAGAGTGCCTTGGCATCGCTATGTTTTCTATCCTCGCGTTACAATCAGTGAAACGTGCGTCACATTAACCTTTTACTATCGCTCGACAAATTACAAAGGGCACCAAATTTCGGTCGATTTGACTGTGGCCGTCTCGGCAATCACAACATATTCTAACAGCAGTCAACTGGATTGGTATCACAATTTTCAAAATTGTGCGCAATTTATAGTACCAGATCGGAGTAACGAAGGTGGGAAATCGATGGCAATTCTCTACTTTCCTCATTGAGAAAGAAACATTCCTCCGTCCAGAATGTAGAGGTGTCGTAACTCACGTTTTCCGTCTAGCTTAAATTGATGCTCTGTTTGAATCAAGTAAAGCCGGAGGAGCGGATGCTCTGCCGGAAGGGTCATCCTTCCACTTACGCCCTCAAGACTTGCCTCTTCCATTACATGATGAAGGAATCCCCTCCTTGGGCGGAGAAAGATATTATCCGACATTGTCGTAATGTTTTGGATTTCTTCCCGATCGAAGATAAAGAGCTGGCGTCGTTTTTCAGGGACGATGTCTGCGTCTACTACATCAACTATGCCGCTAAGAAAACTGTTCAACAAGTTGCTCAAAAGTTGAATCGATGTGTTCTTTAAATGGATATAAATATAGTTTTTCACTCATTTATAGCGCTGTACGTTTCTACGAGTTAAATTAACGAAATACAGTCCACACATATTGTAAGACCACTTGTCTATAACTATATTTTGCCAAATAAAAAATACAATAGGAGTGCTACTATTTTTGATAAATATGATGGGGCATAATGTAAACATGCCTAATTTAATCCCATGCAAGGATTATTTACAGTAACCTTAAACGAATCTAAATATTGTTTTAAAAAAAAAAAAAACAAGAAACAAAACAAAAGAGATTACAATTTTGATACTGTCTAAGATAGATAGAGGAGACTAGAGGAGACCAGAAAATAATTTAGGATCCTTATATGACGAATTGTAACTTATAAAAGTGAAGTAGTTGTTGAATCAACTCTTTAGCATCATGAACTTCTCTCTAATTTTCTTAGTATTTGTGAGTTTGATTGCCTTGCTGGCTGTTCCTACCTTTTCCTCGAGATTGACGGAAAGAAACTGGGATCCCGTAATGATTGAGGTGCCCGGTTACGCCAAGCGGCTCATGGGTGGAACAAGTAAGTTCATAACTTCATGTGTATCTCCTTTTTCACTTGTAGGTTAAATTGATTACAATTTAATTTTAATAAAGATAGCTTTCTGAGCACATCGTGGTATACAAGACGTCAATTTTACTCGTTCCGCTCCATCCATTACGCTTCGCCCACCACCAAAGAGAAACGTTTCCTGGTATATTTAATTTAGATTTTACTTGAAAATGAATGTTGATTTAAATACAATAAAATTTGTTTGATATAGCCTCCGGAGCCTACTAACTACCCTTACCCAGACGATGAAATCTACAATGCGATCGAAATTTCGATGGGATGCCCTCAGAACGATGAATTTACCGATGAAGATTGTTTAATCCTTTCCATATACACTCCTTATGCAAGCGATCAAATTTTTATTTTAAAAATTATAATGATTGATTTTAATGATTTTATCTTTTGTACAGCTCCCAGGAAATGCCTCCGATCCAAATACGGTCTACGATAAGAATCTTCCCGTCATGTTTTGGATTCATGGGGGCGCTTTCTCCGTCGTAAGAAATACTTTCCTTTTTGTCAATTCTTAATATCGATTTGAACTACATACATTATCTATTTCGGCAATCCAAAAGGGACACAATGTGGAATATGAGCCGCAAACATTTATGGAATTTGATATGGTTGTCGTTCAGTGTCAATACCGTCTAGGACCTCTCGGTATTCTTATAGTTATTGTTTTTTTTAAATGAATTAAATTGTTTGAAATGCGCTTTTGGCGCGTAGGATTTCTTTCACTTGATACGGACGAAGTTCCCGGCAATGCTGCAATGTTCGACATGATTGAAGGCTTAAGATGGGTCAATAAATTCATCAAGTATTTTGGTGGTGATCCAAATAAAGTGACCATCATGGGACAGAGCGCAGGCGGTGCTAGTGTCGCTTTCTTGATGCTCGCTCCTCAAGCCAAAGGTTACTATAGTCACAGTTTAAAATGCTTTGAAACGGCATTATTAACGAAAGATTCAATATAGGATTGTTCCACCAAGTTATCGGTCAAGCTGGATCCATGTTGGCGGATTGGGCTCTGGATAGAAACGCTCGTGAGAACGGACTGACCATTTCCAAATATGCTGGATGTCCATTGGAACCGTACGCAGATTTGCTGCACTGTTTGAGGACGGCGAACACTTCAACACTGCGAAGGGCTCAAAGCCAATATTCTGTAATTTTCTTTCATCTTATTTTAAATTTTTGAAAATATTCATTTAGGGTCAATATTAGAATGAAGACCATAAAAAAGGTGGCTTAGGATTTGGTGGAGCGTCTCCAGTTATCCAATATGCAGGAGCTCAACGGGCACTTACTAGAGAACCGAGGGCTATCCTCGAAGATGGAGATTACAACACAGACGTAATGCATTTACTTAAAAAAATATTAAAATCTATATAATTTCTTTTTGTTTTTGTTTTAGGTCAAAATCATGTTTGGCGCCAACAAGCACGAAGGTATTGCGTAAACAACGAAATTTAGATAAAGGCCATTTAAAAGACGTTATTCGGTATGACAGGGGCCTTTGCGATGTACTATGTCTACGAAGATTTCATCGAACCAAACGGTTTGGCAAACAACTCAGTTTTCTTGAGATACGAACTGGTTCCTCTGCTACTGAACGCAGTTGGTAATACTAATATATACCAAAATTTCTCCATCGATGTGATGGTTATGAATTGATTTACTTTACAGGTATTAAGGACGATACTCGAATCCTATCGGACACTCTCTACGATAAGTACTTGGGTTACGCTGTTGAGGCCGGAGAAGAAGAGAATCTAAATTACCTAATGCCCGGTTTAATTGACGTCTGTCGTTAAAATATACAAATACGTAAATATAGGAACTAAATTTTTATCATTTTTGCATTTTATAGCTTACAGGTGTCGTCGCATTAAAAGCTGGTGGGTGGGAAACTGTGCGATTGCACACCAAATTCAATCCCAATGCTTATTGGTACTCGTTCGATTTCCGAGGAAGGATTCAACTCCTTGGAGACGATAATCCTGAAGTTATTCCTCCAGGTATCATACCGTAATGATTCATTTCCTCTTGAACAAGTTCTTACACCAGATAATTCATTTAAGGCGTTTCCCATGCCGACGAGCTCATGTACCTGTGGACCTTTCCCGTAGGACACGTTCGTAATGAGACGGAAAAAATTTTGTGCGAAAGGATGTTGAAAACGTGGACCAATTTCATTCGATTTGGGTAAGCTAAAGGGTCGTTTTGAGATATAGCTTAATTAAATTTGAAAGTGATATATTTAAATTATTATTTTTTATAAGTGATCCATCGGCACCCGATGGACCTGAAGTACCGGGAGTTCCGAAATTTCTGCCTTACAATTCAAAAGACAAATACTTTATGGCCATCAATAGCAAGTGGGAACTAAGAAAGGACTACACTAACGTATGAAATATTTGTCAAAAATTTTGACAAAATATTCCATTTAAACTTTATTCTTATTTTTATTGCAGTATTACACTGTGTCAGTGGACGACCTCTACGGAGAAAATAAGAATTCAAAAGCAAAAGGAAGCAGTCTAAGCCGTAAGATGAATCGTCACCCGAAAGATTTATCAGTCTCTAACGATGAAAACTGAAAAAAAACGCATTTATAACGGAGTCTAATTACTAACCCACGAATTGCGTAACTTGAAAGAATGTTAGTTTCCAGACGCAAAGGATAATAAATGTTTCTAAGCAGTATTGATAACTAATATGTCACATTTTTATTGTTCGGCCAGCGAAATAATTAACCAAACAGAAAAATTAAATTATTTGATTCAAGGGCATAATTCAAAAACATCGATAAGCTATAGGCTTTTCCTAGCTGTGATGACCTCATCACGACTAGACAAAATAAACAAGCTGTCAATCGATATAAGCTTTATTTTCTTATTGCAAAGCTTTTTTAAATTCAAAGTTTGCCAAGTAAGATTTAGTAGGATCATTGGCTTCCAACGCAAACATACAATGAAATCCTTATTTGGTTTAATAATAATAGGCGCCATCGCGCTCTTTTTTATTCCGGATTCTTTGGCATGGAATCCGGTTTATGTGGAAGTACCTGGCTACGCCAAAAGGGTTATGGGATCGCAGGGTAAATATTTAAAAAAATGTATAGACTCTATGTTATAAAAATTGATAACTCTTCTTATTTGATGGGTTAAGATTCATTTTTGGACTCATCCTGGTATACGCAACGTCCCTATTACTCTTTTCGTTCGATTCATTACGCAACTGTTCCTTCTAAAGAACAACGATTTTTAGTAAAATCCCTGTCTTGCTTAAATATTTCTTATGCAAATTTTATTTGAAATTTACTATTTTTTTTTCTTAGCCTCCAGTGCCAAATAACTATCCGTACCCAGACGATGAAATCTACAACGCGAAGGAGATTTCCTTGGGATGCCCTCAAGGCGATAATCTTAATGAAGATTGCCTCATTTTAAGCATTTACACGCCTTATGTAGGCTAACTATCTTTTACAAGTTATATTGATAATTGGGATGAAAAGTAACAAGCATTCATGTATAACAGCTACCAGGAAATGTTTCCGATCCGTCGTCCGATCCAAATACGATGTTCAACAATAACCTTCCAGTTATGTTTTGGATTCATGGAGGATCATTTTCTTTTGTTAGTATATTAATATAACTATAATAAAAGTATGAATCATATAAATCACAATATCTCTTTACTTTAGGGACAAAATGTGATTTATGAACCTCAAACTTTCATGGAATACGATATTGTTATTGTACAAGTTCAATATCGTTTAGGAGCCCTTGGTATGATAATCATGATAATGATGTTATTAAAACTTGAAATTTATTCATAATTCTTTTATTAGGTTACCTTTCTTTGGATACTGACGAAGTTCCCGGCAATGCTGGCATGTTTGATCAAATTGAAGGGCTAAGATGGGTCCAGAAATTCATCAAGTACTTTGGCGGAGATCCGAATAAAGTGACCATTATGGGGCAAAGTGCTGGAGGTGCAAGTGTTGGCTTCCTGATGGTATCTCCAGAAACTCGAGGTAATAATAAACTATTTCCTTCTCATTTCACATTTACTACATTACATGGCTTTATTTTAAAATAGGACTCTTTCATGGAGTGATTGGGATGGGTGGTTCCATTTTGGCTGAATGGGCGCTTGACAGAAACCCAAGGCCAACGGGGTTGACCATTGCTGAATATGCCGGTTGCCCACTGGAGCCATACAGTGATCTTTTAGATTGTTTGAGGAACGTTTCTCCTAGACTATTACTTGATGCACAAGCAAAGCTATCGGTGAGATAAAAAAAACGGATAAAATTAAGCATCTTTACATACATCTTCATTTTTAAAATGAATTGTTTTAGGTAGAAGACATGCTTAATGGAGGATTGGGCTTCGGTGGAGCTTCGCCAGTGATTCAAGTCGCGGGTGCCCGAAAAGCGCTTACCAGAGAACCAAGGGAAATTCTTGATGAGGGGGACTACGACACCAGCGTATGAAAATCTAAAAATAATAAACTAGTTTAACAATTCTTGTATCCATAATTTTTTTTTATACTCTTTAGTTGAAAATTATGTTTGGATGCTAACAAGCATGAAGGTATTTTTTATTTAATCGCTCTTCTATAAAACATTTTAAATATTTCAAATGTTTTATAGGCCTCGAAGTTGTCAGCACACTATACGAAAATTATATGATCCCAAATAATTTGACTGATGATGAAGATTTTTTGAAATACGATATGGTCGCCATGATTTTGAAGACGCTTGGTATAATTCTACCGTTGCTTTTCTGTTCGCATAGTTGATAACTATGATAATCTATTAATAATGAAAAACAGGTGTTAGCGATTCTACTGGTGTCTTGGCTGACACTTTGTACGACAAGTATTTTAGCTACGCAGTGGATGCTGGACAAGAAGGAAACTTGACTTACCTTTTCCCCGGGATGATTGATGTAATAGTAAATTTTATTCGCGAATACATGAATAACAATTTTAAATATCTTCTTCAAATAGATGTGTGGAGTACTTTTCCTGAAAGCAGGAGGATACGAAACCGTCATTATCCACTCGAAACACAACCCAGCTTCTTATTGGTACTCGTTTGATTACAGGGGCAAATTCCAGCTAGTAAATAATGATGATATTTTTCCTCCAGGTAACTAAACAGTATTCTTATTTTATTAATGAGATTATTAAAAGTTTTCATTTTTTCAGGTGTTGGTCATGCCGATGAATTGATGTACCTGTGGAATATTCCTTTGGGTCACAAGTTTAACGAATCGGAAACACTGATGTGCCACAGAATGCAGAGGACGTGGGTCAATTTCATTCGATTCGGGTATTTGGAAAATTTGTATTCCATCGCATTTCCCGCTATTATTTATGATACGCATTTTATGTCTTCCATAGGAACCCGTCCCAAAATGGAGATGGCGAGGCTCCCTTAGACGAAGTACCCATATTCCCTGCTTACAACAGTCAAGACGAAGAATTTATGGCCATTAATGGAGTTCTAAATAGTACCGAGGGTTGGGAAATTAGAAGTGATTACACTAAAGTAATTATAACTTGCCAGTTTTTATTTATCTATACATTTCATAAAGTGCGCCAATAATACCTCTGTTTCTTTTTTGTTTTGTTTTAGTATTATACCGTATCAGTGGACGATCTTTTGCAAGAAAAGAAAAAAGCTAGTACCGGTACTGGTAATGGCCAAACATTTAGAAATGCACGCCAGCGTAATCATCCAAAGGAATTAACCGAAATTTAAGTCTCACCTAAAAGTATTGTATATCTTTAATCGCAAGGCTGAAAGTATACAAATATATATATATTGAGAATAATTAACAAAAAAATACACCTTGAAATATTACTTGTTTCCAGACGCAAACCATTATTACAAATATGGAAGTAATGAAATATTTTAAATCATAGAAGACAAATTATGAGTCATGTTGTTTATTGTTTGGCAAGCGAGAAGCGAGATAATGATTAAACAAACAGACAAAGAAATAATTTGATCAAGGGTAGCGTACCTACAACAGAAAAACATCTATAAGCTATATAGGCTTTTCCTATCTGTGACCTCACGACTAGACATATCTAAACAAAATATCAATTGATATATATACTTTTTTTCTGATTGCATAGCTTATTGAAATTCGAAGTTTAAGAAAGAAAAGGGATTTAGTAGGATCATTGGCTTCCATAGCAAACGCACAATGAAATCCTTATTTGGTTTAATAATAATAGGCGCCATTGCGCTCTTTCTGATTCCGGATTCTTTGGCATGGGATCCGGTTTACGTAGAAGTACCCGGCTATGCTAAAACGCTCATGGGATCGCAGGGTAAATATTTAAAAACTTATAATAATTATCTTTATTATGATGTAAAACTCTTTTTATTTACCGGGTTAAGATGCATTTTTGGACTCATCCTGGTATACGAAACGCCCTTACTACTCTTTTCGTTCGATTCATTACGCTGCAGTTCCTTCCAAAGAACACAGATTTTTAGTAAGATATCCTGTCTTGCTTGAACATTTCTTATGAGAAATTTGTATTTCAAATTCCGCATTTTTTCTTAGCCCCCAGTGCCAAATAACTACCCGTACCCAGACGATGAAATCTACAACGCGAGAGAGTATTCCTTGGGATGTCCTCAAAACGATTTCCTTAATGAAGACTGTCTCATTTTAAGCATTTACACACCTCATGTAACTATCATATTTAATTAGAATTGAAATATTAGATAAAAAAATAACAAGTTTTATACAACAGCTACCAGGAAATGTTTCCGATCCTTCGTCCGATCCGAATACGATGTTCGACAAAAACCTTCCAGTTATGTTTTGGATCCACGGAGGAGGATTTACTGAGGTAAGTAATCTTATAACTTACACACTGTAATATCGAAAACCATGTTGGTTTTTACCCTTAATTTTATAGGGTCAAAATGTGATTTATGAGCCTCAAACTTTCATGGAATACGATATTGTTATTGTTCAGGTTCAATACCGTTTAGGACCCCTTGGTAACCATCAAATAGTACATTAAAACTAAGAATTTATGTACATTCTTCTTTATTAGGTTTCCTTTCCTTGGATACTGACGAAGTTCCCGGCAATGCTGGCATGTTTGATCAAATTGAAGGGCTAAGATGGGTCCAGAAATTCATCAAGTACTTTGGTGGAGATCCGAATAAGGTTACTATTATGGGGCAAAGTGCTGGAGGTGCAAGTGTTGGCTTCCTTATGGTAGCTCCGCAAACTCGAGGTAATAATAAGCTATTTTCTTCTTTTAGTTTTTATAATTGTTACATTGCGTGGCTTTTAAACAAAGGACTCTTTCACGGAGTGATTGGGCAAGCTGGTTCCATTCTGGCCGAATGGGCCCTTGACAGGAACCCAAGACCAACGGGGTTGATCATTGCTGAATATGCTGGTTGTCCCCTCGAACCTTACAGTGATCTTTTAGATTGTTTGAGGAACGTCCCCGCTCAAATATTGCTCGACGCACAAGGAAGACAATCGGTGAGATAAAAAAAAAGCAAGATAAAAATTAAGCATCTTCATTAAGTCTTTAATTAATTTTTTCAGGGAGAAGACATGCGTAATGGAGGAATGGGTTTCGGTGGAGCTTCGCCGGTGATTCAAGTCGCGGGGGCCCAAAAAGCGCTAACAAGAGAACCAAGGGAAATTCTAGATGAGGGGGACTACGACACCAACGTAAAAAAAATCAAAAATAATACTTTTCCTATCCATAATTTAAATATATATATGTATATTCAGTTGAAAATTATGTTTGGAGCTAACAAACATGAAGGTATAAAAGTTTTTTTTCTATTATTATTTGTTTCTTTAGATTACATTTTTATAATTTCACATTTTATTAATAGGCCTTGAAGTTGTCAGTTCTCTGTACAGAAAATATTTGGTCCCAAACAACTTGGTCGAAGATGAAGACTTTTTGAAATACGATATGGTCGATACAGTGTTGAACGCTCTTGGTAACAAGGATTCCCATATTTTAAAAAAACTACAATATATTGTGATGACTTTTTAATAATTACCAATAAAGGTGTTAGCGATCCTACTGGTGTCTTGGCAGATACCTTGTACGACAAGTATTTTAGCTACGCGGTGGATGCTGGACAAGAAGGAAACTTGACTTATCTTTTCCCTGGAATGATTGATGTAATAGAATATATCATTAGTAATTCCACAAACAAAAAATTAAAAATTCTTTCGATACAATCAAGATGTGTGGAGCGCTTTTCCTGAAGGCTGGAGGATATGAAACCGTCATTATTCACTCGAAACACAATCCGGCTTCTTACTGGTACTCGTTTGATTACAGGGGCAAGGTCCAGCTACTAAATATTGGAGGAGATGATACTTTTCCACCAGGTAAGTAAAAATTATTCTTATTTGATTGCCATTAAAGTAATTTTTTTTAAAGGTGTTGGACATGCCGATGAATTAATGTACCTGTGGAATATTCCACTGGGTCACCAGTTTAACGATTCGGAAGCATTGATGTGTCACAGAATGCAGAGGACGTGGGTCAATTTCATTCGATTCGGGTATTTGGAAAATTTGCATTCTATCGCATTTCCCGCTATTAGTTTATGATACCCCTTTTATGTCTTCCATAGGGATCCATCACAAAATGGAGATGGCGAAATTCCCTTAGACGGAGTGCCGTCCATTCCCTGCTTACAATAGCCGAGACGAAGAATTTATGGCCATTAATGGAGTTCTAAATAGTACCGAGGGTTGGGAGATTAGGAAGGACTACACTAAAGTAATAATAATAATTCTTCCTTTAATGCATATTACATAACGTGTACCAATCTCTCTCTCTCTCTTTTAAAAAGTATTATACCGTATCAGTGGACGATCTTTTGCAAGAAAAGAAAAATGCTAATACTGGCCCGAAACTGAGAAATGCGCGCCAGCGTAATCATCCAAAGGATTTAAACAAAAACTAAAAGAATTAAACAATAGTTTTGAAGTTTTATGTTCGCTAGATTTCTCTAAGAAATTCTGTGTCAATGCTATATTACACGACTTGCAAGCCACTTTATTTTTTTTATTAGCGCTATCTAATAGCTAGGTAATATCGCAATATCTTTTACTAGTTTTTGACAAAGAAGATTACAAAGAGCTATAAATATAATCCCTAAAATATTTGGTGGCACTATTCATCATCTTATGAAAATAAGGCGGATCTAAATATTAAAAGGCAGCCGTAAACAAACACTATAGGCAGAAAAAATTCTTTATCAACGTTTTGTGCCAGTAATTTATTGGTTTCATCATGAAGACGATCCGGCTTGTTTTAGTGGCTGTTTTAGCCGTAATATTATTATTTTCAATTATTCCGGAATGCTCCGCTTGGGATCCGGTCATAATCGAAGTCCCTGGATATGCCAAACGTGTCATGGGAACAACTAGTAAGAAATAGCAGTTTCATTTTATTGTGCTAAGTCTAAATGTGTGGCAATTTTACAATCGCAATCAGATGGACTATTGGACAGTTCATTTTATACAAAACGGCCGTTCTTTTCCTTCCGTTCGCTCTACTTTGCATCTCCTCCGACAAAACAAAATAGATTCCTGGTAATTTAAAATAACAAATGAATCTGTAATTCAATTATAAAACACCCTTTGCAAATATCAAGCCTCCTGTACCTAACAACTATCCGTATCCAGACGATGAAATCTATAATGCGCAAGAATTTGATCCAGGTTGCCCTCAAGGAGATTTCATTAACGAAGACTGTCTGGTTCTCACAGTTTACACACCTTACGTAATACCGTTAATACCATAGCGCAGCATTATAATTTCATATAATATCTATCAGTATTTGTTTAGCTTCCTGGAAAACCTTCAGATCCCAATACAACATATGACAAGAACCTTCCAGTTGTCTTCTGGATTTACGGAGGATCATTTGTAACGGTCAGCTCATTTTAAAGCAATTTTTAAAAAAATATTAACAATAGTAAACAAACTATTTTAACAAAAAGGGTCAAAATATTAAATATCAGCCCCAAACATTTATGGAATATGATATGGTGGTGGTCCAAGTTCAATATCGTTTGGGACCATTCGGTAACATTAATGCCCATTTGCAACATTGATTCACGATTTTATGGGCATTATCTGTTCATGCAATCAGGTTTCCTTTCATTGGATACCGACGAAGTGCCAGGTAATGCAGGCAATGTTTGATCAAATTGAGGGACTGAGATGGATTAATAAGTTCATCAAGTACTTTGGGGGAGACCCAAACAAAGTCACTCTCATGGGTCAGAGTGCTGGAGCTGCAAGTGTTTCTTTTCTCATGCTGGCCCCACAAGCTAGAGGTTCGTAAATGAGTCCATGTATACATTCTTGTATAATAAGTTACGACATGACCATTCCAGGCTTGTTTCACGGAGTAATTGCCGAGGCCGGTTCAATGTTAACGGATTGGGCCCTTGACAGAAAAGGGAGAGAGAGTGGGCTCATTATCGCTAAATATGCTGGATGCCCCTTGGAGCCTTACAGTGATCTTTTGGAATGTTTGAGATCCAGTTGATGTTCCAACGTTGCGCAATGCCCAAAGACGATTAGCAGTAAATAAAAAATAACTATATTGGAATGAATAATGGCTTCGTTAAATAGAGAAAAAAAAATCCAAAATTTGTTTAGTATGAAGACACGTTAACAGGTGGATTAGGTTTTGGTGGGGCATCTCCAGTCATTCAAGTCGCCGGAGCGCAAAAAGCTTTGACTAGGGAACCGAGAAAGATACTGGAAGAAGGAGATTATGGGACTGACGTAATCATTTTTAACAGCTTGCTTCATTAAAAAGCATACTATGCTATGCTCTCACTGTTATTGCGTGATTTAATACAGGTTAAAATCATGTTCGGCGCAAATAAACACGAAGGTAAACTTAATTTCCTATCTGTCAAATACAATCTTATTATTATAAGTAATACTATCAATTTGGAACATATAACTTTTTTTAGGAATTTTTGTTGCTGAGTTTTTGTATGGAAATTTCCTTGTGCCTAACAAATTGGACACGGACGAAGAGTTCCTCAAATACCAATTGGTTCCAACTATTTTAAATGCAATTGGTACATCCCAATTTAAAAGAAAAATTATGTAATAGTTTATTAACCGTATTATTTGTATTGATAGGTATAAGCGATGACAGTGGAAGTACTCGCCGACACACTCTACGACAAATATTTCAGCTACGCTGTCGGTACTGGTCAAGAAGGGAATTTCACCTTCTTGGCACCTGCGATTGTTGATGTAATAATTTAATGGCATAAAACCAATTTTAAAATTTAATTTTCAATTTGACTATATAAAGCTTGGAGGCGTTTTATTCTTCAAAGGTGGTGCATACGAAACTGTGAAAATGCACTCTAAGCGTAACCCATCTTCTTATTGGTACTCATTCGATTACCGAGGCAAGGTTCAGCTCTGGTGGTCTCGGCAATCCGCTCGTCCCTCCTGGTACAAATTTAAACTTGATCTAACTATTAATGATAGATAAAGAAAATAACTTAGTTCAGAAAATTTTATAAAGGCGTGGGGCATGCCGACGAGTTGAATGTATCTGTGGAATTTCCCTTCGTTGAGTCACTAAGTTGAACGAATCAGAAATTCTCATGTGTCATAGGAATGCAAAGGACGTGGGCTAATTTCATTCGATTTGGGTATTCTATAGACGTTCAAGTACCTCTTATTTTTATATATTGTTAATAATGCTGTTATAATAGGAATCCTTCTCAGAATGGTGAGGGAGAAGAACCCTTTAGAAGATGTTCCAGGAATTCTTGCCCTACGATAGCCAAAATGAACATTTTATGGCAATAAACAGTGAATGGGAGATACGGAGCGACTATACAAACGTATTCGAGCATAATTAATCATTATTCATTAAAATCTTATCATTTTTTTAATAATCTAGTACTACACTGTCTCTATCGACGATCTTTACCCTCGCCTCTACCAAAATGCAGAGGTCCAAACGAAGTCTGAAATTGGAGAAACGTAATAACGAACGAAGAGAACACGTTATTTCAAAATAATCAAAAATAAATTGCCTTAATTACGGCACATACATATGTATATCCATGGACATATAAGTAGATAGAAATCGCTACACATAATACGGTACAACTTTTAGGTTATTAGATCAGCATATTCTTATTTGGTTTTTCAAAAATAGTTTTGAAGTCGAAACCAGTATATTCTATTTGATTTCGAAATATATATGTTAACAGGATACCCAACACTGTTACTGGAATGATAATAGGTCGCGAGAGTTTCTTTATTGCATAACATTCCATAAAGCAGAAATTCGTCGTGTTACTATCATTCAAGTTAGTGACTGCCGAAAGGACAGGAAAAATTCTCTCTTGTCATTTATGCTAATGTAATATGAGACGAATATAACTGGTAGATTAATTATTATACGACCGACATTCTAGGCTTATTATGCAACAATCAGACAAGTAACTGTTATTTATACAGCCATTAATGGGAAGGTCTATGATTGATTGAATTCTTCTTTTATGGATACGATACAAAAAATGTGTCAAAAATCTATTTCCCGTTCAGTGCATATTTTTTTAGATAAAATATTTATTTTTTGTAAACCACATTTATTAGACTTGCGCTATCTTAAACAGACGAATACTATGTTTGTTTATTTTACTAGTTTTAGACACGACAGATTAAAATGTGTATTATTCAAGGCAAATCCTAAATAAACCCTACATAAGAATGAGGATTAATTCATTGGTCAAAACAATAAGTCTAGAGAATTATAAGACTTGGGGTACGTTGTCACTGAAAACCATTTTTTTTATCGAGCCAGGAAGGTCAGTACATTATGCCGTACAAATAAATTATAATTGGACAGTGACTGTACTTCCACCATGAAGACCGCTCATCTGTCTGTTTTAGTGGCTGTTTCAGTCCGTAATATTATTATTTTCAATTATTTCGGAATGCTCCGCTTGGGATCCGGTCATCATCGAAGTGCCTGGATATGCCAAACGAGTTCTTGGCACCACTAGTAATAAGTCTTGGTATTCAACATCATTTGAAAAACATAACTTAAATATTCTCTATTATTCAGATGGAACCTTGGACCTATCCTGGTACACAAAACGTCCATTCTATTCCTTCCGATCTCTTTTCTACGCATCTCCTCCCACCAAACAAAATCGATTTCTGGTATAATTATAAAAACACAAATTTCTCATTCTAATAGAAGTTACAATCAGTTAATTTTGTATTTAGCCACCGGTACCA
Organism: Chydorus sphaericus; assembly: GCA_030141595.1. Taxonomy (NCBI): domain Eukaryota; kingdom Metazoa; phylum Arthropoda; class Branchiopoda; order Diplostraca; family Chydoridae; genus Chydorus; species Chydorus sphaericus. Next base: position 3,907,676 of record CM057931.1, read on the forward strand.
AACAACTATCCTTATCCGGACGATGAAATCTATAATGCGCAAGAGTTTAATCTTGGCTGTCCTCAAGGAGATTTCATTAACGAAGACTGTCTGGTTCCTCACAATTTACACGCCTTACGTAATAAAGCATGATATCGCTTTCGAACGATGATTTGAATAAATTTTAATTAATGAATTCAGCTACCTGGAAGTCCTTCAGATCCCAGTACTACATATGACAAGAATCTTCCTGTTTTGTACTGGATTTACGGAGGATCGTTCACAACGGTTAATTCATAATGCTGCGAATATGATTCTAGATACTAATTAATTAATAACAATTAAATAGGGGCAAAATATTATCTATCAACCTCAAACTTTCATGGAGTACGACATGGTCATTGTCCAAGTCCAATACCGTTTGGGACCATTTGGTAAAAAGCCAAAAACTAATCTTTTTATAAGTTTAATTTAAAACCATTTTTATGGATGAACAATCTTCTGATAGGTTTCCTTTCATTGGATACCGACGAAGTGCCAGGTAATGCGGCAATGTTTGATCAAATTGAGGGACTGAGATGGGTTAATAAGTTCATCAAGTACTTTGGGGGAGACCCAAACAAAGTCACTCTCATGGGTCAGAGTGCTGGAGGTGCAAGCGTTTCTTTCGTAATGCTGGCTCCACAAGCTAGAGGTACGCAAATGAGTACAAAAGTGCATTCTAATATACTAATAAGTTTTATACGGCATGACCTATCTAGGTTTGTTTCACGGAGTAATTGCCGAGGCCGGCTCAATGTTGGCCGAATGGGCCCTCGACAGAAAAGGAAGAGAGAATGGGCTCATTATCGCCGACTATGCCGGATGCCCTTTAGAGCCTTACAGGGATCTCTTGGAATGTTTGAGAACCGTTGATGTACAAACGCTACGTCAAGCTCAAAGGCGGTTATCTGTAAGCAGAATAACAAAAGCAAGTTTTAAGAATCTGAATTAATAAAAATTTAATTGAAGGGAGAAGATGAGCGAAATGGTGGTTTGGGATTTGGTGGTGCCTCCCCAGTCATTCAAATCGCCGGAGCTCAAAGAGCTCTTACTAGAGAGCCTAGAGCCTATACTTGACGATGGAGACTACTGATACTAACGTAACAAAATATATATATATATATACAAATAATTTTTACTTCATTTTTTAAAAACCAAAATAGCTTAAAATCATGTTTGGCGCCAATAAACATGAAGGTATTGAAATGCTTATACTACTTTTATATCATTACAAATTAGTTATTTCAATTGACTTAATGTAATAGGAATCTACGTAACTGACGTTCTGTACAGAAATTTCCTCGTGCCTAATGGGTACGATACGAACGAAGAGTTCTTGAAATACGATTTAGTCCCGACACTTCTAAACGCTCTTGGTTCGTACATTTCAAATCTTATCTGATAATAACTTAACATTCAATTACATTTGTCTTAATCAAGGTGTGAGTGATGATACTGGAGTGCTAGCCGATACTCTCTACGATAAATATTTTAGTTATGCTGTTGAAGCTGGTCAAGAAGGAAATTTTTCTTTTTTGACACCTGGAATGGTCGATGTAAGTCAAACTTAATGGTTTATATATTTCAATACTCAAAAAAATATATTTTTTTAAATATTTTTAAAGCTCGGAGGTGCATTGTTCCTGAAAGCTGGTGGATACGAAACCGTGCGAATTCATTCTAAAAGGAGTTCTTCGTCTTATTGGTACTCGTTTGATTACCGAGGAAAAGTGGAACTCCTAAGGCTCGGCAGTGTTGACGGTTCAATTATTCCACCCGGTACAAAGAAGTTCAATTAAATTAGGCTTATTAAATAATAATGCCGTAATGACTAGGGGTGGGGCACGCCGACGAGTTGATGTACTTGTGGAATATTCCTCTCGGTCATCAATTCAACCAATCGGAAAGCCTGATGTGTCACAGGATGCAAAGGACGTGGGCTAATTTCGTTCGATTTGGGTATTAATAGTATGAAAATTATTTACTCACTGATAAGATCATAAAAGATAAAACCAAACTTTTATGCAACAGAAATCCCTCACAGAATGGAGAGGGAGAAGAACCTTTAGAAGATGTTCCAGAATTTTTGCCTTACGATAGTAAAAATGAATATTTCATGGCAATCAACAGCGATTGGGAGATGCGAAGCGACTACACAAACGTATACCATAGAGCATTATCAATTCTTTTCTGTCTAATCTAATAGTTTTCCCTTAAATGATCAAGTACTACACGGTATCTGTGGATGATCTCTACCAGAACGAGGTCAGTCGAAGTGAATACCGAAACCGGAGAATTCTACCGTGGATATGATGAACGACGACGTCATCCAAGAGACATTTCAAACTAATCGAATTAGACAGTAATCAAAATGATTTTTTAAAAGCCAGAAGAAATAGAAAATACACGTCTAACTATAATTAGAATAGAAATCGGTCTTTCATGTTGCTATTATCTAGGCCGAGCACGAGAAAAACAAAACCTTTTGCCAAAAAACTGCGTATTTATGCATTTTTGGATAAAATATGGCAACGAGACAAAGAAATCTAATTTCTTCTGTTACGGCTAGCGATGAGAGAGAGAGAGAGAAAATAAATTGCGAATTTCCTTTTAAGGCACCGAGCCATTTCGCACAAACGGAGCGATTAATAACACACTCAACCAACAGCGCAAACAAAACAAGAAAGAAAGAAAAAAAAAAGCTCTTCTTCAAAAGATGATGATGCTGCAGCTGTCAAGCAGGTTCATGTTAATCACATAACACAGTGTATACAGCAGATTAGTGTGTTTCAAGATTTTCACCAAAAACTGTGTCCGCAAAAAAAAAAAAATTCGCTGACGCATCCTCGTCGTCGTCTTCTCCATAATGAGAACAAAAAAATGAAGAAGAAAAGGGGGCTCACGTCTGATACGTTCTCTCTTTTTTTTTTTTGTACATGTGTTTAAGCTGCTCGGAATGAGACGCTTAACTTTGTTTGCCGCTATGTCTGGAAGAATCCGACGCTTTTTAATGAACACACAAAAAGAGTTTTCTCCTTGTTTTTATTTTGGAAATTGCGGTTCATTGTGTAATAGTGGTAGGTGGACCCATCTGTTGTAGAACCACGGCACTCGGTAAAGTATTTGATTCATCGTTCCATTTCATTTGAATGGATAGATGTATCTTTTCAAAACTGCATACCATGTCGATTATGAGATGGAACAGAATGGCGGGAGGGAAAGCCGATAAAGAAGAAAAAAATTATTTGCGCACAAAAGTTATGTGGCGAATCGGTTCTAGAAAGAAGATCGTTGACAAAAAAGTTTCATGTTGCGGTTTTTTTAAACGTTTCTCTTCTTTCTTTCCTGGAAAAAACAAAACATTTGTCGACTACTACCAGGGAGAGAAATTGAGTCTATATAGATACCGCCTTGTCGTGTTCCAGAGCCCCATGAATATAACATGAAAGAAACAAATCAAATCTTCTCCTATTCTTTTCTCCCTAGTTGTACTTTGTTATTTATCTGTTGTACTATATGCAACAAGATCCAAGGGGGGAATATAAGAAGAATGATTGATTTGGGTTCTCTCTCTAAAAATATAGAGGGGAGAAAAAAAAGGAAGAAAAGATCTCCCTCTCTATTCGGCAGGTGTCATCATCATCATGTTACACCATGCTCAGGTATATATATATATAGAAAATGTAGGTCAGGAAGGCGGCCGACGGGGGATGCTCCTGGGGGGAACTCACTTTGTGTTGGCTGGCCTCCTCCTCTTATTTCCACCGAGAGTCATATTATATACCAGGCGTTGATATTACTATATGTATATACGCGTACATACTTTCAGTTTCTGCTCAGTCATTTTATCCCTCTAGATTCTAAATTTCTTTTTTTTTCTTTCGTAGGGGAAAAATAAGAAAAACCTCAGAAGAGACGCGTCTAGCTTTCTATATTATGTCTGACAAATCAGTAGCCCGTATAGCCGAGCTAGGTGGGGGTGGATTTTCTCCTCTAATTATGCATGCGTCGTAGAGTCGGATATGTGTAGCATCTTCCACACTGACGCGCACAGGGATCATTCGACATGCCCGGATGCCGATGAATGTGTCTTTTATATAAAGCCGACATCATTAGTTGTCTGTCTATTACCTCATCCGGAAAGGACCTGCTTCTTTTTTTTTCTTTTCCCTCCTTTGAAGGCCAAATATTGACCGACTAGACAAGTCTGGGAAAATAAAAGAATTGAGGACAGTTTTGACATGAACGAATCGATGGAAACGACTCTAAATGGATTCGTCTTCGATTGGCCATCATCATTTTTTTTGGTCGAAGTGGTATCGTGCAAAAGGAAATGAATGAATCGTGAGCGTCCCAATTCGCTCGGCACCATTTAAAATTCTTCTTATATGTGTTGTTTCCCTTTCGATAGAAATGGGATCAATTGTTAGGAACAGGATCGAGGTCACAGTCGGGGGGAGGACCGGCCAGTTTTTTTTCATGTGCGAAAAGGGTCTCACTTTTATAACAAAATTTCGTGTAAAACAATGAGACATTCCTTTCCAAATTGCCTTCTAGGCTCTTCTCAAATGTGATATTTAAAAAAGAAAAGAAAGAAAGAAAGATTAAACATTTTCTCCTTTTGGTCAGTAACTAGGATTCTTCTCTTTCTCCTTTAATGGACTAAAGGATGGTCACAACATCAACACGCGCGCCATAATGTCCATCTGAGAAGCTAGCCCATCTTTATCTCTCTCTCTCTCTATTCTTTTATGTTCAATATAATATGCAGATTTGTGATGGGCTGACTATGGAATCTGGTGAGAGTTTTTTTTTCTATTTCCCCTTGGCCAACGGGGTCAAAAGTAAAAAGACCTGCCGGACCGGCACCTTGGTATATAACTTGGTTCAAACGTTCATCTTCCTCGCCTTTCTCTTAGCAAAGGAGCGACTTGTTTACAGGACCAAACTTCTTGCTCGTTATTGTCATCCATGTTTTTTCGCTTACGGCGGGAATAAGCTGTTGCAGTAAATCTTTCTCTCGTAGAAGAGGGTAAATCAGCTCGACCCCATCTTGCTCGACTAGAGTGGTAATTTGACTGCTTGAAAAACCCCTTGAAAATAAGGAGAGGGTAAGAGAAAGCACACGTAAGATATAGATACCATCAATATATAACCCCCTATTGAAGGTCCTCTTTATAACTTTCTTCGTAAATTTTGTAAGAAAAAAAAAGAGATAAAGAGAAGGGCGCGGTAATTTGTCTCCTTCAGCTCTTCTCTCTACCCCGATATACAGCGATCTTTGGTGAGGATATATAATGTCGCTATATTATCTTCGCTCCCACCCTATACTAAAAAGGTAGATTTTCATTTTCTTTCCAGACACGCAGACGATTAATCTTTTTTCTCTCTCTCTTGGTTTTATAAGAATTATAAATGAGGATGATTCAATCTCTCACACAATCGGGGATTATTATCAAGGTGATTGTTGACGCAACGGTCCTATAATACATCACCCCTTCAAAATATTCCTGGTAATCAGGAAAACAACAAGAAGAAAAACACCCTTTTTATCAAAAAGGAGGAATGCGTCGTCCTGTGCTGCCTCGTCAGCAGAACCCTTTCTGTTTGGGTTTGTTTTGTTATGTATTTACACAATTCACCCCTGGAGTGAGAAAGAGTAAATAATACCTAAAAGAAAAAAAGAAGAAGAGACGAACACACGCAGTTAAATCTTGTTAATAATGATTTACTGCCCAAAGAGAGAGAGTCAACAGCTATTTTGAGGAGAAAGTGAACGACCCAAACTTCATCTCATATAAACGGCCTAACAGGTTGAAGAAAAAATAAACCTAAACAAAATGTAAATAATAAAGAAAGAAGAAAAAGAACTGTGCTGTCTTGTGGAAGAGATGTGATGGCGGCTCTTTTTTTTATGTGTACATCAGAGTAGAAAGAAATATATATATATATTCCATCCACAGCAAAAAAGGGAAGCCGGTTTTTCTTCTTTTTTTGGGATGAGGAAAGAAGAAGACGAAGAAGACGAAGGAGAAGAGGAGAAAACTTTCTCCGGCTGACACTCGCCTTAGCTTCTTTTCAGACCGGGGAGAAAACAACACATACGTGTATATATACATAACACCAGAGCATGAATCGGGTCAGGAATTCCAACCCCATTAAAAACTTCAAATGGTTCAAAACATATAATACATCTAAAGCCGTGAAAAATCGATTTATTTCTTATCTCTTAAAAAAAGAATCCCAATTATGCAACAACAACAATAATCAATCCTTATAATGAAATAATAATAACAACACAACAACAGGTGTGTTCAATATGGCTCGATGTTTACGCTCGACTTGCTGCTGTTGCTGCTTCTTTTGCTCGTTCATCAAAACGATATAATATATATATAGAGGACGAGTGTGTAACATGATATAACTTTCTCCTCGACAGGCACCTGCTCCCCATTCATTCGTAGCGTACATGTGTAATCAGGCTCTTGCTGTCCCGTCACCCTGAGAGATTCAGCGGACCGTGGAGAGCGCCCCCTCCCTGCTGTGTGTGCGGGCTTCGTCTTCGTCATCATCACATGAGGGACCTACATTTTCTAGGTCGTACCGGTGTCATTTCCTTCTTCTTCTCTTTTGGGCGTCTGAACTGCTGTGCATAGCAGCGCGGAGCTAATTGTTTCTCCCCCGTCTAGCTCCATCTTGCTCGGCCAGACTATATTATATGCGTGACTTGTTACGCTGGTCTCTCTCTAGCCTTATACAGCAATGTTGTTTATTTTAGAAAGATGAATAACAACACACAAAAACTTGAAATTGTAAAACTTTTTCTAGCAATCTCTCAATGTCAGAATTATTTCAATCCAATTGCGATTTGACTTGTCTTATATGCATATAAGCTATATATAAATTAAATGCGCCCTTAATCAAGCGATCTCTTTGTGGATATTTGACTTCTTTCCCCCTTTCTCCACACTAGTCAGATTTGTGTCTAATCACGATACGACGAGGGATCAACCCGAGGCCCCGCGTGTATTACAAGATATCGGGCCACTTCTCTCTCTATCTAATAATATAAAGAAGACGAAGAAGGGGGAAAGAAAACATCGTGATGATGAATATATCTTCTTTATTACATTTCTCACAAAACCGGCCCCGTAAGGGTTTTTTTCAGTTGATCAGAACACATTTTGATGATGATGATGATGCAGCAGAGGGCACCACTACCACCAACCACTGTCGATGACGTATACAGCATTCCATTGAGGAGAAAGTGTTCTCTCTCTTATTTCACCGCGATCGAAATCGAAAAAATCTCTCGAGGCCATTTTCTCCTTGTTATCGACGGTGATTCTATCCCCTTGATGGACTCTTCTTCTCCTTCTTCTTCTCCCTTTTCTTTAGAGCTGCTGTGAAAATTGACGGACCACTGACAAATACCCATCAGTCTACCGGCACGCGGTCTGATGCTTCTTGTGCGCTGGAATGTCTGTTTCGCTATATAATTCTTGATTGAATTTCTTGATACTTTTTTAAAGGCTCCTGACTTTTTACGACCATTTGTTTTCCCCCTTTCTCTTATGCTGCATATGCCTTCTCCCTGCGGGATCTTTTATATTTATTAATGGTAGCACGTATATTTCGTTTAAGTATAGGCTGTGCAGTTATTAGATGCAATAACAAGGACCGACCAATAAGTCTTCGGGAAAAAAGAGCTGACCAACATAATATCCTTCTTGGGAAAAGAGTCCCATTAAAAATAAAATAGACTTTTTTTCACAAAAAAAAAAATAATATTTGACCAACCTTAATCTATAGGCGGCTAACCTACATACATCATACCATCTTATTAGTGACGATAATCAATTTTCTAGGAATGGAGAGTTTGTGGTTTTAAGAAAAAAATAAAATTATACCAATTGGGAGAAAATCGTGTGCAAAATTGATCACTCAATCTGCGTACTTTTTTTTGATTGGCCGTTTAAGAGACCCTATAAAATAAAAACAATGGTATAGAAAGCCGTAACGAATTTGGTGGGTTATGAAACAAAAAGAGCGTTAACTTAATCTATAAGATATATAACGCAATAATAATAAGCGTCAATCTGGGAAAGAGGTCGTATACAGTATATACCAACAGTAGCGCTGTATAATAAAAATGAGTCTTTATGTAATATCCGTCCGGTAGGTACTACTACATTGCGACAACAGTTATATAGTAACCCATAACCGTGTTCCTTTTTTTTACGTCATTTCATGACACTTGCCAGTAATAAAAAAAAGGAGCTCACCAACCAAACCCAATGACCATTAAAGATAATATTACGATATGGTCCACCTTGTATTATTATCTCGTCCATTTTGTATTGCTTGCGGAAATGAGAAAGAAAAGAAAAGAAAAAATAAAGCGGAGCAGTCTCTAAAGGCTACATTATTATATATACGTTTCTCTGTAATAAATACGTTGGGATACTACATAAGGCTTGTCTTATTCTCTATTTTTTGCTGACGTGATATATAATACTCCACAGTGTATATATCACGTTGATAAATAGGACGACGACGAGCCATTGATAATACAGAAGAAGAAGAAGAAGAAGAGAAAATCGGATCGGAAGTTATGAATATTCCAGCGGCATTTTTCTCTCTTTAAAAAAAAAAAGAATTTGTTCCACATGAAACACTTCTTTTTAAAAATTATACAATTTTTGCTAGGTATGCGTCAAATTAAATGTGACGGAAAGAGAAATAAGATGAAGAGTCGTGATTTTCTATCTAGGAATTTATGGAATTTATTTATCAGAAGGGCAAACAAAACATGTATACAAATGAAAAAACAGGGACGGAAATCATTTCAATTAACCTGGAAACATGAATTGATGAATATGTTCCGGAAGAAGCGGAGGAAAAGTTGGCCATCCTTCTTATTTATACTTGAGTGTGTATATTAGTTGGGGTTCACGAAAGTGGATCAGAGCCGACACTTTTTCCCGCGTGAATTCCTGTGTGCAAACACCAAATGAGCGACCTGATTTCAATACTTTTTTTTTAGCTTCTTCTTCTTCTGACCAACCATGTAATGTATCGACAAGTTCATTTCATACATTCTTATACATGCACACTGATATATATGCCAGAAAACCGCCTCCCGCCCGCGCTTTCTCCTCACTGACCGCGTGAGTGGACAATGTTTACTATAAGAATCTAATGCCTATAATATGACTATTCTTATTCTTTTTTTAAAGAGTGAATATTTAGACAGCTTGGATGACCATACTCCAAAAGGGATATCGTGACATAGAAAACTAAAAATTTTTGGAAAGATTCAAATTGAATTCCTTAAACTTTTTTGGTGGGTTTGGTTTGTGTAATTCCTAATGTTGACATTCCTTATTTCCTCTATGTCTCGAGGCGCTCTTTTCGGCGTTCCCGGATTTCGCGCGAGTCACTGACCTCAATTCGCCATTATTACATTACAAGTCCATCATTTTGCACACACTCTTTTCTTATGCAAAAAACTATTTCTCGATGCAGTGAATAAGCTCTCAATTTAATGTATAATAGAAACGAGTATTACACACAAGTTGCCTCGAGTGTGAAAGCTAAGTTTCGTAATAGGTCTTCTCCGACTATTTTTTAGATAACCGGAATCTTTTGTATAAATATTTCAATGGGATGGCCCGCGCAGCACTGTGTACGGCTCTGCTCTAGTCAGGCATCAATCAATCCGTCCATCCCGACGAGTGCCGTCCGTCCGTCTTGTGTGCGTGAAGCCGCCCGCGCGCGCGGGCGGGAATGACCACCTGCTACTTTCTAATTTTTTTTTCTTCTTAAATAAAATATAAAGTGACTGGAGGATATTCTTCTTTTAAAAGCCCGCTAGCCCTTTTTTGTTTTTCTGGAATGCATACTAAAAGAATCATGTGTGTGTGCTTACACTGATGTACAGGGGAAATATAATTATCGCGTCGCGGGTGGTTTTCTACTATATCGCCCTCCCCTTGTTTTAAATTTCTGGAATCGCACCGTGTAATCACGATTTAAAAAAGGCTCATCCCCTGTTAGACTGATGGCATCTCGACTTAGATAGCTAATCCGTAAGGTGGGACAGAATAAAGTGATATAAGAAATTCAAATGCGCGCGCAATTCAAATTTGAGAAAATTTAAATTCGCAATGACGCTGAGAATCGTCTTCGTCGTCGACATTCTATGAGGTTTTTGTTTTAGCCACTATTACGTCGGGAGTGATGCCGGCTGTGGTCCCCGTGGGCGGAGAAACTTTCTTCTTCTTCCTTTTTTCCCCAAACTTGGATGACGCCATTTTGAATAACTCTTAGATGTGGGGAAGCGCTATATAACGCGCGGGACGATCCGCTTCTGGGATGCCACGAAGTACCAGAATAGGTCAGCATAGCACTACTCGACTGAGAGTGTGTGCTTGAGCTCAAGCGTTATGCATTTCATTTTCCGTTCCTCGCCTTTTCCATCAATGACCGACGGACGTCATTTTGAATTACGCACGGGTGGATGGATACTTTACAGAGAAAGAGAAAAAAAAATAGAAATAGAAATATATATATAAAATAAATAAGCGAAGCCACTCGCTTTCTCTCCCGGGAGCGGGAAAAAAGGGGGCGGGAGTCACATGGGCTCGTGCGTGAGTGTGTCTCTCTCATCCTAAATCGCCAATTCAATTCGCCTGTCCCCGCCGGAATGCTGTATCTGCAACTTCTTTCTTCTTAGAAAAAAAAATAATAAATAAATACTCTTGCTTGACGTTCACGACAAAAAAAATTTCCACGGTTTCAATAATGTGTGTATAACGACTTGTGCTCTGCACGACAAAAGGAACCCAAAAAATTAAGAGAAGACTCAAATTGCTGGGAATCTTTTTTTTTTTTTCTTTTTTGGTTCTTCTTCTTAAGACATGAGGTTAAACGAAATAGAAGTTTTTGTTCCTTTTTTAATGCTCGGATGAATTCCAGAATTTAGTGCTTTTTACGAGCCGCTTATTAAAATTAAAATCAGAACAGAGAGCCAATTAAATAAACAACAAAAGCTAACCAAAAAAAAAGAGTTTATTACAACCATCATAATTAATTCTTCCCTTTTTTTAATCTACACAAAAACAAGAGAGATATTATACAATGTTGTCTTTTCCTTAAAAAAAGTTGATGAGTTCATTTCACGCTCATTTATTCGTTTCCTCCTTACGTCAATAGACCTAATTAGATATGTAAGGAAACGCACATAAAAACCTTCTTTTTTCTTATTCTTCTTGATGAATAATATAGAAAAAGTGTGTCGCCCATGTGTGTGTGTGTGTCACCTATCCCACGGAAGAGTTCAAACAAACAAGCCATTTGGGTTTTTTGTCGTGTGAAAGAGAAAAAAAAAACTTTTGTTTTGTGTTTCGGGAGAAAGTTTTTTTTAAACATTATATTCTGTCCAATGCGCCGCGCCTATTTCTTTTAAAGAAGATGCTACTTCCCTGATATCGGTGGGCCTAGAAAAAAAAGGGAAAAACATGGTCCAGTGAAAGCTCTTTTCTAGTCGTCTGCTGCTGGACGAAAGGGAAAATAGTTGACGACAGGTGGTCGAGCACATCCTATTACATTACTACAACAAGATGAAAACACACAGGTGTACAAGATTACTTTACGTTTAGCATTGAAAAATCGGTGGGCGTTCGTGGGTAAAAAAAAAGGAGTTTAAAGTAGCTCCGGGAAAATGCTTCAAAGGAGGAGGCGGCGGCAGGTTGTTAGACGACGCGACGTGGGTGGTGTATTCAGTGCGAGCGTCCCTCTTATCCTCGGTTTGACAGCATCACGCGGAACTTTCTCCGACACGTTTCCCTCTTTCTTTGACGAGGTCGAGTACAAGTCACTATAATCCTTTTTGTCAAATAAATTCTGTCTTGTTGCAGTTAATGCAGAGGTAATGATAAAATCCATTTAAAAACGGAACGCGCCTATACAGTTACGGAATGATGAATTTAAAATAAAAAAGGAAAAGGAAACCAGTCCAGTTTGATCTATTAAACCTGATGGATATTGATAAAATAATTAGTTCTTGTTGAAGCTAATGCAGAGGGAAAAGAATCTATCTATTAATTGCAAATGCGATGACTAATATAAAAATGAAAAGCAAACCACTCTAGTCCGATCTATAACCTGATGGACAAGATTTGATAGTTTCTACATTACAGCCATCGTTTGCTTTCTCAATTTTTAAATAATTATCATCTGTGATATAGGAAATTCTTTGCATTCTTCTCGCTGGTGAGCGGATATCATGTGCACAGATTAAAGACATTCCAAGATTCAGGTACCGAAGTGAAAACGGAATGGGGCTTGATTGTGCGGTACCGTGCCGGCTATGCGGTTTGGCGTGCATCCCAGGGAAAGTGATCCACCAGCAGCAGAGGAGCAGTTCATCGATCCACGATGCCACTCTCTCCGAAATCTTAGTTTTTTTTCTTTCTTACTTTTATTATTTGCAAAAAGAAGAAGAGAGTCTATATACTTTTGATTTCACCGAAAAATGAGAGTTACCTAGTAGCCGTTATTAGAGAAAATGGTTCAGTCAAGCGGATCACGACTAAGCAAGTCCATAAACAAGATGTTTTTATTATTTTTAAGAATGTAGTTTCTTGGAATGTAATAATAATAACAAAACTGTTTCTTTCATTGGCAAAATTATTAAGTAAAATGTCGTGTAGAGTTCCAAGAATCTGATAATAATTTGGTTTTTTTTCTGCGGAAAATTCCTGAAGCCAGTCTTCGTGATAAGAAAAAGCCAAAATAGGATATACAAGTATATAGGGAGATGTTATTGAGTTCTTGTTGAGAGAGAGGGCTAGCTTGCTAACAGGTCAGCAGTATAGCAACTTTCTCCGTGGCACGTTTTACACACTCTTAACCTGTGTGCCGTTCCTGCTGCTAGCCGCCAAATATGCGCGTTCGGTTATATTCCGACACTATATACGCAGCAAACATCGAAGCTTCTTTTTTCCTGATATATATTTCTTTCTTTTTCTTTCTCTTCAAATAATAAAACGAAGAGAAAGTTCATTTGTCGCTTCGGTCGCCGTTTAAATTCTTTGCGCGTCGTGGACGACGACGACGTGAGTCATCAAATATACACACACAACACACACACACATCCCCATAATTAGAAACATAAATATGCTGCTCATTCTGCATGCATTATAACCACCGTCTTCTTTTTGAATGAATGGGCCGAGAAACAGTAGAGAGAAATTACACAATCATGACGAGATAATACGACGGGGGCAACTGCTGATTGTGTCTCGCGCGTGAAAGCCGATCAACAGAGGCTGCAGGAATCTTGTTTATTACAAGGCAAAAAAAATGCATGTATAAGAAAAGGGTTCTCTTTTTTTTTTTTTAAAGAAGGCGTTGCTATGTAATTACACAGGTGTCGGAGAAGAGGAGGATAATGTCGGTAGAGAAATCACAAAGTGCGCGTTCGAGAGAGAGAGAGAGAGAGAGCAAGTATCGAACACGTTTGATGGAAAGCAATACTCAACTTATTATTAAGCAAATGGATTTTAATATCGATGTTGTACATCGAATTCTTATTTTTGATATCTGATGCCTCTGGCTGGAACTGCCGATTATCAAATGAGGCCGCGTCTCCATCTCTCTCTCTCTCTCTCTTTCTCGAGTGCGCGCACACACATGAGAGACGAGGGGAAAACTGCTTTCTACCGGTCATCATCAGCATAATAATCGTCATCTTACAAGAGAGAGAGAGAGAGAAAAAAAATTAAGATCCTTTTAGTCCAAACTGCTCTTATTGGGGACGACGACGAACGGACGAAGAGACCGCCGAATTCAAGTTTTCTCTATTTTTTTAGTTTCTGTTTTGAAAATATAAAATTCGTTCCGGCGGGTTAGGCACGGGATCATATATACGTCGTTGGTTATGCTCAGCGGGAGGAATATAAGCTCGATCGGGATCCTACAATTCGATTCGACTCTATACATATAAATTCAAACTTAATTAAGTAGCCCTTATTGATGTGTATATATATGAATTGAGACGTTTTGTATTGAGGGAGAAATCCCCATCGTCACTATGGATGAGCGAGGTGATGGAGTTTATTCTTCAGAGACAGACTCTATAATTTGAAAGATAACGACAGGAAATCTCCAGGAGACCACAACTTTTTTTTAGGAGGGGAGAGAGCTTTCACTACGGCGCATCCATCCGCCCAAAAAGGAAGAAGAATAAGAAATTTTGCAAGCTTCATCGCTGTTGAACAAGTACTGCACTGCTGTGTGTCGGCGAAGAAAATAAAAGAGTGATGGACAGCGGCGAGTGGAGAAACTAAACTAAATGTTGTCGATCAAAATTCGATAATAGAGAGATCCTCTTATGGGATATGATGAGAAATCGGTTTTTTTTCTAACTCTTTTTCTCGGAAAAAATGCGGCATAAATCACGTGAGAAAACGTTATGACATTTTTAAAAAAAGGAAGAGCATCATCTTTTTATTAGTACAGCACATGGTCCATGTGATCCTGACGGATGCTTTCATCTATTTTCTCCTCTCGTCGTTATTATGTCATATTGATGGGGATGTAGTACGAAAACGCGTGAGAAGAAAGGAAAAATCGTGCTCCTCCGTGCGGAAAAACAGACATCCTAGCTCTTGCACGAGTAGTATATGTATGTACAAGAAAAGCGAATGTGTAGGCACACATAAAAAATGTGAAGACTCGCATTATATCCTCGTTTCCACACTAATGACTTTGAATCGAAAGTTTTTTTCGCTGCTTTTAAAAAAAACAACAACGAAGCTAATAAGAGTCGTTGCCAGCCGCCAAAAGAGAGAAAGAGGAAGAAGAAAAAAGTATGTCGATGTATTTTATCGAGAAAGTAATCAGAGATGTATAATAAAATTGGAATTCGAAGTATTCATTTCAAAGGTAATTAGCTTTTTCAATGAGGCACGTTGCCAAACTTGAATTGACTGCTATTGAATCGCATTATAAGGCAGCGACCTGTCGTCCACCTAGTTGGCTCCCGTCCCACTAGGAACACACGCGGAACTGCCAGCGCTCTAAACTACTGGCCACTGGCCAGATCGTTATAATATGAAACCGGATTCCCCAAGATATATAAATAAGGAACTAACCTAAAAAAGAAAAATGGAAAAAAAAAATCAAAGAAAAAGATATTCTTCCCACAGAAGTGAAGAGACTTGACAATAATGGTGCATGAGGAAAAAAACCCTCATCCTCTCTACCAAAAATGTGATTATGGGTCCGGCTAACCACGTTGTTTATATCATTGTGGTCCATTACAGCTCCCTTTGCTGCGCTTCATCCAGAACCGAAAGTGACTTTAACGACGGAAGCGGCAGCTAAGCTAGGAGGTGTGTGCAGTGCGGTACGCATTCGGTTTGGACATGGGAGATGATTTCGAAAACGTTGCTTCTTCTTTCTTTCTTTCGATCTGTCGTTTAGAAATCGCGGTAAAAGTTTGTTCTTTTTTTTCTTGTTATCATTTTCAGTCGAGAGAGTGTGTCTTTTTTCGTGTTTATGGAAGCGCGTGTCTATATGCTTTTTGTAAAAAGAAAAAAAAAGGAACAAGATAGCAAACGGTGGACAGCTTGTTTCGTCCCGGTCACGACGATGACGCTTCTTTCGAGAGAGTTGCGTTTCCGGAGTGAAAGAGCGCTGCTCCACCGGATGCGACGCGGATAGCTCAGCTTTTTTCTTTTTGCTCTGCGGCAAAGTGACTTGCTTTCACTATACTATACCGGAGAGAAATACAATAAGAAGGATCGGGGTGGGGTCCGATAAGCCGGCCGGGCGTCATCATCAAAATTCAGTATATAATGCTGACAGCTGTGAGCGTATAAGGCCATAATGCCCCGCCATCAGCCGGCGAAAATCAAGATGGATGGGTCCCCACCAACCCGCTCGAAACTTCAATGAGTCATCCCAGCGCGCAAGGCAGCAGGGAATTTCGACCCATTTCAATGTTCAGCGCAGCCGGCCCATAACTTTTTTTTTTGCAGGGCTCCTCTCTTTTCTCCCCGTTTTTGGACATGTTACATCAATCCCTTATATACAATAAATTGTAATAAGATTTACAATCACTTGTTACTTTTTTGTTCAAATTGAAAAACAAGGATTTTGTCTATAAAGATCCGTGAGAAAGTATAGCTGAATCAAGGTCAATGATGATGAAGCTGCTTGGACGGGCGTTGATGTCACCTGGGCAATTCCCGCTCTTTCTCAATGGATACTGGAAGCGGGAAACATTCTGTAGTACGAAGGGGAAGAAAAAAGAAGAGTGAAAGGGAAAACTTCTTCTGGGAAAGAATGAGATGATGTTCTTTCTCCTATTCCGCAATTTCATGCTCACCACTACGGCGGCTTCGTGACCCGGTCGTTTGCGTGCGTGAGCGCACACGTCACGCGGAACTAAAAGGGGGAGATCGCTTTCCTAGTGAACGACGGGCGTGTATAAGTATGTGCATAAGCAATATTCATTCAGTTCTACAATGAGCTCTTCGTGCTGCGATAAAAACTTTTAAGAGAGGAAATTGACAATTTGGATGCGTGAAAAGAAGTAAAGAGGAGCTGCAGCGCTCTCACTCTTTGGGTTCAAGCAAAGAGGTCAATCAATAATCATCCTGCAGCCTATAACACTTGAGATGCTGGCGGGGTTTAAAAAAAAAAAAGACTTTCACCGATTCAATTATGTATTTTCTTAAATAGCGCGTGCGTTGCATATATGCCCCCCTCCCGGAAATCATTGTTTCAGCCAGCCAGACGAGAAGAATAAGAGGATGTGGCCGGCAATAAGTTCTATACGACTGATTTGAGGTTAAGTTTTTGTTTTTCCTTTTTTTTCTAACAGCCCTGAAGGTCCTATACCGTGCATAAGAGCGTGCCATCGTTATATGTACACCACAGATATACATAAAAGAGGACCTTTAATGGGCAAAAATAGACGACGACTAAACAATTTTTTTTTTTAGGAAAGAAGTAGTAGAGGGGCTTCCGCCCAAGTGAATGAATGCGACCATATGTGTGTACTATGTGAACGAGTCCATATTAGACGAATATAATAAGAGAGAGACATTGCACGGCCGGAGAAAGTTGGATGCGTCCCTGGGCCGCCCAGGGCGTCCTGCTTCGTTTGCTATTTTTTGGGGGCGCATGAACGCGGGAAGAAGGAAGTTTAAAAGAGGTGTCAAGTATCTTCTCGACAAATGAGGGTATACTATATTTCCGCGAAATCTTGTCCTTTTATTGAATGAGTTACGTCAGTATCATTCAAATAGAAGAAGGGGAAATTAAGAAATAATTGTTACAAAAAAAGATGGTCTCGGTGAAGGAATGTCAGTGAAAACACTCGGCGTGCGCACGGTGAAAGGGCTCTGACAGGTTCAACGCTAGCGGGGGAGAAGCAGAAAAGGGGGGCACGCAGGTTGATGAGGTTTCTTTCCCCCTTCTTCTCCTCCTTCTTGATATTTTTCATTCCTTTGATGCCCTCCTCTTGGCCTACTCTCGCCTTGCTGCTGCCCCACACGTAAAGCCGGCCGGCACTCTCGTAACCCCCATAACCGTCGTCGTCATGGGCTGCCAGAGCAAGCTGCTGTTACACCTGCTGCTCCGGGGGGTGAAAGGAGATTCTGAAAGAAAGAGAAAAGGGCGCACATTTTCATTTTCTCTCTCTCTCCTTCCTTCTTTTTTCCCCCTCGTCTTGAAATATTCTCTCTCTCTTTCATCATCCAAGCCAAGCAAGATGATATCGATGTACATAAGAAACGCTCTGGTCATCATGATGTCGTTTCTGGGTCATTTGCGCGTATCGATACATTCATTGTGCGCAAACGTCTAAAGCGCAAGGCTCAGCAGGAAATCTCTTACGTATGTGAGCACAAGTGAGCCTCATTCTCACGGTCCGGCTCCCCTTTCTCTCTGACCAGAAAGATAAAAAAAAGTGCCATTCATCTAAAAGCTTGAATGTCGCGCCCGTTTTCACCGAGCATGGCACGTATCAGTTTTTGCGGCCGGCGACCTATTGACGCGTTTCCTTCTTTGAAGCTTCTTCTTCCTGAAAAGGAAAGTTGGGCGGTAATATTACGACCTTAGATTTGACCTCTATTTGAAGTCGAAAAGGAATGTAACATTACATTAGTTGCATATATACATCATTACGATAGTTGTGGAAAGCGAAAGGTTATTTAGTCGATCGTCTACAATATCTATAATATGCTGAGGTCGAGATGAATGGCATCATCTCGGTCAGGTATGTGGTACGCATCGAGACCCAAAGCGTCTAGTCGCCGCGCGAAAGAGGCATTCTTGGCTGAGAACTTAGCACTACTGCCCTGCTGGAGAAAGAAAGAGAGAGAGATTGAAGCTCCTCCTTCTTCCTATTTTCACCTGCCCGTCCAGCTCTGCTCTTACGGCACTGGCTGCTCCTCCCCAACGAGACCATCCGCGAGCGCAGCTCAGCAGCAGCAGCGCGCGCGTTTCTTTCGAAAAGGAAAAGAAGGAGAGAGAGAGAGAAAAAGGTATGTCATCCCCACCTGCCTTCACGGAATGTAGGTCAGCGGTATAAAACGGATCGAGCACCCGATCACTTGCGTCTGTTTCCACGTGTCTTCGCCCGGTACTGGTCGTCTTCTCGCCCAGCTCTCCTCCGCTCATTTTCTCCAGCACAGTTTGATTTAGACGGCGCTTTCTCTCTCATCCGTCGGTGGATGTGCGAAATCCCTGCTCGGACTATATTCAATCCTTCTTGAACGCAGTGAATAAGAAGAATCTGTTATTAACAATAAACAATTCCGGCGATCCAGCCCATAGTGCTGACAAGGATCAAGAATCAGCCCTCCAAGTTTCAATTGGACGGCGTGAAATTCAATCAAAGTATTCGAGTGCGATTCAGTTCAATCAACTCGGGCATCATGACCAAGGTAAGCCAATAATCAAATTTTTTTAATAATAAGAAGGAAGATGGATTTAGGCGGGATGGTGGGCACTACCGGTTTAGGGGAGGTGACCGTGATGCTTCGATCTAGGTCGATACATTGACAACTAAGAGCCAATCTAGGTCGCCCACAAGAGGTCGAAAACAGGTCACTTTTTTCGCACTACCCAGGTGAAAAGAGGTCAACATCGTTTTAACAAGGGGGTGTCTTATCAATCGATGGGAAAGGAATTAAGGTCAACTCTTCAAAGTGGACACCAATAAAAGGAAAACAATAATGGTCGCGAAAAAGAATAGCTCCCTTTCTCAATTTGTCTTTTGCGCTTAGTTGAACGCTAATGAGTCTTCGACATTCTCTTTCTATTTGTCCTCATCCATTTAAGGATGAAACCGTGCGCATCCGAGCTTACTCACGTATAGGACATTATGAGGATCTCCACCATCTGCGCGTGAAATAATCATTCCCGATGAGAAAGCCTCTTTTTTTTGTTTCTTAATTCATTACCGGAGAAAGCTTTTTTTCCCTGGCAAAAGGAAAACTATTAAAAAGTCACGTATCAAGGAAAGGCCTT
The DNA here is from genome assembly GCA_030141595.1 of Chydorus sphaericus. Lineage (NCBI taxonomy): Eukaryota > Metazoa > Arthropoda > Branchiopoda > Diplostraca > Chydoridae > Chydorus > Chydorus sphaericus. Next base: position 3,927,248 of record CM057931.1, read on the forward strand.
GTGTCCGAAGATGGGTGGAGCAGCGATCACGCGGGAGAGGGGCAGAGGCCAAAAAGTGTGTCACACATTTAAGGAAATGGCCAGCGCGCCAAAAAAAAGCAACTTTTTTTCCGATCACCCTCAGAGCGTACGCATACCCTACTTCTTGATGAGCCAGCAGCGACTTTTTTTTCTCTCTCTCTTCTTCTTTTTTTCTACTAGAAAAGGGAAAGATAGTATACACCTGTCTCATTACATAATGCCCCATTCACAAGTCGAGACAGCAGCACCCGCCATCAGATTTGACCTTTGAGCCCTCGTGCGCTCTTAACAGCTCAGGAGTATGACGCGGCAAATACGACTTTACGCCGGGGCCCATAATCATATACAAACCTGCAGGGTGAATGCATTTTGTATGGAGAAAAGGAAAAGAGAAAAACTTTCACCTGGGTCTCTTGATGGCCCGGAAAGAAAGAAAAAGCCAGAGGGGCCGGGCTGTGGGTCAGTAGCACACGCAGGGGTGCGGCCACCGTCTGTAATACAGTAGGTAGCTCTCAGCTTGAATGGCGTGAGTAAATCAAACAGAAAGAAAGAGAGAGAACTGGTTTGCCCAGGGTCCGGTGGCGGCATGTGGGCCGATCTGCCGCTCCGAGGCATGCCGAACTTTCCCATCATACGCGCGCTCGCGCTCCTCCTAGTTTAGCATAGAGAAGATGGGCACATTAGCAGCCAGGTTTCACCTGCCCAAAGCCGCCGGTACCAATGACCGCTTCATGAGTGTGTATGTGTGCTTCCCGCGTGCAACACAATAGGGCTCTTTTTTTGTAGGACGCCTGCACTTTCTCCTTGTCTTCTTATTCCGCGTGCGAAGCCAGTTCCGCATGGAGTCGATGCTCCTTTAGGAAACATTTTCTCTTTCCTCGTCTCCCTGCACGAATCTGCGGGAAGATGGGCCAAAGGTCGATACCGTGATTTTTATGTGTCTAATCGGGGGAAAATAAGAAATAGCTGTAGGAGAAGATTTTTTTATACGTGGATTAAATTATCATTCTTCTTTCCCCCAATTTTACGTAGTTTTCCGCTGGACTGCTCCTGTTGGCGCTGACAGCCCTGGCTGGAACCTGGGCGCAACAGCAGCCACAGCAGCAACCGCAAATCTACCAATTCACTGAAGCAGAGGCCGACGACCGGACGTGGTAAGATTTTTCTTTTCCATTTTCTCTCTAGTTGCAAAAATAAGCACACATAATTTGACGAAGTAAAAACGATAGCTAGTCCAAATTAAATCTAATTAGGAGTATATTGTCAAATTTTCTTTTCTGATAGACAAGAAAGTGAAACGTTCCGTACTAGCGTAGTAGATTCTTTGTAACAGGTGCAGTCATGTATACATAACATTACTTGCATGTCTGAACATAAAGATACGACATTCCAGTAGAAACACAACTGTCGAAAAAGAAAATGTATTGGGCTGATAACGATCGTGAACTTGATGTTTTTTTTTTCCTTTCGATCTGATTAGGGGAGGATTCAATGGAGGTGGTGGTAGTTATGGAGCCCCCGCAAAAGCAAAAGCACCCAAAGGCCAATATGGCGCACCCAAAGCCCCGAAAGCCCCTAAAGGCCAATATGGAGCTCCTAAAGCCCCTAAAGCCCCCAAAGCTCCTAAAGGCCAATACGGTGCTCCTAAGGCTAAAGCTCCCAAGGCTCCCAAGGCTTCATACGGAGCTCCTTTAGCTCCTGCCTATGGTGCTGCACCGGCTTACCCTCAACCACAGCCGTCGTACCCTCCTCAGCCAGCCTACGCTCCCCAGCCGGCCGCCTATGCTCCTCAACCAGCATACGCAGCGGAACCAGTCTTATGCTCCTCAGCCAGCCTACGCTCCGGAGCCAGCCTATGCTCCTCAGCCAGCTTACGCTCCTGAGCCGGCCTATGCCCCTCAACCATCCTACGCTCCTGAGCCGGCCCATGCTCCTCAACCAGCCTACGCTCCCGAGCCGGCATCGTACGCTCCTGCACCCCAACCAGCCTACAACCCGGAGCCCGCTTATGCGGCACCCGCCCCCCAACCATCTTACGCTCCTGAACCCGCCTATGCGGCTCCTGCTCCTCAACCATCTTACGCTCCCGAGCCCACTTATGTGGCACCTGCTCCTCAACCATCTTACGCTCCTGAGCCCGCTCCTTATGTTCCTCCTGCTCCGGCTCCTTCTTATGATGCCCCTGCTCCTTCTTACGCTCCGGCTGCTCCGGCCTACGAAGCTCCTCAGCCTTCTTACGCTCCGGCTGCTCCAGCTTACGAGGCTCCTCAACCAGCCTACACGGCCCCAGCTCCTTCTTATGACGTAGCTCCCCAGCCTTCGTACGCTCCTCAGCCCGCCTATGCTCCGGAACCGGTTGCTTACGCTCCTCAGCCGCAGCAGCAGTCTTATGTACCTGCTCCTCTGCCTGCATATGACTCTTATGCTCCCCAGCAGCAGTCTTACGCTCCGGTCCCACAGCCTTCGTACGCTCCTCAGCCAGCATCATACGCTCCAGCTCCATCTTCCGGCTACGGCGCTCCTGCCAAAGCAAAGGCTCCCAAGGCTTCTTATGGTGCTCCTAAGGCTCCAAAGGCCCCCAAAGCATCCTATGGCGCTCCTAAGGCTCCTAAAGCACCCAAGGCACCCAAAGGCCAGTACGGCGCTCCTGCAAAGGCTAAGGCACCCAAGGCACCCAAAGGTCAGTACGGCGCTCCTAAGGCTCCCAAGGCACCTAAAGCACCCAAGTCCTCTTACGGATCACCCAAGCTGCCTAAGGCACCTAAAGGCCAGTATGGTGGAACGAAATCCAAGGGAGGCTTCAAGTTGCCCAAAATCTCCTTCCCAAAGATCAAGTTCCCATCCAAGAGCAAAGGACAAGAATACGAAATCTTGGATCCTCCTTACCCTACTTACGGTTACGAGGAAGTTCCCCAACCTTATCCTATCACTTTGGTGTACCAGCAGCAACCGGCCTACACTCAGCCTCAGCCTTCCTACCCACCTCCTTCTTCCTACGCTCCGTACGCTCCTCAACCGGCTTATCCTCAGCAACCCACTTCCTATGCTCCTCTTCCCATCCAGCAGGAACATCACCATCATCACGAGCAGCCTTCATACCCACCCGTCCAGCAGGAGCATCATCATCATCAAGAGCAACCATCTTACGCTACCGCTCCCGTCCAGCAGGAGCACCACCACCATCACGAGCAGCCATCATACGCTCCAGTCCACCAGGAACACCATCACCATCAAGAGCAACCATCATACGCTCCCGCTCCCGTCCAACAGGAACAGTCTTCTTATTCTCAACAGCAACAAGTTTCCTACCCCCCTCCTCCTCCCCCTCCTTCTTCTTACGCTCCTGCCGCTCCTTCATATTCAGCTGACCCAGTTCCTGATCAGGTACAAGTTTTTATTTGAAAAATTCATTCATTCATTTTCATATAACAATATTTTTTTGTTGAATAGATTTATGCTTCTGCTCCTGCTCCGGCGCCCGTCTATGTTCCGGCACCAGTGCTCACTCCGTACCAAGCCCCAGCGAATGACTATGCTCCTACCGGCCCCGTTACCGCTCCCCCAACCATTCTCTGCGAGGTATGTTTTGAATCAATAAAATGACAAAAGAAACAGAGAGAAGCACCTCTTATTTTATGACCCATTTCGATTTATGACTCACACAATATTTTCTCTCTCCTCTTGGTCTTATTTTATTGACATGATTCCGTCACGCGAGCAGTCTTGTGCCAAAAATCCGTGGGTACCTCTCGACGGAACGCCCATCTACGGCGTCCGGCCTATTGATGAGACCCCTTCGGCTCCTAGTACCGACGTCCAACAGGTTCAGTACGCGGACTCACCCATCGAATCTTCCATCTACACCCCGAGCGTGAAGGGTGTCGTTGAAATCAGTCAGACGAACATTAATGAATACGACAATGCTCCAGCCTCTGAGGCATTGGAACCTTCAACTTTCGTCCCTGATGCAGTCCAGGAGATCAGACAGGAAGAGCCGGTTCAAGCTGTCAGCTATGACGCCTCACTGGAGCAGCCAGCCGATCAGGCTGTTTCCTATTTCATCCCGGCACCTACGACGATCCCTGATGGTCAAGAGGACTCTCTCCTGCTCTCTCAGCCCGGTGCTGATCCCACAAATGCTCCATTCATTCCGGCTCCAGCTGTCCAGCAAGAGCAATCTTTCATTACGGCTCCACCCAGCGAATCCATCACTTATTCGAATTTCGCGGCGGATCAGCAAGAATCAGCTGTGCCAATTGGCGTCCAAGAGCAGATCCAAGAGCAACAGGCCTCCATTCTGTCAAATTTTGATGATGAGCAAAAAGTAGCGAGTCCGGCGGCGGTAGCGGAAGAGACGCCCCAACAGGTGGCCGTCTTCTTCAGCGATCCGGCGCAGCAAGTAGTGTCTGCTCCTACGTTCGAATACCTTCCGCCCCTTCCTTCGGCGTAAGTTGTCTTTTTTTTATATTTCCCATTTCTTTATTCCCTTTTTTAAAGCGTATACTGGTCTATACCCATCACGATCATCATCGTCATCATTCATCATCTTTTTCTACATCCCCTTTTCCCCCCGATGCTCAAGTCTCTCTCCTCTTACATCTCATGTCAATTAAAATAAACGCGAACCAAATGTCCAGCACTTATTTTCAATTCAAACCACCTTATCAGCTCTTGAATCTTTTTTTTTTCCTTCCTCTTGCCTTTATATATCACTCTGTCCTATATTGGATGCATTTGCTCAGCGTAGTATATAGCAATTTTTATTTTCTTAAATGATTTTTACATTTTAGGTATCAACGAGAGGTTTTATTTTTTTTTCTCAGTTGATACCTAGATTGGCAATATGACTGCGGACCTGGTTGTCCGTGTGTTTGTTGGATAGAGCAAACCAAGAAAACAAACAAAAAAAACTTAACCATCTTTATTTTCTCTCATCACTCTCTCAAAAGTGTTTTATTATAATCTCTCTCGGCTGTTGATGTATGTCATGTGCGTGTGTTGCGTGTTTGAGAATCAGAAGAAAAAGATAAAAATCCACAATAAAACACAAAAAAGATTCTATCTGTATTTGAATTGTGCAATCCATTTTCTTGACCACAACTGTATTTGAGAGAGAGAGAGAGACCCCGATTGACTCATGACTTGTTTTGACTAAACATTTACTTACGAACTCACTGGCATGTACTTAGTTTTCGATATTGTGTTTGTCTAAACGCAGTGACGAGACGAACAAAGACTTCCGACAACCAACCGGGGTCCAGGAGGAGCAAGACTATCCGGCGGAACCTTCCGCGTCCGGGTCTCCCTTCGGCTCTCGTCTAACTCAGCGCCAGCCTGAAGGTACGTCATTTACCGATCTCTCTAAACGAGAATACATATATTAGTTTAAAAATTAAAATGAGGAAGACACACTAGCTAGTAATAATATAAACACTCTACAAGACATGTGGACTTGTCATCATGCCAAGGATGTAAAGCATATTTCCGTTTGCATTCCTCTCCACTTTTTGTTGCAGGCTTGACCACTTGGAAAAGGAAGTTTTAAAAAAACGAGACATACGATATAAACACACACATAAATGGCACTCACTCACACACATACAAAAAACACGAGCGTTTATATAAATACTTTATTTTTTTATTATTTGGCAACACACAAGAGGCTCAAGAAGAGTGATTTTGTTCAGAGAGTTACATACCTATTACAATGCATCAATCTGTGTCTTTTGAGATGACAAAAAGTCCCTTCCTTTCAAAACAATTACCTTCATCCCACCAAATAAATGCCGTGGAAAGTAGAAAACTCTACGAGCTCACCGGCACGCAACCGTATATATATCCATCCCTCTCTTCCTTATACGTCACCAAAAGAGAAAACACAAGAAACGGCTATAAATTAGAGACACTCTTTCATCCCCTCCCCTTGTGCCAACTTCTTGCTTCTTCCTATCACTGATGGATCTATATTCAAATTTAGAGCATTTGTGTATACCTTCTTCCTCTGGCTGTCCCTTAACCTGTCCATTGTAATTTCAGCACTTCTTTTTCATTCTGTCCTTTTCATTCTTACGTGATGATCATAATAACCGCATTGAAACAAAGTAGCTAACAAACACCAACAGCGCACATCAACACCATCGAAAAACAAACAAAAAACCCTAAATTCATCACCTCGTCAAACCTTCTGTGAAAACCTTAAAAACTTTTAGATTGAAAAAACAAAACCTTCGCCTTGAAAATACCTTAAAACAAAACACCCTCGGCTTTACCCCTTTATATACCTATTATTAAAGAACCCTGATCCTAGTTGTGTCTCAAAACCCTCTCAACAAGAGTGAAAGAGAGTGGCTGCAAGCTTCGAACCTGATTTGCCTAATTGCAGAAGGAGTAGATGCCGTTCCGATCCTTGCTCCACCAGCAGCTCCCCCTGCCTTGGTTCCCTTTGCTGATGAAGAGGAGGAGGATGACATCAGGGTCCCACAGGAGGAGCAGCAGCGACCGATCGACGTCCGAATCCCTCAGCCCGAGCTGGTTAGGCAGCCCGCTGAGAAACTGGTGCCGGATGTGGTACTCGTTTCTCAACCAGAGAAAGAAGACGACTCTCCGGTACAGCCCGAAGAAGTTGGACAGGACATCTCACCGCTCATCCAGCAGCAGCAGCAGCAGCCGACGCCGGTGAGAGATGAGGAGTCCATCCGGCCGCAGAAGGAGGAGGAGGAGGTCTACGAGAATGATAGCAGCAGTAACCAGCAGAACATAGAGCTGATCCAACAGGAGCAGAAGGAGCAGATAACTGGGCAGAAAGTTCCATCTACGAGGCCCTTATTTAGCAGTAACGGATTCCAGCTACGCGAACCCGAACGGCAACCATCTCTAACATCTTCTTCTAGCAACGGGTTCAACCGACCTGTTCGGCCCCGCCCAGCAATTCTTCAGGAGCCAGCCTCTGATTTCTTCATCAAGAATTTCCCAGATGCTGCCGCACCTGAGGGGGATGACGTTCCCCTTGGACGAACAGGCTGCCATCCGTGAAGCACTTTTCGAGCTCAAGAAGGAGACGAAACGATCCGGCTAAATAAAGGATCCGTTTAGCCAATTTAAGGGAGGATGAGGTCACCTGTTACCAATATGTATCAATCAAAAAATCAGTATGCAGCCAATCCAGCGTTCATCAAGTAGAAAATTCCAGCCAGATTCACTCACATGCACCACTCTGATGAAAATTTTACGATGATGAATCCGCCAGCCTGTGCCTTTTGTTCTTCTTCTTTTTTTAATCTCTCTCTTTTTATGTGTACATACGCATTTTTAGGGTGGGATGACCCTGTTGACCCATGTAGTGGTCCCTATATTTTTCTAAACCATACACCAATATCAGCGACTAATCGACCGGAAAAAATGTACCCCATTCCACCGATTTTTAAGTTTTTTTTTGTAATGAAGATGACGTGTGGTAGTCATATTGCTCAACCAAGTTTGGCTATCGTAGTTATTGTCTTTTTTTTACATACCGTTCCACCAATCTTTTATTTTCTCTATCTTTATATTATTATATTTTTTTATGGATCTTGATGTGTGCCGCCGTGTCACCTTTATTAACATATTGCTCCTTTTCTTCATATCCAATTTGTTTTCCACACCCATAGAAAAGTAGATTACCCAACAATTTAGTACTTCTTTTCTCCCGCTGGTGAACGCGGCTGCGTCTCTCCTTTTAATTTCATTATCCTCTCTTGACGCAATGAGTTGTACTTCCTTGGAACGAGACCCGCAGGGCGGATATGATGTTGATCTTTTTTAAAAAGTGGAAATTTTAGCCCTCCCCCAAAAACTTTACAAAGATGTAAGGAGAGAGAGTGAGGAATGGAAGCAATTTGTTTTTTCAATAAAGAAAAATACACCCATTGTGTTTTATGTAATCAGAAAAAAATGTGTAAACGCGTTCATCATTTTCTATTTTATTGAGAGTGTTGGGAGATTGCCATTTGAAGGAGCGGGATCACTTGAATAGTTGACAGGTCGCAGAAGATACTGTCTGCAGCTTCTTGACACGTGATTCTGACTAGGTTATCCCGACGGAGACTGAATATAGATGCAGCTAATAAAGGAAGCACTAGGAGGGTGTCAAAACCGAGTATCAGGTCCCATAAATACAGCAACTGTTCTGGATTGAGGAAACCACCATAAGCTTGCACGAGCCAAGGCAAAGCAATCCTCAATCTGCATCAAACATAACTTTTAAAAAGAAGACATACAGCAAAGACTCTAATTGTACAGTTCACATACGGTTCAATGTTGTTGTTGAGACAGTGGATCCAAAGTTCTGGTTCCAACTTTTGGAGAAGGCGCTCAAAGACAGTCGAAAGGGATACTAGTCCTTGAGAGTGAGATGAAAGTCTATGGAGTCGGCTCCAGTATTTGATGTACATCGACCGTAAAGTGTAGTAAATATCTTCTGCTTCTTCATGGACGTAGCAGAGAGGAGCAACTGTAAATTAGTTTCAAGGGATATAAGTGATTAGTATTTTTAGAATGTAATATGATTTCAGCATAAAATTGGTTTGTTATACAGTTTTATACGATATTATTCATCGCAAATAGAGATACAATCATCACCGACAATGCTGATGAAAGGAAATTATTATTTCAGGTAGGTAGTACACAACTCATAAACCAATAAAGTAGTTTGCTCCCGATTCTACCTATTTGCGGTAAGTTTGCGCCTACATTTGTGAAGATTTTTTTCCACTTGAGATTATCCTTATTGAAGCATAATGTGCTTAGGTTTTAACCACATCAGCTAATGATTGTTTTTTGTGGCTTGGCTTGGGGCCCAGACACATAGGGCCTACAGGCATCAAAGCATTGAAAAAATAAAGGAGTAAAGTGGAAGACACGTACCATACATGGCCCAGCCATAGAAAGGGATGCAACTGGACGGAGGGAAAGCCGTGCCGGCTCCCAGTGCTTGGCCTGGAATGTCAAGTGGAGCATGGCGAGCCGCCGATTGAGCTTTCGCCCCGAATTTGGAACACAACTGGAGGCAGACTTGCTGATCCCTGCTAAAACAGAGGGCCACCTTGTTTGCACATTTTTTTTTTTAGATACCATGCAGTTTCCGTATATAATAATCATAACTTTCTTGATTATAATAAAAAACAGTAGTATACCTGGTAGATGAGATCTTCAAAAACAAAGTAGTGCTCATCCCTTGAGGCCGTCAATTGTATATCCTGTAATGACAAAAGGAACAAGAGTATTAATTGCTCTTTCTTTTTTCTTTTTTAATCTATTTAGTATATGTCATCATCATATACAACTGGCCCTTCGGCTACAGACGTCTGTGCAAGAAGATTCATCACGCTCAACACGCGTGAGAGAGAGTGAATGGAGGAAGAGTGTCGTGCAAAGGTAATTCCGGGCCGCCCCATCATTCTCAACCACCATTTTGTGGGTGACCGCGTTCATCGTCACCATCATTTTCCCTCTCTAATTCTGTTCGATCCATCTAGGCTACTCCTCCTAACCCCCTCTTTACTTTGCAAGCCGCAATAATCCGCGTTCCGGAATCCCATTTTCTCCATATAAGACGTCCGCTCCCGTGCTCGATATAATAATGGACAGATGGCGTGAGTAATTCCAATATTTGTTCTCGAACAGGAACAGGCAACAACAAATGCCCGGAAACTTACTGGAAAGAATAAAAATACCCTTTTTTCGTACTTTGATGATAATTTTGTCCGTCAGGTACTCCGTCTGGATGACTGCTAACCGTTTAGCTTGAAAGTAGGTCTTCTCCTTTGATAAAAAAATATAAACAAAACGTGTCACGAGTGCGTGCGTCTTCTTAAACTCTCTTTCTCTTTTTTTTCATACTCAAAGCAAAGTACATACTTTATCCCCGACGTGACTCTGGAGGATTTGCTTCCACAGGCGGCCGCGTAGGTGTGACGGGCAACCGCCCTTGACGAACTCTTCAGTCAGTAGGATGTCATTCTCCGCCATCACTGAGCGTCGTAAAAAACAACTTATATATGTTATTATAAACATAAAAAACAGGAGAGAGACCATAAAACGGGAGCATTAAATGCATTGTTGCGTCTTTTTCAAAACCTACCTATTTTCAGTTGTATATTACTTGGAAAACGCGCTCATTTTTAAGGCTTTATTGTGAGAAATTCGAGGTACAGTATGCCACTAATTTATCACCTTCAAGTTTGACTCGAAAAGCTACATGAATTACTGCCTATCCTAAATAGAACATACCTTTTAGACCGAGTTGAATCCTTTGGTTCAGTAGAGTATTGTTGGAATTTCCTTGAAGGACCAAAGAGGGACCCAAACCCAAATAGGGTTCAACGCTGGTGCAAATGTCTTTGAAGAGGCTTTGCTGAGTGGATCATGAAGGTGTATGCAAATAAGTTCTAACATAGTGACAAGACAGTATATACTATTGATCGTATTGCCAAGAGCTTCGCCTAACTCTACGTACAGTACATCCTTATTAGATTCAATTACTACGGTAATTCAATTATGTAGGCTAAATAGAGACCCTATTTTCCTGCAGATAGCCTAATAGAGGATGTTTTACCTGCCCTCGGAATGTTGGCATTTGATCATTTTATACGATATGGAAAGCAAATTGTAAGCAACATGGAATTTGATGCAAATCCTTTAATATCTAGGTTGTCTACAATAGAAAGTTTTGGAAGGGAGAATAGTCCGATTCCGCATTTCATTAAAGCTATGAAGCAGTAGTTTGCATACCAGCTCTTCAAACGCGGGGACATCCAGAGGCACTTTGATTGCGCTCCACTTCTCCTCGAGCCTAAGTACGACAAAATGAGAGAATCAAACCGGATCAAATACCTCGTATAATCGTGTCATTTATAGTTTACATATTGTAATCATGCTATGCACATTCTTTAAACCTGTTTGTGATGTAATCTGGGTCCCTCAGTGCCAATACAGCTTCGTATAAATCTTTTGCGCTGTACAAATTGCGGATGGATCCGACATCTGTTTTTTTTTTTATTAAGGTAAAAATTTGTTCAAGAATTACATTTTTAAGAAAGCCACACATTATTATCAGCGTTCACCTTGGTCGTAGGTACTGAGTTCGTCCCATTTGGATGACATTTCCTGAACTTCAGAGTGACTCCTCGGGCGTACCAGAGATAATTTGAGGTCGGTGTGCAGGTTCAACAAGGCTGGACTCATGGATCAATACCAACAAACAGTAGAAATGGAGTGGAGAGAGGAAGGGAGAAAGGGGACAAGCAGGAAGAGGAAAGGCGGTTGATGATGAGAAGGGATTATTAAGCGAGTCTGTATTTCGGACGTGCCGCAAGCAGAGAGCTTTGTCACTCTCTCTACTACGACAGATATATTGATTGCTATTATTACCCTTGCTCACTCGGCGCTCAAAATGGGTCTGGTTGGTTTATTGGTTGACGACCACCGGGATGACGCGTCATTGTAATAAACAGAATATATGATATGTCACGTCATTCCTAATTCTTATTAGTAGTAGCTTGCATATTATAAAAATATGATTCTGATTATAATTTTGACTTTTAAAGTACGTGCCAATATTGTCAAATATTTTAACAAGATTGCAAAGTGAGATCAAAAAGGTTTCCTATTGTATTAGTGATTACCGGTACTTAACTATTACCTGCGCTTTCTTCATGTATAATAGCGGCTCCTGTTCATCCTTAAGATTCTGACGGCGCCGGGAGAGAACCAATGCGTTCCTCACGCAGGTTTCAACGCCGTTGAGTCGGAACGCATTTTGTAAATCTGCCAAGAAATCTCCCGTCCCCAATGGAGTCGTGATGCAAATGTGCTGTACGTATAAAACTTATTAAAAAGAGCTGTTTCACGTTGAAATTGATTTCATTTCATAACTCACTTCTGAAGCGTTGATGAGCTTGTCTAGTTGATCGAGCAGCTGCAACTCCTCAATCACTTTCGTAACTTGTTCATCCTCAGATCCTGTGACAGTACTTGATTCTTGAATCATGATTAGTACTGGATTTTGCGTGTATAAAAATAAAAACAGCTAGCTTTAAAATACGAAACTGTGCGACTCCTGGAACCGGTTTTCTGGACGAAATAATCGATCAAACATTCAACCCCCTCTTATTTCTCCGATTGTGTGTTGCCAAGCAATGAGGGTGCAACAAATGCGGTACATGGAAGGAGAGATGAAGTAGGTAGTAGCAACTCGCAATTTTCTCCGCTTTAGTAGTGCGCGAAACTCTATCCATAATTACTAAGGGATTTCTCGCATATCAAGCTTTGATGCATGATCCATTCGCCCCCTCTCCTCTCATCTCCCTCTATTCTGGGATTTTGAACCTGATTTTTTTCAAATGAAGCGCACGCGCAGTGTTCATGATCAATATAACTACCCCTGAAAGCAGCTTCCTTGCTTGACACTAGGGCTGAAATGATCACTCATTATCTATTGAGCGTCGGTTTTGGAACCAGTGAATACAGTGTCGTTTCAAACTGAGTTTAAATTTGAAGGTGACGAGGATCATCTGCTACTTAAGAGAAGGGTGAGTCGGTTTTTGGATCCTTCTCCAGCTGTTCTTCACATTTTGGACGAGTTGCGCATAGGCGTCGTTTTTTTCTTCCCTTGCTATCCCTGTTTGAATTACCGACTCTGCACTGCAGATCCGTAGATGGCAGCAATGTAGTACGGACTTGCGGACGAAAAAAAATAGTTTTTTGAATCTGGCAACGCCGTCTGCCGGTTCTAATGGCGCCCGAGCTGTCTATTAATTCTTAACTTGCTACTAGATTATGTTTTAGACTTCTCTGTGAAGTTTCTTTAATTCACGAAGGATAATTATGATACAGTTTTTTTCACCAATCAACATTTATCCGTATTGGTGAAATTTTGAAAATCTTTGACTGTTCAAAACCCCATCTTCTACCGAGGTGAGTGCCTCAAAAACATGAATAATAGATGCCTTTATCCTGTCAAGCAATACTCAAAATTCGTCTAAGATATTGAATGTATTGAAAGATATGAACCTTAAAACTATTGTGTTGTACACTACGTAATTAAGCTAAAACGTTAATGCAAAAATATTACCTAATCTACCTTGAATTTTATTTTGCTGTGTCCATAGAACATTTATCCTTTGTGCTGTAAAAACTTGTAAACAATTAATAGATTCAAACTTTTGTGTTCCCTTTATTTTGGTTTAGTGATGAGAGATGGTGTCCTTGGCTGATGAAGTGGAAGTCCCCTCTGATGAGGAAAGCACAAGTAGCCACAGGTATGTATACAAGTCATTGAAGTGTATCTCATGTAGTTAAGTTTCAAAATTAATATTCAAACTTCTATATCTAGGCACACAAAGGATTCCTCAAATGATTCAGACCCTTATGAAGATTCATCAAACGATGAGGGCAGTCTCTTCCGATTTGCTTGGGGTAGTGACTCAGAAGAGGTTAGGCCTTCTCACAAGCGTAAGAAGTCTGGATCATCTCGGCCTGAGGCTTCTCAAGGAGTTGATGGTTCTATGTCAGAGAGATCATCAAATGCTGAGCCGCAAGACCTTGAAGCTCGGAAGACTCCTGATGAAATCTTACTGATGGACATGAGTGAAGAGGAAAGGATTTATTATGAAGACAAGAAAGCTCCTGGTAAATCATAATTTTGAAATGTATTTTAGGAAATGTGCAGTCACTAATACTATTGGTTTTGGTTGTAACTAGTGAGCGATGATGTGTCTTTGAAATGCACAAGATGCTCTAATCAGCTATTTTTATCAAATGCTGAAAATATCAGAATCCACCCAGCTTTGGGCGTCCTCATTTGCAAGGTAGTAAACAATATTTTTCAAATATTTAAGCTTAATTAAACATCTAATTATTTATTTTTTTATTTTTGAATAGAACTGCCATGAATTTTATTCCATGGGCGGTCCATTCGTGCAAGACTCTAATGGGATCGACGAGCATTGCCGGTGGTGTGCCGAGGGCGGACAAATTATCTGTTGCGACAATTGTCCCCACGTATTCTGCAGGGTAACTTATCAATTTTTTATTGCCACATTAAGAACTAGTTGTAATAACAATATTTATCCTCACAGGCCTGTCTACGGAAGTGCTTGAACCGGGACCAGCTCTACGAAATCCAGAAACCCGGTTTTAAATGGAGTTGTTTGTCTTGTAACAAAGAACCTATTTGGTTGCAAAGGGCGTTGTGCCGCAACGTCTTCATGGCAATTCAGAAGGAAAAACTGTAAGCTATTGATCTTATTTGAAAATTAATTTCGATTTATAAAAAAAAAATCGTTCCATCTAGGCGTTCGGGAAGGCCTCTACGGAAGCGGCCAGCTGCCTCCAACTCGAGCGATCCTAGCGTTTGGCTTCCTGCCATCATAACGGAGGCGGAGGAATTATCGAGGTATTGTAAAGCAGAAGCCCGGAAGGCGCAGAACCTGTGGTTGAAAGAGGTGACCGGCGAAACTCAGAACGGAGCAGCAGACAGGAGCAGTACTAGCGCAGAGGAAGATGAAAGGAAGAAGAAAGTAATCGACTGTTGCAGGAAACTTCGCAAAGCTGTCATGACGACACGCTTTGGCATGAAGCTGCTCGAGAAGAAAATGACAACAAGATACGCCCGAGTTTACGGAAACGTGGAAGAGATCAATGTGAAGCCTCAGAATTCAAGCTCTACAGCCACCACATCCGTCGGCGACACCACCAAGACGCGGATTCCTCTTCTCAAAATAAAAAATTTTCGGTGCGCCGATGAAGGGACTGCGAAACGGAAGAAAGACTTTTACGCCGAAATACGGGGTTCACCGCAAGTTCCATCAGGTTCCTCATCAACAACGAATCAGTCCAAGGTTCGTCCCAAAAGCCAATGCAGCTCACTGGTTGAAGAATCCTGCGGAGTTGGTGACAATGAATTTTTCGACGCTTTCTCTGAGATGCCTGACGAAAACCCGAATGTGAAAACTGAAGGTGTGGATGAAGATCCATTACTCACCAAATCCTTGAACGACGACCCCGATATGTTTGAAGGATTGGATCTCCAGCCATTGGTGGACGAAAAAACTCAAGAGCCTGTTAAAGTAAAAAAAGAAGTGGAGGCTGTACTAAATCCTACCAAGGCTGTACCAAAGCCTAGAAGATCCGTGAACAACTCTTCTCGAACAGAGCGCAAACCCAAGTCGACCACTGAATCCAAAGGAGACGTGGACGAGAATGAGGCTGCTAGAAGGGCGCTTCTCGAAAGTGAAACGGACGACGATGGTGACACTTCGGACTCGGGTGACGAAATTTTCCAGCGAGTGAAAGCTGCCCCCTCAAAAGAAAGTGCTAGAGCACCACCAACCCTGGATGATCCTAAATTAAAGGCGAAATGCGAAGTATTGGTCAATCGATTATCTAAAGCAGTAAGATTTTGTTTTTTTAGTTGCTGTAGAATCCACTATTTTAACCATTTTGCTCCTTCCTGCTTATTTTTTTGCTTTTACTGTTCTGCTTTATTTTTTTAATCGCTGCTGCGTTCTGATTATTTTAGTTTTCTTAGATTGGAAGCCTTTTTGGTATCTTTCACTTCTTTTATTAATAATTTACTGACACACCATTGTTCTTATTTCTTGCAGGAGGAAAAGGGGAAAGTCAAGAAGAAAACGCATCTGTTGTCCAAGATTAGGTTGTCTGAGAAAACAGATTCCAAAACCGTATCCTCTGATGCTGATTCCAATGATGAAGATGGATCAGGTTCGGTCGTTCTGTCAAGTAAACCCAAATCGAAGAAGCCTCTATCAGCCAGAAAGCCATCCCCAATTGAAGATTCCGACTCTGACATTGAAGAGGAAGCTGCGGACATTTCTAATCTCAATACTGCACCCAAGGCTCCAGTGATTGACGAAGAAGAAGCGGCCCGGTTGACTTTAATGGCCTCCAGCTCGTCGGAAGCGGAAACAGATGATGAGTCTCCTCGTCAAGACAAATCGACGAAAGAGAAAGTGTTGGTCAAGAGTACCGAATCCGCTGCTGAAAATGGCGAAACAGATGAAATCCTAATCGATGACTCTGAAGATATTCAAGAAATGGAACCCGACAAAGTGGAAGCAATGCAATTGCTCAAAACCAAGATCAAACTCGGCGAACCAACTACAACGTCTGCATCAAAGAAAGAAAGCGAGGAAGAGGAGAAGAAGAAAAAGACAGAGAAAAAGGCTGGAAAAGATAAGAAAGCCAAAAAGCTCCGGATTAAATCGGATTCCGATTCCGATTTTCAGACAGAAACCGAATCGGAAAAACCGAAAAAGAGGAAGAAGGGGAAACAATCGACCTCAGATCAAGATGACAGTGAGGCCGAGTCCAAGCCAAAGCGTCGCCGGCGCATCAAGAAGACCGCTGCGTCCTCATCCGATGGGGATTCCGATGACTCCGATGTCCAGGTACTGAATGAAAGTCAGAAATCGGAAGCTGGAGCATCCAAAGGACGGAAAAATATTAAGAAAATCATCAAAGACCAGAACCTGAAGGCAAGTCTATTATTAATTAAAGCTTGTAGTTA
The DNA here is from genome assembly GCA_030141595.1 of Chydorus sphaericus. Lineage (NCBI taxonomy): Eukaryota > Metazoa > Arthropoda > Branchiopoda > Diplostraca > Chydoridae > Chydorus > Chydorus sphaericus. Next base: position 3,943,833 of record CM057931.1, read on the forward strand.
TTTTATTACTAAGCATTAATTTTGTACATTTTTATACGTAACAGGAAGAGACGAAGGCTGCCGCTAAAGAGGAGGAAGCTAGGCGGAAGCGTATCCTAGAGCGACAAAAGAACTACAATGAAGCTTTCGTTGGAGATTTAGCCATCATGAATGCCCGCATTGATCACCTTGTCCTTGACTTTGATCCGGAGACCAAAGAGGAACTGGTGACCGTCGACAAGGATATCGTCAAGCAACTAAAGCCGCATCAAGTGAAAGGAATCAAGTTTATGTGGGATGCTTGCTTCGAATCAGTTGAGCGCTTGAAGACTCATCCTGGCTCTGGTTGTATCCTTGCCCATTGTATGGGACTGGGTAAAAGCCTGCAAGTGGTCACGCTCGCTCATACAGTCCTTACCCACGACGTTTGCCAGGTTCGTTAATAGTTCAATACTTTTTATTTTACTTTTGTTGCTTATTCATTTTTTTTTTCTTAAAAGGTCAAGCGAGTTTTGGTGGTCTGTCCCTTAAGCACAGTTCTGAATTGGGTCAACGAGTTCGAACGTTGGCTACCCGATGACTTGGCGCTGGAAGTTTACGAGCTGACTGGGACCAAGACCATGGATTTGCGCGCATACACCCTTCGTAACTGGATGGAATCCGGCGGTGTCCTTGTTATGGGATACGACATGTACAGAAACCTGTGCAATGAGACCAACAAGACCAACAAGAAGATCAAAACTAAAGTTAGGGAAACTTTCCAAAGTGCTCTTGTGAATCCTGGGCCCGACTTAGTTGTTTGTGACGAAGGGCACATGTTGAAAAATGAAGCGACGGCCCTCTCCAAAACGATGAACAGGATCCGTACGCAGCGTCGCATCGTTTTGACGGGAACACCCCTCCAAAACCGACTGGACGAGTACCACTGCATGATACAGTTTGTGAAGCCGAATCTTCTGGGAACGAAGAAGGAATTTACGAATCGGTTTGCTAACCCGATTAAAAACGGTCAGGCCGCGGACTCAACGGATTCGGACGTACGAGTCATGAAGCGACGTGCTCATGTACTGCACAAGATGCTTGAAGGTAACTTCCCTCCGATTTTTTTTTTTTTTCATTTCTACTTTTTAAATTCATTTCTTTTTAAATTTTATTTTAGGTTCCGTTCAGAGGTTTGACTACTCCGTGCTCACTCCCTTTTTGCCACCGAAGCACGAGTTTGTCATATCAGTGAGAATGTCTGACATCCAGATTAAGATGTATCAACATTACCTCGACAATTATGCTAAAGGAGGGCCCTCGAATGCTGGAATGCGAGGCAAAGGAGCTGGTCTCTTCGCTGATTTCCAGGTGCGATCATTTCTATAACCCTAATTTGGTCACGGTGGATTCTTATTTAATTTTTCTTTTTCAGGAGCTGGGTAGAGTCTGGACTCATCCTAAGGCATTATTGATGGCTCAAATCAATCGTGATCTGAAGGCTATCGCACTAAGCGATGAAGAAGATCTCAACGACTTCATTGCTGATGACCGGTCCACTCCCGTGAGTGACGACGGAGTCGTCTTGTTGGACGAAAGTGGCGACGAGAAAGAACCGGGTAAATTTGAACTTTTCCCCATTTTGACAAGTTATTTTATCAAACAACGTTTTAATAAATATTAGAAAGCAATGAAAGAAACGGATGGAGATCTCGAACGCGAGCAGGCCGCGGGGATGCTCCACCTCCGGAAGACGAGCTGGGCGTTACGGCACCAGTCAACGGCTCTTGGTGGTCGTCGTTTGTCACGGACGATGACATGGCCAAAATCGAGCACAGCGGAAAGCTCGTCCTACTTATGGATATTCTCCGCCAGTGCGAGCTGATCGGCGATAAAGTTTTGGTGTTCAGTCAATCCCTCGTCTCGCTGGACCTGATTGAAGAGTTCCTCGTTCTTGAAGAGAAGAAGAATGAAGAGGCTCGTGCTGCACTCTCACAAGCGGTAAGAGCTTTTAATATTTACATTTTACATGATAAAGATATGTTGTTATTCTATTCTGTGGTTAACCTTTTGCGCAGTCATCCGGGAAAATCGAACAGGCCGTAACTTGGCGTAAAAATGCTGACTACTTCCGGTTGGATGGATCAACTAATACCGACCTCCGAAGTAGCTGGACGAAAAGTTTCAACAATCCTGAGAACTTGCGCTCCCGTCCTCTTCCTCATCTCGACCAAAGCTGGTGGACTAGGTATCAACTTGACAGCTGCAAACCGGGTCATTATCTTTGACGCCTCTTGGAATCCATCGCACGACGTGCAAAGTATTTTCCGCGTGTACAGGTAAATAGTATATCTTTATGTTTATCTCTGAAATAGTTGTGTCTAATTTTGATTAAAATTTGTCTATTTAGATTTGGGCAGCTCAAGCCGTGCTACGTTTACCGTTTCCTTGCTCAGGGAACCATGGAGGAGAAGATTTATGACCGCCAGGTATAGTAACAAATCTAAAATAAAACGACTACATCTTCATCTTCTCTTAATTAATTTTTAAAAATGATTTTTCAGGTCACTAAGCTGTCTCTATCGTGCCGTGTCGTCGATGAACAGCAGATTGAGCGGCACTTCAACTCAGCTGATCTGAACGAATTGTACATATTCGAACCTGATAGCCATCTGCGGCGTCCTACACCGATGGTACCCAAGGATCGCTTGCTGGCCGAGCTTACTATCCAGCGGAAGGACTGGATCGTGACTTATCACGAGCACGATTCCCTCCTGGAAAATAAATCGGACGAAGAGCTCACGGAAGCGGAGCGGAAGGCGGCTTGGGATGATTTCGAGAATGAAAAGCGAGGCGTGCCCAACTTGATGGCTCACGACCCGACTGGATATCTCGGTGGCGGCCTAATGCCTGGGATGCCGGACATCCTTGGGAAGTTTGGCAGGACGATCTGTCGCCGGTATCCCGTTGAGTTCCATCGCGGCTATGATTTACAACTCTAATCCAGGGATCACTCAGGACGAATTTCTTGGCCGCCTTCGTTTAACTGTATGCACAATGTGTATGTTTATTTATGTTCTCGATTTCACATCTAATTGTGTCATTGTGTGCCATGTAGGTGGATCAGTTGCAAAACTTCTCAGTTCAACAAGTCGCCGCTGCAGCAGCTGCCGCTCCGCCACCTCCAGCGCCCAATCCAGTCCAGCAGCAAGTTGATGCTCAACGAATGCTGATGCAAAGACAAATGGCATCCTGAGCAAATGAAACGGCAGTTTGGGAACGGTGCTTCTCAGGCTACTTCAGCCGCTGGTACGTTCAACCCTTAATGAATTATTGAACTTAAACTAATAGTAGTTTTTTTAAAATTGTGTTTCTATTAGGCCCAAGTGGAATCTCTATAACTCCAAGAGCTCGTGGCCGTCCACCAATTGGCCCTCATCAGAGAACGGACTTGTACGGAGTGGGGCCAGTGTTAGCTGCACAGAAGCCGCCAGGAGGATCGCCCAGTAAACAACTTATTTCACATTATTAAATCATATTATTTTACTCATTTTAATTTTTGATTTGCTAGGTGTTCCCAATCCGGAGCTGAATCCCTCGCCTAAGATGTAGATACTACTTGTGATTTGATGAACCAAATTCAGTTTACCTCAAACTTGGAAAAGAATCAATTCTTTGAAGATTAATATGCGAATCAATGTTTACATTTCTGCCCAAACTTGAAGCTTAAATGTGCAAAAATCTGTCAACTTGCTGGAATGGAAATCCCTTTGTATTTGTGATGGATCGTATACTCGAGGGCGAGAGAAAAAGTCTTTTGAAATGGAAACAAGTATTTTAAGAATTAACAAATTGTTTCGTGCTGGCGGCTATGTTCAACCTCTTGATTTATATGAGTTATTTCTCTGGTTCGTCAACGTTCTTTTTTCCTTTTATTTCCCTATCATAAGTTGTTCAGTAATGTCCAAATTCCCTTTCAATCTTGAGACGCACTTTTCTGTGAACTAAGTTGTTTTGGTAAATTATTGTTGTCGGCCCATCTAAGGTGAAACTTGAATCTGCACTTACAGTAAATTATCACCTCTGTATGTTCGTTTTTGGCCCCCACGAATCTTCTCTGTGTGATCATTGCTTTAATTGTAATATGAATCTTGTCCTTGGATTAATTGGTTGGAGAAACCATTGCGGAACTCAATACATAAAAGCGCATCCAGAAGAACCGAATTTTTCTTCTCATTTTTAATTCCAGTCTAGTTTAGCCAAGTATTTAATAAGATTTTCTTCCCTGAGTAGTTTTAATTTCTCTAATTACTAGATGTAATAAGTTCTTTGGTTGAAAAAGGGTCAATGTTCTAAGAAATTTACTAACAACGGAAACAGAATGAGAATTGCTGTTTCGCATTCCAAGATCCACCGGCGTACAGTACGATGCGTTCTTGCCGCTACCACTGCTGGCGCCACCGTTTGTTTATATGTAGCTCGTTCCGTTTCTTTCTTGTCTGCTACCATTTCAATTTAAAGTTCGTTGAAGACACGCCGGATACGCGACTACTCGTGTAGTTGTAGGATTTTGAATTTCAATGCCAAAGTTTACGGTAAGAAGATCCAAGCCTTGATGCTTCGTTCAATTTTCTCAACTTCGTCAGGCGAAAAAATTAAATATTCAAAGTCATCCGATAAAAAGCCGAATTCTTCTCAAGTTCTGACTGATTACTTACTTCAAAGAAACCTTCCCCCTTGGACATCTTATTTCATTAAGTAAATCCACATGAAATTTGAATTTATTACTACATACTTAAACTGTACTTCTGTACCTGTAGGTACTCTGACATGGTACATGCTGACATATTGTTAATGATCAGAGAGGTTTGTCTCACTTAAAATAATGAACTTGGGCATTCCTTGTCTGGCCTATGGAATCACTGCAGAGTTCTTGATTAGTCATACAGAAGTGGTGAAAACATCTAATGGAGACATCACAATTCATTTTCTGTACAAAGAAGATATTGAAGCTATCCACTAGTCTTAGTCATCATGATGGATATTGCTATAGTTCAACTCATTCAAGGTAAATTACATGACTATAAAAATAAAAGTATTGAATTGATGCTATAATTATATTCTGTAATATTTTTAGGGTATAATTTTCCTTCATTAGGAGGAAAATTACATTTAAGAGTTAAATGGGGAAAGGAGTTAGCCAAATTAGAACCTATTCACTTGGATTGTCCATCTGCTGTCTTGACCATTCAACAAGAAGCTGCTTTCCGTACATCAAAACAGGATACGCGGCTATTATCAGAACCCATACGGCTAGAATGTCTGTTCCGAGCACCAAACTTTGTCAAATACCCTCTGAATGACGTTGTACCTGATTTCGATCAGCATCTGCCTGTTAAAGCCGTAAATAACCTGACTCATGTTTTCCTTATTTACTGCCAAATTCATTTATCGTATCAACATTTTTAGTTGTATAAGCTGAAGAATGTCCCCGAGGAGTATTTTCCTAATGGTCCACCGTTGCTGCAAATCAACACCTTATTTGAGTGGAATGAAGCCAACAACAATGGCCCTGTTGAATTGATCAACCAGAGCCCAATGCATCCCGAACAACTCAATTCCGAGCCAATTCAAGAGCCTGTTAAAGTAAAAAAAGAAGCGGAGGCTGTACCAAATCCTGCCAAGCCTGTATCAAATCCTACCAAGGCTGCACCAAAGCCTAGAAGATCGGTGAACAACTCTTCTCGAACAGAGCGCAAACCCAAGTCGACCACTGAACCCAAAGAAAACGTAGACGAGAATGGGGCTGCTAGAAGGGCGCCGCTGGAAAGTGAGGACTCGGGTGACACTTCGGACTCAGGATGACGAAATTTTCCAGCGAGTGAAAGCTGCCCCCTCAAAGGAAGAGCGTTGGAGCACCACCTACCCTGGATGATCCTAAATTGAAGGCGAAATGCGAAGTATTGGTCAATCGATTATCTAAAGCAGTAAGATTTTTTTTTTGTTTAGTTGCTGTAGAATCCACAATTTTAACAATTTTGCTCTTTTCTGCTTACTTTTTTGCTTTTACTGTTCTGCTTTATTTTTTTAATCGCTGCTGCGTTCTGATTATTTTAATTTTCTTAGATTGGAAGCCTTTTTGGTATCTTTCACTTCTTTTGTTAATAATTTACTGACACATCATTGTTCCTATTTCTTGCAGGAGGAAAAGGGGAAAGTCAAGAAGAAAACGCATCTGTTGTCCAAGATTAGGTTGTCTGAGAAAACAGATTCCAAAACCGTATCCTCTGATGCTGATTCCAATGATGAAGATGGATCAGGTTCGGTCGTTCTGTCAAGTAAACCCAAGTCGAAGAAGCCTCTATCAGCCAGAAAGCCATCCCCAATTGAAGATTCCGACTCCGATATGGAACAGGAACCTACGGACATTTCTAATCTCAATACTGCACCCAAGGCTCCAGTGATTGACGAAGAAGAAGCGGCCCGGTTGACTTTAATGGCCTCCAGCTCGTCGGAAGCGGAAACAGATGATGAGTCTCCTCGTCAAGACAAATCGACGAAAGAGAAAGTGTTGGTCAAGAGTACCGAATCCGCTGCTGAAAATGGCGAAACAGATGAAATCCTAATCGATGACTCTGAAGATATTCAAGAAATGGAACCCGACAAAGTGGAAGCAATGCAATTGCTCAAAACCAAGATCAAACTCGGCGAACCAACTACAACGTCTGCATCAAAGAAAGAAAGCGAGGAAGAGGAGAAGAAGAAAAAGACAGAGAAAAAGGCTGGAAAAGAAAAGAAAGCCAAAAAGCTCTGGATTCAAATCGGATTCCGATTTCGATTTTCAAACAGAAACCGAATCTGAAAAACCGAAAAAGAGGAAGAAGGGGAAACAATCGACCTCAGATCAAGATGACAGTGAGGCCGAGTCCAAGCCAAAGCGTCGCCGGCGCATCAAGAAGACCGCTGCGTCCTCATCCGATGGAGATTCCGATGACTCCGATGTCCAGGTACTGAATGAAAGTCAGAAATCGAATGTCCGGAGCATCCAAAGGACGGAAAAATATTATGAAAATCATCAAAGACCAGAACCTGAAGGCAAGTCAAAAGGCTATTCTTAAAACTTTTTGTTATTTTATTTTAAACCATTAAGTTTTTACTTTTTTATACGTAACAGGAAGAGACGAAGGCTGCCGCTAAAGAGGAGGAAGCCAGGCGGAAGCGTATCCTAGAGCGACAGAAGAACTATAACGAAGCTTTCGTTGGAGACATAGCCATCATGAATGCTCGGATTGATCACCTTGTCCTAGACTTTGATCCGGAGACCAAAGAGGAGCTGGTGACCGTCGACAAGGATATCGTCAAGCAACTAAAGCCGCATCAAGTGAAAGGAATCAAGTTTATGTGGGATGCTTGCTTCGAATCAGTTGAGCGCTTGAAGACTCATCCTGGCTCTGGTTGTATCCTTGCCCATTGTATGGGACTGGGTAAAAGCCTGCAAGTGGTCACGCTCGCTCATACAGTCCTTACCCACGACGTTTGCCAGGTTCGTTAACGGTTCAATACTTTTTATTTTATTATTTTTGCTTATTCATTTTTTTTCTTAAAGGTCAAGCGAGTTTTGGTGGTATGTCCATTGAGCACAGTTCTGAACTGGGTCAACGAGTTCGAACGCTGGCTACCCGATGACTTGGCGCTGGAAGTATACGAGCTGACAAACACCAAGACCATGGATTTGCGCGCTTACACCCTCCGTAACTGGATGGAATCAGGCGGTGTCCTTGTTATGGGATATGACATGTACAGAAACCTGTGCAATGAGACCAACAAGACCAACAAGAAGATCAAAACTAAAGTTAGGGAAACTTTCCAAAGTGCTCTTGTGAATCCTGGGCCCGACTTAGTTGTTTGTGACGAAGGGCACATGTTGAAAAATGAAGCGACGGCCCTCTCCAAAACGATGAACAGGATCCGTACGCAGCGCCGCATTGTTTTGACGGGAACACCCCTCCAAAACCGACTGGACGAGTACCACTGCATGATACAGTTTGTGAAGCCGAATCTTCTGGGAACGAAGAAGGAATTTACGAATCGGTTTGCTAACCCGATTAAAAACGGTCAGGCCGCGGACTCAACGGATTCGGACGTACGAGTCATGAAGCGACGTGCTCATGTACTGCACAAGATGCTTGAAGGTAACTTCCCTCCGATTTTTTTTTTTTTCATTTCTACTTTTTAAATTCATTTCTTTTTAAATTTTATTTTAGGTTCCGTACAGAGGTTTGACTACTCCGTGCTCACTCCCTTTTTGCCACCGAAGCACGAGTTTGTCATATCAGTGAGAATGTCTGACATCCAGATTAAGATGTATCAACATTACCTCGACAATTATGCTAAAGGAGGGCCCTCGAATGCTGGAATGCGAGGCAAAGGAGCTGGTCTCTTCGCTGATTTCCAGGTGCGATCATTTCTATAACCCTAATTTGGTCACGGTGGATTCTTATTTAATTTTTCTTTTTCAGGAGCTGGGTAGAGTCTGGACTCATCCTAAGGCATTATTGATGGCTCAAATCAATCGTGATCTGAAGGCTATCGCACTAAGCGATGAAGAAGATCTCAACGACTTCATTGCTGATGACCGGTCCTACTCCCGTGAGTGACGACGGAGTCGTCTTGTTGGACGAAAGTGGCGACGAGAAAGAACCGGGTAAATTTGAACTTTTCCCCATTTTGACAAGTTATTTTATCAAACAACGTTTTAATAAATATTAGAAAGCAATGAAAGAAACGGATGGAGATCTCGAACGCGAGCAGGCCGCGGGGATGCTCCACCTCCGGAAGACGAGCTGGGCGTTACGGCACCAGTCAACGGCTCTTGGTGGTCGTCGTTTGTCACGGACGATGACATGGCCAAAATCGAGCACAGCGGAAAGCTCGTCCTACTTATGGATATTCTCCGCCAGTGCGAGCTGATCGGGGATAAGGTGCTGGTTTTCAGCCAATCGCTTGTCACACTGGACCTTATTGAAGAGTTCCTCGCTCTAGAAGAGCAGAAGAATAAAGAGGCTCGTGCTGCACTCTCGCAAGCGGTAAGTAGCTTTTAATTTTAACATGAATTAAGATATGTTATTCTATCCTGTGATTAAACTTGCGCAGTCATCCGGGAAAATCGAACAGGCCGTTACTTGGCGTAAAAATGCTGACTACTTCCGGTTGGATGGATCAACTAATACCGACCTCCGAAGTAGCTGGACGAAAAGTTTCAACAATCCTGAGAACTTGCGCTCCCGTCTCTTCCTCATCTCGACCAAAGCTGGTGGTCTAGGTATCAACTTGACATGCTGCAAACAGGGTCATCATCTTTGACGCCTCATGGAATCCATCGCACGACGTGCAAAGTATTTTCCGCGTCTTCAGGTAACTAGTATATCTTTGTGCTTATCTCTTAAATAATTATTTTGAATTTTTATTTGTCTATTTAGATTTGGGCAGCTCAAGCCGTGCTACGTTTACCGTTTCCTTGCTCAGGGAACCATGGAGGAGAAAATTTATGATCGCCAGGTAAATTAACCAATCTAAGATAGAACAACTACATCTTCAACTTTTGTTAATTATTTTTTTTATATATATTCCAGGTCACTAAGCTGTCCCTTTCGTGCCGTGTGGTGGATGAGCAGCAGATTGAGCGGCACTTCAACTCAGCTGATCTGAACGAATTGTACATATTCGAACCTGATAGCCATCTGCGGCGTCCTACACCGATGGTACCCAAGGATCGCTTGCTGGCCGAGCTTACTATCCAGCGGAAGGACTGGATCGTGACTTATCACGAGCACGATTCCCTCCTGGAAAATAAATCGGACGAAGAGCTCACGGAAGCGGAGCGGAAGGCGGCTTGGGATGATTTCGAGAATGAGAAGCGAGGAGTGCCCAACTTGATGGCTCACGGCCCGGCTGGATATCTCGGTGGCGGCCTTATGCCTGGGATGCCGGACATCCTTGGGAGTTTGGCTGGGCGATCTGTCGCCGGTATTCCGTTGAGTTCCATCGCGGCTATGATTTACAACTCTAATCCAGGGATCCCTCAGGACGAATTTCTTGGCCGCCTTCGTTTGAACTGTATGCACAATGTGTATGTTTATTTATGTTCTTGATTTCACATCTAATTGTGTCATTGTGTGCCATGTAGGTGGATCTGTTGCAAAACTTCTCAGTTCAACAAGTCGCCGCTGCAGCAGCTGCCGCTCCGCCACCTCCAGCGCCCAATCCAGTCCAGCAGCAAGTTGATGCTCAACGAATGCTGATGCAAAGACAAATGGCATCCGAGCAAATGAAACGGCAGTTTGGGAACGGTGCTTCTCAGGCTACTTCAGCCGCTGGTACGTTCAACCCTTAATGAATTATTAAACTTAAACTAATTGTATTTTTTGTTTAATTGTGTTTCTATTAGGACCAAGTGGAATCTCTATAACTCCAAGAGCTCGTGGCCGTCCACCAATTGGCCCTTATCAGAGAACGGACTTGTACGGAGTGGGGCCAGTGGCTCATTTTAATTTTTGATTTGCTAGGTGTTCCCAATCCGGAGCTGAATCCCTCGCCTAAGATGTAGATACTACTTGTGATTTGATGAACCAAATTCAGTTTACCTCAAACTTGGAAAAGAATCAATTCTTTGAAGATTAATATGCGAATCAATGTTTACATTTCTGCCCAAACTTGAAGCTGAAATGTGCAAAAATCTGTCAACTTGCTGAATGGAAATCCCTTTGTATTTGCGATGGATCGTATAATCGAGGGCGAGAGAAAGTCTTTTGAATGGAAACAAATATTTTAAGAATCAAGAAATTGTTTCCTGCTGGCGGCTATGTTCAACCTTTTGATTTATATGAGTTATTTCTCTGGTTCGTCGACGTTATTTTCCTTTTATTTCCCTATCATAAGTTGTTCAGTAATGTCCAAATTCCCTTTCAATCTTGAGACGCACTTTTCTGTGAACTAAGTTGTTTTGGTAAATTATTGTTGTCGGCCCATCTAAGGTGAAGCTTGAATCTGCACTTACAGTAAATTATCACCTCTGTATGTTCGTTTTTGGCCCCCACGAATCTTCTCTGTATGATCATTGCTTTATGAATATATGAACCTTGTCCTTGGATTAATTGGTTGGAGAAACCATTGCGGAACTCAATACATAAAAGCGCATCCAGAAGCACCGAATTTTTCTTCTCATTTTTAATTCCAGTCTAGTTTAGCCAAGTATTTGTAAATAAGATTTTCTTCCCAGGGTACTTTTATTTTCTCTAATAACTAGATGTAATAAGTTCTTTGGTTGAAAAAGGGTCAATGTTCTAAGAAATTTACTTAACAACGGAAACAGAAAAAGAATTGCTGTTTTGCATTCCAACTTCCAAGATCCACCGGCGTACAGTACGATGCGTTCTTGCCACTACTACTGCTGGCGCCACCGTTTGTTTATATGTAGCTCGTTCCGTTTCTTTCTTGTCTGCTACTATCTCAATTTAAAGTTCGTTGAAGGCACGCCGAATATGCGACTACTCGTGGACGTTGTAGGATTTTGAATTTCAATACCAAAGTTTACGGTAAGAAGATCCAAGCCTTGATGCTTCGTTCAATTTTCTCAATTTCGTCAGCCCAAAAAATTAAATATTTAAAGCCATCCGATAAAAAGCCGAATTCTTCTCAAGTTCTGACTGATTACTTACTTCAAAGAAACCTTCCCCCTTGGACATCTTATTTCATTAAGTAAATCCACATGAAAGTTGAATTTATTACTACATATTTAAACTGTACTTCTGTACCTGTAGGTACTCTGACATTGTTAATGATCAGAGAGGTTTGTCTCACTTCAACTGGACTGTTGAAGGTAAGAACTACCACATTCTTAGAACTGGGGCCTATCCTTACATCAAGGTAATTTTTGCACGGATAAGATTTCATACTATATATTGAATATGAAACAAACTGTTAATTTGTTTCAATAGTATCACTGCACCCAGAGACCTTACCAGGATTTGGAACTTGAAGATACCCTATTTCGTGTGATAAAAGTAATGAATTTGGGCATTCCTTGTCTGGCCTATGGAATCGCTGCAGAGTTCTTGATTAGTCATAAAGAAGTGGTGAAAACATCTAAAGGGGACATCACAATTCATTTTCTGTACAAAGAAGATATTGGAGCTATCCACTAGTCTTAGTCATCATGATGGATATTGCTATAGTTCAACTCATTCAAGGTAAATTACATGACTATAAAAAGAAAAGTATATTGAATTAATGCTATAATTTTACTCTGTAATATTTTATAGGACATAATTTTCCTTCATTAGGAGGAATCTTGCATTTAAAGGTTAAATGGGGAAAGGAGTTGGCCAAATTGGAACCTATTCACTTGAATTGTCAATCTGCTGTAACGATCATTGAGCAAGAAGCTGCTTTCCGTACATCAAAACAGGATACACGGCTATTATCAGAACCCATACGGCTAGAATGTCTGTTTCGAGCACCAAACTGTGTCAAATACCCTCTGAATGACGTTGTACTGGATTTCGATCAGCATCTGCCTGTTACAGCCGTAAATAACCTGAATCATGTTTTCCTTATTAACTGCCAAATTCATTTATCGTATCAACATTTTTAGTTGTATAAGCTGGAGAATGTCCCCAAGGAGTATTTTCCTAATGGTCCACCGTTGCTGCAAATCAACACCTTATTTGAGTGGAATCAAGCCAACAACAATGGCCATATTGAATTGATCAACCAGAGCCCAATGCATCCCGAACATCAACCGATACCTGAAAGTACCTCGGCATCGCCATCCCCGGCTCCTGCTGCCTTGTTTTTGAAACCCCATCTCGTCAACGATGAGTATTTCCTCATTGGTAACTCTTCGGAAGCTGAAAACATGTATTCTCTTTCCATCACAATCTCCTTCGCCGAAAACCTGCTCGACTTGTTCACAGAAGAGAAATTTTGGCCACCGCCTCACACGTCTTGCCATTTCCAGTTCAGCTTGCTAGGCCAGCCCATCTCATTTCGACCGTTCAATCAGTTGCGCTACCAAGTGGACGTTGGCGAGAAGGCGACAGCTCGAATCAAGTGTTCTCCTGAAACCCTTCTCCAGTTCCTCAAGCACTCCATGCCAAGTCTTAGTATTCTATTTTGCTGCGAAGACATCCCATTGGGCGAGGTCTTGGTTCCCATATGGGAGCGAATACATCAGGAAGGAAAGGAAAGCCACATTTTAAATAGACTTCACATGGAACCTGTCAACATAGCCGGCGTGTTTCAAATGGAATCACTGCTCCAGTTTGGAAGTCCTAACCAAGAGGTCCATTCAACAACGTTCAAGCCTCAAATGGGAGTTGTCTTCCTTCTTTCTCAAATTCCCACTGAGCTTGTGAATCAAAGTGCTATTGACATGTCTTTCGTAGAGCCGCGCAGCCAAATCGGGGCTTCCACTTCAGCAAATAACGCTACTTCTATGACGGAACCTGCCATCTCTTTGGAGGATATGATGTACGCCACCGCCCTAGAACTGGAAGTTTGGAAGGAAGAGCAGAAGCTACTGGAACGAGAGAAGCAGGGGCGGGCCCGAGTCGAGTACCTGGAGCTGCTCAATAGCGAGTACCGGCGCCAGGTTACAATGAAAGAGGCTGCCTTTGAGCGACGAGTTAATAAGATTCAGGATCTCGAACGGCAGCTGGAGAGCACAATTGAAGCAGTCCAGAAGAGCGAAAAGGAGGTACAGCAGCAGAAATTGGCTTTGACCCGCCGTGAACACCAGCTCGTTCGGGAGAAAATTGAGATGTCGGCCCAGGTGGAATGTGTCACTCAGAAGCTTGAGAGGAAACACAAGTTGGAAGTGGATGCGATCAAGAAGCGCCATGCTGATGTCGTCTCTGTAATACGCCGTCAACTCAAAGAAGAACAAGCGCGAGTCGCTGAATTAGGAGAAATTGTTCGCCAGTTGAACAAGGGAAGCGTTTGAAGCCTTTAGGTGGTGCCATATAAAGCATAGTAACTTTTAGTCTAACCAGAATTCAAAATGTTTCATATTTGTAGACTATTTACCTCCATATTAAGCACGTTATCTTTTGAATAGCATGTCTTATTTCAGAAGCATTAGGAAATTGTTCTCTCTTTTTTGAAATGTTTCCCTTTCAGAGTTATTATTGAATGAAATACAAAGGAAATTGGTCTGCTATTGGCATCATTCATTTCATTAACAATTAAAATCAGTAGTGATCAATGACATCATTAACTTTGCTTCACTCTTTTCGTATCCGATGAAAGAGAACTTTTAGCAAAGCAGAGCCAGGTATACACAACCCCGACGGAAGTATATACAGACATGACCAGGAGGGGAAGAAAAGGCAGGTTACCAGATGGATCGACAATCTTGTGAATACAACATTCAAAAAGAGCGACAGAAAACAATCCATAAAGATAAATTCGTTCCCAAGATCTAAACTGGACAAGACTTTTCTTTGACTTTGGGTCATAATGGAGAGCAGTGAGAAAAGAATAGCTCGCGAGGGAGTAAGCAAGGACTAGAACGCCTTTGATAACGTTCTCAAAGGGAGTAAATAGCAGCGGGAAGAGCGAGACGTGACCGGTAATACTCAGCAGAAGGAACAAACGGCAGTCATCCGGTGAGGACACAGCAAACAGCCTATTTTTAAAGGAAAGAATGCCGCCCGTTAATTTGTTTTCGCAAATAAGAAATACCTATTCCGTACTTACGTCAATGGAATGATGATCATCAAAATTGCTTTCTCGTGGACGTGCCACCCAAATAAGAAGGATGCAAATGCAGATAGAATAATTGCTCGGACAAAGATTCGAGGTTGGTTAGGCTGCTTCAGGAGAATCACTATAGCAGGCTGCAATATATATTTTTTAAAAACTTGTCAAATATTTCAATTGACTTTTTTTAACAGTTTTCAATCAAATAAAAAAAATTCACCGATAAAGCCAGTAAAGTGCACACTAGTGTAGCTCTAGGTCCAACAGATGGAAGAATAACATGATCGAATTCTTGGACTAGTCCTCCGGTCATGGAGGCTTTCGGCAAAGATTCGGGATCTAGCAGGGAAAATTTCCTTGCTAAAAAATCATAAACATTAATATAAGGGAATTTACAGATTTAAAAAAATACGTTTTTACCAAAGAACATGGAAACTTTATCAGCGAAGTTGTACAAGGCCCAAAAATTGGGAGCCCAATATGCGTGACAGAGACCGCGGTTGATTGGAAACAGACGCGATAACACCTGAATCGATTTCAGCTATTAATGCTAAAATTTTTAAATTGTTAAATTTGTGGTTAATACCTGTAAAAACTGCGACACAAAAGGTCCAAAGGTGACCGCAAAAACCGATAGTACCACCATTCCCAAACTAATGAGTCTCTTCCAGTGAAAAGAAAATCCAGTTTTCCGATTTTCCATGCAATAGCTCCGGAAAAGGTAAACGAAATAGGCAGGAGCGATGTACAGATAAATATGTTTTAGATTTAATAGTACTGAAAACCATAGGGCAGCTTGAATATTTTCTTTCTAAAAATGGAAATCAAGGTATATAAGATTGAGAACAAAATAATGTATTTTTTAGTCAATGTACCTGCAAAATGGAACCAATAGAGAGAAGCAAAATTCCAGTCAGAAATCCATTATACTGGAAGTGAATATGATCCACCATAAAGAGGCCGGCATTACACAGCAGTAAAAAGGCTAAAACAGTAGGAGAACTGAACCATGAACTGGTAACTTTCTTAGCTCCACTTCTTTGGTGACAGTTCAATGAATTAATGCATCTGTAAAATATAAATGGTAAAAGATAAATGGTGTAATACGACATATAGTTTTCCAAGTTCCAAGCTTACTTTTTGACACCAAAAGTGTAGATGATGTCAGTGAATATGACAGAGATTCTCTGAAACATAATTGTATTTTGAGAAGCATAGTTCAAATTTTTTACAACCAGCATTTCTGGATCAAAGAAATGTGCTATCCATGACAGGAGATATTCAAACCAGGCAAACAGTGGTGGATAGTCTAGTGTCCACTGCGATGTAGAGTCAACATACCATTGATTGAGGGGTAAACTATGAGTAACAGCCAACCAATTCCGGTGAACTTCAAAGTCAGTCGAACGGCTGTAAATGAACATTGAAATGTCAGTACATTTAATAAACTAACAATTTGTAGGACCAGTCGACTCACTAAGCAGGAATGAAGAGTAGTTTAGCAAAAGTTGCGGCAGTGAATACTTTCCAAAGCATTTTTCAAAACTGTAGCTGATTTAATCTCAATAAAAAACCTCAAACATCCAAGTAAAATTGTTATCACGCGGTTGAGTGAAATAAGTTCTACCTACTCAACGGCGGACTCTTCTATCTCTCCGACTCACCCGGTGAGCGAATTGTTTACATCCACGTGGAATATGAAACATAGAAGCCTCTTCAAGCCCGTACGGGCTTTTGGAAGGGGAGGCCAATCAACCAATGGAGAACCGATGCCCACCCCCAGCTGTCCTGCCCCAGGTAGCCAGGGAAGAGCCAGGGAAGAGTACGTACAGCCAGTACAGCAGATGGGCGACGGGCCGAATCGGAGAGGCCCACCGTAGGCCTACATGAACGGAAGCTTCATTTAAGATTTTAAGTATTCCACGTAACATAAAGTTTATTTAAGTAAGCGTTACAGTTTTCACAATGAGCTATAGTCTATTCGACTATTCAAAATGTGCTGAACATTGAATGTAGAACAATTTCGAGTCATTCAAATATTACGAGAGATTTCTTCAAAAGTTTTACATTATATTTTATCAATGAATCTTTTTAAAAAACCAAAGCAGGGGAATTTTTCAACATTGAGTCCATTACAATATTATGGTTATATTATAAGAAAATGCACTGTATAGCTCAGAACACATGACATCATCATCGAATTGAATTGATGGGGCTGAGCAACATCTAAAAAATTCAAATAAACCCAACGAACGACCTTTGTGAGAAATTGATTCCATTTCAATTCCTTGGAATCTTACCAGTACCAAACATCAAACATGTTCCTTTTGAAAAGAGCTTTGAAATGTTTCGCTGCCAATCTCGGCCCTTATTTATAAAGCCAAAAAAATGCAAATTTTTATTTTAATCGCGTTACTGATATTCAAGTAGAGACTTGTAGGTGTTTTCACATCAAAGGAACACATTTCTGTTCACCAATTGTTCATATTCAAAGCCATTTTTAGTTCTCGCACTCACGTACTTTCGATAGATGGTAGCAGTACCCCTCTTATGGCAACGATACCTCCGTTAATGGCGAAATTGGGTTACAAGCATTGATAGGGTATACTAGAGCGTGAATCCTGGTAATCTGGTTAATTTTATGGGTTTAAGAGTAGTAGTATGATATGGAATTTTTCTATGGAACAAAATATTGAAAATGCATGTGTATAAAAAGAAGGCGGTGCTTCTATTCCGGGGAAAATGTGTTGGGCATAAACCGAATTTCAACTTTCATATAACTGATATTTTCACAAAATAAGTTACATTTGATTTATTCTGAATATATTATTCACCAAAATTCTAAATACTTCTGTATAAGTATCTTAAACTTTGAGAAAGTTCTCCAAGTAATTTGAAATTTATCGCTTCCGACTTTCAAAGTGATATTTGAAGTGCATCACCATTCTCTGCGAGCGGAACCACTGTGAAAGACTGAAAGTTGGTTCCGACTTCTCATTGATTTTTTATCGATATTATTATACTTTCGTATCTCAAAGCCTTTCCTGCTTTTCTTTTTTACTATTCTCAGCAGATCCAAATGATTCTCATTGCATGCTCCAAGATCATCAACCTCTGCCAGTACGTATACATATACATTATATATATATAGCATTCATGAAATCCCGAGTCGACCCTTGGATTACTACCAGGTCGTTCCCTGTCGCATATACACGATTTTATTCTTACAGCACAGTAGTTCTAGCGTTGTTGATAGATACGAATACGACTCTTGTTTGTTTATTTCTGGGTAGTGTACGCGTGGTCGGCTTGCTCCGCTCACGCGCTCGTTTTCACCCTTTACCATAGCGGAGACCCGTCCCGAGGGCGATGTGCGGAACGCAATTACTTCCACCCAAAGAGAGAGAGAGAGAGAGAGAGAGAGAAGGGCAAGTCCCTTGCTCTCTCTCTCTTTCTCTTTGCAATCATCAGCATACAAAAGACTGCGATACCGCCCAAACGCTCCGGGTACGCGTGGCGACCCACGCAGTAGTCTAGAACAACAGCACATACTTCACTCGCGGCGGGCGGGAGCGTTACATACACACACTAGATTGCTCCTATGAGCGAACGCAATTCAGTTTGGCATGCAGATGAGCTGATAGGCAACCGTTCCTATAAGACTGAGCTATGTTTACATCTCAGTGGCCTTACTCTCTGATGGGCCCGGCGATCACGAGCTGAGCTGTGCAACACCGTGACTGCGCTGCTCAATTAAGTCTTGGAATAAAGGCCTCCTAAGTCTAAGAAGACTCGAAGCTGAGGATGAAAGAGCGCTATAGCATCCCCTATCCTCATTATCACTTTTTTTGTGTATTCCATCGCACACTTCTCGTCGTGCCTACACTCGATTTCCAAGAAATCTTGCGTGCAAGAAACATACACAAACGAAGCTCATCATTCGGAAGAGAAGATGCGGAGAGCCGTGATGAATCTATACACCAACCCACGTTGTTATATAAAAGAAGAGGATCAGTATTATCAGCAGAAGAGAGATTTATTTATTTATACTCTTTTCTCCAATAGAATTCATAGAAACTGTTTTCATCTTCAACATCAAGAAAAGAAACAAATCTTTTCTTGAGGGAGGGTAAAAGGGCAAACCTTTGCTATATATTTCTATTTGCAAGAGTCTTATATGTATTCCTTTTCTCGGCGGCGCACAGCGTGACAGCTTCAGCCACGTCAGCAAACAACAAACGTCGCGGTCGAGTGATTTCATTTCAAAATGACATTTCAATCAGGACTCTTCTCCTTCTTCTTCTTCTTTTTATTGTAGGGTATCGCCGTTCCCGTCTCCGCCGCGCCATCCTCGCTGTTTGTGTTGACTCTTCCAGCACCAAAACAAACAGAGAGGAAAAGAAGAAGAGTAAGAAATGCTGCGGCTTTAATCAAATTCCTCTCATCCACCGCCGGCATGACGACGCGGAGCTTCGGAGACACGGAGCTGCACCACGTCAACAATTTCGACCGATCGATGAAGTTGTTATAGTCCTAGCAGCGCTCCCTCCTGCCGTCACACACAACGGCAACGGCGACTGCGGCAGGTGCCTCTTTGCGACACTGTCTCTATAGTCGCTCCCACGCTCTTCAGAGACACAGAAAGAGAGATAGAATGATAAACGAAACAAGAGGAATGGAGCTCGATGCTGGGATATCGATCCTTCTTCTAATTAGTCGAGACGACATCTTATAGGAACGGCTGAATGCGTGTGTCTAGCTCCTCTTGTTGTTCTTTACGCGTGTCAACCATTCTTTCCCCCCAAATAACAGCTGCCTCTATATTTTATATGTCTATATGAGATGCTTCTCTTCTTTCCTTTTTCTGTCGAAGGCCACTAACGTTGCTGCTCATCTAATCCCAACTTTATGGATTCGATACATTCAATAATAATGGCTGTCAGAGTGCTCCCCGGAATACGTAGTCGGGCTAACGAAGGCCAACATTGTCAACTGACAAGCTCTTTTTTTTCTCATGACAAAAGGGGAATAAGTTTATTCTCCAATATATAACCTTTGAAAACGATATATATACTGTATAGAATGAGTAAACAAATAAAACCCTGTAATGGAAAGTACTCGGTTTTCCCGACCGGCAAACGTGAATAACAAATTACAGTTGGCACGTTGCGTGTATACATTCTCATCTCCTATTGATTAGTCTTTTCTCGCTCCCTCGGAGGAAAGCTGAGCTTGTCTCTGACAACACCACATTTACTATCCCCTCCAGATGAGAGCTACATAGTAGTGGATAGCAAAGTTCCGCAGGTTAATGCATATAGGGCAAAAGGGAAGCAGCTCACCGCAGCCCTAGCCTGTTATAACCAAAAAGGGTCGGTTGTAATGAGACTGAGATCCTATATAGCGGTGATGATGAGGGAGAGGGACGATCCTCTTTCCCGTTGATTGGATGCTAAAAGGCAGCCGACGATAGCATCCAGGATTCGATTGAAATTCCCTGCCCCATCCCGGAATCCCCTCGCTTCTCGTTGCTTGTCACTTGATCCACCGTGTGAGTTTCAATCACAAGGAGTGATGAGGCCCCCATCATGCGGAGGTGTCCTTTTCCCGATTAAGTGATCGTTGCGAGCAACGGGGTAGTCTTTGAGTCCACGTTCAAAACAAGGTATTGTATGTACATACAGCACATCAAGTACACAAGGAGTGAACTTGATAATTGATGGCATCTAAAACGAATCAAGTTTCTCATTATCAGTGCATTCAGAATGAATGCATAATCTGGGATGCAATTTCCACGAAAAAGGAACAAGCTATTATACGCGCTTTCTATAGCCTCTTAACAATGACACAATGTATATGATGAAAAAACTCTCACACATTTTCCTCGTCGTTTGATTAATTCATAAGAGTGTGAAAAATGCGCTGAATATGTTTCAGTCTTCCAGACAAGAATCCGTTACATGTTTTAGTCTTTCTTAGAACTGGGTGACGTACGCTACTCTCTAGTAGGTGGGTAACAGATCCTATCGGTATAAGTTTTACAAGAATAAGGATCGCTAGTTGGAAGAAAAGATCTACGAGGAGCATTCAGCATGAAAAAAAAGAAAGAGTTGCACATCGTAGTCGTGAGCACGTCACTTTAGCCCTGTCGTGTGAATAACGTTCTGCACGCACTATGTCACTTGGGATTCTATACAAGATTCTTTCTTTTTATTTATATTTTTTATTTCATGAATAGGGCCTCATCAAGAAGAGGGAGAAGGAATCGTTTAGAAAGCACGAAGGATTAAGGATTCCGAGGGTAGGCTTGCCTTTTAAATGCACTGAGAAGCTCCTAATAAATGACGAAAAGAGTCAGCGATCCCTGTCGATCCTCGGCTCTGCTTTTAGAATGGGGAAAAAAGGAGTTGGGGCGTGATGAGATTGGAAAAAGAAGGAATGATGCACGACGCGCAGCGCGCTGTAGCGATAGGCTGGGGGTGTGTGCGCGCGTAATTCCATCAGACGGCAATTGAATTCCTCACTCTCATTCCATCAAATGACCCGTCCGGAGAGGGATTCTGGCCCCATTCCTGTATAAAGCTGTATGCTACGACAAGCTCAATCATAATATCAGCATTGCATTCTTCTTTATGGGGGGCAGCCTCTACGTTAGCGACGAAAAGTAAGGAAAAGAAAAAAAAAAAAGGATCGCCTTTCTAGATGCAAAGAAACGTTTATCCCGCCCTCTATATAAACATAGCTGAGCTGCCCAGTCAGAATTATAACACAACAGCAGAAGAGGAAATTTGCTCTTGTATTCTTCATCTTTAATCTAGATTATGTTTAAGGGGAGCGCAGTGAACGCGATAAGATTTGTTATTGGTCGTAAAACTCGATTGAATTAGTCTCTTAAAGCGGACAACTATTAGTGAAGCTTGCTGTTATATCTAATTACCAAATTATATGTTGCTTGTAAGTCGTACATGAATCTTTTACGCCTTCCCTGTGCAGCTCACTGTAAATGCAGTATACTTGAGTTAAAATACTTAAATTTGAATACAACTCGACGTAAGAATTTACATGAATATATTTAGCATTTTATTCGATTTGCATGACTAAAATTGACGACGGTTCATTGTATTTAGTGATCGAATTAAGTAAGACAGAAATCGTTGTCATTCTTGATTCTTCATAGTCGGAATGTATTTACGACCATCTCAGTGAGCTATTGAATTTGATGCGACAGTTTTTATTTAATATTTCTCTTCACTAGCCATTTCAACTCTCACCATCTCACCATAAATATTGCAGAAATGTTCAGCTAGGGGACGCATTACGGCTTTACGTTGAATTCTCCATTATATCAGAGAAAGTGATGTTGTACTGAAGATTATACGTCATGCATAATTATAAGCTAATGCATGGCTGCTGCCTTCTTCCTTCCCAATAAAATGGTAATCCGAGAAGTTAATTCCTTACGTATCACAGGAATATGTTTATGGAAGATAGTTATCTCGTCGTCTAGCATCCCTTTTGTCCAAAATCGACGAGTCCTTTCTATGCTCCACATTCCCTTTTCTTTTTTTTCGGGATCTTATCTATAGGAGCTATTTTCTGCGAGTAATTTCAGTTAGCGATGGAGGCCGCTTGCCTTCAATTGCTGTATTGATGCATCCATATCTTCTTCTATATTCCCAGTGAATCGAAGACTCTTTCTTCGCTTCCATCTCTCACAGATGAGTTCCTAGAAAACTGAATGACCCAATACGAGTCCCTTTTCAAGATCTTGATCAAAGCAAATAAGAAAGATGATCAATCGATCACGAACATATACAATATGAAGACGGTAGTCGACGCAGAATGTAGTCGTCTATGATGATCTCGTACCGTACAATGTGTAGTGCTATGTGATCCTATTTCATCTCGGGTACGATACGCAATACCGTATACGTTCAGTGTATAAAAATACAATAAAGAGAGTAGCAACGACTGTAACAATATATACAGTATACAGTACCAAATCGATATACCCGACTGTATATGGATGGAATTCATTGATATACCGTAGTGAATAATATAAAGATTCTGAAGCGGAAAAAGTTTCTGAATGAAGGAAATACCGGTCGGGATTATTATTCTTTTATAACAACTAATATTACAGGATACCGGCCAAGCGACTAAAAAGAACTTTATATTGAAATAATAAACCCAGCAATGTTGACTTGTTGCCTATATAAGCTTATCCGCTCGTATACTCTGCTATTGCCAAGTTCCGTCTCATGTCGGCCATTTTTCATAATGTATACAGCCTTATAGCCCTGTTTCCATGAAAAAAAGCTATGCAGTATCCACGTAGCTAAGCCCTTTGATGGAGTCAGTGAGCAACACGAAAAGCTTAAGATCCTTGATAAAAAGTTATACCTCATTGTGACTTATTTAGGATCCGTATATACCCCGAAGTGACCCTCTCTGCAAATCCTTTAGAGCCATTACTAACAATTTCTGACTAGAAAATTCATTTATGTTGTATATTAAATCATGATCTACTGTATTTTCTAGTATATCTGTGTAAAAGTTGATAAGACTATACTGAAACATGGTATGACCTACTTCATTTCCCTAATGTTTTTCATGACACAACTCCATATTACTTACTGTACAAATAAAATTGTCCCGAAAGAAAAAAAAAGAGCTGAGAGACGCCTATAATATAATCCGATTGCAAGATTGTTCTATAGTTATACTCTTCGATTCTCCATTTCATCTAGCTTCTTTATAACTCATTCCTGCTCTTTATGACAGGAACGTGGAACGATAATTGACGTTCCAACTCTTCCGTCGTCGGAGGTCGTCGACGGCGGAAACTTTGGGGGGAAAGGAATGCTGGGAAATTGGATGACAAGGTATACAACAGGAATGAAAATGACAAGAAATCGATCCAGATGTGAATGAAAAGTATAATGAAACAGATTGACTTTAAAGAAACGCCTACGTTCGCTTAATTCTAATAGAAATCATATGAACTGACTCGTCAAAAATCCGTATTACAATAAAAAATAAGCTTTTCGTTTTAGAAAAAGGGACTTTCTTTAATGGTGCAATCATAATGACGTTACTTTTACATAATATAAGAAGAAAGGAACAAAGAGATGATGTGAAGAAAGAAAATGAGGATTGGTTACAATAATGAGATGGGGAGGTTGGAGCACAAAAGCCCAGTCATATACACCGCACAAAAGAGCTCTTGTAAAAGAGAATATAGGACCCGATTTAAAAAAAAATTAGTATTCGCAAAGAATAGGTGAAATATATAAGTTGTTCAGCACAAAAGAATAATGAGACGGCTGTTCGTTCCCGGGAGCCACTTCTGCGTGAAACATTTTTAGTGATATCAAAAAATAATTAATATATATATATATATCATGAAATGCTGTAAAATAATCAGCGACGCCATCTCCTCGGTGACGTTCTCGCGGTCTCGAGGGGATGTGCCCAAGATGAAAAGCCTCTGTTCTATATGAGCCAACGAGCAACTCAAACAAACACTTTGCCCCTCCTAATTAGGAGCTTTCACCTTCTCAGGACGTTCGTCAGCATGCTGCTATGCGTCTCCTACTCTCCTTGAGAAGCTTCAAAAAAGGCGGCAGAGTGTGAATATATATATATATTATATGAACGACCATATCATTCCGCAGTGGAACATTTCATCTTCTTTTGGCTTCCTTTATTATATATTCTCCGCTCTATTGATTTTTTTTTCTTCTTCATCACCTTCTTTGATGATAAGATATATGCTATACCAGATTGATTCGATTGAGGCGGCATATTTGATCAAATGATTGAGCGCCAGTGTGATGATGTGTCCGCACAGTATTCTACCAATAATGATTTCTAGAAAACCTTTTGTTTGATATCGTTAAGGGTTTAATACAGAAATGATTACACTAGCTACAACAGTTTGATATATATCCAAATTGAGTCTATACTACAAGGAAAAGTTGACATTATTGCACATATAGAATAGCTGCAGTATGGATCATTAGTTATAGGCTCGTATACACACTGCAAGGACAAACTCATTATATTGAACATGTGCAGGGGCGATATTGTGTAACTTGAGCCTTATCATTATTATTATTTAGAAGTCTATTACAAGCTTACGTCTCAAAATAGTACGGTGACTTCCATTGAAGTCTGATAGTGATTAATAATTCCCTTGCTGGTGTACAGAAGCGGATGATAATTACGAACTTGGGACCAGGATTATCCAGAATCGATATTCATTTAAATGTACCTAGTGGCAGAATCCACCTTATACTGAAATATATTAAGATATCGAGTTGCCTCGTTTCGAGTTAATTAACACGGAATGAATAAGTTAATGTATACGAGTGTGCAAAATAGATGAAACTATAGAGCCTCCTTCCATATTACGACTTTCGACACAGCACGAAGCAAAGTAAACTTTATTAGTCAAGTTATAATTTTTTTTCTCATAATGAGATAATTTTTTACAACGCCCACGTCTAGTAATATCGTAAAGGTCTGCTACGACGCCCCTACGATTCAATCACGAAAAGACTGATGTAGAGGTCAAGCGTATCAGAGAATCTTAGCCCAAAAGACAAAAAGGAAAAAAGAAAGAAAGAAACCATTTTCTTTTACAAAAAAAAAGTATTCGTAAGTTATTTACGAGATAGAAACGACAAGGAACGAATCCAAGCTCGCCGGAAATCAGTGTGGCCCTACCACGAGCGACCAATGAGCCTGAAAGGGAGAAAGTGGCAGCAGGGTATTTCTGTATACAGGAGTTAGAGAGAGAGAGAGAGCGAGAGAGAGATAATATCTTCAATGCTCGGGGTCCGGGTGATTCCCGCGGGAGAAAAACAAGATGGGAAAAAGCCAATCCGGCCTCCGCACACCATAGCACTCGTGACGATCAGATAAGCGGGATCGTTTGGCAACAACCAGCAACAAAAAAAAAGAAAGATTTTTTCTTATTTCTTTCTTATTCCTTTCGTTCATGATATATTTTTTTTACTCAACCTATATAAAGTTATCGAGCCCGTGAGGAATAAAGAGATTCTCCAGCCCCGGATCGAACTCTATATCCAGTAAAAAAAAAAAGAAGAATAATAGGGCAAAGATAAATCAAGAAGAGAGAGAGAGGAGTTCTGATGGTCTCCATTAAATCGCTCTATCGTTTTTCCTTCACGTCTCTCGTCTTTGGGTCCGCGAGTAGTATTGATACACAACGCTTGGGAATTGGATTGGTGGTGAATATTGGAGGCTGGTCGACTACTACTACTGCCTCCCCCGAATGTGATGATATATTGAGAGTCGTCTCTGTTGCTGTCATTTCCAGAAGAGGATTTTGTGTCCTCCTCTTTCATATAGAGATATAAAGACCCTTCAACACCATCCAGTTCTCTATTTATGTCAAATATCGACTCTATTCTATAATATATATAAGAGAGCAGAAGTAAGAGGAGGAGGAAGAAAGAAAAAATAAATTAATAAATAACACGTTCAAAGGAAACGTTTGTTTCGTCTTCTCCTTCTTCTTTTCGCTCCAAGAAATCTTGAACATCGTGCAAGATTTATTCGGTTCGTGACGCGGAAATCAATGAGGATTAGGAAGCGGAGGCGGCACCAGCAGCGGCCCTTTTCCTCATCCATAAATACTGCGGTCAGCTGCTGGTCAAGTAAGACATATTCCGCCTCCTCGCTGTGCGATAAGGAAGGCAGACTAGTCTTCAAGACGCCATTTTAGATGATTGAATCCTTGGCACCATGTTCAATAACCGATATGCCTTTGAGGTTCTTTACATTTACAGAATGAAAAAAAAAAACTTTAAAGGGAAAAAAGTCCACGCACAAAGACGACGAACCGTTCCTTTTATTGGTGGCATACGTTTTGTTATACAACGGGACATATTATGTTGACATTTCACGGGATTTTTTTATGTACAAATGGAAGAGAGATAGAAGACAAGGAAACAAAAAAAGAAGTCCTCGGGCAAGTGGAACGGATGGCCCCGACGACGTTGTTGCACAACCATGACTTGAAGTGGGTCGCACACACACATGTATATATACATATATATATATGTATCAAAACATAATTCCGACCCGTCTTTTCATCCAGATGTCCAGCATAGTATTTGATATATACGTGGACTCATGCAAGGATCTTTCGTCTTTTTTTTTCTTCTCCTTTGTGATGCCAAACAAGCGTCACGCATCCGTTATTGTCCTTATTCTTTGCAGAAAGAAAACCGCCCGCGTCTAGACGACCCCACTCCCCGATATGTCCAGCAGCGAAGATGAAGGGAATGGAAGGAGAAAGAAGAGGGAGAAAGAGAAAAAAAAGAGGTGACTTTCTCGGATCGATATAGAGAGTTGCCCTTATAGAGTCCGGTGGGATCCAAGGAATGTCAAACTCTTCTTTGACAGAATTTCAAGTAACGGTCCTTCGTTGTTATTACTTATTTTTGTTCATCCCTCCACATATCCGGCGGGCTGCTGATGTTGCACTCACCGAGGATTCTTGTGGGCGATACAATGAGAGGGCAACATTTAAGGATGGTCCTATAATCTTCTAGAAAGACTACGATTCTCTGTGGAGTTCAGCCATTAGCACAGTGGTGTTGGGTATGTAGCGTGAACTAGGCAGGATGAGGCCAACTGAGCCGGAAGACTGACGGGCCAACTGTTCCGTGTAGATGACCGGTGGAGTACACGTCCCAGAAGAGAAGCTGATGGTCTTTAGTTCCGTCCCCTCTTCGCTCTAAAGATTACAAAGAGAAAGAGAAAACAAATCTGCTGAGTGAATCAATTAAGTAATACATTCCCATTAGTAACTTTTCTCTTTACAATCCATTGATTCGGAAAAATTAATGGAAAGAGCCACTTAGAGTGCTGTTGCGAGTCAGTGAAAGAGACTTGTGTAACTTTTTTTCCTTTTTCTCTATATAGAAGAAAGCATTAGGGTTTCTTTTTGGTCCTTCAAAGCTCTCTTCGTTTCGAGTGTCTCAAGTGCTTACCTGATCTCGACTGCGACTTCGAAAGGTAGGCAGCGGCCTTGTCGTGATGTTGTCCGGCTTTGCAGGGGCTGTTGAAGGAGAGACCAAGGAGGAGTGCTACCATGAGGAAGAGGAAGACGGCCCCTACAGCTCCGTACACACTCACTTCAGAGGATGTTGAAACGGATGGAAGGCCCGCCGCCATCAAGGAGGACATCTCCATGCTTACTCTATGTGAATAAAAGAGTAAAGAGTGGTTAGCTAGGTACTCAACATCTTTCAATCGATAGGCTTGTTCAAAAGATGAGGACTTGAGCAAATAAAAAAAAAAGTTTCCTGGATCTGCTAATTCAACCAAAAAGAAAAAAAAGTTGTTGTCTCAATTGCCAACAGTAGTCAACGACTCTCTGCTTACATATAAAAGAGAGACGATCAAAGCAAAAAAAAGAAAAGAAAAAAAGAACTTGAACTTGAGCGTACTCTAATAGTAAAATAAAAGTTAGATACGATTGTTTTCAATTCAGGTCGTGTTTCCCGCACCCTAGAATTAGAATATGAGCAGCACCTTCTATGGGTTGATCGATACCATTATTAGATTATAACGTCTTTTTTTTATTTGAGAGGGGCCTTCCATTTCCTCCTTTGGGAAGGGCAGGATATGTTCGTTCATATCCTGTTCCTTTCTTTGCCTGTCATCGCCGATCGAATTTTCTTTCTTTGTAAGGCTGAGGAGATCAACAAGTCGCTAAGCAACCAGAAACGTATTACATGCCCGCGAAATCTAATAAGCAACACATATATAACTGATCCATTCATAAGTGAGGTCTCTCTATCTCTCTATCTCTCTTTGATCGTCTGTTATACAACAGTTATGCTTTCCCTTATAATGGTGGAACTACCAAATTCGATCCAGTTTCTGCAATCCAATCCCTTTCAGGCAGTATAACTACATTGAACATATCCTTTGTTCCCTAGCCCCCAAATGTTGCTCCCTGTTTACAATGTTGATTCAACTCAATCTTGTGCTGTAAAGCCTTGTCGCTCGTCTCGAATTGAAATCGGCCGTAAAAGAGAGGATTCTTTTTTTTTCAACAACACTGTCAACTTTTGAATGATAATAGCTAAATAACCTTAACACTGTACCGAGCTGGTCCATCAGGACTTTTAAACATCATCATGAAAGGTATTTTACAGATCAGTGTATCAAAATCGAATAATTACGTCATTGAGCACAATAGGCTTCTTATAGAGACAATGACAACATCTGTCCGCTGTTGAAGAATGTGACATGTGCGTACTCATGAAATCAATTTTTTTTCTTTACATATAGAAAAAGATAGATGGTAGAGTGATCCTTTCTAGTAGTTTTGATGGATCGTACCTTAATGTATCTATATATTACATGCCGTAATCAGTCTTCTCATGATGTAGCTAACCTGTTATCCGCAAGGACATCATCCGGTCGAATAATCTTCTCTACTTGGAACTCGTGACCCGAAAGCTCCAAGAGAGTGACGTTTCCCTGGGACAGCGCCTCCAGACCAGAAGCCCCAACACCTTCCAATAGATGACTCGGTTCAACGCTCAAATTAGCCAGAATAGCGGCAGATGTCAAAATGATTCGATTGATTATAACGTCAGTTGTAGTCCGCATCCAGTCGAGCAGCGAGATTTAGTCGGAGGTACGTGCCGAGGTCCCGTCTGCCTCCTGCTCGCAACGGTGCTGTTCCCGGTGAGAACGAAGACCATCCACGGCCAAGTGGCCGCTTTGTATCTCAGAGAAGCTTCTGGTGATAACGTTCGAAGAAGCTGGAAAACTACTCGATGATGTTATAGTCGTCGATGATGCTGGATGGAATTATCACTTGCTGCTGAACTTCTTCGCTCGAATCAAACAGCTTCAAACGAGGAGGAAGATTCGTTGAAAGGAGCCGAATCGTCCATTTTGATCATGACGTCGTCGTTGCTAGACATATCTTCTTGGGCCTGAACGGGCTGCTGCCAGTCCATCAGCATTACAAGAAGGACCATAAGGGGATACAGGAAAGCTGCCACCGGAGTCCGCATCGTGGAGTTGGGTTGGTTTCCGTTGCTTCAGTCCCGCGGGGGGAATGAGATCCAATCAATCAGTCCTGTCAGTCTCTGACAAAAAAGTAAAGTAGACCCATTAGTATCGAGCAATTAGCTTGACGAGCTAAGAGCAGAGTGCCTTTGTGTGTATATATTACAGCATTAGAAGGATCAGTAATACATCTCCTGTTTATAACTCGATTAGCAGAGTGCTATAAATACGGCATATGCTTGTCCTGCTATGAATACGACGAGGTATAAGGATCCAATCTGAGGATTTCATTTTTTTAAACTATATATCTCTTCTTTTTGTTCTCGCAAATACTCAACGAACTGTGAGCTACTTAGAGAAGAGAGATGTCTATATCTCCTTATGACACAATACCATCTTTATATAAGAGGAAGGGAAAAAACACGCTAAGTACCTTATATCCGCCATCGGCCTGTACGGAAATGGAAGGGAGAGTATACTTTTTAAGATGAAAGGTTCTTTATATACGAGACGCCGGAATGAAGAGATGGATCACTTCCTCACTCATCCGCCTTAAACGAATACAGATGCGGGACTCATTTTCAATAGTTTTTCGTTCACATAATTTCTGCTACCCAATGTGACAAAATCCAATATGATGGATGGGAAAAAATTGTAGCAGATATTCTGTTCGTACACTGATCCATTCGTACAAATAAAAAAGAGGATCCACTACGAATTTTCTTTCGAACATGATCTCTGGGGCCGCGTCGAAAAAAAAAATGAAAACATTTCCAACCATTTTGAGCCTTCATCTCTCCCAGCTGTGAGACACTTTCTCTTTTCCTACGGGACTCCTTTTTCTTGATCTTTCTATATTCTCAAAAGCTTCCGTTTCTTAAATCCTCTTTAAATAATTACAAATGTATACATTTATATTTATGTTTTATTTGGACCTCTTTTTTCAGTTTATAAATATTAGAAGGAAGCTGGTGATCAAAGGTGGTTGCTCTTTAAGCAGAGGACAGAGGCAGCCTAGTACTCTTATAAATAAGTTAGATAATGCTCCGGAAACCCACACAGTTGTAGCCCCAAAGTGGATTGAAAAGGGTAAGAGCAGCAGTTCTGGAAATCGATGTGCTGCGCGCAGCATCATGTAAACACAAATGTTATTCGTAGTCTAATCAATTTCCCCTTTATTACCGTCGGCAGCAGCACATTGTAAATATGCGATGAATAAAAAAAAAACAGTCATTAATATCCTAGACAAGGAAAGGAGGGCCTAATTGAAATTCCTGCTCGTATATTAACGAGGCATCGTGATAGTATACAAAAACGCGGGAAGAGTGCATTCCCCAATATAACTGAATAAATAAGTTTAGGGAAGGCTCTTATTTGAATCGATATCGTTTTTAATAAACAAGTTCGCTGCAGAGTTATGGCTGCGGACAGCACTAAACAACTTTTTTTCCAGAGTAAAAAAAAAAGTAATCTTTAGTCTCAAATATTCCTGTTTTTCTTGCGATGTAAACGACTTGGCACTTTAAAAAGTGGATAGGCCTGTTCTGGACAGATCCTGCAGGAAAAAAAAGAGCGGAGCGGATCGAAAACACTTTCAGTGGAGAAACAAAAAAGAAACGATAAAAAAATGGATTCGAAGTGTAGAGTACATAGATGGGCTGTCTCCTTTCCATCTTTCTGCCGAAAAGAGTGTTTGCTGCCGGAGGGTGCTCACATCCGCCCATCCGCGCTGCACTGTATACATATATAAATATATGAACGATACAAAACATATAGCTCAGTATCTGTGCAGCATCGCGGCATCCTCGAAATAATGGGAAAGAGAAAAGAGGAGAAAATGTGTTTGCTGCTTCTGCTGAATGTTTGCTTTAGATCTCGAGCTGCATAATGCATAGGGACGAAGCAGGAGCCCGTGAACCGAGTGAGACGTGTTTTTTATGATGCGCAGTCTAATATTAAAGTGATCGCTGTTCTCCAGAATATATATGATTAGATATAGCAATAAGAAGAAATCAATAAGCATTTCATTTTTATGTCTTAATTAAGTGAGCTACAAAATTTCATCCCTTACGTAAACAAAATAAGGTGTTATTCAAAATGCATGTGAAAAAGAAAATTTGCCTTATCCTGTGTATGCATCAATTCAAGTAGCGTTGCTATGACAAAGGTCCCGGAATTTCATTTATGTTGCACGATCAAAAACCAACGTGATGATGACAAGGATCAAACGGCGGGGAATGTAGGATTCAATCTCTTTTCTTTTCGTCATTTTTTTTGTTGTGTGTGTGCATATGATGGTAATATATTGCGTGAAGATCTTCTGGCATCCCGCCAACGTGCGTGGGGACTCATGTTTGGTTGCACTTCTTTGGCAATACCCCACGGACGAGCAGAGCCCCGCTCAATCAAACATGTACACATCGTTTTTTTCTCTTCGTCTTCTTCTTTCTTTCTATCATAAAGAGTGGAAAAAGAGGAAGCTCCTTCTTATTCAGAGTCGGTGGGGCATTGTCCGGATATGCGACTACGAGGGCTTCTTTGATGATGCGACCGCTACCGTACCGGGTTCGCAACGAAGAGAAAAGAAGGATGAAGAATATAAGGGGGAAAAATAATATGCGTACCCAAGGAGGATTTTGAAGTTGTACCGAAGCGGAATTCATCCTTCTCTTACCGGTAGATTCACCGGTACACCAAAAATTGATCGAAAAAATGTGTCCCCCATATCCATTTCAAAAGATCCGTGGGAAATAACGATCCGAAAGGAGGGACGTAAAATGTCTTTGACAAGAAATATTGACGGTAATTGACATTATACATTCATCCGGCTGCACTGCTGCTGCTGCTTTATTACTGTACCATGCCTTGATGTTCATCTAGGCGACCATAACGAGGATGAAAAAGAGGAATTCAAAAGGGGGCGGGAGCGCTTAATTGGAGTAGGCCCGCCGAACCACATCCGGAGGGGGGTCTGCTGTAGGCTACAAGACAGCCGTGGATGACGCATTAGCGAGCCGTTGCGCTCCGCAAACCCCGCTAGATATTGCTAATGATGGATGGTCTCGTAAAAAGACATCCATCATATAAAAATCGATTTGATGTACAGACAGCAACACATCACTTTATTCCAGTAAAAGGAGGGGAGAGAGAGAAAAAATTAATAGAATGTATAGATTCCCATAGGAGGAGAAGATAAAATTATAGAGTTGCGTGCAGCAGCCAGGATGTAACCAGCTGTTTCGTGGTCATTCATTCACGAAAATGATGAGGGACATTTGCTCGCTATAGTAGTGATCAAGCTGCCGTCACTCGCTCGTCGCACGTGCTGTGTGTACTCAGCAGAATTGCCCGGCTCTCATCTGGCAAACATAGCTACGGTGCCCAATATGTAATGGCTAGTTTTTCAGGGTTCCATTAGAGCCATTTATCACAGGAGAATGGGACACTATGTACGGTGCACGTTATAAGATTTACACCTAGGCCCTAGCCTATTCACACTTGGACATGACGTCACAATAACAGGAACAGATTTTTTTTTTCTGAATAAAATTTCATACTTGGATTCAAACCATCTCAATTTGGTTAAGTTGCAAAGTTGTACATACAAATACGATGTATGTCAGTCGTATAAAGCAGAGGGGCAACTTATTGAGGATACACCAAAGTTACTATTCCTTGAGATTCAAGACGGAACTTAACTTATCTTATCTCTGCGTTGAAATACGAAACGAATGTACGAAGGAATCTCGCTACGAAGAATATGGTAATCGAGTCGAGGAAAGAAAGAAAAAAAGTATGAGAGAGAGAGCTTACCCATGAAAATGAAAAGAAGATGAAAGTGGTGGTTTATGACGAGGCTGTCGCAGGATCAGAGAACGGAGAGATCAAGATTGTGATGCTGCTGCTGCTCTAGATGGTGCTGCCAGTTCCGAGGTCGATCAACGACTGGGTGCACATCCAGGGCGAGCTCTGTCCCTTTATATATACAGCACAGAGGAGTGCCAAAGCGTCAGCATCAGCCTCTCCCTCTTGCTGCACGCAGATCTGAAAACCAGTCACGGATCCATCCTGCTTACACCGTCGTTCACAAAATCACGGTTCTCACGCTGGGGCAAAAAATCTTGTCAAACCCTTTAACAGAAATTTATATACTTTGTTTGACCCACACAAAAATTCATTCAACTAAAAGGGACAAACACAATATGCATCAGCTTCTTTTCGGTCCTACACTGTGCATATATTGACACAATGAAAGATTATATGAGACAATAAATATGAGGAAAAAAATGCTTTCCACTTGAAAAGTGCAGCATGAGAGAAGAGGGAGAACAATACTGAATTATAGAGGGCTCCTCTCCATACCATCCTGATGTGATGCTATAGAAGAAGTATAAGTAGAAGCAGCGAGCAATCCTCATTTACTGCCTTGGTTCTTTTCTCGACTGCCACCTCGGCTTTGAGAGAGATCCCCGACCGGGACTGATTTGTTGGCGACCACGGTCGTCAAGGACTGGTGGTGGAAGGATTCCTTGCTAGCTATTACGGAATCGAATTAAACTTCCAACTTGAAGGAGCAAAAGCGCAATGGTAAAAGGGCTTTGAAATGTCTAGAGTAGTAGCTGAGACGGGAGAAAAGGAAATTTAGGAGCGCCAGATTTAATTGAGCGTGACTGGTTACGTTTAGCTCCAAGTAGCCTAAATTCATTATCTTTCGCCTTCCTTTTTATTAAACCCTTTTATAGAGGAAGGAAAATATTTATATATATATATTTATCCGAGTTGCATCAGTATACATTAAATGATCCATGGGGTAGGTTATAATTCACTCAGAACTCTCCAACTGAGATATTTGTTCTAAGATGTAAACACACAAATCTGCCCCTTTCTGACAGTTATTTATGCGCAGATTTCTCCGTGCTGCTATGAGAGGAGGAAAACAGGAAAAAAATAGGAGCGTTCATCCACCCAAACATGCATATTGCATAGATAGTGCTTATGCCCTGGTTACTATTATTTAATATATGCCATGTATAATAGCTTTTATACTATATAGATACACGGGGCCCACATCATTTCATGTGCCAACCACAAGGGATCTTAAATCACATGTAACTTTCTCGGTGGTGATATGAGGTGCCCAGTAAATCAAGAATAACCCTACTACTCAATTCATTATTCCAGTATCAGTTTCTTTTTTTAGTTACCTAGAATACTTAAAAAAATAATGGCGCAGTTATTCTGCTGTTAATTTTATATCATCCAAATAAAACCTAAGTAGGAAGAACTGTTACTATTAAACCCCAATGAGTCCATTAGTGCTTGCGAGATAAGTATATCATTAGGAATTCTGCCTCACTATTAAGGATTCCTTACCTTTGAGACTTGCAACTAGTTTCCTAATTACGCATTGAGTGATGTATGCTCATCCTCATTCAGGTCTTCTTCATTTTATGTCTCGCAAAACCTAATTATTCTCCAAGTTACTGGCAGAAAATCTCTGCGTATATACCAACTTCGTACTAACGCAGATAGAATCTAAATAGTTTTCCCCCTTTTCATAAATGAAAAAAAGTTTGCCGATTGATAAAGAACATTCTCGGCCTCGGAATATCATATAAGTCACTCACTGCTGCTGCCACATATCCATTTCATATTTCATCTTTCCTTGTGGGATTCTATATACGGTACTTCGAATATATGGATTAACAATACAGTGGAGGCATCTCAAGAATATCTGGCACCACGAGCTGTCACATGCTCGGCTCATATAAGAATGTTAGCGCACAGGCGGTACCATCGGAAACCAAGAAGGATTCTCCTGTTTTCCATTCTGATTAATTCAGGAATGTAAGAGTATGGAAAATTCGTGTATGTCAACAACCTCAAGTCTTCTGCAAGATAAAACAATAATGAAAAGAATATTATTAATCTCCCCTTTTTTCCAAGGATTGACAGTTTCCAACTTTTCCCTCGACACAGAAATGTTGATTGCTTCCTCTCCTTTATTCATCAGCCTCTACAGGGAGATGCGCTCATATCAACCATCCAAAAGCCTATATTACGTATACAGCCATATTTCATTCCCCGCCCTTTTTTCATTAGTCAACTATGGCTGAGGCCTCCCTGCGTAATAATAAAAGTCCGCTCTTCTCTCCTTTGAGCAACATTCTGCACTCTTGAGGGGAATCCGTAATGAGCCGCAAAAAAGAAAAGAAACCAGGTTCCCTCCTATATTGAGCTATAGTTCTTATTATAGGAGCCAAGGGCGTGCGTGACGAAGAGGACAAGAGCTACTACAGGCTGCTGTTCTTGCCAGGCGGGTGAGGTCGCCACGTAATGAGCACTCTACTATCAGTTGACGAGATTCTTCACCGACACATTAAAAGGATGCATCATCACCATCTTTCCCTGGTAGGAGGGGAATAGTATGCTAGTACAGTATAAATACCCGCATTCTTTCTCTATTCGATATCATCTCAAAGATAAGTGTGATATTATTTAAGCGAATTCGAAACTCGATTATTAGATTGGGACGAGTTATTAAACTTGGTGGTATTTCATTTTTTATTTGAAGTACTTTCTGGCGCGAAAGATCCTTTCGCCCCTCTCGCAGGCGGGAAAAAGATCGATCCTATCCATAAAAGACGCTGTTGGCTCTGCAGATACCATAAAAAAGCGTAGCACATCTGCTCCAGCAGTCTATGAAAATGGTTTTCCTCCTTTAGACCGTATCTTTCTCATCATCCTCTTTCGAGGATCCTGCTGCGTGAAAGCGCGTAAGGCAATGTGAATGATGAATGCTTTGGCCACAGTCGACGCTGACTGCTGCTGGCTGGATCTCCGTTGGTGCTACTGATGCTGCAACACGCGATCCTTGCTCTCCGCCAGGAACAAATCGAGTCAACGTCACTCCATTCTAGTTAGCTTTTCTTCTTTTCTTTCAGCACAGTGTTCAGTAGTGGGTGTGTATATAGCAAGGGGATCGAATGGGAACAAGGAAAGTCTATCCTTGTCCAAAGGTGACACATCATCCTGCCACCAGGATTCTCTATACCCAACTAAACTTCTTGATGAAATTTATTCCTTTGTTGGAGGCACCCTGACGAATATCTATGAGCCTGTATGCTGACATTTGGAAGTAACCTAGCATTTGACGGGATAAAAAAAAACTTTGAAAGGGAACCCGTTAGCGTCTTATTTATTTATGCAGTAGAATAAACACACGCTACCAACAACTTTTAATGAAAGCGGTTCTGCTAGACAAGTTGGCACAGCAGCACTCACGAATAACTAAGATGGTAAAAAAGAAAAAAAAAGAGGATTCGTTTTGTTTTATTCACTCTATACAACTCTTGATATAGTTCTGAGATCTCTGCGGATGCAGTTATATACAGATGCTGCATCCAACTTTTTCCAAAGTTGCATCCTACATACAGCATCCGCATCGATTGAAACACAGGAGCCAAATCGTGCGTGTATCAATGCCGCAGAATCCCGGCAACTAGAGGTATAAGCTCGCCCAATTTCTACCTTTGATGGACTGCTTTTGAGTTAAATCCTGAAACTTTTGAGTGGAGCCACTACAATATATGTACTCAATGCTCAACGCTCAAAGGCTGTTTTGCATACATAGTTTGTGCCCTAGACTCTAGACTGCGCGAGTCGAGACCCATATACTTTGAATGAAGGTATTTCTCTAATGAAAACTCTCATTGGGACTTTCAGAAGCAACGACCCGTGTTGAGAGTAAGTTGTCCGGCAGCTATTCTACGAAACGATACCCATGAGAGTGCTTTAGGAATGGCAAAGGATTTAGGACGACCAGCAACTGTGATATGTTGGACTTTAGAGGTATAGGCCTGTATAGTCCCAACGCGGTAATGTTGCTGCTAGACGCGGGAAAAGAGCATTGAGGCTCCGCCTCCTCTTTCTCTCAATCAGACTCTCACTGCGTAACACTTTTGCTCGAGGTTCTTTCATTGCTTTTCCTTCTGTTCAAGAGAAGAAGAAGTAGCTCCCACGTGCTTCTATACTAGCGAATATCGAGCAATACAAAAGGCTAGTATAGAAAGGGTATCGCATTTAGAGAAGAATAGTGATGGGAGAACGTCCCTTTCAAGAGCAGCCGGTCAGCCGGCCATTTACTGCACCTGCTCCGCACTCTCAATTCCTGGCCACTCGTTCTAGAGGGGTTCTTTCCGATGGTTAGCCTTATTTCATGACCATGCTTCTGCCTCGTCTCTTTCCTAATTGTGCCCCGATAGATATTCTTTTCTTCCTCTCAGTTTCCCGACCGTAGATGGCCGATTGCCAGGCTCCGCCCTCACTTTAGTTTCCTTAAACAAGAGCCGCACAATTCGATCAAGTCCCACTTTACTTATACAGAAAGAGGGATCCAGCGGTGGTGGAGTACGTTCGGAATAAAAGAGAAAGAGAGGTCCCCCACTAGACGCGCAGTTCCATTCAGACGCACCAGGAGCAATCACACAATGCCAAAAGAGAAATAACTTTCCCTGACCGGGATCGGTTCATGGCACCTGGCAGCACCGAACCTTCGTTTATCTTGACGTGCCAGTATAGGATGAACAGAAGGGCTCTATACACCCGATGCAATCCTATTATGCTCCTTATTAACATTTCATCAGTGTGGGCAGAGCGCGAGAGAGGATGAAGAAGGACACGGTCAATACTACTCAGACAATGACACGTATTCTGCAGTTAATTTAGTCTTCTTCCAGTCTTCCCACTAATTCTGGGACACATTATTAAGAGCCAGTTCCAACCTGTAATTAGCTTAATAAGGTCTTGACGTTCTCTAATCAAATTGCTCCATGAAAAAAATAAATTATTAAATCATATTTTCCTAGGAGTAGCAGCCTAGATAGATTGACATTGGGAGTCTTGTTCAATATTTTATTCTTTTTTAATATATAATTAATAATGAAGAAATAGTGAGACCGTTTGGAGGAATGGATGTGAGAAAATAGTTTTTTTCTTCTTCAAGAAATGAGAGAAAATACAGCGTTGGCTCGACAGAGAGACGAGCTATCCTACACTAAATGGATAGTGTCGAGGTAGATAGCAGATGCAACAGGATGTAGAGGATGAGTGACTGGGAGTTTAAAACTCACTTAGGAGGGGGTCATTTGATCGACATAGAGCGAGTTTAAATAGTTATTATTTTATTTATTTCAAGGTGAGTTTCTTTGCTGCGTTGAGTGCTAGAAGGATAGCCACTGTGTCAAGCTCCTTTTGCATGGGCCGCTCGTTGTCTAAACAAACTTCGCTCGCTCGACTACCTATAAATGGAGTTTAAAAATAATTAACATTAAAATAAATAAAACAGGATGTCCAAAATGTACCGAATAGGGTGAAGACTTTGGTACGAAAGTCCAAGACGGTCGTTACAGGGTTTCCTGTGAGCGTTAGATCTTCTAGGCACGGTAACGAAGAGATAGCTCGGACAGCATCCAATTCAGCTATCCGGTTTGATCGGACATCGAGTGTCACCAAACCATAAAGTTTGGCGAGCCCATCTAGCACTGTCAGCTTGTTTTGAGCTAGTCGGAGCGATTTAAGGTTTCCTAGCTTGGTGTGCAGGTCTGGTAGCTGAGCAATACGGTTGTAAGACAGATCTAATTCCTCCAGGTCTGATAAGCTTGACAAGTCAATCGACCATGAGTTGAGACTATTGTGACTCAAATCAAGAGAGCGCAGTTTGGGGACAAGATGAACGGCCGCCGGATGAACCTCAACAATGGAGTTGTCGGACAAGTTAAGGGAAACAAGTTCTCGCCAAGTGTAGGAGCTATTTGCCTGCCATCAAAACAAAGAGTTCAAAATTACTATAATAGTTTAATTTAAAATATTTGTCATCCTAATGAGATAAAATATGGAAATTAAACTAAGAATTAAGATGAGATGAAAAAAAAACCATTGGCAATAAACAGGCTAAAACGTAAAATAATGCAATGAAAAATGGGACGCAAAGACATCATTTGGAGTAAAATATATATATAAAAAAATTATTTAAAAAGAGGAGATAATCATTGATTTATTTCTACAAGTATGGTTGGATGGTGCTCAGCATCGAATTTGGAACCCATTTTTCCCGCCCTTCTTAAGATTGTGAATCTCTTCTCTGTGTATATATATCATTCCAAACAGTCGGATAACGATAGGACTAGAGCCTAGAGAAGCTGAAGAAAGAATGAGAGAGAGGAAGCAGTTCATATTCATCTTGCGCTCTAGAAACTAAATTTGGAGCAAGGCCAGCAAAGGAGAGCAGACAAGAAGCCGTGCACTATAAAGAGAAGAGCAGGGCGAGAAAAAAAGGAAGAAAAAAAATTTAACCAATTTTGAGGACGGAAGGGAAGTCATAGGATCAAATCCATAATCGAAGAGCTCTACGGAAGAGGCCCCGTAAGATATTTCTTTTTTTAAAAGGTTGAATATACCAATGGAAAACAGAAACACAGTTGCCACAGAAACACAGGTGTCGTTCAATAAATACGAATAAAGAGAAGAGTACGTTACTTTGAGTGATTCCAAGTTCTTGTGGACGTTATCGCAAACCAGAACGTCGATGATCGATTTAAGGCCACACGTTCGGACTGTGAGACTTTCGAGGGTTGCGCGGAGCGGTCTAGCACTGACCAAACTGCTCACATTGGCGCCGTTGAAGCAAAGGTGTTTTAAGTTCTTGAATGCCGAGAGATCGTAGGGAAGATTGTTGAGGATAAGGTTACTGTTTCGGTAGAAATCGCGGCTGCCAATAACCTCCAAAGAGTCGATATTAGACAAGAAATCCAGGACGTGGGCAAAATCTTGCTCCTTGCTCAACTGCTCGGCCGGGGATCGCGGTAGTTGGATCTTTTGTGTGATGGCATGGAGCTGGTAAAGGTATATATAAAACAAATTAAGTCATTACATCAG
The DNA here is from genome assembly GCA_030141595.1 of Chydorus sphaericus. Classification (NCBI taxonomy): domain Eukaryota; kingdom Metazoa; phylum Arthropoda; class Branchiopoda; order Diplostraca; family Chydoridae; genus Chydorus; species Chydorus sphaericus. The sequence continues at coordinate 3,984,555 of CM057931.1, forward strand.
GTCAGATGTGTAAGCTAAAAGAATTATGAGTCAATACCTGCAAAGGGTTCATGGAAATAGGTTTCCCAGATAGAATTTTGGTCTCTGCGTTTAGGTAGAGCTCTGATGCTAACTTCCTGACTAGAGAATAAACTTCATACTCTTCAAACTCAAAGAAAGAACAGAGTTCCGGTGGCAGAGCCTTCTCTAGAAATTGGACAATTTTCTTTAGGTAGATCTCTAGGTCAGCTCTGCGTCTCTCAATGAACTCTGGATCCTTGTTGCCCAGAATCTTCTTGGCAGGCAAAAGGTCTTTACGGAGACCGTGGTTCGTGACAAGTTGCTGGTGAAGGAGATCGAAGCTTTTATAGCGATGTTTTACTAACCACCACACTTCTCCCAATGTAATTTTTATCACGTAGACATTGAAGTCTTCTTCTTTTTCTGTGAATGGGATGCAGACATCTATCCGAGTTTTGGAGAAAACGTAGAGAGCCATAAATAGTATTTTAGTACCGACAGAAACTCAATTGCCAAAATCGATTGGCAAATGTTTTATCGGATAATAAAGGCAGCAAAGTGACGCGTACTTTCTGCGACTTGGCTTGGAAAGTGTTGTTTACAATGGTAGCAGTCGACGCAGCGACATCAGCTGTTTTTGACAGTAACCGACAGCGCCAGCCACTCAGCCAGTAAATAGCTCCCGCTGTGACATTCAAAAACTTAACAAACTATAAGAAAAAGCCTTATCGTCAAGATCAAAATGTGTTCCTTGCCTAAGTTGATCGAATTCGAATGCAGTGTTTCTCAAACTGACAAAAAAACATGCTCCCTTAAATTAAAGGTATGCTTGAAGCTAATATTATATTTTCAATTATTATGTAATGTTGTTGTAATGACAGTCATTCAAATTTCACCTTTTCTCATAATTTTTATAATAATTAGATTGCCGACAACACTTCTGCGAATAACGAAGGAAAACAGCTTAAAGACATGGAAATCGAGGTACCTGCTTCCGAGTTGGCGAGCGCTGTCTATATTCTGCAGCAAGCCAGGGATCAAATTGGAGCCTTGGTGCAGCAAACAAAAAAATCCTGATGGTTCACAATATGCTATTTGTATGTACACTATTACTTATAAGAATTTGAGTAATAAATATTATTGGGATTTTTAGAATTAGTTTATCTAATTTACTTTTAGTATTTCATTAATATAACAACCACTTTCTTTAAAAATGACAGCAAATTTTAATCATAAAAAATATTACTGCTGAGTATACAGTAGTGCTTTTTTTTAGAGTAAAAAAATAATTATTGTTATCAAAATACTAAGGATACATTGGTATATTTATTGTATGCCTGTTAAAATTTAACAAGTAATTGCAAGATTGTGGAATAGAGAGTATACAGAAAAAGAGTGAAATTCAAGTGGGAAAATCAGGAAAGAGGATTCAGGATGTAGGCCTATGTATAACACAGCTGTCAGTCTCACGTCCCTGTTGAAGTATTATGTATCGCAACCATGTTTTTCTACTAATAAACTGTGCGCAAAAGTAGAAATCCGACCTCTAACAGTTTAACGAAACTGTTTCATCACAGAGTAAACAACAATATCAGACAATAATAGGTGGCTTAGTCTCCTTTTTAGGTTGCACTGTGATCCATTTCTGAATGAACTGCCTCTCAATCTCGCGTGCCTTGACCACAGAAGCAGGATCATTCGGATTCGATGCCCTGAGATCAATATGGTGGGCTCCTTCAGGTATGATTATGGCCACGATGGAATCGGATAAGGTCTTTGTAACACCTCCCGTGCTCCAGGGATCAAGCAGCCCGTTACTGAAGATGATGTTGGAAGAGGTGGTGATATTCTTTCCACCGTAAATCAAAGGAGCCATAAGAGGACGAGGATTAACCTTCCATTTCTTTTGGCACGTTTGTGAGTACTTTTCTAAACTCCAAGGCTCCGGATCAAACATATCGTTTTCTCCGTCAGAGCACATGGGCATAACCATTTCGCTGCAAGCCTATGACAAGAAAATTTGGTAGATAATACAATTTTAATCATTGATATGAGATTTATTACTATACCTGAAAATCCCATCCCATATCTCCTAAGGATTGATCTGCTTGTTGACCAATATCAATACAGGCTGTCTGTCCAGTGAAATTAGAATATATGGACAGTCCCTGAAAAAGCTCGATTAGAAGGGCATGGTCATCGAGACTAGAGTTAGTTAAATGTTCGCACACCGCCTATTAAATGCATAAATGGGGATAATTAAGAAAACTTTCACATAATAATATTACTAATAAAGAGTCAACGAACCTTAACAGGATATGCGGGTAGGGGAGCAAGAAAGTCAGCTGAGTAGGGGTAATTGACCATCGCGAGATTACCCCACACATCCGTGAGCCACTCCCTAAGCTTCATTACATCCTCTGAAGTATTGAGGGGGCGGCAGAGATTCCAGTTGACTCTCAACCATTCCTTTCCGGTCGCTTCATGGAGACCAAATTATAATAATGTAAGGTACTAAATTATAATTTTGCTAAAAAATATACCATTAGCAAGAACATTCGTTAGAGCTTTCCAGGAGTTTCGAATTGTGTTGGCGCACTCTGCTCCGGCAGTGGCAAAGTCGGCAGTGACCACCCTATTAAAAGCTCCACATGGAGTCAATCCTGTGAACTGCAAAATAGGGGCAGAAGCCGCAATCGCTCTGCATAAAAAAGATCGAATATGTGAGATGAATATTTTTTAGACTTTGGCTTTGACTATTTATCTTACCCTGTTATGATGTGTGGATACTTGAGGCGCATCCAAGCTGAGAGCATGCCACCATAAGACCCACCAAAAGCAATAACCGGACTGTCTCCAGCCCCTGGTGTGGTGGATTTGACATAAGAAACAAGTTCGGCGAAATCGGCAAGTGCTTGCTCCGAAGTCAAATATCCCAAATATTTCAAATCCTGAAAAAACCTTGGTTTAAAAAAATATCAAGTTTCAAGGTGTAATATAGATATTTACTGAGAAGGAGTTGTTGCCATAGGGTAATGATTTTCCGTAATATCTGTGTTCAGCGAAGAGGAGCATAGCCCCGAATTCGGGAGCTATATCCCACATGAAACCCTAAAATAAATCAGTATTTGACATTAATAATTTACTTTAAAAAAATTATGCAATAGGTTATACAAGTAGATTTCAAGAAAAAACTGTGCAAAATCTGCAGCAACTCTTTGGTGTGTTTTGAAATATCTGTTATCTTTGCTTAATAGATATTTTGTTACTTACTGTGTTCTGTGCAAACCATTCAATGTCTCCTTCATTTCCAGTGTAAAAAAATATAGGCCCCCCATTTCTCTTCCAGTAGGTGGTATTTATCAAATACCTTTGTGGATAAAGGTCTTGATTTGCAAAACTGAAATGATCAACCTAGAAAAAAAGGAGGAAAAAGTTATTGACCTGCGCCTTTTTTGAGAGTTATAAAAAAAACGAAAATTACCTGCTGTTTATAGTACAGGGTTTTCCATTCGTATCCCAAAGAGAAGACGAACAGGAAACTCAAAGTGGAAGTGAAAATCCACAGACCCATGTCCTTTATGGCACGAAATTAAAATTGGAGTTATGTAATGTTTGAATAAATGAGAATCGAACTGAGAGCATCCAGAACGTGTTCACTACTTCACTTGCTGATTTCCTATCAAATGAACTTGGAAGTGGTCACGTCGTAGCCAGTCAAAATCAAAACAAATTGATAATCTTGCATCCGACGGTCCGACCTCAATCAATCAGCTGACCATCTACAGAGTTGCCAGACTGTTCAATTTGTACAAGGGTATCTGACGTCACGTTTTCAGTTGTCAGTCAGCTTCGTCTGTTTCAAAAACGGAAACTTTGTAAACATGGCCTCGTCAGTGCCAAAGAAAAGAATTAGAGTTTCCCGCAAACCGAAAGCTTCTCGTAATCCCTTATTTGAAAAATGGCTGCAAGAAATGAAGGATGAAGCAGAGAGAAAGGACCTCAAGACTAAATTTGCGTATGCCAAGGTATAATTACTTGTCATCATTGGTAAATGTTCTCTGTTAGGAATCTCAAACTTAAGTTCTCTATTATTAGATACCCAAATCGTGTGGTAATAATTTTCTTGATAATTAGGCACTCAAATCTTTGCAAAAATACCCACTACGATTACACAGTGGTAAAGAATGCAAAGTACTTCAACATTTTGGCACGGTATTGTGTCAGCAGCTGGATAATAAACTAGAAAAATACCTTGCTGATGGAGGTGAGTCATAATTAAAACTCAATGTTTTAAATTATATCTCATGACTTTTTGTTACCATTTAAATTACATTTTAGGTGTGCTGGAGGAATCAGATGGCTTTTCAGATGATGATGTACCAGTTCCTCCTCCAAAGGCCTCAAGAAAATCAGCTGCACAAAAGAATCCTTCAAGTAGAGAGAGGGAGTATATTCCAGCTCGTCGTTCAGGTACATAATACTGCTTCAGATTTTCAATATCATATTTAAAATATTCATTAAAATACCTTTGTATTGCACTTTTTAAGGAGCTTATGCTCTACTATTGGCTCTTCACAAACATTCTGGGAGCAAAGGATATTTATCAAAGACTGTACTTCTTGAAGCGGCCCAACCATATGCCGATGTCTCATTCACTGCCAAATCAGTCGTCGATTCTCAGTACTACACTGCTTGGTCTTCAATGGGCACTTTGATTAAAAAAGAGTTAGTGGAGAAAACCGGCAATCCAGCCAAGTATCAACTGACCGACAGTGGTCAAATCCTAGCAATACGATTGGAAACTGCTGAAGCTGAACTGGGCGGCTCTCCTACCGTCGGCTATGTGGGTTTCAACGCTGCTAGTCCCTCGCCTTCTCCATCAAAACCATCAACATCACGCGCTGTGAAGAAAACGACTATACCCAAAGCTTCATCGAACCAAACAGATCCAATCGTTGTTCCATCGGCAAGCAGTTTAAAAAGGCCCATTCCAAATAAAACTCCAACAAAGTCATCCCAGCCAGTAGATGACGTCATACTCGTCGATGACGATGAATTCGACCTATATCCTTTGATGACTCCCAATTTCAGTGAAGGGGCTTCGGCTGGCAGTAACAAACCTTCTACAACCAGAAATCATATCTCGCAACCATCCGAGAAAACGTCTATAAAAGACAAGCCGAACTCCGTCTCAACCAAGACTTCTGTACCGCATCAAAATCCATCTACCTCCAAAGAGATATGTGACGGACCCAGCAGAGATATTATTTTCCTAGACCAAGACTACGAGTTCGTTAGACCTCCAGTAGCGCACCATCCACCAAATAAGAGAACCGCGTCCAGTTCTTCAGATCCGGCTATGGATGAAATCATTTTCGGTGAAGAAGCCGAAGCTCGAGCCGAAGCGCTTCTTAGAGCACCCAGTTTCTCTCATGACAGCATCAAGTTGAAACCAGGGCAATACGACATCGTTTTGTGCGTTGATAATGCCGAAGTTGCTGGGTAAATATTTTCATTTATTTCACATTTTAATCTTATTTTTGCCTTTCAATAAAGATTTTTTTTCCTTCAAAATGACAAACAGGAGCAAACACAAAGAGACAGCCTTAAAGGCTTTCCAAAATTGCGGCGTTCCCACCGATTTCCGTAAACTAGCGGTTGGCGATTACCTGTGGATCTGCAAGCCTCGCCCAGGTTCTGGATTGAATCCTGATAATGAATTGATTCTACCATACGTTGTGGAAAGAAAGCGGCTGGATGATTTGGTACAGAGCATCAAAGACGGGCGATTTAAAGAACAGAAAGTATGCGCTCATCCTTTCTTTCCCTATGTTTGTCTCTATTTTAAACAAATTTCTTTTCAGTTTCGAATGGTTAATAGTGGACTTCCTCGGCCCGTCTATTTAGTGGAAGAATTTGGGAACCGTCAAAACCTCGGAATCCCAGAAGCTAGTATGATGCAAGCCATAGCTAACACGTTGATGATTGAAAAATTTCAAGTCCACTGGACTAAAAGTTCGAATGAATCCGTCGCTTTTCTTGTCGAAATGACAAAACAGTGTGCTCAGATTTATAAGGTAACTTATTGCATTAGGCATGCATTAAATTAACTTTCGAATGGTATTTATTATCATTCGATTCCATGTTATTCATCTAGGACAAAATAGTTACAAGTCGATCCTATCGTGAAAATGCCGGAGCGGATTGGCAAAACCGTTTGGTGACTTTCAAGGAATATTACGTTAACTCAACTAAACAAAAGGTTAAGACTGATAGAAATATATATCAATCATTAATGCTCATATATTCCACTTTGCATGTACAGCCTGTTTCGGTGACTCAAATGCTAGCCAAGCATCTCATGCAACTCTCGGGGCTTTCGGTGGAGAAATCAGAAGCCATAGTCAAAAGCTATCCTACACTAAAATCATTGATGGACGCGTATCGAGCTGCGGGATCTTCCAGTTCCCAGCTATTGGCCAATCTCGAGTACGGGAAATCTGGAAAAGCCAAGCGGAAAATTGGTTCAGCTGTCAGCGGAACGATAGCTATGCTCTACACTCAGAGAGATTTTGGAACAATGTGATAGGTTTGGATTTCTCTGTTGTCTCTTTTCTACTCAAACCGGGCGTTAAAAGCAAATAAATACATTTGTTCACTTTTGTAATTTGCGGTTTCAAAATTTAATCCTTTTAAAAGTTAGGATAATTTATCATTTATAGATACCTGTAAAGTTCATTAAATTTTGCTTTTTGTTGGTCAGTAGATTTATACCGGTTAAGTATTTTTAAACATAATTTGAAATCATCATTTTTTTTTTTTTTTGATAAATGAAAATTTTTCGCCAAAATAATTTCAAAACGTACTTTAAAATCATATTTCAAACCTGATAGTTATTGTATTTGTGGTGAGAATAGATACATGCATTTCTATTTATAAGGGGTTGCAAGTCGAAATACTGATAATCCTCTCAGTTTTTGTTACGAATAAAATGGGATATATGTATTCAGACGATGCCTTACATAATATGTTGCGACAGAGTTATATTATGCAAGAGATAATCGCAAACAAGGTTATAAGCCCTAAACCGTATATATAACTCTCCGTTCCCACCTAAGATTATGAATGAGACATGTGAAGGGTTCAAGATTGAAATATCTTGGAAGCTGCTGATCAAGAAAGAATTCCGAGGTTGTCACCTTGTTCACACACCGTCGTCTTAGAGCGGATGTGAACGTTGGTCGATTGATTCCACCAACGGTTGTATAACTATGAGTGACAAATCGCTTCCGGGCGGGTCAGCACGCTGATGCCAACAGGTTGCTCAGTGAGAATGCTGCCTTCATCATCGGACCAGAAGCTGCCAGAAAGAAGGACGGAAGAAACCAAATGAAGAGGTATGCAGAACGAAGAAGCGAGAAGAGAGCAACTGGTTGGGCCAAGTCCTCGTAGTAGCCCGAAACCCGTCGTAAGGCATGCCCTTCCGTCTCACCCTCCATCATTTTTTTTTAAATTTCAATATGAAAAGTGGTGGTACGAGTGGTTGTTACTGAACACAAATTCAACCGGTACAAGTTAAACAAAATATTAATATGACTCTAGCAATATGTTCAACGACTATAGGAATTCCGAGTTTTACTTCAAATTTGATATCCCATCACCACGAACGCATAATCACATTATACGTACGCATTTAAAGTCTGCATATCTAGAACTGTTAGACTTCTAGAACTGGATAGATAGATCTATTGGCATAAGCTTCATAAATAAAAGCCGCCGAGAACAGTTCATCAATTCAATCCCCGACGAATTAATACCACTATCATCAAACAATTATTAACCATCACTTTTTCATATTATTAATTATTGTATTCTAAATTATTATCAGTCAGAGACTGAAATTTGACTGATGGTACTAGATGTAGGTCATCGACTTACATCCATTCTACCATTTGTGCGGTGTCTGGCAGCGGATCGAGCGGGCGGGCGGGCGGGCGACAGCAGCATTTAGGGTCCGTCTACCGGCTACTACCGCCCGCTTCTCGGCAGATCAAAACGCTGCATTTCCGCCCTGCTAGCACATTCGAAGAAATATAATTGATGTGCAAAAAGGAAAGTAGGAGATTAAATATTGATCTACATATGGGTTAATTGTGAAATGTTGGTATAATTCAGCAAACCTTCTACGACGGGAAATGACATCACATAAGCATCCAAGAAACGTCCGCATTTTTCTTGCAAAGTATTCGCCAATTGCTTAGAAATCCTGCACATCGATGCACGTGTCCATATCGCAATGACTGATGATTAGTCGTTGGGTAGCTTATGACTGTAACTTCAAGATAAGGAGATCCTAGGATTCATCCATTAAAGCTGAAAATTTAAAGAGGTATTCAAGAAATTAATATGTATACTATTGTTTCAATCAGCGATAGCATTGGTTGCGGACACAATATTCCATGAATGCAAAGAATGTTACAAAACGGATTTTACAATGCATTCCCGCAATATCGAGATAGGACCGACTTAAGATTGGTAACTATCTTGTATTTTATGAATAACAAGATTATGGCTAACGTAAACACTATTTTTCAATTTAATCAAATTTTCAGTTTATCCAACAAGTACCGCACAACATATTTTGTAAATTTGAGCACATCGTTGTTATTTTGTTTTCGACAACAGAGATTCGTTCGAATTTTTTTGTAGACATTGATGCAGTGGGCTTACATTTTTTTTTAAATTATCGACGTATTGCCTATTGTTTCGACCTACAGACCACCTTGGATTCCAAGGCTCCAAGGAAAGAAATTGATTTAAATGAAGGGAAAATAAACTACAAAATATGTATTTTTCGATCGAGATAGGTTATCATCCGAATGAAAATGTGCTATGGGATCTTCCAGCAGGAATATCATGTCAAAATTCTATTAGCATCACATCTTCATCTTCGATGCAAATAATTATATATATATCTCGGAAGGATTCAACTTCTTTACACTAATAACTGCCCAATTGCCATCAGTGCACCGATTCCTCACAACTTACGATGTACTCTTTGTCATGATTCACGAAGGATCACGAAGGATCTTCACCTATCAAATTCTATATTTGATTCAGCACTCAATACCATGGCATAACATTTCCACCATCACGTATGCGATAAAAATTATCTTTTGGGATTCTGTTTACGTCGCTCTTTCGGTAACTCACCAGCAGGGTAATGACCCAATGTGAGTTTTATTTTTTATTTTTTTTTTTAAATATCAAGCTTCGTGTACCCACTCATAGATGTCGCATCTAGTTGGAAATGGGGAAGAATCTGTTTGAAAAAGCGAGAACAATTTCGATGTAGTAGTAACACGGATCTCCTCTCTCGATGCGTGATCCGGTGGCCGCGAGAGGAGAAGGAAAAACAAAAAGAGGAATGAGTGAAACGACCATCAATCCGCATGTATTATGAACACTATTGGGTTTTATTGCTCAGCACCAGCTCGGGTGGAAGTAATGTAAACAAAAGTCCTCGTGAATGTGTCTGCGACGCTGTGTGTGAAATGTTCGGGACACAAATTGAATGACGCCACAGCTAACGGATTTCGCCTCTTTTGTGACTTTTTAAAACAATAACAGAGAAGACGAGGAAAAATTGACTTTTTTTGTTATTGTGAACAAGAAGCGCCTCCGCAGCGAAATTTAACACCTGATCGATTTACTCCAACAGGGTGGAAAAAGAATCCTTTTAAACTAAAATATTTTTTTCCGTCTTCGTGTGAGTGTGGCTGGGGGTACGACCGCGCGTTCCTGTAATAACATAAATATATATAAGCCCAGACTGAGAGATTATTGGCCCGCCCCGACCGAAACTCACACGAGCGTGATTGTATACGACCGAACCTATTGACCTGTGCGGATAGGTCAGAGGTTGTTTGAACAGAGGAGGGAGAAAAAGTGGGGTAGGGAAAGGTCTCAGTTGGCCTGTATCGTAAAAAAATATCGAAGAAATATAGCTTTTTTTTATCGTCTCGCAGGTTTTTTCTCTTAAATGGTTCTACACAGCTCTGGTTTCAATAAACGGTTCCCTCTTTACAGAGAAAAAGGAAAAAACTTCACTCTTTTTTAGTTTATGTGTCTCTTTGACCTGAAACCTGGGAACCAGATTACGCTCTACAGCAGCGTGCAGAAAAGAAAGTGTGTGCGGATGTCTGGATTCACCGAAAATTGCACCCGTAAATCAACCGGCCGTCGTATCTATCCTCTTCGTCCGTCGTCCTCCTTTTTATCATTTTTTTTTCGGTATGTCGGTGTGTGGGGGCGTTTTTTTCTGGGTGCACACATACCAGCAGATCCTTACTATCGATATATGTGCTGTGTGTGTATATATTTATCATGAGGAGGCCACCCATTAACATATCAGCTTACCAGCAGCAGCTATACGCACGTTTTTTTTATCAGCAGGAGCAGAGCGCGCGGTCAGAGTTCATCACGGCGAGGCTAGAGCTATGGCTTGGTCATTTATTTAGATGTTGGAGAGAAAAAAAGGAAGGAGCGCCACCAGAGTAATGAGAGGAGCGGCGCTGGAATATAATGGACGCCTGTTCCCCTCGTTTCTAGTCGGACGTAGGAATGTAGTGCGCGCTGCGTGTCGCCCTTTGATAAGAAGACGTGGAAAGGAAGCATCACTAAGGGGAAAAGTAGAACTTGATGAGTAATCCATGCCGGCTAAACTCATCGACTTTTTTCCTTTTTTGGCCGAACGTCTGCGGATTGAATCAACTTTGATCCAGCTCGCAATATAGGTAGAAAAACGGCTGGAATAGCAATCAGTGATGCGTACCACTCGACCATCGTTTTTCTCTCTTGGTTCTTAGCCAAGAATAATGGAAAACAATTGGGTGGTGTATTATATAGAAAAGCTTTCCGTCGACGCCATCTTGCAAGCTTAGTCATTATCTACCTTGGTAACCAATCAGGATAGACTTATCTCTGCGGTCGGGACCCGCCACTATGCTGCTTTTTGTCGATCCGCTTTTATCTCGTCCCCTTAGTCTACAAGCAATCTGTTCTACTTTTTCTGGTCCAATCAAAAGTTGAAAATAAGAAATGCCTTGCCTTCGACGGCGCTACGGCTGCAAAAGGAAATCCGCCTACTTCCGCCTGAAAGGTAAACGATAAACCCGGTAGAGATCGATCAAAGTCGGCACGCCGGAATGATCCTGGCACACTACGGCTCTCTCTCGCTGCGATTTGTCTCCGCGAGTACCGTAACGCATCTTTTTTTTTTCTTTTCCTTTCTATCGATTGAAGACGGCTGTGCTTGGTTTATATATAATATATATATATTTTTTTCTGCCCTTTCTCTCTACTTGTTCTATTGATTCGAGAACGTCAAATCGGTCCACGAATTGGATCTTTGACGGAAGAAGAAGAAGAAGAAAGAGGGGTGGAGATGTTTGATCGGTGGGAATGTAGTAGTACGTACTGGATGCTGTGTTGTGTGTGCCCAGCGATCAATGGGGACGATGAAGTGAGGCGCAAAGTTGGAGCACCAAGGAAACGAGGGAGAGCTTCCCCTCAAGAGCTTCCCTCGATCGGCGCTTATTGCCGACGAGTGACGCGGCCCTTGGGAGTCTTGCTAGCTCAATTTAGCCGGACTTGTACGACTCTACCTGCACCTCGGAAAGAGTAATAATAGAGAAGGAAGAAAAAAAACTTGCCACTTGCTTATATTCCATCCGCATACAAATAGTTTCATCATGTTGGAAAAAAAACAGCTCGATAATTTCGGATGTTGATAATTAATCTCACCTGTCATTGGGGATGACTCGGTGCTCATCGTCTGTAATCAATTAAGCGGGCGGGCCTGGAGGAGAAACAAACATGTTTTTCACACGCTTAACGACTCTCTCTCGTTTTTAAAAGGCTTCGCTCTTAACGTTAAAAGTAATTTGGCACAGGATTATTCTTTCATCTTTAAAATAACAGCAACGAAAGGAAAAAAAAACAGAATTGTTCTGTTCTTTTCTTTCCATGCATCAGGTTACGTCTCTGGCTGCTGGCCCTGTGATATTTCACAGTTTATTTCAGATTTATTACCCAAAGTGGCATTTTTTCACTCTTGAAAAATAAACATTTCTTATGTGCTCCCTTCGTCTTCTTCTCTTCTCACATGTTTCACCCGAAACTCTCGTCCTAGTCGTAGAGGTTCAAGTGGCTCCAAATAAATAATCTAAAAAAGCTTTCAACATGCAGAGATCGGAAGGAATGATTACTCACTGTTTCTGGCAAAAGAGGGGAGCGAGAACAAAAACTGAAATGCGTTTAAAAAGGTGCTTTTCCGCTCGACCAGCAATGATCTTTTCATTCAATCGAGGACGACTACTACATCCACTTTTCCAGGTTATTCATTCGCGATGGCTCCCCGTGTTCCTTCGTCTTTTCATCGCGGGCTCGACAACAATAGACCCCCATGGCCATATATGCGTGTTATTGGCAGGAATATAATACATGAAGGAAAATCCTGATGCATCAGCAGTAGCTCATAAAAAAAAAGAGGAAAGAATGGTTTCTCAAGTAGGTTTTATACAGTTAGTACCTTGATGGGCAGGTAACTGGAGACTCCACTAAGAGTACACTTCTTCTTACCTAAAAGCACCTTTCAAGAATTCCACAGGAGAGGATCGTTTTACAAGGATTCTTTTTTCGAGAGAGCTTCTCTTTTGTGGTAGATGTATAGGGGAACAACAGCCAAAATGTTATCTCTAATACCGGACATGTGTAAACAATTATCCTTTGATCGACACGGCGGGAGGTGGAACTACAAAAAATGTTTTATAGGAATTTATATTGTTTTGTTCCAGAACCGTTGTATAAAAAGTCTATGGGAAAATTGTAACCGGCATCATATTGACTTGAAATCAACCCCTTACTTAGTTGTCCAACTGGAATACCCCCCAAAAACTTGTAAGGTAAAAGGTAGTACATGTCTCTATTTATAAAGTGACTCTATTCATCGTCATCTTCGTCGAGTGGGGCGTTGGCAGCGTGCGGTCTCCTATACGACGCACAAATCGGCTTTTTGTGTCCTCGTACTACAATTTTACGCATGGCCGTCTACGTATACAGCTATGGCACACACGGCCACTCGATGATGCTGGAACGCGCGCCACGGGGGTGTGTCGTCGTCGAGCTATACCTACTAAGGAAAATACCCCCCTCTGACAAATGATATCAACCGTTTTTTTTTCTCTCTCCTCACTCTATATTGACGTTTAGAGTAAAAATGATTTTTTTTTTGGCGACAGCCGTTTTATTTACCATCATCAGCTCATGGATCAGATTTCAGTTAGCTGGCTTGTAATATATTGCTCAAGGAAATTCCCGTTGAGAATTGTAAACAGTTTTATCGATGGACTCGTGGGTATCAAGTAGCCGAATTAAGCTAAATATTTCACCATCATCACGCTCTTCTCGAATGATCATCAGTAAATGATATAGACACTACAAACATTCCAATAGATTTCACCTTTTATTATTTCCGATTGCGCCATGCAGAAGCTATGAAATTAAATAAAAAGGGGAGAGGAGAAGAAGAAAAAAAACGGGTCCTTGCTTAATGAAAACATTCCTTTCTCCAACTGCAAGACCGGTACTATACTACTTGGCGCGGAATTCCGGCGGTGTTGAATTGCGTGCCTGCCTGATCCGGCTTGAGAGAAAATGGAATCCCGCAACCGCCGTCGAGCCGAAACGAATCGGATGTCTTTCAAGGTGCTGTATAGGCATCACCATCGCACTGCTGCGTGATGCTGACACTGCCCAATCAGAAAAGAGCCATATACAATGTCCAGCCACCAGGGGATTGATTATTATTCCTTGTAAACCGATACACGGCATCCTGTCACACTAAACGCCAAAAAAGCATTCCATGATGTTATGCGCTGCGATCCTATATCGTATTTGTGTGCTATGCAAAATACGGTGTATGTGTGTGTATATATTTCCAGGTGTTTCCTTTCGTGTGTGTACGCCCACCATAAAGGTGTTGTTTCCTTTCATCTACACTATAAGTCAATTAGATCTCAATAAATCAGTTTGAAATGAAAAGTCATTTTGTGCGCACGCAGCTGTGCTCTCCTCGTTAAGCAATCCAAACGATGAATAAAGGTGGATATATAGAGGGGAGTAGAGAGAATCAATTGAAGCTGCTGGATGCTGTGCCCCCCTTCACTTATTGTCCTCTCCCTTTACTATAAGGTTTAAACAGATATAGAGGGTGTCCAGGTGTACGCACGCAGAGCTTGCACAAACAGAGCGCAGGTTTTCTGGCACCCTCCCTCTCTGCTGATCCAATCCTGAGGGAGGAAGATTCTCCCCCTTTTTTTTACTTTGGGTTGCTGCTGTTATAGACGAGCTCAGCCAGCCGGGGCTTAAACGGATCAACAACAATCAGCAATCCCGTGCAGTTGCAGGAGCGGTATTAGTGCAGCGGCATATTATGGCGGGCCTTCCACCCCTACGAGAATGTATATAAACGACTTGACAATCATTCGTGTGCTAATATCAGAGACTAGCTCTTATTAGAGCCTAGAAAGCGTAAGCATATAAAATGGGTCGTTATTCACCAGCAAAAAGGAAATGGTTGGGCAATCAAAATCCCTTTTTCGGTAATAGAAGTTTTTCCTAGATATATAGCTAGGCGGATTTGTTATTGACCGAGCACATACGGCGGTGATGCATTCTAGATTGAATGAGGCAATATTTGTGTTGGATGTTATTCCTCGAGCCAGGTGAGGAGGGGGAGAAGAGTGTATTTTCCCGATCCTCTATACTACTCTGGATTGTGTGTATATAAAGTATATAAACCTAGCCCAAACATACACACACACACACACCTAAGCATCATTCAACCATCTGCCATCCGCAGCCCACACCACTTGTATTCCTTGGGTTGAGTTTCCTATTGTGAATTTCTTTTTCTCCATTTTATATATAGTTCCACGTCGTCTCTCTCTATCTCGGCTTTTCAATTAAAGTTTTGTATGTATACGTAACTCGAAAAGGTAATTCGATTCTCTCGTTTAGGAGAAGAGAGGGTCTGTCGCTGTTTTGAATCAGCTTTGTTGTTGTTGTTGCTGCTGCGCTGTGGTTTCTGGAAATTGAAATTGTCATGTTCAGGAGTTTGGTTATAATCAGCACCTTCAGAGAACTGCTCCCCTCCATTGATGTATCTTAAAATAGAAATTCTGTTGAATAGGAAGGACCATATTATCTTGTCACCTCTTTGTAGACAGATTGCATCATTGAAAACCGGATTTGATGGCACACCTATGATGATTAAAAAAATTCCCACGGAAACGATCGAGGTCATTTGTGATTAGCACCTTATAGAAAACCAGATGTGTGTCGAAAAGGTAGCCATCAGCCCATCATCATCTGTTTTTTAGCACATTCTCACGATCTGTCTTTGATGAAGAAGATGAAGAAAAAAAGTATCGATTTCCAGTTTCTTCGCTCGACAAATCTTCAATTGTCAATGGACTGTTATTGGTTGGGAACAGTCATTTGAGGGGAGGCGCGGCTTGTAATCGGAGTATACCAGCAGAAAAAAGGGGCGAAAATATAGCTCCCCTTCATATAAATTAACCAAGACAAGGTACCATGGGAGTATAAGGAGGTAACTTTGCGCGGGGCCGCTCCTAGTATAAGCAACACTATTTCAGGCCTTCTTTCTCACCCAACGTTTTTCTTTTTCATCACCGCCTTTTGACAAGAATTACGCCGACGACGGCGGCGTCCAAGAAAAGAAAAAAAAACTGTCAGTCTTTGATTTGACATTTAACTATTCTTAATTGAAATGAGATATGAAAAGAAAAGAAAAAAAAGTAGGTAATCTTCAAAAAGTAAGAAGGTACGGTAGTCTTTATAATTAAAAGTGCTCTTTAGTACAGTAAAGGATTTGATAACTGGAGCGTGTATAATAAAAACACGGCCGAGACGCCTATATAGTAGTACTCTCTAGGCGTTAAATGAATGCTTCCTATTATAAATATAGAGCTCACGCGGGAAATGTGAGTGGTGGCCGGCTGGTATCCCCCCTGCCCGTCCTCGTCGTCGTAAATATCAAAGAGAATAAAAGAATGAAAGGGAAGCTAGCTGCCCTCATATATACGAGTTTCTCTCTCTCCCTCACTTTTCAGTCCATGCCAGATGGAAACAAATGGCCGCTCTCGTCGCGTCACCATCATAGCAGCAGCAGCAGCCTGATTCGATTAACGCCAACCTCACCTTGAGCTCAATTGATGCTGCCCGCTCTGTATAAAAGAGGAAGAGAACTCACAATATGAAGCGACGCTATACCTTCCATGCGGGTCGTTATCGTTTTCATCATAATCATCATCGCGTTATGGTTCGTGGGGAGGATGATTGGTCGCTGCGTCGAGGTGTAATATTTATAGGTAGCGTAATAACGTAATTGAATCCGCGGCCCTCCTTACTTTCCTCACGCAGTAGAGTAGATGATGGATCGTGCAGGATCAAGCGGCTCGGCAAAAGGATTTGCATATGATCCGACAACAAATCATAGTTGAATAAGGCATCAACGCACTTGATTGTACATACCTGCTCCAAGTCCCACATATCCTTTTGTTAAAAAAAAAGAAGACATAAGAAAACTAAACAAGGAGAACGTATATAACGTTAATGAGGAAACGCCGTTCGTGATGGCGGTGGCGCAAGTACCTCGTTAACTAGCCGTCCAATCGTTGGGCGCCGTCATCGATTATCCTTTTTTTTTTAAATGCTGCAGAGATATACGGGTCATTTATTTGTCCAATCAGCCTGAAAAATAGAGACACGCGCGCGACTTTAGGCCATCTAAACCGCCATCATAACTCATGAAACACGAACGCCTCCCTCCTCTTTATATTCAGCAATCCGGAATAATATAAAAGATTATTGGGTACTTAAACTTCAATAAGAGTAATGATACAAACAATTTCCTGTGCAGAAAAAAAGAAGCATTATACATCAAGCGCCAAAGTTCAAATATTGACTCGTCGACGAGAGAAGCTGTTATTTGATGGTGCTGCTTCACTTTGTGTCTAGGTGTGCGCAACTTTGTGTCATCACTTTTGATTGTGTTAAATCAGAAAGGACAAAAAAAAAAGACTTTGGGTCATTGTTGTATCGCCATCAGGAGAAGCACGTTCTTGTCGGGATGGACGGGAAATTGAACTCGATCTACCCTGGGAAATCAATGCGTGCGGTACTACGAGAGAGAGAGAAAAAAACCCTCTAACAGCTGACCTTTTCTCTTAGAGTATCTACTACTGCGTGTTTACCGGGCGCTAAAAGGTTTCTTCCTCCTCTTCCTACAAAAGAGGTGTCCAGATGTGAACATGTGCCAGCCAGGGGGTGGGAGGATAAAGTTAGAACGAGAGAGAAAAAAAGGATCCTATATATTACCTGGCATCTCCCCCCTTTTTTCGTCGGCTGCTGTATCCAATCTCCATAAATGGGTGCGCATTTGGTTAACTATGTATAGTGCGCGCACGGGGCGCACTTGAGTAATGGGCGACATGCCATCGACGCTGCCATATAAAACCGCGCCGGCCATATTTATACGACCGACGTGAAAAACAGGGATCCTTCCAGCTCACACAATAGGCCTCTTTCGACCGAAGGGGAGAGAAATTCACGGTCTCTCCCCCCTGCTTTACTATTCTGATTGAGATGCTGATGAGTATTGGCTCTAGGGAGGGGGGAGTTGAACCTTTTATTTTATATATCCCAACGGATTTTCATACGGAATGAATTGGACAAGTGGATCAAATTGTTCTAATCACGCAGATGCTCGAAAAAAATAGGATCGCGTTCCTTGACAGGTAGGGACCGCCCACCGATCAATGATGCACCAACTCTTCTTTCCTTAGGTAAAAAGAGCTGATGACATAACCAACGTACTGGGCTGAATGCCAAGAGCAGGAAACATCCGCACAGCACTCTATGCGATCCTTCCGTGATTTGCTTTTTTCCCCGATGGGGCGGATGCTGGCCAGGAGCACTCTCTGACTTTTTTTTTTCTTTTTTGTTAACATACATAAGGCTATACCAAATAGATGGGAAAGCGTGACTAGGAGCGATCCCAGAGGATTGACTTTTGACCGCAGGAAAAGAAGAAACAAGGACATCATCATATAATCGAAATCTGGGACAATCTATTATTAATTTACCTGGAAATGATTTCCAATAGTATCAAAGATATACAAACAATTCTTAATGAAGGATAGATCCCACCGCCGAAGGTATTGATTTGTTTCTGTTCCATACGGGACGTCTTCTTCTCTTCTTGCAAATACATCATGGGGATCCAAGCTGGGCCGTCGGCCAAGGTAAACACCAATTCAGGAGCTGCTGGGGTTCCCTGTGTACAAGCTTTCCTCTGGGGCTATATCCACCCAATCTCTTCCATCATTTTCCCCTCTCTCGCCCGGCACATGTCACGACGGCGACGTGGAGATGAAAGAGAAAGAGAGAGAAAAAACACGCGGCCCGCTGCTATGGCTGATGTTTCAATGGATGTATATAAGGTAACGCGCATTAAGTGAGGCTGAATGTATAAAAAAAGGGAGAGAGAGGGGAGTTATGATGGGGGAGGAAGAAGAAGAAAAAAAAAAGATTTCAGCTTTGGCGCGTGCGAGAGAGAGAAGCAGATCCACGGAGCAGCAGCACACGGGGAGAAATGGCTTTTCGCTTGAATGGCGGCGGCGGTAGCGTCGGCGTCATCACATCCTCTGAATATAAGGGGGGGAAGGCAAAAAAAGGTACGCGCCCAGCAGCACGCGTCATCCTTTGCTGCTGACTGTACGCGATTGGACACGGGAAAAAGATGGCAATAACAACTTTTTCCCTTTTTTATTGTTGTTGATGCTGCGGGCTGCTATGATGAAACTTGCCCAGTCCGATCCCTTTAATATAAATACGACAACCTTATCTTATATTAGGTTCAAAGTATAAAGTTCAAATGAATTTTTAAATTGACTTTACAGATAAAAATGCAAAGTTACTATTGGTAGACTGTTGTTGTTGGATGCAAATCAGTGCCATGACGTCACAACTCCGAACAACAGTATATCTCATCCGGGCCAGCCTCCTCCTCCTCCCTTTTTTTTATTTTCTGCCTGCCTCATAATTCAACCGTGCTCAACGACATCACATCGACCATTACCAAAAACGAACGTTGTGTAACCGGCCGTTCCCTCCTCCCCCTCTCTCTATGTGTGTGTGTAAAAATCACGATCAAGTCACCGGGACGTTACAAACGAGCCGAGATGGATAGGGTCCTATAAAAAAAAAACAGCAACTGCCAACCTAGTGAGCAGCTGATGTGTTATTACTATTACATAAAAGTGTGCTTTGTGTCGTGTGTACTCACAATGGACCCGCGGACTTATTGATACCAGTAGTAGCACATCATAACAAAGCCGTTTATAGAGAGACCTATATAATGCCATATATAGCTGACCTATTGATGTTGCAAGCTTGTGAGATGGATTCTGTTTATTGACGGGATCAACGACGGACTCTGTCTCGGGCAGCAATAAGGACTTATTGTGGTTTCTACTGCAGGCCGCTATTATATTGAACAGTTCCTTTGAACTTCTTCTGATGTACTTATTCAGGTGCATTATTATATATTATATATGACAGCGCCGCACTGTTTGCAAAGTGGATCGAGTCCAGTTGATTGATTTCAGAAAGGTTGGCAGGAGCAGCCAGTGATAAATAGCCGTAAGCGCAGATTGTGCGCTCTCTTTATATATTATTATTATTATGAGAGAGAGCACACAATGTGTACATAGAGCGCTTGCGTGCTCTGCCAGCAGGGGTGGGAGGGTGCCGGTAAGCAAGGACAATAGAGGAACCGGCCTGGTCCAGCGTCCTGGGAGAGCTTGTTTAAGCTTTGACAAACGTTTGCACAGTCGATCACGGCAGCAGAGGGGGAGAAAAGGATTTCCTCTATGTGTGATCGTCCCTATACCAACCGAACCGGTGCAAAAGTGAGATTGCGATTTATATCATCTCCTCTTTTGGGACGAAAGGTAGGGACCATAGCCACGTGTCGGATGAATAGAACGATGATGAGGGAGAGGACCAAAAGAGAGCGGATTATTATATATATGAGCTAGCTCTCTCCCTCCGACGCTCTACGTCGCCGCCGCCGTCCTTGTACTAACTGAGATTAGCATCACCTACCCTGCAGCACGAATTTGAAAAAAAGTAGGGGAGATTTTATACTGGAAAAAGCAACAATTCGGTCCATCAAACATACTAAATAGGATGCTCAATGAAGCTGATGGCATTTCCTAGTTTTTTAATTTTGAATAAAAAAAAATTTCCGGTCGGATGAACTCGTCGAGTCAGGTTTTCGTCATTAAATTCTTGTAACTCGATTATGTCAAAATAAGATGTAAATGATGTAAGCCTGTTACATGATTTCCGGGAAAGAACGGTTACTTTGAACCTCGTCTTTTAATAACGGAAATTGAATTTTGCGGCAACGTAGACCCAGCAAAAATGGGACATCGACGATAACCAGATCATCAAGATGTGGCTGCCTGCTGTCTACAATTAGCACAAGTGTTTTCTCTTTTATCATCAGGTGACGAACCGTTTCTCTCCCCTCTCTTTGAGTCATTGATGACTCCCCTTGTATTCAGCCCCTTCTGGCATCAATTATTAACCACCCAACAGAGACAATAGTCACACAAACAATCGCTCGCGTATCTCTTTCTTATCGTCTTGAAAGTAAATGATAGCCAGGTGGATACACATTGTGTGTACCCCTTTTCTTCACTTGAGGGCAGGTTTTCTGTGTATATACGCAGATAGGTAAATATGAGCGCAGTACCTGTTCCGCGAAAAATCCGCGATATTTTCTTTTTCTTTCTTGCCCATGATAAGGAAGCAAGGTCGAGTTATTTTTTTTTAAGGTGAGAGTTGACTCATGACCAGCAAAATAGCATATACCCGATCAGACACGCACAAAGTGAGTCACCCCCGCTGAAAACGAATCGAACTTTGACCTACTACCAATAGAACCGCCTTTGGTCGTTGTGTATATACATCCCGCGGGAATCCCGCAAAAGGCCGAAAAAAAAACTCCTCCCAAATCCAATAGGGCGGGGAGGAGAGCGAGAGAGAGAAAAAAGGTGGGCACACGGGGCAAATGGACGGCCCCTTTTTTTTCCTTACTACTCGTGGTGTGTATGTTGTCCATCCCTATCCGCGAGGGCGCCACTGGGATCGGGACAACGACGAGCTCCCCTCTCGCAAAGGTTTTTTTCCTCCCTTTTTCGACGGTATTCACCGTTGGACCAGCGAAGGTAGCGCACACAAGTACAAGCCTCGTGGCGCTCCAGAAAAAAATAGTGTTTGTTGTTTTTCATCATCGTGTGGATTGACTCAACTTTTTATTTTAGTTCAGGTGATTTTATTTTTTATGCAATTTATTTTTAGTGCATCTGAAAAAAAGTTTCAAAAAAGTTTTGCGCAGACATCACCTGCACGAGTTTGTTGCTCTCTCTCTCTCCCCTCCTTACGTGAGCGCGTGAGGTGCGTTCCCGATTTTAAAAATAGAACTTGTTTTTGTGCAAGTCGTAATATATATAACGTTGCACGGTCGTTTCTTTCTTCTTCTCTTCCGAAGTCTTTTCCCTCCAAAAAAACAAATCTCATTTCAACCCGAGTCCCTTGATGAACCAGGAGGGTTTCAATCACGTTATGTGTGATGTCATCATCTTCCCCTACGGCCTTGTGAAATTTCCATTTTTCTTGGCGTCAACAAACACACTCAAATCCTATCTCAGCTGATCTAGTTAGGGAGTTTAGACTCGATTGAATTAGATTCTCTTACCTAGGAACGTGACGCCATTTTCCTCGATTCCATCAGCAAGGTGTGTTGACATATCGCCTCGAGATTTGAGATGTCAACACCCTGAAATTTGAATGTTATTGAGCGAAGATTTCCTCGACAGGAAAATGCCATCATTCGCTTCATTGCGTTTCTTAAAGTGTGTCATCTCTCTGTTTAGTTTAGTGCTACTGTCATTTTCAGTTTAATAGTTGTGAAGCTAAGAAATCAGGTACTGTGTTCCCCCCTCAACGTGTCACAACGAGTACACAGGAAATCGCGTTAGATTATCAAGAATTGCGGCGTCGGCGGTTATAATTTCGACCTGCTGAGAGATCCTTGATGACATCATTTTTTTTGTGTTGACGTTGCAGGTTGTTCACCGTGGAAATTAAAACAGCACGTCAACTGTGACTTTTTTTTTATTGCGAGTGGTGGGAAAAAAAGTGCTCACGACTGTTTGTTTGGAACAGAAGAAAACGAAAAAAAGAATAATTCAAAGTGCCGATGCTGTCCCCATTTTCTGCTGACCCGTCGATCACCAGCAGCAGCATCGCCGTGACGTTGTGTTGTGGTTGCTCAGCATCAGCAAGGAACGGGAAATGAGGAAGAAGGGACGATCTCGCCGCCTATTGCCTACGGACGGTAAGTCAATCACTTTGGTCGAATTTCCTGTGTGTGTTAAGACCCCCCAGAACCGAATTGCTTATTTTTATTTCAATTTTTTTTTGCTTGCGTCCCGCGTGAAATTTCAATCCGCGTAACGATGACATTGTTCCACATTCTCTAAGCCAATCGTTAAGGAGGCAAAAAATAACACGAGACTTTCCCCCCTACTTCTATACTAGTGATAAATGAGTCGCAGGTGGACACCACACGGTCCTGTCCAGCAGCTAGTTTTTTTTTTCTTCTTCTTCTTTTTCTCCGCCCCTCAGGTCCGCCATCTTTGTGTCTCCTTCCTGTGCTGAGCATCATCTGGTGCTCGTTTACTCCCCCCCTCCATCCCTTTTGTCTCTCTGTGAACCAATCAGGCTCCCCTATACACGAATTTCCGGCGAGACCGGTTAAGAAAGAAAAAAAGAAGCAAAAGAAGAGGACACCACCGCGCTGCCTTATCAAGCGGGCAAGGTGAGGCTGTCGTCGACGTCGTCGTCAACCGTGGTGACAATCCTCCGGGGAGACATCCTCTCCCCTACTCCGTTGTTAGACAGGTCGTTGATCAAAAATGTATGAGACACTGATGCTGTTAAAACCGAACGCTTCTCTCGAGGTGTTTTTGTTATTGTTACTACTTCCCTTTCATGCCCCCGGAGGTACTCCACCGGGCAATCAGCTTAATTGAGACAAAGGGATGTGAGGAAAGAGAGAGTGGATAGAGTACCTTTTTAGCTGGAATTGGCTCACTTTACTGGCAAAAGGTATCGTACTAGAAGTGGATCCTGCCAAGTCGTGGAAAGGATCGAGTGTAGTAGGACAATTTTTTCCTCTCCCGTCCTTAAAAGAGGGGGGCATAATGAGCTGGCGTTGCACACAGAAGAAGAAGAAGACAAGGTGGAAAATCGATACCGAAGGGGAGGGAGGAAACGGTAGCCTAGCGGGCAGCAAAATAGGATCCTCCCACTCTGTGCCGGACTTGATGTCGCTCCGCGATAATCGTGCAGCAAGGCACGGAATGCGGATCACGCTTTTTTTCTTCCCTTTTTTATTTTATTTTATATATATATGCGGGGTCTAAAGAGACTGCCAGATGGCCTGGAGTGGGTCGTTATGAAGGTATAGAACCGTGAGCGCTCAGAGAAACCACTCGATGATGAAAGACTGCGCTTCCGTGTGGGCCATCCATCCAGGAGAGAAGCAACAACGATGATCCAGCTGACAGAGTATATATATATATATCGGTGCCTTTTGATCTACAAATCCGTTTGTGTGCGCTTGTGTTGCACCGGAATCTTTTACGACGTCTCCCCTCATACCTGGCGTCTCTTATACGATGTGGAAACCGAATTACTGTGCTGTCGAGCCAACTCCCGTAGGTAGAACTAAGGGCAGAGTTCTCTTTTTTTTTTTTTTTTTGGAGACGTGCCCGAAATGCTCAACGAAATCAGCAGCATCGGGAATGCAGTAGTAGCAGCACACAGTATGCGTGGGGCGTATACTTTTCCCTCTCCTCTTTACGTCTCTTCATCATCATCCCCTCTTCTTCTTTATATTTCTTTCCCTCTCTTTTCGCTTCTCCCCTTTTTTTGCCCGACAAAGAGAGGCTTCCAGCTCACGCTGCCTTTCTCGGCCTCATATATAATCAAACTCGATCATCGACTTGTCAACACGACGCCAATCCGTTTTTATATGCCCCGCTTTTCTTTCAAATCGATTCCAGGTAGAAAAAGAGTCAGACAGATCAACAACAAATCAAAATGGATTTCCGTTTTCAAAGGCGTCAAGTTCACGGCCAAAGGGCTCGTAGTACAGGACGTGTTGTCTTTCACGGCAGAGACGAAACAAAACGAAACCACGAAAAAAAGTATCACGCTCGATTTGCTCCCTCCCTCATTGATTGAAATAGCAACCCAAACAAAAAGAACTGCGGGAAAGTGATTTCCTTTTTTTTTAGACGTAAGGAAAAGAGGTTCGTTTTCCGGCTGGATGACCGCACCTGCAACCCATCGTTTCTTTTCCCCTCTCCTGTTTTTGTTTCCGCCACCGAAGAGAGAAAGCCAATAAAACAAATATCCTTGTTCCGTTACCGTAGAGAATCTTTTCATTTTAAAGTTTTAAGAAGTAAAAACGAGTTGGCGGTTTTCATCTCGTCGCTATATATAATGAGCGCAAGCTCTAAAGCCCTCCTCTCCATCTGGGATGAGCAGTCAGCGCTCCCCTGAATCAATCAGGGCGGTATTTGATGACGTCATCCGGCCATAATAAGGAGGGCACCTGAGCCAGCAGGAGCCCAAAGGGCTTTACGACATATACAAAGGAATCCTATTGACTCTGCGTGTACCCCAGCGTAGGTAGAGCGAGAGCTAGGTAATCCTCATCGAGAGAGTCCGCGTATAATGGGGTCTCTCTCTCTGCTGTACCCTCTTTTAAGCCTGTTTGATGAAGAAGAAAACCCTCTCCTTTCGGGCAGGAAAAGCCTTTCTGCATTACACCTTTATCTGTTTCTTAGTACTCCTCCCATAGAACTCAGTCGTAGAAATAATAACATGAAAGATATGCGCACAAACAGTTGACGTCATTATTTCGTCGCAGACTGAGTATCTAGTCAAAACTAAACTAAATTCTTTCTTATTTTTGGGGGTCGTTGATAAAACACGCCCAATGAGACGTAGAATTCTCAACGTAAACACTTATTTTTTTAAGAAAAAGAAATAGTAGGTCGAGCAAACCCACTATCAGTCACAGACACGTCCTGTCTACATCGCCGTCGTCGGGAAAAACATATTACAAGGTACAGAGCAAGGCTGGTGGCCAGAAAAAAAAAAGTCGAGCCGGACGGACATTTTTTCCTCTTTTCTGAGACGTGGGAGAGAAGGGGAACGAGGGCGACTGATAGCTTTAAGAAGAAGAAGAAAAAAAGATGTGCTGCGCTGGTAGATATATCAGATTACCACAGGACCAACCTTCTTCTTCTTCTTCATGCTGGCGGTTGTTTATATATATATTTTAAACACCTCCCCCCCTCTCTCTCTCTCTGCTGGGGTCACCTTTTGACCCTCCCTTGTCTTCTTCTTCTAGGTCGGAAAAACGGCAGAAATTAATGCTTTGATTAGGGAGCGAAGAGAGGCGAGTGCGTGTGAGTCACTTTATCTTCTTGGTCCTTTTTTTTTCGAAAGGCAGCTGTTTCCGCGTGTGGTGGCCCCCCTTCAAGTGGTTCTTCTTTCCCCTACCGAGCCACTCAAAAGAAACCACTTGAAGATGTCTCCGTCTCTGGTTAGAATCAGTCGGATTGGTCCAAAAGTCCTCTCTTTTTTCCCTCTCACCTGCTAGATTATTTAAAGGGGGAGGATCTTATCGCTGAGCCAAAGCACCCAATCAGGTGTCTACCTGTACCTTGGCTACCTTTACCCTCATTGGCCCGCCCTTAACGACAACGAGCACCATCAAGCGGGCGCCAGTCTGTCGAGGAAAGAAAAACAAGGACTCGGGTCTCATAAATTTCTACCAGCCCCTCCTGGAGCTGCTTTTCGTATTGTTGTTTTATGGCTTCCCAACGACGACGACGACCGTTGGTTCTTGTTTTTCCAAGGATGAAATAAAAGGGCGGACCGCACCTTGACCCATTAAATCAGGGCTGTTTTGTCTCTGTTGACCAATCAAGAGGATGCGAAATAGATGTATTTTTCTTTCCAGAGGATGGAGGCGGGCTGTATAATACGAAACGTAGTTTGTTTTGGAGTTTTTTCCTTTTTTTTTACTATCAGTTGCAGTCATAAAATAAGAGAGAGCAAGGATGCGGGATGGATACGATCCTAAAAGATCCTCCTATTCTTGAAATAGAGATAAAATGCATTTCTCTCTTTGTCTCTCACTTTTTTACTGCTCTTTGTTATTATTTACCATTCACATTCCTTCTTGTTGCGATACTTAGTTGGTGGGACCGCCGCTAGATGTTGCGGCCCTGATCCTTTTCAGGATTTCTCTTTCACTCCCCCCTTTCAATCCCGTCGTTATGATTTACGTATCCTCCATTGACTTCATATAGGAAATTTCCCCCCTCTCTTTCGAATTCAATAGAGGGTTACTACAGACATCGTACCACAATGAAAAAATTTAAGCCCAATTAGGTTACGAGTGGCCGACATTTTGAAAAAAAAGGATTGAGAGCCATGGGAATTTGTGCAACCCGTTCCTATTGAGTCATACAAAATTTACTTATATAAAATATAGCCTCTCTCTCTCTTTATCCGTCATCACTTGAACCTGAGGGGGACCGACTGCGTGCAATAAAAAAAAAATCCAGCTCTCGAAACTACCTCAGCACTTCCATCCGGCCGCCTCTCTTTCAATCTCGCTCCCGAGTGTCCCTCTTCCGTTTTTATATACTTTGTTGTTATGATTATTATTATTATATTCTTCCCCCGCCGCCCTCTTATATAGCCGGGGCCGGCGCTCCGTTTCAATAGCTCAGAGTTAGCCTCTCTCTGCAATCCGATTTTTATTGTGATATATATTTATTTATATTTATATGGAACATCTGAGAAAGGGGAGAAAAAAAGAAAGAAAGGTTTCTCTTTTTTTTCAATTGCATTAAGAACAGCTCACGTAGATTCCTTTTCTCTCACCCTCTTCGTCACTCTAAAAGGGAGTTAATGGCTTCTTGTTTGTTGTCGTTACTGGTGACTCCATCAAGTCCGTGATGATGAGGGAAAAGAGAGTCGATGCTGGGGTGCTGCTCTCTGTTATTGTGTCCGTGTACTGTTAGGTAACTCGACTCCTTCGCTCTTGTGTCATTTTCTCACGCTCCTTCTCTCTCCCCTCTATTTTTCCATAATTAATGGGGAAGAAAGAAAAGAAAAGCTTTTCGTTTCCACTTGGGTGAAATGACGACCCACTCGACGTTGAGAGGTAACAAGAAGCTGCTTTGGGAATCACCGAAATCAATTCCACGACTCGATACTCACAATAGTGGCTCTCAACTGGTGCTTTTAGTTATTGAAAAAAAAAGTTGTAATAACGCTTATTATTTGTCACGATGCATCCTGTAAAAAGAGAGAATGATAACGGTCGAGTGGGCGGCCGTTACTTTCAACCAATGAGGAGGGAGGGAATGAACAGGTGCGCGCGCGCTAAGGTAAAACCTACCTGAGCCAGACCAAAAAAGGTGCGGTATCCACCTTCCCTTCTCCTATTGGTCCGCTCTATGAACTTTTTAGTCATTGGCTGTCTACATCACCCCATTCAAGTTGGACACAATGACACTTTTCCCCCCTACGTCAATCCTGTTGTCCAGAGGTTTTTTCTTATGCCGCAAGGGACCAAGAGTAAATTGGTTCTAGATTCACGACTAGCGATTAGAGATTTCTTTCTGACGGTACTTTGTCCTTGTTCTATGTGTTGTTTTGGGTCGGCGGAAGTCAAGATAAGGTTCGATGCAAAAAAAGAGGTCATCTTTCGTCTCCAAGTGTGACTGAGAATGGGGAACGAGGTTGAAGTCAATCGGCGTGATAAGTCGCACTAGTACACTATAGTATACTTGCACTTAAAAAAAGAGGAGGGTTACACCAGTAGCCGTGATTTATAGCTTCGATCAACCGTATCAGCTCTTGTATGTATGTCGCTCTTTTTTTCCCTCCTCCCGTTCTCGTATATACATACATCCTATATAATAAATAAACATAGAAAAGAGAGCTGCTAGTTTTCTATGACCCTCCCCGCCATATAAGTAACATCGCACTCCTTTGCCGACACTTGGCCGCGCATCTATACGAAGACGGTGTTGCTCGCGTATATGAAGCATCGTCGATTGATTAGCATATATAAAGGATGGGCTCTCTCGCCTTGTGCTGCTGCATTTCTTTCTTTTCGTTTTTATTTTATTGAGGTTGTATAACTTGCTGATTTCTCTTTTCCCCTCTCAATGCAGACACACAACTTTGTATGTGTACATGTTCCGCCATAAAACACGGGATTAATCGCGCGTCGCGCTCCCGCGAGTTACACACAAGAGCAAACCGAACGGCGTGTTGCTCTACGACCCGTCCCCAAAGCGCTCCGTCGTGGGCCACTTTGGGACTCGGTTAGTTTGGAACGGAGAGCTCCCACGAGGGCCGTCAGCATCGGTCACAGTCCACTAGCGTTAAAAGAATAGATTTTTAAAAAGGTACACACACATGACAGGAGTTGTCAACTGTGTTTTGGGTGCTCCTTAATGTTCTGTTTATGCACGTCGGTAATATTGTGACTTTCACGACGTCGAGCACTTCAAGTCCGCGAGGAGTAATCCGCTTTCGTCAGGATCTCTGATTGGATGGGCTCTTTCGAGCAGGCTAAAGGAAAGAGCGTGGTCCGTCATGAACATAGAGGATGAAGAGGGGGCCAACCTCTCTTCTTGATAACAATAATACCTTTCCGTCAGGAGGCAGTCGGCCCTGATCGAATTGAATCCAGTGGATAACACAGTTTAGCCTAGAAGAGGGTTTATAGTAGACGATTAGGGTATGTAGGCATCCATCTTAACGCAACAGCTCGTTAAGGAGCGCTACGGAACGGGCGGTGCAATAACGACAGCGACGCGTGGGTGCTGTGAGTGTCAGTGATGGAGTGGCCAGCTGGAAGGTGCGCCGCTCGACCCCCCCAATGATAGATATCTGCATGTGTTGTTTCTTCTCCTACTGCGTCCGTGTGTGTTTTGTCATCTTGAGCACTTGATTCTAAACGCATTTATATCAAAAGAGAGAACCGCTATACGTATTATTAATAAATCAGAAGCGTATATATATATTTTTTTATGTTACCATCCTCCTGCCGGCTGCCTGTAATGGATATAGTCTATTAGTTTCCTCCTCCTCCGACGGCTGGCTCTGCTCGTGGTCATTAGAAAAAGCATTAGGAGTTTTTACTACTTTCTTTGTGCTTGTGTTGTACGACCGGATTCGGAATCGTATGCTTTTCGATGCAATTCCGCACAGCTTTTTTTTTTCTTGACTGTGCCTGGACTGACGTGGGCTTCATGGCATAAATGGATGAGCGGACGATGACAGAGGGGACCGTTACGTCCGGCTAAGCGTAAACTTTTTGCTCTCTTCCGCCTTTCCTCATCCACTTCCGAGCGCGTGTATACAACTGAAACTTTTGTTTGTCGCGTATATGATTACAGACACCGTTCAATCCCTGTCTGAATTGATTTCAACTGTACGGCCATGGCCGCCCGGACGGCCTCTATATATCTTCAAGTCGGTGGAACTAATTGAAAGCGCCACATATATATATCACGCTTTGTGATTTCTCTCTCGGAGAAGAAGAAGAGGGGGAGGACGTTATTTTCTTTTGAGTTTGTTTGTTTGTTGTGAAATGTCTGTATGGACGCGCGGTGATCGAGTGGAACCCCGTTTCCCGCCGCTCCCATAGCGCGCGCGGCGATTTCCGCCTTTATTTTTTCGAAGAGAACTCCCGCTGGATTTATATAGAGAAATATATATATATTTATATGTTAGTGGAACGTCGTGTTTATATATTGGTGCGAGATAGAGAGAGAGTTTGAAATGATGGGGAATTCCCTTCTTTTCAAAAGGAAGAAAGAAGGAAAGGCAAAAAAGCGGAAGAAGGTGAGATGCAGTAGCGGCAGCTCCGGATGCTGGATCGCTCGTTTCCGTATCGTAGAGAGCGCGTGGCCGTATCTGTTTTCGAATATACCCCTCTTCTATCTTTCTCTTTTTTTGGAGAGAACAATCGGCTGTCTCGTTCGCCGACAGGAACTCGGTCCGCCCCTCTCGAGTCGATCTATCCTATGACGATAAAACATTTTTCATCCGGTATGTGTGATGAAAGTGGGGGGAAGCTTATATTCAGGTGCACTCACTGTGATCTCATCATCCTAATGATCTCTTATTTTTTTATTCTTTGTTATAACAGGAGAAGATATGATGACGCATAGTGATGAAGAGTCAGTGACATTGACGCCGGAGACGAGGACAACAAGAGGCACGGTTGAAGGAGCACCGGTCAGTCCCAGCGGATCCTCAGACGCCAATCACAACCTCAGCAGTAGCAAGTTCGTCGCCGTCATCAAGGGCGACGCTGTCCGCCCCGATTTCCTCCGGCGCCACTCGCCACTGCCGCCCCAGCACCACCGCGTCAACGTCCATCCGGAAGCGGAAGGAGCTCCCGAACCGGAAGGCGACTTGACCGAAGAGGAGGAAGAATTGGAAGAAGAGGAGGAGGACGCCTCATCCCTCGAGACGGATCTTTACTCCCTTGCACGTCAACGAATCAAGTTAGAGAGAGAAAAAAATAAATTCTGTCCAATGTGCAATACGATTATCCAACTCCGTTCTTTAGGTTGGAGCGGGACTCTGGCCGGCCATCCATCATAAGCAGCAAGTCCTCTTCCACCAATCCAGCCGTACTGTTACTAGCGAACAAAAGCCGAAGCAGCAGCAGTACGAGCAGCAGCACGAGCAGCGGCAAAACAGGTTAGTGTGTACCCCCTAGCTCTCCGCACTAACTCTAAATGGATCCGAGTTCCCGATCCATCATCTCCTTTTTTTCGTTCGCTTTCTAGGCCCCCTCTTTTTTTTCTTACGCTGTTTGATTTGATTGCAGACTCAATGCGGAGCGACAACACCGCGCGCTCTCTCTCTTGCCTTTATTTTATTGAGAGAGAAAATCTCCGTTTCAAAAAAGCAAAAAAAAAAAAGTGAACGATGTCATAGAATCGGAGCATTGACATGTCGTAGATCCTTTCCCTAGGCACCAACCCGTTTTTTTACGACGGGCGACAAACGACGATGGAACACAAAAATCATAATTCCGGGTCCTGCTGGGAGGGAAGTGAGCTTTTCGTGCCAGTACACACATCGTCCAGATGATCCGATTGTTGTTTTTTTGTTTCTCTCTCTTTTGGTCCTTACCCTCCGCCCCACTTGGTCCGGAGGAGGATGATGGTCTGCGACAGTCATGACAGCTGTTGAGGACCTCTCTGCAGCATCGCGTCGTGATTCAATTACGCGGGTGTTATGTGTTTCTCTCTCTCACCCGAGGAAAGAGAGGGGGAGCAGGTCTTTTATTCTTGATCCACTTTCCGTGATGACTTACCCAGTGATACTGTATGCTTTAGAGAAAAAAAAAGTGAATCTCCGGTCATTTGTCACGACCGCACTCAAGTAGAGATGCGTAAAGGGAGCTTTTAATTCATGGGGACAAAAGAGAGAAGAGATTTGTAGAAGAAAACGGAAGCTTCCCGTTTACAAAAGAGGAAGAAGGATCAATCAAAGTCAACCTAATCGCTGCTTTGGGTTGGCGGACTAGACACACTTTTTTTTTCTTCTTCTTCTTCTTCTACTTGTCATCAATGGGAAACGAGGGTTTGTACCGCACTCATCTGTCGGCGGAGAGGACTCATTCCCCAGGCCGTGGATTCTTCTTCTATAAGACGTGCATCAAGAAAAAAGAAGAGTCGATTGATCCTGCAATTAGTGCGGGACGTGAGTGGGCTTTTAAATCCCTTTAATGAAGGTATATTATCATCGGCCGGGGATGCACATACACACATCATCGAGTTGATCAAGTGGGTATGGGGGAGAGAGAGAGAGGATTTGTGAGGTTGATTGCTCTTCCGCCCGGAGAGAAAGAGGAGGGATTCATAAGCTCGTAGGCGGTACGGGCGCTCTGCTGCTGCTCTTTTCGTTACTGTGTATATGTCAAGGCTTTTTGTATCTGTCGAGCCGTGACTTGATGGCGTGTCATCCTCGATGACAAGGCACACAAAGCTCTCCTCCTCCCTTCCCTTTTCTCGCTCATGTTTATGCATCGTGCAAAGTCTCATTTGTGAGGACCATCAGCAAGGTTTCCCCCTTTTCTTCCTTGTGTCACACAAGATGTCTCTGGAAAAAAAAATCATCTCTTTACTCCTTTCTGGTTTTGTTTTTGCTCTCTTCAACTTCCTTCTTCGTCCCATTTCCTGATTGTTCTATGCAACTCGACCGGCACAAAGTCGTCGTCGTCGCCGACGTACAGTACACGCACTCCACCTCCTCCCGCTCCCGCGGAGCTATATAGCATTCCGCTCCGATGGATCCCTCATCCGCCGCCGCGCTGATGCTCTCATCTAGAACCCGCCCCAAGAAAACTTAATGCTTGCGTATTTTATAGTCCTGTTGTTGTTGTGGTGAGGAGAGAGAGAGAGAGAGAGAAAGCAACGCGGCTTTTTGCTGTGCTGGAACAATGCTGATTACCGCAACATTAACGATAACTCCCCCTCTTCTTCTTGTGTTTTTTTTTTTTGCCTTTTTATGTGCTCCTCTTCCATCCGACTAATCACCACACGCTGCACTGAGCTCCGTGCCAGCCGCAGTATTATTATTATAATGCATGACAAGTCAACGTTGCTGCCGGATAAGGTACTTCTACGTACCCCTTTATTTCCTTCTCCAACCCCTCTCGAATGAATATAAAAGGTAGCTTGGAAAAGACTCTGGAGCTGATCTCTTCCCTTGCTCTTTCTCTATCTCTAATGAGTTATTGGCGGAGGAGGAGAGAGCTCCTGACAGGCACACTGCCGCTGTTGTTGTCTACATTATTATTATTATTGTTAAGAGTAGAGTAACGGAGTGTAGCAGCCGGAGGATCCACCACCACCGCCCCTCCTTTTTCCTTATATACACATACACAATACAATAGGGTTATGATAATGGCGGCCAGAGAGCTGAGCATCGTAAAAAGCCATCTCTTCTCTCCATATACACACCCGGAAGAAAAGAAAAAGACAAAAAGAGATTTTCTTTTCTTTTCTTCCGTGATTGCTGTGGTGAATTTGCCCGTGGACGCACAAATCTGTCTGGGTTATAGTAATCTACGATTATTTCTTGATCCCCTTCTCTTAATTCCGGACAAAAATGGAATCTGGTCAAAAGGGCTAGCTTAATTCAATTGTCAGTAGATCTCTCTCTCTCTTTCCACTCCACTCTACTCTACTCCTCCTCCGCCAATCATGGTAGTAAATCAAGGGCAGCTTCTCTTGTTTTGTGTTCTGCGGGAGTAACGCGTGTTTTTATTGTCCGAGGGGAATTTATGTGTCCAGATCGCTCTTTTTTGTGTGTGCGTGTCCGTGCGTTTGTCTAGTGTGTAAATGTGCAGCACCAGTCTGCTTTTTTATATATATTTTTGTGAGTGGAGGAAAGGGAAACAATAGCCCTTTTCTTCCAGCAGCATCAACTCTGTCCGGAAGTGATGCGGAAGAACTAGCTCTCTTTCTCTTTGAAAAAGGGAAGGTCCCTCTTGATAGACTTGTTGACTCCCCCTTTGGATGGTGCCACTCCCTTGTTTTGGCCAAGACCCATGATGCGGTGTCCTTTTTCCTTCCGGTTTGCTCCTCTTCTTTTCCTCAAGTAAAGGAGGAGCCGTAAAGTGCGGTGATTTGTCGGACGGACGAGAAGAGGAATGGCTCCTCCGTAGCGAATCTGAAAAGTGGGGAGAGAGGAAGATGTGCACTGATAGAGATTGAGCCGGCAAGGTGTAATGGTGTGTTACACTCACACACCCGGGACTCTGGAGAGAGAGGGGCACTAAAGACACTCGGGCCCCCCTTCAATAAAAAGGGCGGCCGGAGACTACGAGAGTCGGAGCTTAATGTAGTGGAAAAACCTCGCCGCCTTGCTCTACAAAGAGAAAAGGAGAAGAAGAGCCCGAGACCAAGAGTACCCCGGATATCGTCCGAGCGTTCACGCGGGGATGCGCACTCACTCGAGAAAAAAAGGAGGGCCCAGTATCCCGAAACTTTTAAACGCTGTTGTATACACACACCTATATAGGCACTCATTCCTTTCAGGAATTTGAGCATCGATTTCCGTACTGTACATACCTTCTATAGAGTGGGTTTCTCGGATGGGTTCACAATGGAGAGATAAAGAATAGGTTGACGTGTGAAAAAAGGATCTGAGAGAAGAGGAGGAAACACGGAAAGTGAATTAACAGACGGGAAGGGAGTAGCAAAAAAAAGGTGTATTTTTTTCTCTCACTCTCTCTCCAGTTTGTAAGACCAGGCTGGATGACAAATACATTCAAATCCGTCCTTTTCCCTGCCGCCTATACGGTTTCGAGTGGGTTTTGATACGGGAACGTCGTCCCGTCGTTCCTGGCGGTGCATTATGCACGAAGCTGGACCGTGGGAAGAACGACAGACCGGGCCCGCCTTATGCTGCGCCCATCATCTCCACTGCCTACGCACACTTACTCGTGGAGCCCAGATTTTTTCCCTTTCTTTTCTTTTTTTCCAATTCTTTTCTTCTCCCTATGCCTTTCCCTCGAGAGGGGAATCTATCCAGCTGCCGGATCCGGACTAAAATTGTCGAGTGAAAATCTCAAAGTTTATGTATATGCGGCCGCTATTACTCATCTTGCCGGACTGCAACTTGCAACTCTTCCGTGGGAAAAAGGGATCCTGCTTGATTATTAGAGCCTAGACAACAACCTGCTGATCGAAGGATCCTTCCAGGAGATGAGCGGCGGGAGCGAAGGAGGAGGAGGAGTGAAGCAACTTTCTTCCATCGTTCTTACTCCGACCATTAATAATCTTGCTGGATGAGAGAGAGAGAAAGCCGCCGCTTCGATCGTGAGAGAGAGAGCGAGTCGGACCATTAAACCGATCAACTCGACCAACGGCAACCCAGCATCATCATCACGCTCGGCCACTTCGTGCTACTCTTCCCTATTGTTCAACCCGGCGAATGAAAACTTGGTATAGCGAGGTTCGTGCTTACTCGGCACGTGACGGGCTGTTGCTGCTGCTGCTTTTGGTGGTCATTTGTTTCAATCAAGAGAGAGAGCCTGCGAGTTGGAGAGTTTCAATTGTGAACACGTCGCCCAGTCAATTGACTCTCGTGCACCACCACACTCGATATAAATCATCG
The DNA here is from genome assembly GCA_030141595.1 of Chydorus sphaericus. Classification (NCBI taxonomy): domain Eukaryota; kingdom Metazoa; phylum Arthropoda; class Branchiopoda; order Diplostraca; family Chydoridae; genus Chydorus; species Chydorus sphaericus. The sequence goes on from CM057931.1 coordinate 4,020,033, forward strand.
GCCACCGCTGCTGTTGCGCGCCCCATCCAAATAGTGTCATTACAGTAGCTGCTGCAGCAGTAGCCGTATAAAAATCGCTCAATTTTTCGGTCGTTTTGTACGTGATTTAAGGCGCGGTCACAGCAGTGGGCAGCAGGAGGGCATTTGTAGCAATGTGTTCTTGTCTCATTTTACAAACAAGGGCTCCTCTCTTTTTCTTGTCCCCTCGGCTCTAATAAAATGCCCAGGCCGGAATGGTCGAGATAAATATACCTTCTCTCGACTTGATGGCTAGGAAACAACAATCTGAAACTAGGAGGCACAACAACAGTAACAAAAAAAAATCTAATAGATCCTATCTGGTTCTCCCCCAAGAGTCCTCTGCTCGCTCTCTTTTTTCCCGCTTCATTTTCCACCTGATTCTCTTCGTTGGCTCATCGTAGATCCCTCTCTTATTCTTCTTCGTACACTAACACCGCGCTCAGGAATGATATACCCTCCTCCCCTTCTTTTAGTTTGGAGAAAGCGGTAGATTGTATCATAGCACACTCTGGGGAGAGTTCCTCTCTCGTCCGTCTGCCCGCATAGACGAGAATCCCCTCCCGAGCAAGTTTGTTGTTGCGAGCTCTGCTGGTCTATTGCCAATCAAAAAGCCTTATTTTTTTTTGTTCGGTCAAGATAGAGCGGTAGCAGTTGTATGGCACACACAAAAAAGGTGGAAAGGTTCTTTTCTCTCTGTGGACGAAGGGTCGATTCATTCCGTGTGCAGAGGAATGATAGCAGTCCCAATACTACTACTCGCTCGCCTGTCTGTCTGACAGGGCCAAGTTTTTTTCCTTCTTTTTTCCAAGATAAGACTCTGACCCCCTCCTTGCTGGAGAAGGAAAGCTTGTTCTCCTGAGAGAGAAACCTATTGGTCTCTGTCCACCATAGAGGGAAAAAGGAAAAGTGTCGAAGAGTCCAGCTTATGACGATACATCAGCATTAGGCGCTTAGCGATCCTTTTTTTTCTCTTTTTGGTTGCTATACGTCCTTGGGCGGGTCATCCGATCATGGCCGGCTTCCAGTGACGTGTATCAAGCGCGGCCTCGGTTGCGGTGGCATCGAATGGACTTTGTTGCGTGACGCACGCGGAAAATAAAAGGGCGACAAAGTCTTCAAAACAAAAACGAGTCATTGCCGCATTCGAGGTGGATGATGAATCAACCTATTCAGGTTCTTGAGCAACAAAGACCATTGTGCGTAATGGCTCCCGATTGGAAACAGATGTGTACGGTTTCAACAGTCGTCGTCGCCGCGTCGAGAGTGTGTGGATGCCATTTGACCCGATTGGTGAGGTCACTTCTAGCGACTGATCCTCACAGGAAGGGACGCCGACGTTCAGCACGCTCTCTTTCAAGGGTAGCTCATCAATAAGGATTTTTTCTGTTGTTCTTATTTGTTAAAAGACTTTTCCTCCTTTACGGGGGTGAGGCATACCAGTGTGACCCTATGATGGTTTTTCATTAGAAAAGTGCTGGACTAAGACCCAGACGAGTACCTCATCAAGAGGAAGCACGTCCGACTTTGTCTCTTTTTTCCCAGCGGATAAATATATGAGTCTTTGTTTTTATTTTCATCATGCTGAATGACATTGTGTGCACTCATCTCTGATTTTGATATCGCATTTAAAATTGGATAGGATCGGCCAACCGGAAGATATCGGCCATCTATTGTGCCGATGAAAGGTACCGATCCCAGTCAGGTAGTGAGGGGGGAGAAGGATTGATGATCCTGGAAACGAGGGGAATTGCCAGTTGCAGAAGTGTGCTGGACGCCCTCTGATTTGTCTTAGGGCCAACAGGGAGGGATGGCGTAAGGTTCGGTTTGCTTTATCGGCCGTCAGCAGCAGCTGTTGCAACAGCAACCCCACGGTGTGCTGTTGGAACGTGTTGGCGGCGGTCCTCCTCTATTGTGTCGCTAACACGTGGACAATACAATAGGCCCATACTCTATGATGCGAGATTGTTTTTTTTTCTTTTTTCGTCTTCGTCTTCCTAGCTTTCTTCCATCATCTGTAAAGAGAGTTGAAGAGAAAACATACTGAGTGACACAGTTTATTAGATGGGGAATTGCACCTTGCTCTTGTTGTGCCGGACGGGAAAAAGAAGAAAAAAAAATAAATAAATAAAAGGACAACAACCGGGGCACCGGGCACTTGATTAAATTTTTCTTCTCTCGACCAAGGAGGTGCTCTTCTCAATATCACAAAACGAAAAAGGCACAGAGGCGAGCACAAACTGCTCTCAGGATATTGAATCGATCCAACCGTAAATAAGTTCACGTTTTATTGGAAACAGCAGACGAGTGTAGACGAGAGAAAAAAAAGGAAATCAACAGTGTACGTGCGGTCGATAACGATCGGCTGCAGGTGACTGGCCGTGGTGCTGAAGCGTCGGCTTCATAAATTCTCGCTGCGGAATCTTTTACGATGAGGCCGCTGTTGAATCTTTATTAAAAAGAAAGGATACCACTCTTAATTACAATTCTCTGTGTGTTACGATATGAAAGGGTGTGTTGTTGTCGTTTTTGTTGCCCGGCCGAGACGTCGCCGTTGTTACGGGACACTCATTACTTTTTTTTCCTCCTTCTTTTCGTCTTGTTTTTAATGTTCGTAGCAGCCATAGCGGTCGTCTTCCCTCTCTTTTTATATGATGCCCAGCTCCTCGTTCCTCTCTTATAGCTTGAATGCAATTAATGAAGCGACAATGACGCATAGCTGGGGCCGTGTGGTGACAGGTTGTGTGCAGGAGGAGGGGCTGCGGCGACAGAGGCGGTGGATGCATAATTGCCCCTACGTCTTTCATTCTCATTCTTTAAGTGCATTACACTTCAAAGTCACGGATCCGAGTGCCTGAGAGCCTGCATCTTTAAGAATGAGAAAAACACCCCAAAAGAGGCTCTCATGCCATTACTCTTCTTCTTCTCTCCGTAGATAGATGAAATTGTTCGCCTCCCCGCATGCGGAGAACTCCGCTTTTAATCCTATAGGAAAGGATCGCACGCACAACACTTATTGCCGTACCTACGATTAGTGAGCTGCCTTAACAGCAATTCAATTTTCGAAACAAGGGAAACAGTAGAACGGTAAAGAAATTGGATCATATCAGTAGTTGCGCAGCCGTCCGCGCATCATGTGCCTGTATTACGCACCGGGCGATCCCGCCCCGCGATCGTGTGTGCTCACTGCTTGTACCCATCGTTGGAGGGTGGTTACGAAAAAGTAGGAGGAGGATTTCCAAGTCCTTTATACGCCCTGGCGACTGCATCAGCACGCGGCCAGTCGTACACCAACCGTCTCCCTTGTTTCCACTCTCTTCCCAGTTGCACGGAAACAAAACAAAGTGGTGTCGTTCATCGAGTGCTTTGCTCTTTTTTTTTTCTTTCTCCCCCTTTTTCGTCATGGATTATCGACAGCTTCTTTTGAATCAAGCAAACGCACTGGCTGCGGCCGGCTGCTACGGTAGCGCAGGGACCGGTGGGTCCCCGGCTGGTTATCCGTCAGCCGCCGCTACCTCTGCCGCCGCGGCCGCTGCAGCCGCTTACAGTCATGCTGCCGCTCGAACTTATTCTTACCGATTGTGGACTCTAGCTAACGTCCTTTCTGATCCTTGTATGCATTCATAGATCTGATTTAAACTTCTCTTTTGATTCCTTCAAGTTGAATCCATAATTTAAATCGTATTTTATTTATTTATTACAGGGCCGACAGCAACAACTGGTCGTCAGGAAGTGGTGGCTGAATACTTCGTCAAATGCTGGCTTTGCAGTAAGGGCTTCCCGTCGCCGGCCGTCTTGCGGGATCACCTGCAGAGTGTTCACCATGAAAGTGCGGCAGCCGTCGCCGCAGCCATGGCAGCCCTCCAACATCCGCAGCCGTCTGGCACGGCTTCCAACTCCACTACCACCAATTCTACCGCATTGGTACCGACCAGTACGGCTTCTTCATCTACTTCCATGGTAATTCATCGCAAGCAGCACGGTTGCCTCCAGTGTAGCGCCACCTTCAGCGAACGCGACGAATTGGAGCGGCACGAGCTGACACACTCGCCCACTGCTCAAGTGGTAAGAAAAGTCTCAATTCATCTTTTTTTTTGCGTTCCCTCTCTTTACCCATCTTCTTCTTCCACGACTTAATAGAATGAAGCGCACAGAGGGGTGTAAAAATATCTGTAATAAAAGTGTTCACGCCCTAGAGAGGCCGTCCAATTTCGCTGCCCAGAACCAATTCAATTTCATTTTTTTATTTTATATGACGGGGTATAGCTCTTCTCCTCTCTCTCTCTCTCTCTATAAGTCGCGTTCATCCTGGGTTACGACACTATTTCAAAATCCGGATAGATTGTATATATGTGGTCCTGTACTCATCGTCGTCGACGTGTTTTTTGTGTCTCTTTTCCGAATCCCGACAGTCCTGCGGAGTATGCCAAAAGAATTTTGCCAATGTCTATCGCCTCCAACGCCACATGATCAGTCACGACGAGAGCGCCGGCCTCCGCAAATTCAAATGCACCTACTGCGACAAGGCCTTTAAATTCAAGCATCACCTCAAGGTAAGATATCAAAGAGCTGCCCATTTAGTTTTAACTCGTCTTTCGATACAATGTTCCTTTCAACAAAAAATCGAGAAGGTCAATTACATCATCTCTTTTTTTCATGGTTGAAATAGGAGCACGTCCGGATTCACAGCGGCGAAAAGCCCTTTGAGTGCGCAAACTGCGGCAAACGTTTCTCCCACTCGGGTTCCTATTCGTCCCACATGACTTCCAAAAAGTGCCTCATCCTTAATTCCAGGGTAAGAGCTTCAAAACTTTTCGACTATCTCTTTATATCGGAATGAAATTTATTTATTATTATTTGTTACTTTAGAATAACCGACCTCGGTTACCAACCAGCATTGAGAAATCGGTGGTTGCCGTCCCTACTTCGACAACAGTCCGGCCGGTCAGTCCGACTAACCTAGGTCGTCGCAGTTCTACCCCGACGACTACAGCTTCTTCCCTCGCCAAAATGAACGGTGCCAACGGTTACAGTAGCAACACGATGGTTCCGCGTCTTCCTCACGGTAGCAGCAACGGCTACGTTCCGTCATCCGTCTTGAACTATTCGGCGACCGCTGGTAGTGGACCAACGGCTCCTCCCCCTCCTCCACCGCACTACTTTAACAACCTGCCAGGGATTGGTTACAATTCAGCCAGCCTGGCCCACCTCCACCAGTACTTGGTGGCCGCCCACCTGGCTCACCCCTTGCGTAACGTCTCTCTGCCTTTGCAACAAAATCCTTTGGATCCAGATGGGTCTGGTACTGCTGCTGAACGGGACCACAAAAGGAAGCGATCTGATTCCGGAATCGAAGATTCTAGTAAGTTCATCAATGACGCTAAAATGGCTCGTTATCAGCAGCACGAGACGGGCCACCAATCACCCGCCGAAATGGAGACAGTTAAAAAGATTTTAGAGACAGTCAACGCCAACGTCACTCGCCAGCTGTTGGAAGCAAGTGTCCAACGAGTCAAGAACGCTGCCCACCACCAACAGCAGCAGCAGCAGCAACACTCATCGTCTCTCAGTTCCAGCCCGATGGAGAAGGCGGAACTCAGCGAAGGTACGTGTAACGACAACTGCTTGATGGATGACGATGTGTGCGTGCCTTCTCCGCGTCTCACACAGGATGGATTGTTGATTATTACAGGATTGGCTGCCAAGCTGGAGGAGGAGAGCCGGAACGTTCCGGCAGTCTCGCCCAACGTCACCCCCGGCCTGGAGGACATGATGGAAGAGGTGCCCGATACGGACGACCAGCAGCAGCAGCAGCCGGCCAACCAAGACGAGGAGGGCGCCGGTGATGAGGAGATGATGATGATGAGGGAAGACGCCGCTAGTGATACGGGTACCGATGATTCCGGTTTGGTGATGGCGCTGGACCAAGATAGCATTAACGGTCACCGCGATGACCACCACCATCACCCTTCCAACAACAACAATGGCAGTAACCAGGCAGGAAGCCAAGGGATGGCGGGTGGATCTGTCAGCAAGACTTCCGAGAGAACTAGATCGACTATTTCAGAAGATAAAGCTGCGGTATGTGACTAATTTAATTGCCTTCTTTTCTTGATTTTAAAATTTTCTTTTATTATTCATCAGGTGTTGAAGACCTATTTTGCTGTGAATCCACGTCCTAAACGGGATGAGATCAATCGGCTGAGTCGTGAATTGAATTTTCCTCCACGAGTTATACAAGTCTGGTTCCAGAACGCTCGGGCGCGGGATCGTCGCGAAGCTCTCTATAATGTTGTCCACGGTAGTGCTGGTAGTGATTCGCTCCACCAGCGCAGTAACGGCCATGGATCCATCGCTGATAACTATGCAAACTTCTCAACATCTTCCCAATTAATGGACGCTAGGTAAGACGAGTACTGCATTAACTTTTCTGTTGAATCATTTCATTTTTCATTGTTTCATTATTTTAGGACGGAGAATGAGGAGTCAGAAGAATGTAATAAATCTTTTGATGGTGAGAATGACGATGAGGATCAACCGTTGGATCTGACGGTCAAAAGATCTGGATCAGAATTTAGTCGTATGCCGAGAACCACCTCCAATATGGTCCTCGAAAATGGAAAGGCCCTGTTATCGGGAGCCGCTGAGCTTTTGGTGTCCGTCAGCGTGAAAGAAGCGAACGGGATCTCTCAACCTAAGAAGAGAAACTGGCTCAAAATGGAAGAAGAAGATGATTCCTTTCCTCATGAAATTGAAGAGTGGAAAAAGACTTTGGCCTCAGGACTGTGCGGGTAATAATAAACCTTGTTAAAAATAATTAGATAAATTATAAAATTTTATTTTATTTAAAATCATAGGAGCCAACGTTGCTTCACTGGAAAGCTTTCGCCGCAGTCCTCAGACATTTCGGGTGCTGAAGAAGAAGCCATCAAGCGGTCACTGTTGGGCCCTTCTGGGTCCTGCGACGAAGGTAGCGAGTCGCACGACACCAGTGGAGACGATGGTGGCCATACGACTCCGACCTCCGCAAGCAACATCACACCAAGAAGTGGTAGCGGCAAGAAGATGAAATTCAACACCAGTGGCAAGAGCCTGAACTCTACCGGGCCCGTTCAATCCATCGGTGGAGGTGGTTTGATGGTGACAGCAGCTGGCAGCGACAATTGTGAAGGACTCTATTCCTGCGACCAATGCGACAAGAGTTTTTCAAAGCCCAGTTCGCTCACCCGTCACAAATACGAGCATTCCGGTATAAAAATAAATACATTTTATATTCGTAAATGAGATAGAACGTGTGCTAACCTCAAAGGTTTCCTATTTTTATTTTATTTTTGGCAGGTCAACGCCCCTACCAATGCGACATGTGTCCCAAGGCATTCAAACACAAGCATCACCTGACGGAGCACAAGCGTTTGCACAGCGGCGAGAAGCCCTTCCAGTGCCAAAAGTGTCTCAAGCGCTTCTCTCATTCGGGTTCGTACAGCCAGCATATGAATCACCGCTTCTCCTACTGTCGACCTTGTCCGGCTAGTTCGTGAACAGTTTAAACACGTCGTCGTCTACTCTAGGAGGAGAAACTCGCTCATTTATGTTGATTACAGAAAACGTGACCAACGAATGTCATTAAAAAACAAACGACTTTCCCTCTCTCCCCCCAAAAAATATTCATCTATATCTATATATGAAGTTGTATGTTGATTGCTTGTATCTCTTTTTCATGTTTCATAGCGTTTCGTAAAGTTTTTACATTTCTATCGACATGCCGACGATGGTGTGCAGGATTCAGTGCAACGAATATTTTAGAATCGAAATCTATGTCTATCTTCCCTTTTGCTCTGTAGAAAGATGGATTAATATGCTCTATTGTGTCTTCATTAGTTGGATCTGATAGGCCTCATGTACTCGCGAGAAACGAATTTTTTTCTTTCCTCCCTCTTTTCAGCCAGTGCCAAAAAGAGTTCTATGTGTAATTGCCTGGTTAGGTTGTTGTAGGTTTTTTGACAGATTATCTTCAAGTCGTTTGAAATTGAAGTACCAAGCAATACTCGCGCGTGTAATCTTACGAAAGAAAGAAAAAAAAACCTCTGACCGGTTTTGTACATTTGCTCCTTAGTTCATTTTTTTTCTGTCTCTCTACCGATTCTCGTAGAAACTCATTGTTAAAACAATGGAAAATCGCGTACTCCGTAAAAGAAAACCCGCCGTCTTCCTCACATTTTTTTATGCTTGTGTAAAACGTTACCAAGTTCCAAGCGGCTGTTTTTTGTTTGTGTGGGAATATATCGTTCAATCGGTTAGAAATTGGTCACTGGCCTAGTCAGGGTGCTCCGTGACTGCGTGCAATTCCTCGTTCCTTTTTCCTCCCAATATCGTAAGAAAGTTATGTCTATAGAGGGTTAATTGATTAGCCGAGTAATGCGTTCACATTCCTCTCCCCTCATCATGACAAAACACCACCTAATCCTTTTTTTAAAGATATTTTGGACCTCTAAATAAGAGAAATAATACTCAAGGTGCTCGTCTTTCAAAAATTTCGACAAGAAACGAGAAAAATTCCCCTTTTTTTGTTAAAAAATCCACCATCCGTCTTCCAGCCGACTTTGCTATTTTCAATCACGCATCCCTGCACCTCATTTGATTTTTTTGCCAGTGTTAATTTTTTCCCCCTCTGTGGACGAGGCCTACTAGTCGGCCATTTATTATTTTTATTATGTTCCCCATCGTAGCATTATATATGAAAAAGAAAGAAATTTATCCTGGCAGTCAATACCTAAATTCTAAGAATGAGTTACCCACCTCTCTTTCTTGTCCGAGTTGTTCACAGGCCTTTTCTTGAACATTTTGGTTATTTTTTTGAACGCATGAAATTGTTGAGGAAGAGTTTATGCTATTCATTATATGCAAAGTCACAGGTGCCATATGTTCTCTTTTGGGTTTCTCTCTCTCTCTCTCTCTCTTTCAGCGTCTACCCATTCCACATTAATGCTTGAATGGATCTGCCATCGTTTCCCTTTTTTACTCTCTTCTTGACAGCGAATTTGCGATCGATTCCTGCCAAAAGAGAACGAGAGAGAGAGAGGGAGAGAAAACGTTATACAACTCTGTTTCACATAAAAACCGAGATCTGAATCAAGAGAGATAATTGAGTGCGTATACTTCTTTGTTGGTTTTGCTCGTTTGTTTTTGTTTGATTTGTTTTCCCCTTCGACCCTCGTCTCATTCCTCCCCGCTGTCATTCCTTTTGCCGTTTGTACGATCCTTATTCTCCTCATGCCAATCCCCCGGATCCTGCGTTCTCATAATCATAAGAATCTGTTTTGTTTTTTCTCTGATTCGAATCTCGAAAAATAAGATTGTTTCTTACTGTGTTTATTATTGGATAATTGCTCTCTTTCTCTCTCTCTCTCTCTCTCTGGTTATTTTCTATCCATCGAATGTATAGCTAGCCTGTTCCGTGTCAATGATTATATACAACGAAAGAAGAAAGCTATGACTCTCTCCTTACAATGTTTGTGTGGACAAAAAAATATTACAAATATGGATATGTGTGCATTCATTCAGATAAAATTGTTGTTCGCGCCGTTTTTTTTTTCTTTTACGAGTTTTACAATAAACATTTTTTTTCTTCTGATATCATGATTCGTCATGCTCGATTTCACTTTGTGGGGGTGGAAGGGATAGAAAGTGGATTTCGAGTTGAATTGCATGCGAGATTTTATTTTGAATTGTGGATGAGAAAGCTGAAGAGCTCTCTTTATATGGTAAATGACGCCAACGAGAATCGCATCATCCCCATGCCATCCACGTATTACCAAACAATTGACAAAAGCTGATCGAAGACTTTGGCCCCGCTGGGGTCATGATGCAAATTTCCAATAAGGTGCATCCTCTTACCAGTGACATCACAATATGAGCTGTTGCTTTCATTATTGCTACCGTTAAGGAAATCGATGCAACGAAAGTGTGTTATAATAACGGTTTCACTTGGATGTTACATCCTGATTTGAAATTCAATTGGATGTATCCTTTTTGTTTTCAAATCATCTAAAATATATTATTACATTTTTTAAAAACACTGAATTGGCAAAACACCCAACGTATATTTTTTATATCCTTCAACAAAAATAAATGAGCTCTCAATCACCATTTAGACTATAACGGTATTACAACTATTTATCTCTTTAAGTTGTACAAATAACAATTAATACGCTTAACAATAGTCCTTGCACCAAAATGGAAATATAGGCAACAAAGCACTTGTGAGCACATGCCACTTCCAGGTTATCTAATGATCATCAAAGCCTGGCATAGGGAACTGCAATGCAAAAGCATTGACTTCCTTCTTTAGTGAAGCCATTTTTCTCTTCACTACCAGGATCCGTCTCCAAAAAGTCCTTGTAATCCTTGAGTTTACTCGTCTTTTGTTTAACTTCCGCAGAGATTTCAATAGGCACGATGAAAGTACTCCACCATCTAAAGTTGCATGATAATATTTTAAACATAACTGTTATCGACAAAACTATAAAATATGACAAACCTGTTCGAAATCTTTCTCCACAAATCCTCTTGAGGTAAGTGCCGGAGCTCCAAGTCGTAATCCTCCTGGCGTCAGAGCACTTTTGTCACCTGGACAAGTATTTTTGTTCAAGGAAATTGAAGTCCTATTGCACACCTGCATGATTATTATGATAAACCAAGTCTCATATTTTAAAAAAATCTTTCAAAACCGTGGCTAATTTGAGTTTTCATACTTGTTCGGCTCTGGCGCCGTCAAGACCTTTAGGTCGCAAATCAACTAAGAGGAGGTGATTGTCGGTGCCGCCAGAGACAAGCGTGTACCCTTTAGCCAAAAGAGCTTTGGCCATGGCTTTGGCATTGCGCAACACCTGCATTTGGTACTCGCGGAATTCGGGAGTGTTCGCCTTGGTGTGTGATAAAAGAGGAGGGAAAAATTAGCAACAGATTACTACAAATGGGCAAAGGAATTACCTGACGGAGTGCAACAGCAACACCACCGATAGCGTGATTGTGCGGACCACCTTGCAGAGAAGGGAAAACGGCTTGATTTATTCTCTGCTCGTAGTCGTAGAGAATATCCTTGCCGCTTTTCGCGTCTTTGGATTTCACTCCTCTTCGGAAGAAGATCATGCCGGATCGGGGTCCGCGCAGCGTCTTGTGAGTGGTAGTCGTCACTACGTCAGCGTATTCGAAAGGTGAGGGAATCACTCTGCCGGCCACTAAGCCACTAATGTGAGCCATGTCGGCCAGTAGGTGCGCCTTGACGTCATCACACACCTAATGAAAGAGAAGAGAGAACTTTTAAATATAATTAGCTAATAATACGCTATTTTCCTTCATGCTTTTTTATCAGAATTATTAATGTTAAGTTCTTTTTCAATGCTCGAAAATGAGAGAAATTAAATGAATCGTTTATAGCTATAGCCTTTGTTACTTATAAAAATTATCAGAAAAGAATTTCACATTTGTATCCAGCCGTTTTGCAGCTTTTAAATTACTCGAAACCTTTCACCTTATTACTTTCTATCGAGTTCTCGGTTTCAATTGCAAGAAAAAAGTCTCAGAAACAAATGACCAGTTCTCTTTTTTCTCAGCTGGATGCCAATTTCCCTTTCGAAAGGCTATTTTTTTATCAAGTGTGAGAGTTTTTTTCCCCACTTTCAAAACCCCGCTAGATGGCATCTGCTGTAAGGCCAGATACAAAAATGGAATGTCCGAAGCACACAGGTAGCAGCAGGGAGAGAATTAAGTTCACGTGATTTCACTTATACCTCGCGGAATGTTTTATAGTCGAGCAAGCGTGAGTAGGCAGACGTTCCCGCAATGATGACTTTTGGTCGGAAGAGTTTCGATGTCTTGCGAAGCATATCGTAGTCGATCAATCCGGTATTGACATCTAATCGGTAAGGCATAGATTCAAAGTAGACCGAGGTGGCTGAAACGCGTTTCACATCCGTCATAAAGCCATGAGTAAGACTAAATGAAATAAATATTTTCATATGTAATAAATAAAAGGTTTTAAAATAAAATAAAAAATTAGTTCAATTACTGTCCACCGTCGGGTAGATCCAGCCCCATGATACGATCATGAGGCATCATTAGAGCTGTGTAGGTGGCAAAGTTGGCCTGGTGAACCAGAGTAAGGCTGAACATTGACTCCCCATTTGGCTGGGTCCAAGTCAAATGCTTCCAAGGCACGCTGTTGGCACAAGAGTTCTATCTTATCAATGACTTCTGTTCCTCCATAGTATCTACAATAAAATAAAAATAAAATAGTTAGGAAACACATAATTTTTAATGTATAAGGTGATAAAAAGTAAACCTTTGGTCTGGGTATCCCTCAGAGTATTTGTTGTTTAGGCAAGATCCAAGAGCTTCAAGGCCTGCCCGGCTGCAAAAATTCTAATTGAGCAGAAGCCTTACAAGATGTAACGAGTTTCAAATTTCAAGGCCCAATAAGTATTTACCTCTGAAGCTATCAATTCTAGACCTTGTTTCTGTCTCATCTTCTCTTCCTTGATCAAATTCCACATTTGAGGATCATCCACAGCCAAGGTCTCCTGTCCAGTCCATTTGGACATGTACCTGGGTACAAATGCACCTTTCACAACATTTGAGCGACACTGAAAGAGATTGTATAACATAAAAAACAGCACGCATGCATAAGTTTAAATCGAAAAAGAAGTTACTTTAAGTAAGGTTGCAAATCTGTTCATCACGACTAGAGTAGCCATACTTTTCTACGTCGCTGTTGTGTAACTAATAATCCCTTTTCTAGCGGTATATTATAACATACGTTGGCTTGTATATTAAATTTCATCTGACTTTAGTGCAAAGTCCAACGATGTAAACAAACTGCGCTTCCAAGGTTGCCAAATTGAGTTGGAATCGTGTCATCACTACATACTAATCGGTGATGAGGGCGTGGAATTCTTTTTCTCTCTCTATTTAAGCGTAAAAAAACACTTTTCAGTAGAAAGTTTTGAAGGTTAAGAATCACTTGACCTGTTTCCTCCTTTAAACACACACATTTTCATCCTTGGTTCGATAAATCATCGTTTGTTGATTTATTCGTAAAGGGAGGAGGAAAACTTCTGTCTGAAAAGTAAAAATTGTCTGCGCTGAAAGATGAGTTAAAACAACAGCTTGTCACTGATGATCGCCGTTTGAGCGCATGACCAAGAAATCGGCCACACAAACCTCGTTTTTTTTTCTTCGAAATTGTTTTCTTAAGTCCTGTTATGTGGTTTTGAAAATCTCTTAACCGTATACACGCTCGTTTCGTTCAGGAGCGATAACCAACGGAGCGGCCGACCATCATTCTTTCCTGCCGTGAAAATTATGTCAATAATCAATGGTCCTATATATGTACAACACACATGCAAGCAGTTAAATCAACAGCTGTAAAAAGAGGAGCATAAAAGGGAGCCGGCCGTAAATTTACACCAACAGCTCTTAATAATATTACTTATATGAATTATGTGTGATTCATTCGAAATCTCCCTTTTCATGTCGGTCATTACGCATTCGCATCAGCATCTGAAGAGGAGTATTTCTTTTTTCTCGGCGTGTTTTATTTTATAGCTCGACCTAGCTTTGGCTTGGAATATAAATCACTGTCATCGACGAATAATGAATAGAGAGGAACATATCTTTACGCATCTTGATGATCATATAATTGCATTTTTTGGCACAGCCTTGGCTATAAAAAAGAAGTCTTCAAAGTAGCTCTTTCCATGGCTTTTTAAGAAAACGAAAGTATGTGTGTTGCTGCCCAGCCCGTGTCACTATACTTTCAAACGACTTATTGATCGTTCGGTTTGCCATCAATTTGTGGGCACTTGGTCGTGCTGCTCCCCCCTTGTTTCTCTCTTCTTTGGTCGTGAATTGGAAAGTGCTGCTGGTTGGCTCTCACAGCAGTGGCGCTAAATTAAGACGCCCACCCTTTGTACGGGCTTCTCTTATTTTTAAAGGCGGGTAAATGACAATAATATTTTCACTCGTTTCTCAACCATGCGGATTGACCAGCAGGGAGCGGAACCACTGCTACTATACCAACCTCTCGACCGACTCTTTCACGCGAAAGTTAAAAACGGTCCAGCTCACACAAAAGAAAGTGAAAGACGTTTATTACCGGCACGTCGTTTTGGCTGTCCAAAAGCGACGGCGCGGCCTCCTCCTCTCAAGCGCGTCAAAGGTGCGTTTTTCTTCTTGGGCGTAATTTCTTAATCATCATTACACCGGGTGATTATACACGAAGCGCTAGCAAAAAATAAGTTAAAGTGCGCTTTCCCTTTGGATCCCTTCGTTTGCCAAAATATACAATCAGCAGAGGCCATCTCAAATGACGGTCAAAGTAAAAAATATAAATATTCAACCGAATAGACCAATCTAGCATCAGCCTAGTAAGGAATTGAGGAGGATCTGCCTAGATTGCTGCTCGGCACGGATCCCCGCTTTTTGATGGACATGCCCTTATTAAAGTAGAATAAGAGAAAAACTTTCTGATGTTTATCTATAAGAAGACGAAGAAACTGTCAATGATGAGCAACACTATATATAATCTCTTGATTTTTATGAGGCCTCTGTCCTCAATTTCTGCACACTCGCCTTAAGCGGGCCGATGAGCCGCATCACATCATAATCGAAGACACCGAAGTCTCCGCTAATCTTAATGGTACATCTTTTTTTATTGCGTCTCAGTCGCACCTATAAAAAGTATACGGTACTTGACGACTCAATATTTTTTAATAAAAATTTTAATGCGCAACAAGCAGAAGAGAAATTTTTACTTTTGAGAAATTCGGTAGAAATAGGGTATATGGGCATTAAACGAGCGGAAAATCTGTACAAACGAGGAAATCGGTGGGAATAAAAGTGCGTGATTTTCACCCACTGTTTCTTCATGTCGCTTTTTCTTTCCCCTGGATGGTAATCATCGTGATGATGAAGGGCAGTGAACGAAGCGAAGAAAAAGAAATTTTGTTTCTCTCATTTTTTTTTTTAAAGATACATTCATTCGCCCTCATGTTTGATACGTGATGCAAAACGTAGCTCGATTAAGGCCAGTGTGCAGTTTTGTTATAAATGATACCCGGCCATCAGCAATGCACTTTCTCTGTCAGCTCAGTCCAAAAGGATCGTGCAGGTCCCAATGTCCGCCGACGGGGGCCTTGCGATGTTTTTTAGCAGAACATCAACATAAACGTCCATTAATTCAGCCCATTCTTGTTTTATAGATCACCATCATGGTTGTTGTAGCATGCATAACAAGGCAGTTTTGTTTGTGTATGGGTTTTCTATTGAAATGGATGGCTTTATGACTCTAGAAGGTAAAAAAAAAATAAGAACTCTCCCCGATTCATTAAAAAATCATGTCCAGAGGGGTCTATTCGCCGTTTCGTATTGCTGGGCGCATTATCATTGCGTGGTTATATAGAAAGCGAACGAGAGGCATGCAAACAACAACAAAAAAAGAAGAACAAGATCAAACTTTGTTGCTGCCCATGTCCGTGAGAAAGAAAGAAGAAGTAAAAAGGGAAAACTGCTGGTGATTCAAAGAGTCAGACACGTAAACACGATCGTGCGCCTCCCGTCTTCACGTTTGACCAGGGAGAGATGAGAAACATACAATAAGAGGGTCGGAGAAAACAACATTCTTGGTGCTTATTATTATCATGATTACATACAGAAGCAGCTACTACTACTACTCGAGATATTTGTCGGATGATGAGAAATAATTGCCTGTTTTCGTCCAGCTTCTTAAACCCCATAGTTTTGAGCGTTCTGTCTTTCTCCTGGGAGCAACAACTATGATGATGATCTCGAGCGGGCGCAATTAGGCGGTGTGCTATGGACATGATACAGCCATCATCATCATCCCCTGTTCCCTGAACTTTGCCTCTTTGCTGCCATTATAAAAAATGATGATGATGAGGCCCTCCTATTTGATGCGTTGACGCCATGGCGACGTCTTCATTCGCCATTCACTTTTCTTCTTCTTCTTCTTCTTGTTTTTAATCCTTAAAGGAATTCTTTGAAACCAAGGTTACGCCACGAGATTGTCATAACATGTTGGTTTTCTTCGACCTGGTGGGTGCGATTGCTTTGGAAAAGAAAGGGAAAGAGCTTTTTTAGACACTCTGCTCACATAACGATGAGCTGGATTTGCATGTAGGGAGAAGGCAAGGCCGCAATGTCTTAAGAGAGTGAGAGGATCGCATTACGGTGACCGTCAAAGATGCGCGAGGTCGACATCGTTACTCCTAAAAATCCTCAATGCTGCACTGTCACCGGGCATTTAAAAAAGGATGCTAATATTTTATCGGGAAAAAGTGCCGGAAAATAAAAGGAATTGAAATCGAACCCACATCAAGGACTTTCCCTTTTTTGAGGTGGATATATGTTCTCTTTCTTCAAAGTTCCACACAGCTTCACAGTAAATATAGAAGCGGCCCCTCCTTTATTCCACCGCACTACTTCCTCGCGTGGGACGATATGGATGGCAAAATGCATATTTTCTACTTCTTAAAGAAAAACATATTTTTTTTCACGCCAGTTTGTCTTTGGTACATATCAGTCGGGAAGGACCCTCGTTATTTGACAGACATCACTCTCCTCTTTTCCCTAAGTTATTGACAATTGAACAGAGTATATAACAAGATCAACAACTCAGCTGTCAGTTCCCTTGTCAAAACGAGGAGGGGAGAGAAAAAACAGGGATGTTATACAAGGTCACGTCGTGCTGCCTTTATCCAGCAACTGTCACAGTGTAACACGTAAATAGTGAGAGCAGGGGGGCATTCCAGCGTAAACACTTCAAGAGCCACTTTTTAAAAATAATGCTTAGGCATATGAAAATGATTTCAACAAAGACGAGTGAGGAGGCTCAGGCTGAAGAAAAATCCCAAAACCAAATCTTGTCATCAACAACAACAAATGGGCTGGAGGATTCAGCAGCAGCAGCGCCACACGAGGTTGGCGGGATCGGGAGTAGCCGGATGACTCCCTACTTCAAGCAGCCAGAGCTACCAGCCGATTTCAAATTCATGGAGCCTTACATAAAATGCAACGAACGAGATTGGAAGTAAGTAGTTCTCTTTATAATATTCAGAGAATTCTGGGAATCCGAGCAGAGCGCGTAAACGGATGGGCTGTTTCATGACTGACGGCACTGTGATGAGGGGCGCTGCTGGAATGAGGATTTCGAGATTGACAGCCCCACTAGGACTCGAAAAAAAAATATCCTAAATATGTATAAAAACCTCGATAGTTTCGAAAGGTAGGTATACAACTATGTGCCTTGTTTATCCTTGACGTTGTTTCGTGTTCTAACGAGAGAAGAAAAGAAACAAAAACAATCACGATTATAAAACTAGCTAGCAAGAACAAAAGGTCTCTTTTGATGTTTGTATGACATCTGAGTCAGTGGATAAAGATTCGCTTAGTTTTTCACGTCCGTGACCTACTAAGATTAAAATGATGAAAAGATAAGCTAATATAATCTCCACTGAATATCTCGGAAATGAGCTCTAATAGCTCATGCTAGCTGCTGGCCAATTCCACTTGGCCGCCAGGTGTCGTTTACCTTTTTTAAATAAAAAATACCGTACGAAACACGCAGGTAAAGAGCAGCACCTTTCACTTTTTTTCATCTTCTCGCGGAAGACTCCCCGCAGATACCACGTAACAGCTCAAACAAAGGATGTCACACGCTGAGCAGACCATATCACCCTCATAAAATGTAGAGCAGAAAAAAGAAGGGTTAACAGATGTAAAAAAAGCGGATCATATAGTAGATGTCGATTTTAGTCCACGACCCCAAAGAAAAACATTGACAGAAAGACCATAAAAACGGTTGTTTCTTTTTCTTTTTTACTTTTTAGAGGTGCGATCCATTGTTATAAGTTGATTATTGCGCTGGATGCCCTTCGCCGTTGTGTGTTGCGGCTCCAAGAGTGCAATTGGCCCACTTTCTTTATTTGCAAAGAGCCAAGAGCTGCTGCCCACACTATATAACAGTCATAGGAGTAGTTCAACCTCAAAGGAAAAATGGTCTTCACTTGTCTGTCCAGGCCGTTCCCAATCGGCTATCGTTGCGAGTGATCATTAACCACCGCCGCCGCCACATAGACGTAATTCGTACAGGAGCACCACCCTCATCGTGATGTCGTAAACGAATTAAAACTTATGTGCGGCTGCTCCTGCTACTCCACCCATATTATTATATATATCTATATACATTTGCATAGAAATAGTGATCCTATATCCAATCCACTTGGGGAGCCCTTCTTGCTCTCCACATTTCAGAATCACAAAGTTCACTTTGTGGAATTGTTAATTGGACCTCCGCTGCTTGATGAATAGTTTCAAAAACAGACGGGTCACGCACGTTTTTATTATTATTTATATCTATTTTAATTTTTACATATACGAATAATACCGGACACGCTTCAATGCAGAAAGGGATTGTCCTTGAATATGATGATGAAGAGAGCTGATATAGTATTATATAAAATGTACCTTCTGCCAATCTCTTTAGTATATAGTTGCAATCCGATTAGATTGCCAAAAGACCTTGACGTCCAATTCTCCTCTCGAAATTGATTCGGAGATTTTTTAATTATTAAGTTTTTACATCTATTTTTTGTTTTTTGTTTTACGAACCGCGCCCTCATTTCCAAGATATAAATCAAAAAGAGACTTATCGCTTATGATGAAGAGGAGGCGGGATTGAAAAGTCACCTGAGAGAAGGCGAAACATTGATTTATAATAGATGAAAGAGGGGGAGAACGTAAGAATCGTAATAATCATCGTGATGAAGGATCGTAAATCGCGTATCACACCTCCGGTCAAAAATGGGTGGAGTATATGTGGGGGATGGAAGGAATTTTTTTAAAAAAATTATAATTCTTCAAGGCGGTATATGTGCATAATATACACTCTCATTGTAATACATTTTCATATATGATTTGAAGATAGAAACTAAACAAATGTTATTGAATCATGGACGTCGGGCCGTCGGGGAAACAATGGGCCGTTTTGCGGCTACAGCGGCGCGGCTGAAGCACCAAGTGCTGAGGCCTAACGATTATGACGATATTATGTAGGGGAGGACCACCCTTATGAAGAAAAAAGCTCATTCGCCCCGCGTTGAGCGTCTTCCGCCGTTGAGCGAGGAATGTATATAATTATGAAGAAAAAAAAGGAGGGAGCGAGGGGAGAGCGCGAGAGAAAAAAAGAATCCTTATTAGATTTATTATGTAAAAACTAAAAGAAAAAAAATATAAAAGAAGAAGTCTTCACGGTCGGCTGGTCGTGATTGAATCGTTGCTCACCGCGAGATCATCATATTCCCAGCAGCACTTTCACTCGGCTTGTTTCTTTAGGCTAATCAGTTGTTGACAAGGACGTTTGGGATTGTTTTCTTCAACTCGCTAGGATCAATGAACTCTTTTTTTGGTTGCCACAATCATCATCTCATCATCATCATTTTCATGTCCTGCAAAGAGTTTGAAGAAGGGGGGTATAAACAGGTTGAGAGCTCCCCCTCTTTCATGTAACAGGTTCCCTCTCTGACGTAACTCCACTGAGTAAGAATTATAAACAGAATTGATAGGATCGGCTAGGACCTTTTTTTCAAATAGAGAGACCCCTTCATTTAAATGGCGCCTGTGGTATTATTTTTTTTATTTTCTATTTAGGGACTTCTTCTTTCTTTTTTTAACTTCGTGTCCAGACTCCATTTATTACCTATCCTAAAAACCGCAATCTGTATACATTTGAGGTCGTCGTCAATTTATTTTTTTATTTCTTAAAAACAAAATTTGACTTTATATTCTTCACTTTCAGTTTCACTTTGTGTAGCTGTATATATTCCCATGGATGCGCACTCAATAAAAGCAAGCAGACAAAATCTATGTGATGCGTGGGTTAAACGGTTTATGGTACCCATCCAGGTGGACCACTTTTTCTTTCAATATATCTGAGAAAAATCTAAAGGCAACTGGGTCAAGGTTTGCAGCGCTCAAAGTACACCAAATGAGTGGCAGCAGCATCCTATTAAACTTTCACGAATGAAGATGACATTATAGGCCGTGATGGAAGACGCCCACTCAAAGAGATAGAAAGATGAGACGTTTCGCCCTGGAATGTCATCAACTTTCGTGACTGGACAGTTTCTGTTCTATTATCTTGTGTATATCGTGCTAGGTCGAGAAACAGAGCGTGACTGATCCAGCTGTATAGCAGCAAGCGGAATCGTCATATGTATCGTTCACGTGTGTCTCTGAACAAAACACCTGTGAGACCTATATTTTACTAGAAAAAAAAGCTAATCTAAGAGGTGGGATCACATCCATCAGCACTTGATACTCTCTTCTGGAACAAAAGCTCTACATCTATAAAAGACACCCGGTAAGTTACAGCCACTTTCTAAAGCGATACGGTCAATTGATAGCAGCAGGGCTGGAAGAAGCCCGGAGTAGCCTGGCGCCCCAATGCATTTTCACGCTCCCGGCATCATATAAAATTATCCCTCTTCTTCTTCTTCAACCCTGAGAGGGATCTTGCGTGATTCAAACAGTTGTACGACCTGTATATAGTATACTCTGAAAAGATATTATAACTCTTGCGGTCGGCATTCAAAAGATGGATGGAGAAGAACCTCAGGGTTGCCTTGAACTTCTTCTTCTTCTTTTCTTATATTTTCCATCGACGACCGTTCTTTTTCACGCTCAAACGATCCCTGATATGTTATTGCTTTTTCAAACATGGTAGAATAGTAGTAGAGAGAGAGCGTGATGACACGCCGACAAAACTGACCGTCGTCGTCGACGTTGTTGTATAACACACTTTGAATTGCCCGAGACCTTGATAACTCTCTCGTCGCGCCCTCTTGCCAAATCACACGAGTTCTAAAGAAAGGATCTGGGTCTCTCACTATACTAACACCGTTTATTACTTTTAATGTGTGGGAAAGAATGCATTATTGAATGTAAACAATATTTCGTGAGCCAGAAAAGAAAAAGAGAACCCTCTGATTACACAGAGAGAAAAAAAAGAACCGTTCGCACGTCCTTCAACAATTTTTCTTTCCATTATTAAAATTACGTGGTTTTAACTGTCACTCATTTTCAGGACGTCCAGTTCGTGACTATTGGTCTCCCCTTCAAGCATTATAATATGATATATATCCGCTTTCTTCTTTTCGCTGCGTGACTGTCATCCCGAATTTGTGACGTCAGTTTTTGCGAGCGAAGAGCCGCAAACGCACTAGCGCGTAGGAGTTGCCTTTCTGTCGTGACCTCTTCATTTTATTGCGGTTTTGAGCGCGCGGTATGTCTGCATCAAAGGGGCCGTATTATATGGTCATCCAGCACCGTGATTTAATTACCAAACGAATAAGGGAGGCGTGAATAAGAATTCGGTTGAGTCCTTGCAATCGACCAGAAAAACCGCAAAATAAGGGTCGCTTTTTTAATAGAAAGTACGCCGTGCCGACGACTACGTGCTCGACACCTCATTATTATCGACCAAAAACGGCCTAGATGCTGTTCTTTGTGACCAGCTGTTTTGATAGCCGGTTATTTCCCATCTAACCTAAATTTTGTTGTTGTTGTTTGGCTCGCTCTTCTTCTTGAACGCATCCTGAAGACCGGTAGCTATGCGAGCCGCCCCTTTCGATGATCTCGTCCCAATTATTAACAGGGCCGACCGTCTGAATATCTCTATAAACGAGTTTGAAAAAAAATGCTTATAAATATATTCTCATCGTAAATTTACGTTGTTTTCAAACCGGTAAAAGTAGCATAGTACCTTGAAAAACAAAAGGCAAATTTTTTTTCTCTTCAACAAAATAGTAATTATTATTATTATGCGGTGGTTTCTTAACGAGGGCTGTGAGAGAATCTGTAAAAGACGCATAAACACAATTTCGCTAAAAAAGAAAAGAGATCCAACGGAACATGTTGGGTATCCATAAGACTGTCCATAAAAGAAGGTTCTAATCTGTCATGTTTCTTTTTAACTCACACGGGAGAGTACACAAGGACGCTTCATGTAACAAGTACAAATTCACAATAAGATTGAGACATATTTAGGTCACAATTTATAATCTCGAAGAAGAAGAAGAAGGAAAAACATTGTTTTCTCTCGTTTGTTCCGCCTTATCAGACGTGTAAATCTGTGAGAGCATCACTGGGTGACCGTCCTTTAACAGCAAGGCACACACAATTGATTGTTACATGTGGGAAGGACAAGGATCGATAACCATCGCCTGACTGGCTCGACAGATAGGAATAACCGAATAAAAGTATACGACCGGCTCGCCATTTTTCTTTCTCGCCTTTTTGCTACTGTGGGAAAGAAAAAAAACAACGACGACGACAGATGGCCATATAACGCACGAAAAAAGGGGGACAGGTTCGGTCTCACCGAATTCAGGTTAAATGGGCTGTTATTTACAGTTGACTGTAACGTAATAGGCATTCCGATCTAAGGCGTCTGACAGATCCTATATTCTATAGGGGGCTGGGGATCTCGACTATAGATCAAGGAGAATGGTTCTTCTTCGAGGATGTTGGAAGGAGAAGATGACTCGGCCCACACACCTCACAATGGGAAATATTCTGTTGTTATTGTTACTTGTTACCAAGATTCCTGCCATTTCATTCCCCCAACTGATTTTTTCACTTTCACATCCGTCGATCCAGAATCGATAAATTGTTCACTCTCTTCGAGAGATCCTCACGACGAACGACGAGTCATAGATCGAGAGCAATACAAAAGGAGATCCCAGCAGGATGACCCAGCAGGATCGACGACGTGTTGTATATTTACACAAGAAGAAGATAGATTAATGGGCTCTGATATTTCTTCGAGAGAGTTTGGCAAAGAAACATAACGAAATGGAAAGCGATGTAGAAAAATAAGCCCAAATTGTAGTCCAGAAACCTAAATAATAATAAAAATCGGGGGACCATATACATAAGAAGAGGAAAAAGAAGTAAAAATAACGCGTGTGTAGAAAGCGCGTCTACACAGCATGCAATCACAGCAGCAGCAGCATCCACGCTGTGTAAGAAAAGAGGCTGCCCGTAATGACCTATATCTCGTTCAAGTACCGATGAACGTGGGAAGTTTCTCACTGTACCAATACCGATTGTCTACTGTATATATCGTTAATAAAACAATGGTTTTGAATTCTACGTTGTTTATTTGGGTATTTCTCCTTTTTTCTTCACATATCTCCTTGAAAGAAGAAGGGGGGACACTCGATTCAACAGTCTGGAACAGTCGGCCCTGCGTTCCATAACTACTCGACCGGGGCATATCTCTCTCCCTCTCTCTCTCCTTGTTTCTCATGCGCGCATTCAAATTTCAACAGTGCACCGAAACACAAGCCTAAAAACACTCTCTCTCTATAATATATTGTTGTGTGATTTTTGTCGTGCACCATGTGGACGCTGCAGAGATCAGGATCCAGCAGCGGAGCAGCCTCAACTTCCAATCAACTTCACAGGGAATTGATGGCCGGCAAAAGCTTCACCATACAGCGCTTCTCTCATCACACAGCTCACCGTGACAATTACCGGTATTTTAAAAATCTTTAAAAAAATCATTCCGTGCGGAAAATTCGATTGCGTGAATTATAATCAAA
The DNA here is from genome assembly GCA_030141595.1 of Chydorus sphaericus. NCBI lineage: Eukaryota > Metazoa > Arthropoda > Branchiopoda > Diplostraca > Chydoridae > Chydorus > Chydorus sphaericus. The sequence continues at coordinate 4,043,729 of CM057931.1, forward strand.
GGTGAAACTAGTGCGATACGCTTGGAGAAAATATAAAGTCTGTTGCTCTGATTAAGATTTTTATATTCACACACAACACCGTGATGATTACAGTAATATCAAAGCTAATTTGTAGGTACGGTAGTGTACAAGTACTCACGCGGGATTATTCGTGTGCGGTCGGAGAGAAAAGAGTATATATTCTCCTCCTTTTGATGATTCTAATTGGCTTTCACACCTGGGAGATGAGAAAGAAGAAGAGGAAGAAGAATCATCGCTCGTGTCGTTAAAAAAAATATTTCCTTGTAAGAGCTGCTCATTTTCTCCCGCAAGAGAGCAAATTAAAAATGTGTCCCCATTAAACTTTTGGAGATTTTCTCTCTTTATTTCCAAGCCCCCCTACTAGTTCTTACATAATATTTTTTAATGAAGGGCTTCAGGGCCTTAAAAAAAGAGCACTCTACTCTATGTAGTTGTATATGCTTCGTGAATAGGCCTATAATTTGGAACGCGTGTTGCTCCGTCCGTCCGGAGACGCGGCAGGACTACCTGCGGAGCGGTTGCCCGTCGTCGTCCCAACTTTTCTCCTCCTCTGTAGTGATCTTGCCGAGTAATTATTCACCCTAGGCTTCTCCTCTACCTTCCCCATTTTTTTTCTTTTCCTTGGTGTATAATCAACCCTAGGAGGAAACTTGAAGAATAGAAAAAAGAAGAAATGGTTACTTACCATCATAATAATCACCACAATGTAAATAGGATTCTATATATGCAAGCTAGTGACTATTGTGGTGGAAAAAAAGGACGACAATCCGCCCCGTCATTTTCATTTTTTTTTCTTTCCGAGGGTGGGTTTGTGTATATCTAACGAGCCTATTATACATGTCTTTTAGGGGGTTTCCCGCGCAATATTTGAGATCCGGCTGAGTTCAGTTTTTTTTCGTGTCCCCGCCCACAGGCCGGATGTCGTTCACTCTTGACCTTTAAATAAAAAATTGTGATACGCAACTTTCCTCCCCCGTGACCGGATGTCCTGCCTACGCCAAAGATGTCTAAAGATGCTCTCTAAAGAGAATCTGAGAGAGACCTTGACTCTCAGACATACGACGACCTTTCTTAATGTAATAAAAATATTTTGTGTGTTTAGTTAGAGAGGTAGTAGACAAAGCGTGTTACTACACGGCGACGGATGGACGGACGGCCCGACCTTGACGGGCCAGTCCAGCTCACCAACGAGATGTAAAGGCCATATGTATACAGATGCTGTGTTTAAAGAAGCCCATCCTATCCTTTATTCTCCCTTTTTTTTATCTGACACTGGGATCGCTACCGGTACAAGCCATCATAGTAATAGTAATGCTGAGGCCATTCCGGCAAGCGTACAAAATCAACAGCAGGAACGCCACCAAAATAGGAGAATAAAAGAATTTCTTTTTTTTTCTACCCTCTCTCTGGAATGGTCATAAACAGATGGTCCTTCTCCTCTTCGTGTATGCCTATGAATGTATAGGTGTAATAAAGCGTCATCAAAGACACTAGAAACACAAAGAAGAAGAAGAAGAAAAAAAAGAGGCATCGCCCTTAAACGCTAAGATATTTTTTTTGTTTAAAAGAATAATAATGTAATAATTCTGGACTGAGCACGAATTCAATTGAGAGAGCTGTGGTAATGTAAGCGCACGCGCTCTTAAGATTCCATTTTATCTCTGTTGAAACTAAGAGCGGAGCGCGTGATTCATTTATTTTTATGGGTGCTACGCAGGAATGTCGGTGGTACGCTGAGGCCCGTTTGCATGATTTCGAAGAAAGCATCATCGATCTCTCTCTACCTTTCTCATTCTCTTTACACACATAGTATGATGATGAGGAAATAACAATCGGCTTGGGTGCAAGGTTAAACACAACAATAACGCATTAGCCTGTCTTATTAAATAACTTAAGACGACTTACGACCCTCCTGGCTCTCTCATTCTCTCTGTTGGAATAGATATATAGAGAGAAAAGGCGGGCAAGGCCGTCTACACACGACTGCTGCCGGCCATCTCGCTTTCATGGCCTCGCTATTTTCATCATCTAAATAGATGTAGTCTTTGATTTACGTTACTATTTTCTCGCATCCGGCGTTACATCAGCGTTTTAAAAAAAAAGTTACGGCCCAGAATAATCGTAATAAATGATGTGGCCATTAATCGACTTTCCTATTGTGTCCAGCAAGTTGAATAACTGCAAAAAGTCGTGCCTTGTCCAGTCAGCTTAAGGGAAAGTCCTTTTTGCCAGCTCAGCACTACTCATCAAGCAACGTAACAACCTTGATGATGAGTAACAAGCGCTCCAGGGGGGCAGCAGCAGTGCATCAGCCGGCCCTGCCCGGCTCCTACTGTATTTTTACTTTTTATTTTTGCTCCTTTTTAATTCCAAGTCACTTGTCTTAAAAACAACTTGACTGATCGTGGGATTACAGCTATTAGCGGGTCAATTCGACATGGGCGCAAAAGTTAAGAAGACGGGCAAGGACGCAGCGCCGGAGATGCGCCTTTCCGTCCCTTTTGAAAGTAAACAAAGACGAGTCACGGCACTGAGCACACGCAAAGACAATCAGTCCGGGTCACACAAATTGAGGGCTGGCAGGGTCCCCCCCGTTGAATCTTGCTATCCTTGAAGATGGGGCGGCGGCAGCAGCAGTGCAACGGCGCGCCGTATTCCGCAGGCGCCGTTGCACGCAGCGGCCTTCAAGGTTCACGTGAAGGTAGCAGCTAAAATAAAAAAAATACCGCAGGGTCGCTCGCCCCTTTCTCGTTCAAATATTCAATGTCTTTAAAATGAGATTCGTCTCGGTGCAGCAATGATGAATTTTGTAGAGTAGAAGCGATCCATCAGGAGCAATTCCAATTTTGGCTAACCTAAAAAGGAGAGTTAGAAAACAATTAGCAAATGAGTATGTGGTTCTTGTATTATCACGCCACAACTTTCGAATTAATGAAAAGTACTTTTCTTTCATCAGCATGATGGTGGAAGAAAAAAAAATTAATAAATGGATCATTTATTTCTTGAAAGAAAGTCTTTCTATTGAAAAGAAACGAAATTTACTTTTTTATTTTATTCGTTTTGATCTGGTTTTTGTGGCGTTGTAAAGCCGTGATTTTCATTTTTTCGTGGAAACTGTCTCCATACATAAAAAATTTTGTCCCCAAGAGCCTTGGCAACAAAAGACTTCCAAACAAGGAAACCACATTTTCGAAAAAAAACCCGTATTTTCTGCGCTGTTATAATTGAATAGCCCCGTGATTATAAAAAGAAAAATTCAATTTCAAATCTCCCTTTTTTCCACTCAAGGTGAAACGGATCAAAACCTTCAAAGACCAGAACTTATATACCACTAAAAAGAAAACGAAGAGTGACGAACTAGTGGCTATAACTTTTTTTATATTTCATCTTTTTAAAAAAGAAGAAGAAGACGAAGAAAAGATAACTTCTTAACCATCGACACTTTGGAAGGCGTTGAGCGTGCTCTATTACACACCTTGGTGGCGTCTAGATCCTATGAGCTTTTTCATGTTGCGTGCCTTATCTTTACGGCCCTCTTGGCACAATAGACTTTACACCAAAAGGCCCCGTTGCGTCATAACTCTTTTAGCAATGAGGACCTTGCCCGACTTAACGGAACTAATCGCCTGCCTTTTCGTTATTTAGAAAAAGAGATGCTCTTTCGTGTTGTTTTTATGGAGCTTAAAAGCTTGAAACTCTTGCCAAGAGGACGCAATTTGAGTCTCTTCGTGAAAATGCGGGTCAGCAGGGTGAGTGAAAGTGATGTTGCCACGTGTGTGATGCGCACGCCAATTCAATTTGATGCTGATTTCATCAGAGTCACGTATTCACTTTCGATTTTTGAAGGTTAACGAGTGGACAAATCTAACTTCCGGAGATCCTGCTCGACGGTAGCCTCGTTTCCCACCTTCCCTAAACCGGAACTGTTGGTTTAAACATTTTGTTTGAACTTGTGTCTGAATAATAAAGTAGGCAACGCCCTAAAATGGCGTCAATTCAAGGCTGAGGACGAACCGATAAAAAAAAAATGGCAAAAACTATAAAGGAATCCGGACGCCGGATGAAGGAAAAGTTTTTTTTTCTTTTATTATTGTCCTTTAGGTATAGGGGACAGAGAGAGTCATACATCTTACCTCGTCGCCTCTTACATCACATTTCAATTCAAAAAGGAATGTATAAAAGATATTTCTATATGATGTATCGAGTCAACTTTCGATTCTATTTACGCCATGAATAAGCTATAGATTCCTTCTTTTTTTCTCGCGTCTGTAAGAAGTGGGGATCCATCAGCTGGAAAATTCCTAAACAGCCAACGCCTTTTATATATGAAATAGATATATTTGCCAGTGTTTATAAGAAATCGTTTGACCGTGTAAATAAATCGTGAACAGGCGTGGTCCCTTTGGCAACTTATTCTTTTTTTAAAGGTATTTAGTCCAATCCAGTCACGATTCCTTCTTTCTCTTTCTAATAATCTGCCGGCCTTGTGATGTCCAGCCAGCACTCTCCATTTTCTTTTATTTCGCTAGGACGCATTATTTGTTTTAAATCAAAAAGAGAACAATCACGTTAGGTCGTAAAATTAGAACTCAATATTATAAAATAAAAAGTGAAACAAGACGTGCGGGATTGCCATTAAAAAACTTAAAAACGGTTGCGGCAAATTTCCGTTTTGTTTGTTTATTCGTTCCGCTTGCTCTCCGGCTGCTGGAGAAAATGCACGCGGGCGAGTCGTGATGCCGTTGAATTAGCGGGATCTTTATAAACCTATACTATTCTTTTTTTTTTAGACATCTCCTAGGCACAACATAGCTAATTGCTTCTCTCTGTTTTCTCCTCTTAAATAAGAGTAAATTGTCACGCTTCGTTACGAAGAAAAAAAAAGAGGGGTTACCCGTTTTAATAATAATGCAGTCGAGGGTTCATCATTAACACGTACTCGCACCTCATTGTTCTTTCCCATCCGATTCGAGTTCATCACGCTCTCATCGGGATCTCATGATTACGCTAAAGGCGGCGGAAGGAGATTTAACTTGACTCACGGCCGACCTCAATTAATGTTCCTTTAGGCCTATACAAAGATGACGTAAAAAAATAATTTATGTGCTTTGTGACCTTTTATCTTCTTCTCAATTTGGTGTGACTTAATGGTGTATTACGGCCGACCTCCTGGGACGTGTCATTCCAAAAAGTTATTTATTGGTTTGAATAACGACGACGACGTCGACGACGAAGTGTTCTCTTCGTCGAAATGATCCATACAGTACACACAAGCAATAATTCTAATTCTTGCTTTTTTACCCTTTAACTATATACAACCGGACAATTTGTTCCTGTCGTTATTCATGGTGTTTGCATAAGAAACCGGGCATCCGGCGTTGTTGACCTTTTATGACTCGCCCGTGAACCGTCGGTGACGTTATGTTCTTCACAACTATGACGTCACAACCAGTGGCTCCTCCCACGTTCGCCTTAAACGGGAAGAGATAGATAAGGCGGCGGTGCGTGGGGATAGCTAGCTTGGGCAGCTACACAGATTCCTTCCACACCAGCTGTTGCTTAGTGTTCCCCTGCCCTACCTGGGCTTCTGGCAGTTGTCTATAGGAGCCACTTTCTCGGCAGGGCTAGAGCCAGTTGACGTACCAGCGTTCAGCGCGCCGCACGTCTTCTACTCGTGCTCCTCTCCCTTTTTTCTTGTCCTGGTGGTTCTAAGTGTCTTCAAAAAGTCCGTTGGCCAGGTTTTCATCATCATTTTCTTTTTTTGGTTATATCGTGTCAGCATGATCATCTGAAAAAAAAATTTAAAGGAAATCTTCAATCATTCAGAAGTGATTTCTCAAAATTGTGAGCCACTTCAATTGAGTACCATTTATTCGCTTCATCATTTCTGACCCATCTCGGTAAGAAAAAAAGATTTTTGTTGTGCTGTGCTCATTTATTTGTGCTGCTGATGATGGACCGGGAAGTGATGGTAGAGACGGCCTCCTTTTTTTTTTTGAATGAGCTTCCTCAATAATAATATATCGGTAGCTGAGGAGGCAGCTGGGCATCAGAGGAATATGTGTGTGAGCGAGCGGGCCTAACAGCAGAAGGACTAGCTGACTGACCCAGTTTCGCACTCGCCCCGTTGCTCCCGCTTTCTAAAGTACACGAAGACCAGGCTGCCGTAACAGCTACTTCCATTCACTTCCCATGCGCAGAAATATATATATAATATAGAAGAAAAACTGGAATGGAATCGATGATGGGCGAGCTAGAGCACGTGTATAGTACTTTTCCGATAGCGTGACTTTGCTTCGCATCGCAGACGAATAACTTAGAAAGTCTCTCTTTTTTTTAAAAAGAAATAGATCGCACGAGATGACAGCGAATTTATGGGCGAAAGACTCTTTTTTTATATTTATTTTCAATGACCATAATGTCATCCACGTCGGAAGCGAAAGTTTTCTGATATATTGCCAATGTATATAATCACCTTGACCAGCGTTTTTAATTAAAACTGCGCGACATATCCAAATTATTTTAAATACTTGGGGTCTTGATGGAGTATTTAAAAAGAGGTCCCCTCCCTGGGTGGACCTTGGGAGCCCCATAAATGCCCAGCTCCTGGGAGTATTCCGTCTAAAAAGAAAGAAAATGACTCCCTTTGCGTCAGAGGACTTATTATATCTGTGATTTTGGGGACAAAGTTGATGGACTACATCCCCCAAGGTTTTGTCTTCTAAATAGTTGTTTACCTTGCAGAAAAGTGGAGCAGAGGGAAGAGATATTTTCCTTGATTTATTCGAAGGATATATTATAAGAAAGAATAAATTTAGGTGAAAAAGTGCATCACGTCTCTCACCTCTGTGTGTGACCCTCTGGAGAGAGCCTATATAGGAAAGAACTCTCTCCAGTAGTACTAGGCTCGTGTGTGCATAATCAGCTGAAGAGAAGGGGGGCAATGTCTGCCGCTAAATCTCCAACTCACGCGGGAATTGTCACTTCTCTTCTCCAGCGTGACGAACAGTTAAGGCGGCGTCAGCCCGTGCGAGGGATTTTATTTTTATTTTATTTTTTCAAAAGTTTTCTCCTACTAGTCGATAGATGAGATCGTTTTCTCTCCGTCCGTCTTCCCGGAACGAAACGGGATGAAAAGAAAATATGAAATAAACGCGTTATGCCGATAGTGCTTGTCGGTGTAAAAGTTGGTGCTGCTGCACTTCCATCTTTCGAGATTGAATTCACGGCTCTTGATGATGATGAAACTTACACAAATGAGAGAAAGTTTTCTTCTTTTTTGAGCTCTTTTCAACAAGATTTGTTTTGTTTCATCGTCGTTTTGAGCTTCCTCCCTCTAGCTAGAGAGTTCACGACGCTGGTCGTAAAAAAAAAGAGACGTCGAGGGTGCTGAAAAAGAAGAAAATTTATATTTATCCCTCTTTTTTTCTTTCTGTGTGTGAACGTTGTTTTTGGCGTGGGAAGATTTTGTTAAAAATTGTTCCGCTCACCTGTTGTTGTGGCCCCAATACCACCTTAGAAGTAGACAACTGTTTAGAAATATATGTAACGGTGATCTGTCTTACATTTTGCATATAATATGTACTGATGATCTCATTTGAAAAAATAACAGTTGCGGTCCGGCTGTTGGACAGGACATGGTTTCACGGCGCCGCATCTTGTCACGATCCCGTGACGATCTCCATTTGGACAATGTCTACCCAGAAGAGGAGGACGATGTCTGGCACATCAAGGAGAAACTTTACAAGGTAAGAGATGAATTTCCTTCCTAAAGCCCTCATTATAAAAGAAGGGGTTAGAAAAAACGTGTTTTTCTCTCTTCCTCATCGTTGTGGTGCTGCAATATAATGATTATAAAAGCCCACAAAAAAAGCCTACTGAAGGGAATTTTGATGAGCGAAGGGATGCTGGACCTTCGCTCATAATAATAATAACTGAGTGGGTGCAGCAGCCACATCAGTTATTGTGGAAAGGGGATATAGGGAAGGGGTCTTCATACAGGTATTTTATTTTTATTTTATTTTTTTGTCTTCCCCTTGTAATCCGGCAGCCTAGTGCGAGTTAGTATAAGGATTTAGGCTTGAAATGGGTCAGCAGCAGATTCACTCTCAAAGGCGACGGCAGGCTCGACCCCGTTCACCTGTGTGCACTTCTTCTTTCTCTTTACCTGTTCATATATGTGAAAGTAAATAGTTAACGAAATGTGCTCCCCTCGGACTCAGACATAGAAAAAAGATCCAGTTCCATCGAGTGTGTTGTGACAACAATAGGGAAAAAAGGAAAAGTGAAGGGGGGTTAAAACAAAAAAAAAAAAGCTTTAGGTAAACAACGCAAATCAGGCAAAATATACGACTCGGGGGAAATGTATACGAAGGGGTTGGTAATTGTACAAGACGAGTCCCCTGAGAATTCTCGAGATTCCATCGTGAGGTACGCCGGTGAGTTGCCGAACCCACGGAGCCTACATATGATAGTTGCTGGTCCCTTCACTAAAGAAATAAAATATAAAAAAAAAAAAACTGGCTAGCGGAATGTAGGACAAGCTGCCGGCGCTAGTCGTATCTCTCAGTTTGTGTGTAGAAAATGAGAAAACGTCGTCTAAGAAGACGACGACGATGATCCCCACCTTTTTTCTTTAAAGTTTAGGAGGGAAGTATGCAAACATATGGCCTTTCACTCAAAAAAAGACTTGTGACCTTTCATATTTTTTAAAAGAAAAATCTTCGCCTTGTGTCGCTCAACATAAATGTGTCCAGGCGGTATGTGTAATGGGGCGCACGAGCGTTGACTATACCGCACTCGATCTCCATTTCACGCCGCCCGTTTTCTAATGCCCGATGGGCTCTTTTTAAAGCAGCTTATAGCACAGTCATTCCCGGTAGTTTTCTCTCTCTTCGATCAATATTTGATTTTGAGAGTCGTGATTTTTTTTGTACCACTGGTAGTAGTAGCATGATCTCATTTTCAGCTCCTGCCGTTCACTTTCCTCCACTCCTTCTTGTTGTAACAAGCCCTTATTAGGAGTCTTGAAAGGAGAGATAATAATAACGGGAGTCAACGTATGCGCGTACACGATATATAGAAAAGGAAATCTAGATTTTGTGTGTATTTCTTCAAGGGGAAAAAGTAACAACGCTGGTGGACATATCATCGTCTCTTTTTCTTTCTTTTTCTTTACGAATTATTATTGATGTGGACCCCAGCAGCAGTGCTGCTGCTGTTGCTGATGATGGCCATTAGTGTTTCTTTCAGAGAATATATCTAAAGAGAGCCGGACATGATAATGTTACACGAAGTGGCCCCCTCTGGCCCCGTACTTTCTCTTTTTTCTTACTTCTTCTTCTACTCTTTTCTAGATTTATTACATGTTGTATTGAATAGGATGAGAGGAAGAAAAAAAGTGCTCAAGGATGCTGGTTCTTCGGGCGTGGTGACGGTCTAGAGTTGATCCAGGAAGCTGTCAACTTTTTTTTCTCAAGATAACCCGAAGGCTCTAGATCTCCGATATAGTTACGTATAGGCAAGCAAAAATGAGACCTTCATCTTAGAGAAGAAAAAAAACTTTTGTGTGTTTTTGTTTTGGGCGTTGGTCCTTGGCGCATATATGAAACAACCCTGTCGCTCCTTGGGTGTGGTTGTTAAAAATCGGACGACTTTGACGGCGCGCGACCCTGGCAAAAAATATAAAGAGGAAGAATAAAAAACGAGATCTTTGAAATAATGATAATAAGAGAATCCCTGAGCTGTGTGATGAATTGTCTGGATAATAATAAAAGAATCCAGTGTGACGGCCATCCACTCACGGAAAAAGAGAGATAAAATAAAAAGTGAAGGTGATCCAGTTTTTCAATTCGCATTTCGATGGCGGCCGTCCAGCTCCGTCCAGCGCTCAGGGCGTGGTTCCTTGATCTTTTAAAGGGGCCGTGACTTAGAAGTGAATTCCTTTCGGGATCGGCCACTAGCGTCCCTGAACCGGTCTCTCACCGTGTCTCGAAATATGGCGAAAAATCAGAATTCGACCTTGTCCATTCTTTTTTAAAAAGTATTTTATTAGAACAACTTTTAACTCCCTAAATGGTACTCTTTAAGTGACTTTAATGGTCATGCTAAAACAAAAAAGAATTTCTTTTTCTCTTTTTGTTAGTAAGAACCGCAGTATTTCTTTTAATTTAGCGAGAGTGTGTTTAACTACCCGGTCAGTGTGACGTAGACACAAATAACCGGTAGTTAGAGAGACATCGGGAAGTGCACATACAAGAAAATAGAAAGGGAAACTTTATTTCTAGTTGTTGCGGTTTAGCAAGGGGAAAAGAAGCGCTTTGATTTACACACAGAGCACTTAATGAAGTATCCGTACACTTTCAAATCCGCAATAGCCTCGAATAGCACGATCCATCCATCAAACCCAAATTGATTCTATCGTGCCTCGAAGGGGAAGCGTGCTAGGCACCTGTGTGTCCGCAGAAATCACGCGTAGATCAATTTTTTATTTTTATTCTTTAGACTTTCACTTGCTCTTGTTTTTATGGACGTGCTCGCGTATCACTCTGGATTATATATAAAATGTTATGAGCGGATCACGCACCGGTATTTTCCTCATATATATTTGCGCAATGTTGTTCTATTGCATGGTCTCTTGAGCAGCCAAATGGCGTGAATTTCTCCGTTTCGTATATACATAGCTTAAATCATAATTGCATTCGTTACGTGAGACCGAAACTGGAACAAGGTCGTAGTCTCCAGCGGCACTCTCTTTTTCTCTCATAATATAGACGCACACCTTCTTTCATCTAAAAAAAACTTTGATGCAAAAACCGCAGTCAAAGAGTTGTTCCATGTGTGCATCACGACTTTGAAAAAATAAAAAGGGGGAGGCCGAAAAAGAAGAGAGAAAAAACGCTTAACCTCTCTTAAAAAAGATTTCACTCCGACATCTTTGAGAGAGAAGGTTTCCGGTCTCATTGTCGCTGCTGTGATGCAGCGAAAGGGAAAGACACTGTTGCCATTTTGTGTATCTATAAAGAAAACGGACCAGTTTACCTTGAATCCCCTCGCAAACCCACCTGTGCCCACATTAGAATAGAGAAAGGTAAGAGAGAGGTGCGCACGCGTTCATATAACTAGCGCCTCGTACGTTCACTTCTCTTTCTGACCGAGGCGTCAACAAGGCCAGGAAAAATAGAAAGATTTTTCTTCCCTTGAACTAATAATAGGGAAAAAAACATCCTTTCACCTTTGAGGCTGCGCAGACCAACAAAATGTCAACGGAAGCTTAAATACATCTCGCAGGTGTTTTTTGGGGAGGGAGAAAGAAAAAAGTATTATTTTTAATCAGTTGGAAAGCAGTAAATTTCCATACACCCCCTCTTGTTTTTCTTCTACCCCTTCTCACTCGTGTTAAGTGTTTCTTTCTAAAAAAGCTTTTATAACTATGAAATTAATTTTCAGTTTCCCCCCTTCTAAACTGCAGGAGGGAATATGGGGAGCGTTCCAAATGGCGGAATGCGGTCCATTATCACGCACATATTCTCGTTTTTTTAGAATAACAAGATTGTGTCTCCACTTCTTATATAATTCACCTTGATGGATTACTTTTCACTATAACCCTTTCACTCTCAACTCATTTTAGAAAGCTAGTTTTGATCGATTTTTCTCTGTCTAGTTGATGACCGTTTTGAATAACAGCCTCCAGGCGTGGTCCCGAACACAATTTTCACCATTTTTCGCAAGGATCACATTCCTTTTGTCGCTCAGCATCTCTTTTCTATAATACAACTTTCTCCTTGAATGAGCGTCCAATAATTCACGTGTGTGTGCGCTGATGGCCGCGGAGAAAGCTCTTTATTCTCTCTTGTTATTTTTTTTATGACCATTTCAAGCCGTTGGGGGGTGATTTGAATGCGCCGAGATGAGAGACAAAAATCAGAAGAAAAAAAAAATACCATCGATTCAATAAAAAAACATAATTTTTTTTCCTCCCTATACCTATTTGTCCCTTATGGAGAAAAGATCCCGGGTGGGATTTCTTCACCTCGTGCGTGACCCTTTTTCTTTTTTTTTATAGTTTCAAGAGGGAAGTGGAAAGGCATAGCGGCGGCTCACCCCCCATCTACATAATCAACTGCTTTATCTAGTCGGTCGTATCCTCACATTCATAATAACTTAGAGGGGGGTTCCGAAAAAGAGATTGAATCGTGGCTAGTATGTTAGGTTCACGAAGGAAATGTCGACACATTTGTCAACCTTCAAGGTTAGGAGAACGTGCATATGGACGACGAGGAAGTCCTTTATGATGACGGTTGAATGGGTTTTTTGAAAAAAAAAATATAAAAAATAAAAAGCTGTCCATCAAACAAAAGAATTCTTCATCTGTTCAGTGAGCGCCAGGAAGTGAGCTAGCTCCCGAACTCCCGCTGACTGATCCTTCCAGAAAAAAAAAGTGAAAGGGGTTGCCACGGTATGGTACGGTACGAAAGTCGTCTGCAAGCGCACGGAAGAGACAGAAGCGACAGATAGAAAAAGGTGACTCCTTCTTTAATTACGCATTCTGCGCAGGGATTCTTGTAATATAGTCAAGGACGCGTGACGATGAGCACGTAATAGTCATGCTTCTTCTTCTTAACGCAATTAATTCCAGCTAGTTGAAGCTTCATGAGAGACATTATCATCTAAAATGATGGATCAAGTTCATCTTCTTCACCTTTCCCTTTTTTTTATGTGAAGAATTTTGTTTTCAGGGTCGCTCGAAATTATGTTTTCCCGCGTGCAGCACAATAACAATCGCATTAATACTCGTCTACTATCCGTCGCGTGATGCGTCCTTTCGCATTCTTTGTGAACTTCTTCCTTGTTGTTCCAAGAATGGACATCCGCGTGCCATCTCCACATTGGGAGAGACGACGATTTCTTTATAGTTTTCCCCTTTTTGGAATAAATGTCTCTAAGAAATATTCAGTCCTTGACGAGAATTCTTGTTTTCATTCACGCAGGATCACATTCAAGAGGTGCTGGACAAATGGCACCAGATCGACGACGAGATCTGGGCTAAATTGATTGTCATGGAGCGGAACCGTCGTGTGGCCAAAGCGTACGCTCGAGCCATCCCCATCCAGATCAACGGAAGTGATGACGGTTTCGATGGATTCCGGTGAGTTCTTTCTTTCTTTTCTTTCTTTTCATATAGGAAAAAAATGGCTTAAGGGAACGAAAGCTGAAAGTCGTGCCTATAAAACCCCGTCATTATCATCCTCATCGCCTTGCTCTTAAGCGATTTATAACCGATGGCATGTGCTCTCACCGGAATGATCTATTTCTTGAGCTCCATTACGGTGTGAGCACAGATATTTGGCGTCTCCGCTACGGTGACCTATTTTCATGCGTACTGAAGATTGTTTTCTTCACAAGGAAGAAGATGTGGTACGCTGGGCTTTCAGCCAAAAAAGAAGTAAAGAGTCAGAGGTGTATATAGCATCTGCTGTGTGACGTCCAAGAGACAGCCATATAAGGATATATATGTATATAAATAAGAAAAAGAGGATAGAGCTGCTGGCTCACGACTCGTGCGTTCCATTGACACAGAAATCAGTGGGCGCGGAAATCCCGAGAAAAAGAGAAATAAGAAAAATGATTTCTTCATATAATTTAGGATCGGGCTGAACGGCTTCGATAATCCGATGCGTGACAACCGGACAGAGGAGGCGAAGCGGCACATTGGTGAAGGCGCCAAGGTTCGGATGGACGAAAAAGGAAACATTCACATTAAGCGTGTCTCCAAGAGTAACATCTATATCAAGAACACAGCCGATGAGAACGGCATCGGAAACGACATCCTCAAACTGCCACAGGGTGCCCTGGAATTCGGCAAAGGATATTTGGTAAATATTTTTGACCTATTAAAGAAACCATCTGTTAACCTTATTAATATTTTATCTATCGACAGCTGTTTGACATGAAAAAGTTCCAGCAAAATGTGTCCCGTGAATTGAAACGGGCTTACCCGGACCGGCGTAAGCTGGAGATGCAGTGCATCACAGCCATCGCCTTCGCCAAGAACGATATGGAGCTGCTCAACTGCCCCTGTTGGGTCATGATCATCAATATTGTGGCCATGGACATGCTCAAGTCCAAGATGCCACCCGTCAGCAAGCGTAATGACATCCGAAACAGACCTCGCATCCCAATCCCGGATGAAGATCCTTACAGTGTTGCCGGTTCAGGCTCGTCAGGCGGCTCATCTTCCTCTCACAACGGTAACAGCACCGCACTCAATCCAGGCGGTCCATCAGTCAACGCAGGAGTGAATCCGGCAGGACCTACTGCCACAAAAGACCGCCGGTCTACAGACAAACCACCTAAACTTCCTCCTAGGGATAGCGGTATCTACGGCTCCAATATCCCCAAGGTGAGAAACCGATCGGTCTCCTTTTGTTTTTCATCTATATTTATGGTGCATCTTTTTCTACAAAATATTTTTTTTATTATTATATCGTCTAGCCGGATTACGACGAGATTGATGAAAACGGATACAAAGCCTTCGCCTCTACCCGACCCAGCAAGGAGAAGCTTTTGTCCACCGACAAGAAATACGGTATAACAAAAGAGAGATATATATTTTTAAAATCAATCCTATAGATTACTCGACAACTTTTTCCCCTCATTCACAACACAAAATGCCTTTTAAAATGGGTTTGGTGTGGGGGAGAGGTAAAAACTTTCTTCTTCTTCTTTCTCTGTGTGATGGGCGAAACGGATTGCGCCCTGTGGGATCCCTGGGATGGTGACTCGACAAGGACAGGGAAGAAGAAGAAGAGTTCATTGAGCTCACAAACTCTTGAAATGCATCAGGCTATTTTCAGAGTCATCTTCTCTCAGAACCTTTTTAACGCCCCTCTTTTTTTAAATTTAATATTTATCTTTTTACTTAATAAAAGAAGGAAGTTTACCAATGTACTTTGAACTCATATAGACGATCCTTACTATTGCGGTCTCCGAGCTCGTGTCTCCAACTTTGTCAAGAAAGAGAAAGAAACTGAGGCCAGAAAAGAGGCCGGTAATAATAACGCCGGAACGGAGATCAAGATGAAGATGACCGCCGCTCACCTGGCCGGGACGACGTATCAAGCGGCCCTGCCTCACGGTCACCCCATGCAGGCTCATCAGATGTGGCACTCGAGGAGCTTTGACAGCGGAATGGGTATAAAACACTTTTAGATTTTTTAATGGGTGTTTGCGCATACACACACATAAATCACGATTGAAGGGATTTTGTTGGTTTTGTGTTCACGCTCCCACTTTCACCCGCAATATATATATATATACGCCCATCCTTATCGGAACGTTTTTATCCGCACGGCTTATTTTTTTTTCTTCAACCCAATCCTCTCATTCATGTCGGTTGCCAACTGGGTCGTGTAGCTTAGAGAGACTTTACGTATTACGTGAAAAAAAGAAAGAGAGAGAATGAAAGAATTTTAAGCTGCATACATTCCTTATGATCCTTTTGGTGGGAAAAATCCTTCCTTATGACCCTTTTCTTCATCCTCCCTTCAGCCTCGATCCAGAATGGCACTGTCACGCCCGATATCAACCGGTTATGGAAAACTTACACTCCTCTTCCTCCTCCCGTTTCCTCGGACCGCGGCAACACTGCTGCGGCCCTACCACCCTGGCTCACAGCATCGTCATCACATCACCCACCCCATGGATTATTTGGTTCAACAGGTGAGACTGCCCTTCCATCCATCCATTTCCTTCTCTCTCCTTCCCAAATTCCTCGCTTTAGTTTGTATAGTAGTAGATTCGGGTGATGGATCAAGTAGTCAATGACGTTGTTTATAATACAAACCAAAACAACCGCACATTTATATCACTGACAGACTCGAACACGACGTCCAAAACGGCGACGATCAAGACGTACAAGAAAGCTGTGGCCAACATCCGAACCCTCAGCACGCCGTACAACTAAATTACCTACTATATCTGTGTGTTTTCCTTCTTTTCTCCTTCTGACTTACTACTACGACGAGAAACATCTGCACAAACAACAAAAAAATCACGGGTACAAGACTAAATTTGTTAAAAAACTTAATTAAGATTTTTCATTTGTCACCTTATTGTGACAACATTATTCAATTAAATATTCTATCTCTTTCTCTCTCTTTCTTTTTGTTATTGTGTGTTAGACGGAGAAGAGTGGGAGAGTTATTGGCATGCATGACCGGGTTGTTGTTGTTCAGTTGTTGTTGTTGTTTGGGCTACTTTCTCTTCTCCTTCTTCCCTCTTCTTTTGATATTCGTTGCGCTGCTCCTGCTCCTGCTCGGTAAGGTATTTTAGCTCCTCTTTTTTTATTTATATATATATATACGTACGTTATACATTTTCTTTCTCCATCTTTCTCTTTCGGGCTTCAATATAAAAGCAATATCACCATTGTCATCCTTTTCGTTTATATTGGGCGGTGGTGTAATCGTCCAAATTCGGTTATACACTCTCTCTTTTTTTGCTATATACTTCGTCGTCCTACTTTTATGAACCACAACAAATTTTTGAATATTATTTCATTATCATATTTTGCATAATTTACAGAAACGGAGCTGACTGACTCTGCCTATTCCCGCATTTATGGGCGCTTGCCGATCCCGCGCAGCTACGTCCCGATAACAACGCCTTCCAGAGCTGCCTACTATGGGGAATGGAACTGATGTCGTCTTATAAAACAAAAATTTAAAAAAATTCTTTTGGAATATTTTTTTTTTATTGAAAAAAAATTGTTCAATGGTGTTGGCCCTCCATCGAAAAGAAAGATGTTAAAATTTCCAATCTTCTTTCTCTTTCCCGCCCATTTTTTTTTAAATAAAATTTTTATTGGGAATCGTCCCTCCTCCGTGAATACGTCTTTTTTTGTTTCTTTAATAGGCCACCTCGGTTTTATTTTTCCCAGTAGATGATGATGATTTTTTCCTCTTTTGTATCTCCTGTGTGTGTAAATTCCCCTATCCTTCCTTCACTTTCCCCCCGTGTTGTAGAATAAGAGACGAAGTATGCTGTGCGTGCGTGAATGTTTTTGGGTGGCGTTGCCAAGGGTCGTTGGTTGACCTATATCAATTTTTTTTCTCTCTCTCTATCTCTCTCCTCTTTCTCTCTTTTGAAGGAAACAAAAAACAACACGACCAATAAGGCTAAGAGAAAAGAAACAAAAGAGGTTTTTTTATTTAATTTTTTTTGTGAAGAAGGAAGAAGAATATAGCCATGTGTTTTTGTTTTCCTTCCCTTCTTTTTTTTCAATTACTTCTTTTCAAGACGAAAATGGTATGAGGGTTTCCAAGCAAGATTGATCCTTGCTGTGGCTACTCTGTGTAGTGTGTAATCATGTGTGTTGTGTTTTTATTTTTCTATTTTCTTATCTCTTTTTTTATATACAAAAAACCAAAATGTGGGGTGGCTATCAAATTTTTCTTCGCTGCGGGGGAGAATTGGTTATTAAAAAACCGGGTGTGCTAGACCGTTTTATATTTTAGTGTACTGAAAATTTATATTTCCTTTATAGATGAAGCACATCGTGTGTCCAATTTTTATATTGAATTTCCCCCCAATAGATTTTTGTGTACATATGTCTCCATCTTCGTGCTCTCCTTCTTCCACTTCTGTCTGCGCGATTAATGAAAATTGTGTACGGTTGACGGCTTTCCCCCTCATTTAAAAAAAAATGGAAATACAAACAAGAGAGAATCTGGCAAATTTTTAGTTTTACTTTGTTTTCTGATTACGTAGTAAAAGGCACGACGATGACAAAACCGCACGCCAGTCATACCTAAT
Organism: Chydorus sphaericus; assembly: GCA_030141595.1. Taxonomy (NCBI): domain Eukaryota; kingdom Metazoa; phylum Arthropoda; class Branchiopoda; order Diplostraca; family Chydoridae; genus Chydorus; species Chydorus sphaericus. The sequence continues at coordinate 4,061,564 of CM057931.1, forward strand.
AACGGGTTATCCGACTCCTCTCAGTGGTTACATTGTGGTACCTTCCCTCTTGGAGAAGATGATGACGTGGATTTTAACGGTCGTGCGAATTACACGTCATCATCCTGAGGGAAAATTGCAAGGCTTTTTGAGAAGACGAGGTCGTCCCCCTTAAACTAGTTGGAAAAAGGGCGGATCTTTTCCACATTTTTTACGATCCTGATTTCAACCTCAATTACATTCACACGTTCAGAGAGGGAAATGCAATGTCTGCTCCACCCAAATGAAAACATTCAGTGAATGCGTACCCTTTATTTTTTAATACATCGTTAAGGAAATCCTCTCGTATTTCGACATGCACGTCTAATTGATTTAAGTCAAGTGAAGGATTTCATACAACTCCTGGTTTGTCTTGAACTAGTTATTTTAGTTTACAGTCATTTTGAAAAGACAAAAAAGGAACAGGAAACCTAAATATCAATAGGAAGTTCGCTATTCATTTCTTTTTGTCTGCCTGAATGCGGTTTCAGCCGTGGTACCGGCTCTTCCCGGCATCGGCACGATCAACAAAAGTCCAAGGCTATTAGCTGAAGGAAACAATCAACTGTTTTAAAACAGGAATGTTCCCGATGGCCTTAAGGATTCTTGTGATATTCCTTCGACTCTTCAAGTAGCGAGAGCCCAATAACACTGAATGCAAATGGCTCTTAATAGGCCCTGCTCACTTACTCGTAATAATAGCTCTGTGTAGAAGAGTGTTTTGTGGTAGACGACGACGTAAAAAAAGAAATATATAAATACGGTATATGAAAAGATGCGCTGCAGGAGTCAAGACGGTAAGTCTTCTGTTTTGAATTTCAAAATTTATACATGAGTTTTTTTGGGAAAGTGTAATAGACCTGGCTGCCAACGGAAGGCCTTGATGTATGTGCGGCATGTGCCCAATTGAAACTCACTGCTGAAGGTGTGGTGGCGGGCTGATGCTACCACATCATACCGTCGTACTGCTCAGAGGTCGAATTACAAAAGAGACTAGAAACCTCGTTCACTTATAGCCGCAAGATACCGTCGTGTATGTTATTGTTGTTTCAACAGATTTGGTCAATCGTGCCAACGAATAAGAGAATGCAAACATGACATGAATTGCAATTGTATACAATAAAGGTGTGCGACCCCCCGGTAGCTTTACTTTCATTTAAGCCCACTATACCTGTACGCGAGAATCGTCCTATGGCACTTAATGAACGATACGCGATGTTTATCGAGTGTTGAGCTCACCTCATGAGCCATTAGCTTCATCAGCATTGAAAGGCGACGGCGGGGGACTCAAACAGGGCCCACTTTCTTCGCGATTTCTCCGTGACGGCTGCAGAAGTGAGAACGAAGACAAGTCGGTATCAATTATACGGCTGGTGAGTCATCTTTTTCTCTTTATCACGCTCGCCCAAGTCTTCTTGCTAGGTAGCGTTCTATGTGCGATTTGAAGACATTGGATCTAGAATTCCGTTGGCGAAAACGGAAGATTGATTCAACATTCCAGTAAGAGAAAGATTCCAACCAACACCTTTCACCGAACAATGTCGTTTGTGGTTGTTGAATCGAAGAATTCAGCCAGACGATTCGCAGTGATAAGGTGGCCTGCACACCTGCATTTTTTTGCGGAACTCGCCTCATTCGCCGCTTGTTTTCTCTTCCAAGAAAATAAAAATAAAAGTATTGTGAAGTCTTAATGGCGGTTAGTTTTATTGCATAGAGGAAGAAAGGGAACTGAAGGTCCTGAAAAACTCCCAAGTTGTAAAAGACAAAGTGGCTCGTGAAGTTAAGAAAAAAAAAAATCCAAAAAACTTGAAAAACTAAAAGGCGGCAACGCAGCATGTTTATCAACATGTCAGAAACGACGAAGCATGATGGCTGAAGTTGGCAGCACGAATAGAGAAGAGAATTTCCTTCAAATCTATTTTAATGGTCTAGCTCAGTCTGGGTTTGATAAATGTAAAGAAGTTGTGGTGAGTGCATCAATCTTTTAAGTGTTTCTCCTAATCCATAATGGCTCTATTAGTCACTTTAAAATATTCATTTTCATAGGACAAGGAACGTGATAATCACAAAAATCAAAATGGAATCTGGCCTTATCTCATGGGGGCTCTCTCTCAGCTCGCCACCACAGAAAAATCCTACACATCTCTTCTCTTTCTTGTGCCAAAGAGTTTTCTCCGGAAAGAGAATTCTCTCAAATCTGCCTATGACTCGCTTAGAATGGAATGCAAGAGGACGGAAGAGTTCCTCAGATCCACCCCTTTAGATCTACTGGTGATTCATCTGTTGGGACAGATTGCCCAGTTTGCCTCATCTCGTCTAGAACTCATTGATTTGTAAATTTCTATCAACACTCCAGATTAAAACAAATGATAATTTTTCTTCTATACAGCTACGAAAAGCTTGCTGCCTTTGGGGCTTCCAAACAAGGTAATTTGGATGATCTTCAGCCCCAGATCACTCTTCTCAGTGAGACCAGTGGCTCCAAATTCCACCACCCTTTAATGGAACCACTCAAGACTGTCTTTGCCTATGAATGTGAAATTCTGATGCACCTATTGGATGCCAATGTAGAAATGGCTTCCTGGAATTACCTTCCAGCTTTAATGAAAATTCAAGAAACTCAAGCCAAACTCGATACGTGGGCCAAAGTCTTCCAGTTGAAAGAGACGAGGCGCCTCGGTCTTTTCAAGACACCTCCTTCCCCTCAGCTCTACCAGTGGCTTGTCAAGTTCAAGTGCCTCTCTGTTTCCAAATTCACTCTATATTTCCATGAAGTGCTTTCCAAATATTCAACTCCTCAGGATATGAGAACGTTATGCGCTAGACAGAGTCTTGATTACGTAAATTTGTAAGTTTAATTTTTAAACCTTTTGTTTCCTCTAAATAATTAAAAAAATTTTTACTTAGGATTCAAACTTTCCAAAAAAAGTCGGATGCACGTGTAGTTGCATTGATACTCGACGTTAACGGTTTGGAATCCTTCCGAGGGCCAGGCTACGTTCATCCTAACAAGATTGTCGAAGTTCCGAAGGGTTTGGAATCTTTTCCTTGCATCTTCAGCTCACCAGACGTAAAGAACTATTTTAAGAATTTTGTTTTTTACTTTCTTCATATAACAATATTTTAAATTCAGAGACACATCCGCGAAATCCCGTACTGGCCGAGCGTGATTATGATCCTTGCGAATCGCATTCAAGAACTATCCAATTACGACAAATTTGTCTACTTGTTCGATCATCGGGTAGGAAATCTATCTTGCGTTGATTATAACTATACTGTATTCAGTAATGACTTTCAATTTAAAATCTATATTATAGGTACAAAGGACTTATTTCTTACAAAGAGTAGAACCGCGACTGACTTTGGTGCTGATCTTTGAATCAAAGAGACAGGAAAAGGAGAGCTACATTAATAATTTCATGAACGAGATAACACAACAGCTACGAGGAATTCGTGTTTTCAATTGTTTAAAAGGTGTATAAAATTGTAAACTCCAATTCGTCTTGTACTTTTGTTGCCTCATTGCCTGCCGTAATTTGCTGGACTAATCAGAGTGAAACTTCAGCCCCTGGTTGAAAGGTTTTTTGTTATGTCTTGAACAATTCCAAAAGGGAATCGAAGTGTCTTAATTCTTCGGATCTTCCGGGTTCATTTTCCCTGATTACGCCAATCATCAGAATTGAATCATAATTTAAAATTGCCCTTTATTATTGTAAGCGCCTATGCCCTATACACCAAGAAGCACAATTGCGTCATGCTTGGCAACGCTGATTTTTAAACCTGTTTTGTTTTGCTGTCTGCTCGAGCTCTACTCGTGACGACAAGCATGTGTTTGGTCTAAAGTTAGTAGAGAGTTAACTATATTGTATCGTTAAAGTGTTTATTTTTGGTAATTAAAATTCAAAATGTCACGATTCTTGAGAGCATATCAAAGTTTACTTCAGAGACGTCCTTACACGGTTCAGGCAGTCCAGACGTGTAATTACAATTTAAAATGAATGCAATCTTACATAGCTGTTACATAATATTTATTTTTCTCTTAGCGCTTTTAATGAGTACGGGTGATTTTCTTTCTCAAGTTTTCATTGAAAAGAAATCATTTGATGAATATAATCTCATGAGGACTGCCAAATTTGCAGGTTTTGGACTGTTGCTTGCTGTAAGTAGTACTTTATTGCTTAAACATTTTTGAAAAGTTAAAACATAAATTGAATAAATTTTTTTTATTAGGGACCCAGTTTACATCTTTGGTACAAGACATTGGAAACATACATAAAGAGCACTGGATTCAAGGGTATTATCCTCAAAGTTTCTGCAGATCAACTTTTATTCTCTCCTACATTCATCACCGTTTTCATAAGCACCATGGGTGCTCTAAATGGAGAATCAAGTAAAGAAATTTCAAACAGACTTGATAGAGATTTCTCAAGAATCTTGTTCACTAACTGGAAGGTACTAATTGATTATAAATATTAATTCATAATCATTTTCAAGTCAAATTATTATTATTTTCATGATGAAGGTCTGGCCTGTTGTGCAGCTGGTGAATTTTTCAGTTGTACCCTTCCAATACAGAGTGCTGGTTGCTCAAACTGTAGCCATATTTTGGAACACATACCTGGCTTATGTTACCAATCAGTCAACTGAGAATACTCCAGAATAATACTGCATTATGTTGCTCGAATGGATCCGCCAAAAGGCGCTAATTGTCTAAATTTGTTTATGGATTTAAATGTTAGCAAAAAATCTAAGTGTATTTTTTCATATTCTATGTTGTGTTGGTATTTGAATATGATCGAAGGAGTCGAATAAATAAAATTCAGCCTAATTAATCTAGCACGGTCGCGGCTTTTCTATTTTATTTATTTTCATTCACATTGAAAGTGATGACGGTATCTGTAAAAATAACAAACAATGCAGGACTTTGCAAATTTTAATCATAAAGCAGGCATTATTTAGGATTTTAATACCACGTGATCTTCAGATGATTTTACACGAATACATGCTCCGTTTTGTCTCTAAAAAAAAAGAAAGCTTTAACGAAAGTTTTTAGGTCAAAATTTAAAAATCAATATTCATTTGGAGTGCATCACATTTCGTGATTTCCTTATTTTATTTTTGTCAATCACAATTTTTTTTACCGAATTTAAATACTGTCATAATCGCTCTCAAGTCTTAACGATATCCGCACGTTCCGGCCTGGCCGGGCCTGGCCGGAAACGTCATTTTCGGTCGGAACGGGATTTTTTAAAATTTTCCCTCATATTGGGAAATATCCTGGGCTGGAACGGGAGTGACTTTTACTTACCGGCCTTTTACCTTGAACTAATACAAAAATGATTCGGGCTTGATAAAAGTAAGCTCTATTCACAGTAAATATGACCACGCGAGGCCTGCACAAAGAGATTGCCCAAAGAATTTATCGGATCCCGTTTACATAAGATGTTGGGCATTTAAACAAGAGCACCAGCCGAAGAAAAACGTGTTCAAAGTCAGTTCCTTGCCTGTCGCTATTTTGCGGCCGATCCCTTCATTCTCCTCTTGCGCGGGCCACAGGTACTTAGGTCGATGTCTTAGATGGGGAAGAGATTGAGAGATGAGATGAAGAATCATAAGAAGAAATTGCAGGGGGTTAACGGTCTAAAGTCTGATAACGATTGTAAAATCGTAGTTTTCGCGTATGAAAAACTACGAGAGAAGATTAGCGAAGATGAGGAATGGAGGTTTTTGTCACACTGACCACACGCTTCATACACCCATTTATATTACGGTAAACCATGTGATGAAACATGTCATAGGATCCACTCTTTTCAAACTAGTTTCATACTTAATTTATTTACGATATTTTTAAAAATTATTCACCCTAACTTGTCCTTGAAAATCCGTAAGAATTGCGGAGGTGAAACCAGCTTTATACCGTATTTCATTCTGCAACAAAAACAATGTAAGCATAAAAAATTAAAATGAAAAGGGGGTTTTCCCACCCTTTTTTGCGAAATAAACCGTGGAGTTTTACGGAAATTGCCATGGTGGTACAAAAATGCGGTTTATTGAACTCTGCTATAACGAGGATCATACTGAATTTATTTACGGCTCGCATACCGTACAGTTTAGACGTTCGTCATTCTTGTAAATAACCCGTTTGATACGCTTTACATTTGTGGGGCGGGCGTCACCTTGTTTACTCGCCGACTGATTCTTTCTCTCTCTTCGTTTCCCATTCAATCCCCTCTTGATTGTCCCTCCTACCTTTCTTTTCTTCATCTCTCAGTCTCCCGCTTCGCCGTGTGCCTGTCCTGGGGAGTTCTGGGGAGTTCTGGGGATGCCCTTATGACGTCACTACCTCTCCTCCACTTTTCTTCGTCAGTTTCTTCTTAAAAAATAATTAAAAAAAGAATCGCGAAGTAAACCCTCAGAAATGCATTTTTCTTTAGATTCGTGTGCGTACGTCACACGATTACACGACGACTCGATTATTTCATGTGAATATCAGGTGCTTATTCCTAGCTCACATTTGTATATTGGTAGTTAAAATTACGAGCGTCGTGTACTGTACAAATTTCTTTCCGGGGTTATTGTTGTTGCTGCCAAATTTAAAGGTGTCGGAGGTGGAGTGGTCGTTGAGCTTGACGCAGAAAGTAATATGAACTGCTACTTTGATCATTGTTACTGCTCGTGTTAAATGCTAATAATGTTATGATTATTACTCGTACTTCTTGGTGCGCTTATCTGACAGCTACCTGGAAGCAGGCCGTCTCTTTGCTCTTTATCTCCCCTAAACATCTTTCTTGAAGAACAAGACGATGGATTGACACTCTCATACGAATGCGTATATGCTAATTGCTGCCACCCTTTTAAAATTAGCCGGGAATGAAATATGAATTACGTTTTAAATATAGCATTATTTCCAATTGTTCATTCTTCGTAGCTTAAGACACATTTTTTTTACTTTTTTAACTTTTAAATAAGTGTTTACACGTGGGTTGAAAAATAACTCGGATCTTGGATGTAGAATACTATAGAATCGCCGATACTATTTTATCGTTTTGAGACGAAAGAGGACGAGCGCATTCGAGCCTCGAGGGCTCAATCTCGGTGGGCACACACATACTCACAAATGGAACAGGAACACCGCATGATCGTTTGGTGAATGAAAGAGACATCATCTCTGCTGCTGTCACTACGAACTTGTTACACTTTGGATTACGCAATAACAGATTCTAAACTCACGAGCCTACCAATCAAGTGTCTCTGTGAGTTGTGACGACGTAAGAGTTAAGACCATCAAACAGGTCAATTTGTGATAGAGATGCATAACTTAAAATTTCTCTTGAAAAAAAAATTCGCTTGAAAATATAAAGGATATACTCCAATAAAACCAATGAGGACCTCCCGCTTTCCACCACTTGCTGATGGTTCCATAAACCGAAGAAGTTGCTGATCAATAAGAGTTGTTGCCCAGTGGGTAGAGCAGCAAATAAAAACAAATCAAAAATCCAACCAAGACTTCTGACTACAATAATACCACTTTATTATTAAGAAAATCTGTTTGCGTCCTCCCTCCCCCCTATTTTATTTAAGAGAGAATCCAAGTTCCAGCTTTGAGATCCTGCCAATATAAAAATAAAAAAATGAAAAAGCATTAAAAAAAAAGTTTCCTAAGAATAGACTGATGGAATCATTTAAATTCACTCTTTTAGTCTTTTGAACGCTTGGGCAGAAAACTACAATTAAACGAGTATTGCAGCTATCGAATTTTACTTTATATTTATCTTAACATTTGATCACAAAGCTTGGAATGAATTAGAGGGTTCCAAAGACGATTTGGAGATTCTTGCAAGTGCTGCACAAAGGAAATAAGGAATAAGACCCCCCCCCCTGAGGATTCTACGGTGCAGAAGAAAGCTACGAAAGAAGATGTTGCTACAATAAGAAAATTAAGGATAAGATCCCCATATAAGATTTTAAGGTGCAGAAAAAAAACTGTGAAATATTAAGTGATAATTAAAGAGGAATTATCCCATTTAAAAGGTTGAATATGGGACTCAAGGAGTGATGGTTAATCAGAAGCGAGATCAGGAGTCCAAAGAAACAACTGCGTGAAGAGGGAATCGGACATCAAGTCTCTGAGTATGTCTTGTCGCTGATAATTTCAAAAGTAGATATTGGTGGCAGAGGACCCCGGAAGCAGTCAGGAACACCTGGAGAAATAAAATGAAGGTTTAAAATTCAGTTTAAAACGATTTAGGCTCTGGAAAACAATATACCAATTAAAATCGATGTGCTTCAACAAAAGGATGGAGGAAGGCCGGCAACTTGAAATCGTCGTAGTGAACGTTTTGAGAAGCGATAACCCTAGCGCTCTGGCATGATAAATTAGGGAAATTCTCTTCACGTAGCCAGTCGGGGAGATCATGATTCAGGTCGCCATTCACGCGTCTCCAAAAATCTGCGGCAGTCTCCTTTCCTCTGTTTACTTTGCAGAGGTGGGCACCATAATTCAAAAGTATTTGGGCAGCGTTACCAACCGCCTTGTCATCAAAAGCCAACCAGTGCTGATACTGAGTGGCAAGGATGTGAAGGGGTCCATTTCCCAAATTATTACCTGCATTGGGATTGGCTCTGCACGAAAGTAGAAGCCGAATAGTGGATAAATCATGAGGAAGCAAACACGCTTTACGTAGAAGGGTTGCCGGAAATCCTTGGAGACGGTTTTCTTGAGCTAACAAGTGGCGCAAAGATTCTTTGATGTCTTCATCAACGAGGAATTTTGCGTTCCTGGCGAGAAAGGTGACTAATTGTAAGATAATGTCATACTCATAGTTCTCATCGTAATGGATATAGTCCTCATGCTCATCGGTATAACACTCAAAAGGATTCGCCTCTACTAAGAACTCCAATGGTTTCTTGAACGTCTCGGCGATGAAGAGGTGATGATCTTTCTCCAGTTGTGACATCATTGAGATGAGATGTTCGACGACGTCTAAAATGACATCCGAACGTTCTGAATTTGAAAGCGAAACAATCAGGCGACTCGTATCCAAAGTAGCCCATAAGACGTCACGAATATCGTTGAATCTCCGCTGCTCCAATAAGTTAGAAAAACAATTTGAGAGAGGGCCAAGCATCAAGACTGCAATCGACCCCCTACTGGAACAGATTCTCAAACGGGTGAGGTATGACTGAATCTTGTATTCAGTAGGATTCCGGATACCGGCTTCGACTTCAGCTATTGTGGTCCACTCGATGGTTCGTCCGCTTTCCAGAGTAAGCGGAGTTTTAAGAATTGGGTCTGGTTGCTCCTCTCGAAGACTAAATGCTCGGCGCAAATACCCTAAGGCCCGTTCAACGTGAGAATCAAATTCGAGAGATTTCATGAGGATTATGGCGGCTGCCATTTCCATAGCATCGATTTTTCCTGTGCGATCCAGGCCGTCGTTCTCCAAAAGGAAATCCACAACCCTCCAGTTGCGAGTTCTTGCCGCTGTCATGATGGGTGTGTTGCCATACGTGTCCCGAATCATGATATTTGCGCCCTTAATTACTAGCGACTTGACGACGGTCACTGAAACCTCTTCATTCGTTATTTCAACAATGTTCCCATTATACGAGATTCTTTTTCCTAGATCGGTCCAAGAGTGAAGAACTGTCTCACCTCGCTCGTCTTGTTGATCCAATGCCATTCCGTGATTTACGAGAAGAGTGGTTAGATCGGCAGAATACGAAGCAAGTCCAGTCCAAATGGGATATCCATCCTGAAGAGTGTGTAGAGTTGCTCCTTTTTCAAGCAACAATCGAACCAAGGGAATTACGATGGTTTTAAGGTGTTCGGGCCCCATGTAATCACACAATGAAAACCAACGAGTAGGGTAATGACGGATGGCTCCAAGAAGAGGCGTCAGGTCACGCAGGTGGTTCTCTTCAGAGGTTGTTTTAAGGGAAAGATCCGCTCCTTTTCCAATCAAGTACTCAACAATGTTGTAGCGACGGCTGTAAGATGCAACGAAAACTGGAGTCGCTTCTCCAAACTTGCAACTCCGATAGTAGTAGACTGCAGTGGCATTGACGCCAACACCCCACTTTTCTACGAGATACTTAACCGTTTTGAGATCTCCGTAGTGGCAGGCCAGAAGCAACGGTGTGGTGCCATCAAGCGATCCACGCAAGACGAGATCCTTCACTGGAGCATGATGACAGTGGCCTGTTGAAACGTGCTCTTCAATCTTTTTTAAGAAACGGGGAAATCCCAATGACAGGAACGTTCCAAGAGTGAACTCCTTGGTCTCCAGAGGACATAAAGCTGACGTCGTAGCTGCTGTTCCACTGTTGACAATCAATAATTACGGATTAGTGTGTAAGAAATTCATTTGTATCAGCCTAGGTATCAGGATAAAAAAAACCTATTTACCTGTCATCTTCAAACTGGTTTCGCAATTCTACAGAAAAGGTGAGATTTGCTGTAATTTGAAAAAGAAAAAAAAATTAGTTTTACAATGTGTTTTTCTTTAAATAAAAGAAGGGCTAAATTATAAGTAAAGCCACAACTGTTTACTGTAGGGTTACCCACCATCATTATCATCAGAAGATGAAGATATAATGGAGAAACTGCCAGAGTGGTCATGAAAATAATCCTCTGCTTCCTCATTATTATCCTTGGATTCAGAATCCTCAGACTGCTCTTTACGATTGTCAGCCAGGGAGCACTCATTTTTCTGACCAATAGAGGTGATAGTCCATCCTCTGCCAGGTTTAGGTGACCATTTGTTGTGAAATCCACTTTTTCTGTAAGACTTCAGCTGACCAAGAGCGAAGCCTATCAAGAATTTTCTCCTGGAACCACCAGTCATGTACCAGTATTTCTTCAGAATTGATAAAAAAGAAAATTATTTCCATTGCACATTAAGCTATGTAAATGTTTTATGTAGGCAAAAACTAGTAGCCTCAAGAAAAAGAAAAAAAAAAGTTTGCCACACGATGTGTTAACTATGAACATACTGAAAGTGAAAAACAAGCAAACCTTTTTAAGCTTCAATAGTTTGACACCACGGATATCATTTTCGCCTTTTTTGCTCACCAACGAACGATTATTTATTTTCGCCATAGCTATCTGATTTTGTACTAGATGGGAAATATTCAATTCTCGATGAATCATGCCATCATACACACACCGGTTGTATTTGAAAACAAATTATAACAGACGAATTCATAGCAAAAAATTAAATATTCTATTCCAGCGTTGCCGAAGGTCCATCGTGAATGGATCACGGCGGACAACCATGAACGGATGATTCCGTTCAAGCGAGCGTAGCGAGGTAGTTATACAAACTCTATCGCTGTTGTAATTAATTTTTTAAAAAAATTCTTACGCCTACAAAATCCTCTAGCTCACTGACTTTTCAAATTAAATCTTTTTTAAGGGTTTCGGCTGCTAAAAAAAATTTGCATAAACAAGCAAGTCGGGTTTCTCAGTGCTCCCAAGTCGAAAGAAATAATTATGAAAAGCTAAAAGTTTTCGTTCCTCTCCGTTACTGATGTGTATTGTGCAGGCACAGACAAAAATGATTTGTGTTCCCCCATTCAATGGCATCTAACACCGAGACACTAAAAAACCGTCGGTAAATTTCACGTATTTTCTTGATTTTTGTGGATTGTATTGATTTTTATTGATTCCGACGTCTAACACTTAGTTTTGATAGTTTTCCACTAGACCACGAAAGCGAGTGCAAAAAAATTATGCTCCGGTACATGATCTGCGACTATCCCCCTCCAAAGCTCCTCCCGAGATATCGCGCCTTCACAATATCGACTGGATCACCTTCAGTTCCACCTGGAGGCTGCAGATATTTCAGAAAATCAAGAGATCTTCATGACTTCTTCCGCTATATTCCGTTATACAATCCATCTACCTCATCTACCAGAGATTGGAAGACTCTGTCATCAGGACTCGGCATCAGGATCGACTCGACTGCGCCTTTATGTCACTCTCCGATCCTCTTTGGAACCTTTCATGGACGACATGTTTTGATTCCTGAATGCGAAATTGCTCGATAGTTGGACTATCAAGTTCATAGATCGAAAGCCGTTCTTCTACTGCAGCTCACAAGTGGTCTTCCGCGCTACTAGTTGAATTTGTCTTCATATTTTTATTTTGGTTCGATAGACACTGAGATTTATCATGTTCGCCTTGTATAAATCTTGATTATTGGTGGATGAGAAAATATATATTCATTTGTACATGGTAGAATCGATTCTTTGAACACGAGTGAACCGTGACTAATCCTCTGATAGAGCCACTTTGTTAGAACTTAGAATGTTAGCTGAAGTTGAAGCCGTGAAGCGTATCGTTTTTTCTGGCTCCCGAAAGTTCCGCATTTTACAACGTCGGTTTCCGTCGAACGTCGGGCGCATTTTACTCACCAGGTGTTCAGAAGCAGCAATATGGCCGCTCACATACACATGGAAACGTGGGTTAGCCATCAAAACTTTTTCAAGTCTTAAAAATCATTTAGATAGTTTTCTTTTCATGAGTTTCAAACGAGAGATTAAAATCAACGGTAGATCTTCAGTTTCAGTTAATCCCAAAAATTCTGTGATGGCTCCGGCATTATTAGCTAACGGCATTTCGAATGGGATGAAGGCGAAAAAACAAAAGAAAACTGTTTCCACCTCTGAAGAGCAAAACAAAACGATGGGCCAAGACAATCATGTCGAAAAGAATAAAGTGCGTGTATCCATTAACTTTAAAGAATTATCAGCTCACCTTGCAACTGAGGATGTGTTCATCTCTGGCTTACTCGCCAACATTCCCCCCCAAGGAGTCAAAGACGTGGCTGAGGGTGTTGATGATGACAGCGAGGAGATCATCCCACCTCCGGAAAGTAAAGTGTTGCAAAATAGAGCCTGTGATCCAGAAGAACTGAAGCAACGATTAGCTGAGAAGCTTTCACAATTTAAAGGTTAAAACATCTTCATACATAACAAATATCTCAGTTCCATTAAATTAAATTTTTTTTTATATGCAGGGAGGAAACTAGAGTTTTCAGATAAAAAAATGAAGAACAAGTTGAAGAGAAAACTTGACAAATTGGAGAAAAAGAAGATGAAGAAGAGGAACAAGAAACTTAAGTCTAAAATGGCCAAACTTGCTCAAGCTACCATGAAAGCAGCTTCCACATCCTCTGCATCTCCTGCTTCTTCAATATCCCCATCAGTAAAGATGGAAACAGTTGAAGCTGCTGTCCAGAGTAGGCCTCCCAAACCCATTTTCAATAGTGAGGGACGAATGGTCTTTAGCAAATTTGACTTTGGAGAGCTCACTGTGCCCACCACCACCATGAAGAAAACAACCCTAGACCCTAAAGCTGCTCTTATAAAAATTAAGAAAGTCAAAGAAAAAGTGAAACATCTAGAAGCCTCTGGTGACTCTGAAAAAGCCAAAGCTATTGTTGAGAAGAAAGCTTGGGAAGGAGCACTTCAAAGAGCAGAGGGAGTAAAGGTATGATGACCATTGAAGATTTGTCATGTCTCTCCTCTCTTAACGTTTTCTTTCATCTTTTATTAATTTATTATCAGGTGAAAGACAACGCAGAACTTCTCGCCAAGTCCATCAAGAAACGTGAAAAGCAAAAGCAGCAGAGTAAGAAGAAGTGGGACGAACGAATTGAGGCTCAGGAAAAGCAGAAAGAGGATCGGCAAAAGAAACGAAAGGTAAAACTTCATAATTGTATTTTCCATTATTTATCAAATCATCATAGAATATCTTTTTATTCATTTAATTTTATGGTAACTTATTTTATTTTATTAATTCACAGGACAATATCCATAAAAAGAAGAACGAAAAGAAAGAGAAGAAACTCAATCGATTGGCCAAAAAGGGTAAATTTATTGTTTGATTGACAACCGGATATTATGGCTAGCCCGCATGTCCTCGACCGTGTACAAGCCGTGTCCTGGTTCATTTTGTATAAAAATCAAATACACGGACATGCCTTTGAATTTCAACAAATCTTTGCGATCATTCAAGAACCGGGGCACTGGAAGTGTTTTGCCGCTTTAGACTTGTAGTTTTAAAAGCTGTTTAATTTAGGGGACATTCATATTTTATTACCTTAGAGAATTTCATATGGGTTATGTTCTAGAACGCCTAATCATCTTTACAGCCTAGCGGTATTTGTACGCCAATGTTTTCTAACTGCTACTGTTATAAGAGAAACTTTAAATTAGTCTTAATTGCTATCTTTTTCTTAGCAAAGGCTAGCGGTTAGCCAACGCTAGTTACCAGAGCAAATTGTTATGGGCAAGAAATGTTTTCTCATTAAAAAGATGTAAACGAGAAGCATCAGTTAATTAATTATGTTATGGCGTTCTTTAAAAAAGCAAACGACAGGGCAAAAAAAAAATAAGAAAGTTTAAATTTGGGAAGGATTTTTTTTATCTACTTAACTAAACTAAACATATTTTGGTAGTTACTTTGATATCGTTTGCACGGACACGGAAGTTCTAATTGTAGCATCTAAGCGCAACCCACATCACTTAATAGTTCACATCGAAATTTTATTGTCATAGATAACGAACGAATGGATCAATTACAGTTGTATGTTTAGCAAATTACTTTCTCTAAGAGTGGGAGAAGGTGAGACTGACAGTAGGACACGAAAGGAACCGTCACCGAAGATGGTAAATACTCCAACAGGTACGCTGTGCTTCTCGCCATCAAAGGTGCTTCAAAATAATGTGTTTGAGGATGGAGCTGGCAGATTGAGTCAGCCATGGCATTCACAACTGGGCTTATGTCTCTTCTCTTTAAATAATAAATAATAAAATAGTTTTCCCAATAATGAATTATAAATCAAACCGGTTACATCATTAACTTACCGACATTTTACCAAAAAAATTGGCGCATTTGATCTGATTCTCAAGACTATGGCGACCGTAATTTTCTTTGAGAGAAGGGCTCAAGTTATTCCAGACCTTGTGAGATGCACCAATCAAACCGTCTTTGCCAAAAATATCAGTGGCGGAAGTGTAGTTTCCAGGTTCAATCGTGCATACTTTAACGTTAAATCGCTTCATTTCATAGCGGAGAACATTTGAAAAAGCTTCCATTGCATGTTTAGTAATGCAATAGGCACCCAAAAATGGATACGGTGTCCGGCCCAAAAGGGAAGAAACGTTTGTTATCCTCCCTTGGCTTTGACGGATGAGAGGAGTGAACGCTTTCGTCACACGGATCGCACCGAATAAATTTACAGCAGCAATCTATCAAAGGTAGGAAATTTTAATTTATCTCCGCTTATGGTGTAGCTTATGACTATTTAAAAATACCCTTTCAAACTCTTCGATTGAGACCCATTCAAGGAACCCAACGTTATTGCCGAGGCCCGCGTTATTAACAAGACCCCAGAGACCGAATTCGGGAAGATTATTTTCGACGTATTGACGAGCGTCGTCAACCTGCTTTTGATCAGTAATATCCATTTTGATGACGTGGAGTCGCCCAGTGCTACTTCCAAGGATCTCCAATCGCTCCCATCCATCACTTTTGTCGTCCAAACAGGAAGCGAAAACGGTGAAACCGAGATCGTGCAACTTTATAGCCAGTCGATGACCAAAACCCGTATCACATCCTGTCACTAGAACACCTCTTTCTTGGCTAGAAATCTTTATTTTGAAAAAAGTATATAATTAGAATTTAAAAAAATATATAGTTTTAATATTTTATTACCGTTAGTGATTGCCGATAAATCTTCAAGAGACGCACAGTGCCAACTATTATGAATACAGTTGCCCAGCCGTTATGGTCTTCAACCAATACGTAACTCAAACAGAACGGGAGAGCCGCACTGAGAACCGTCCACATCTTGTTCAAGTAGGTAAATGAAATGATCGAGAAGGCAGCGTGCAACACTTTCTTTAGCCACATTGTAATATTCAAATAGGTGACTTTCTCCGTTTTCCTCTCGCCATTCCCCTTTCTATTGTTTTTGCAACCAAGAGAGAATCGCCCTCGTCGAAACCACTTGGTTTGTATAGTTTTAAGAGGAGAATGGAGTCAAACTGAACCGGTTTCTCGAGTCAACTCGACTTTGTGGTATTATGCTGATGAGGACGAACTAACGACAAACTTAGAGTCATTAAGCTTATGATAACAATTTCCTCCGGAATCATTAAGCCTATGATGGCAATTTGTAGTTTCCGTGTTATTACATTAACGAGAAGATTAATTCTTCCTGCGTGATTTACAGCTGTTGTATGGAATCCGCATCGGTTTGCGGATCATAGCCGGCTTATATTTGTTTAAGTAATCGAAATTGTAAATTGATCATGGATTCCGAAAGAGCATAAAATTTTTACAGATGTTTGGCGTCATATCTTTTTTTTGCATTTTAGCGAAAAACTGTAATTTTCCTGGACTATATACATCACAGAAATTGAGGAGACTATTGCAAAAAGCCGCTTCAACTTTGCTTTTATCGCAGTAATCATATCAAGACATGAAACCCACATTGCCAAATATCTGCGCATTCAGTTTAGTAGTGTAGCAAATCACGACAGGTGCACACACAGGTACTCGTCAACTCAACATTGAGGTATTTCTTTTTTTCTACTTTTACTATTTTAGTTGGTCATTTCTTAATTCATCCCTTATATTACAGAATGAAAATTTTGCTAGCTGTCTCGACTATTTTGCTGCTCATCCAACTGACTTCGGCTGCTCCTAGTTCAAATGATACTGGGCGAGATGCTTCTTCACCTGAGCAACACGAGGTTACAGTCATGGCGGACGGTGACGAGGAGGTCTTGAGCGATGACATCTTGAGCAACGAAATCCCTCGTACTCTTGACAACGATCCGGTCCCAAAGACCGACCGATCTTCTTTCTTCAAGTTTGCTAAACCGTCCTCGTTCATGGATGACCTGGCTGCTGCGACGCCGTACGCTTCGACAACCCCTTCATCAGATGAGGCAACAAGTACCACGACCACCGTCTCATCAACACCAGCAGCTGAAACCACGACTTTGCCGACGGCACAGACGACCGAGTTGCCTGCCCTTGATGACTTGAGTGATGGCTTTGGAAAGCTCATTGATTCGCTGTTTCGTTCAGCCCTTGCCTCCATCTTTCATTTGCCTACCGGAATGATGGACAGCAACTCCCGCTCTTTACCTCCAACGCGCTCACATTTTAATTCCCATTTTCATCATTTTGCGTCACCTTCTACGAGACACTTTTTCCATTTCGGGCGATCCTTTTGGGAGAAGTAGTCTCTTACTCTTTTTTTAATTCTTCTTTTACTTTCACCTTTCGTCTTATTTTATAATCGAGTATAAAGTCTAAATAAAAGATAATGCACTTTTTGTAAAAATGAATTTGTATAATTTTTTATTCAATTCGCCCACAAACAAAAAATACTTCTGAGGATAAAGTTTCGGGGTTTTGATTTGGTAGTAATCACAAAGGGAAAGGATAGGTGTAACAGTTTAGGAATAAGGGGATTTGTTGAATGATGAACGGCGCGGCGTCTTTCCGGTAGGACTGTTAGCCAACTCGTTTTCTTCAGTAACGAG
This sequence comes from Chydorus sphaericus, assembly GCA_030141595.1. Classification (NCBI taxonomy): domain Eukaryota; kingdom Metazoa; phylum Arthropoda; class Branchiopoda; order Diplostraca; family Chydoridae; genus Chydorus; species Chydorus sphaericus. The sequence goes on from CM057931.1 coordinate 4,079,150, forward strand.
CGTCGTGTTGCTGCAATCGTTTTTCGGATAACTACAAACAAAAACAAAATGAAATAAAGAAAGGTCACAAGTTTTACTTTGGGATTATTACCTTTCAATTGGGCGTTTCTTATGGGATGGAGTAACTTTGAGGCGACCCGTGTGCCGACGAAGCCGCTTAACGTTGAGGACGTAAACGAGTAAAACAACAGCCGGGACACCAAGGAGGAATCCAACGATGATGTAGACATGTTCTCTCATAAATTTGAGAACAACTATGCAAAATTAAATAAAGAATTTAAGTAAAAGAAAATCTTTCATTAAAAATTAAAACTTACTATGCTGAGGGCCAGATGAGGGACTTGATCGGGGCGTCACCGTCGAGGTAGTAGTCGACTTTTCTTGCCCGTTTGGTGAGACAGTCGTTACATTATTCCCGTTGACCACGGCACCTTCATTTTGATCCTCTGACACCGGGGAATCATCCGTGGGTTGGACGGCATCATCATGGGAAGCTGAGGTCTCGTTGGCTGTTTCGACTTCATCAACTTGTTCAGACGATGTTGTCTCGCTTCCATCTTGGGTTTGATCCGGCAGCTCTCTGTCTTCATCTTCCACCGGTGTTTCTGTTGTCTCGTCGGCTCCTTCTACATTGTTGTTCTCCACAGAGTTACCAAGTGACCACTGAGAATCTTCATCATTTTCTGGTGTCACGGCAGCAGTAGAAGGTTCTTCTTCATCGGCGTCCTCAGTCTGGCTATTTTCAACAATTTCGACTGCTTCCATCAAACCTGCCAATCCAGAAAGATCCTCCAAACCATTATCGCTGCTACTGATGTCTTCGCCAGTGTCCTCAGTCTTGCTGTCTTTTATAACGACGGCGGGCTCATCTGGTACATCTTCCCAGTCAGGAAGGTCCATCGGGATACTAACGCCGCTTCTAATTTCTTCACCAGTCTTGGTGTCTTCTTTTAACTCTTCCTCATTAGGGGGATCTACACTGTTGCTGCTTTTCATTTCAGTGTCTGTGGATGGTAAATCCTCTTCCTCGTCAGCATAGTCACTAGACTCGTCCTCTGCAAACACGTCATTCGGAGAAATCGTTGAGCTGATACTGGGTAGAATGTCCTCACTATCGTACGAGACGCCTGGGACAAGAGGAACAATACCCTCGTCATTGGATTCTTCGTTACCACTACCATCAGGCTGCATGACGTCGTTGTTCTCCTCATTCAAGTCTTGGTCAAGACCGTCGTCGTCATCGGGGGTTTGACGAGCGGTCCTCTTCCTGTCGACTGGATGAAATTCTTCCATCAAGATGATTTGCTTGCTGTTGAGAACGTTAAAACGGCCAAGTTTAGCAGCCAACGGAGAGTGGGCGTTGAAAGGTGTTACGGAATCAGCTGCAAAAAAATAACAATAATTAGATACATGGATGTTTAAAACATGCAGTGAATATTTTCAAATGTTAAACAAGAGAAGGAGGAAGACTAAATAAAGTTTAAAGTATGGGTCACGGTCACGTGGTTTTGAAGAAAGCGCATGGAGAATCAGACACATCTACTTACTCGTCTGCTGGTAGGAGGCTGAAACCAAAATCAGCGTGATTAGGAAAAACGTGATGCCGATGGAAATAGTCGCCATGGCTGCGCGTCAAAGAGATGCTGAAGGGAAGTCTTGATAAATTTCGTACTGAAACGTAAAAAAAGATGATAATTCTCTGCGGCACGTACACACGTACAACTGAAGCCGCAGAGGTCTCAGACTGGAGTGCACGTGAGAGAAAAGAAAAGGAAGCCTAGAGGTGATAGGGATGGGAGAAAACACCTGAGGCTTGCGATACACCTTTGGTTAAGCAACACCATTATCGGCGTTTTTAAACATTTCTGTTTCCTTATTGAAAAATTTCACTTCCTGGTCGTGCCAAAATATCACATTATAGTAAATCAAAATATTTCATTTCTTCTAGTCTTGCTCTACTTATTTTTTAATAAAAACAATTAACTGGAACAGCACCTGACGTTTATTACTTCATCACGAACAGGCGAACAAAAAAAAAACAGCGCAATCAAACCAATCGTGATTATCACATAAATCAAGACTTCCCCCGCCGTGTCTTAAGAGAAATTTCCTCTGCCTGTGCGGCAAACTAGTGTGCCGAGAGAATAGTGCAGAGAAGGTCCCCCGAAGAGTCAATTTAAAAAAGAAAAATTACATGACACGGGATAGCGTTTACATAATACAGAAATCATAATCATACGAAATCGTCATTAACTATCTGTAACTCAAATTGTGATTAATTAGTTCAATCAAGAGTCAACTTTATTCAGTTCTTTAAGATAACATTCAACAACTTTAGCAGTCGCTGGAGTGTTGATACGCAACAGCTGGACAAGTCCATTCTCACCACACACGCACATCCAGGTGTGACTTTCCAAATTCGGGTTGAATAATATCTAAATAGTAAAATATCAAGTTATGATTGAGCGTAAGAATAGAGATAATTAATTTCCCACCTTGTTTATCGAAGTAACTGGTTCATCGCAGGGAAAGAGGACATCCATATTTTCACTTAGAGGATTTGTTTTCTCCACCTTTCTCGTGTGACTCAATGGACGGACTATCGTCTAGAAAATCATTTTCAAAATCACAACCAAGAAGAAACTAATGCAGGAAATTTCGGACTTACTTTGGTGGCCTCGTTGAAAATAAGAGAGTATGCTTTAACCCCTTGCCTAGGAACCAATTTCGGACCGACGACTTTTTTCTTCTTGACACAATTTTGTAGAAGACTCTTATCCATCCAGTTGAGAATGCTGCCATCCGTTCGATCTAGCAGATCCGTTCTCAATAGAACCTGATAATAAAAATAATTTTGTAAATATTTTAAGATTGTACATTTCAATAATTTACTCACTCTGCGCTCCTTCCGCAATTTCTTGTCGTCACAATCAATTACTGCGAAGTGTGATGGATAAAGAATCACCTCCCCAGCACTAGTGGAATGAGCAATGACGTCTAAATATTCATTTTCCGTCGCCGACTGGATTAAAATCCAAATGATATTAGAGAAAAAAAAAAACATTTTGTAAAGAAAACAAGCTGTTTTCTTACCCACACTACGGAATTTTGAGGCAAGAGAGGCTGACGATTCCCAGTGTAGCCGAAATCGTAAAAAACAGTGTTGGAACGGAATAATCTAAAAAGTAATAGTAATCAATATAATACGAACAATAGTTAATGACTTGAAATAATCATACGAGCAACTGTCTTCCACACAAACGAGGATGCCGGGCCAATGATGACGCCAGTGAATATCAGTAACGCGGGAGCGTTTGCTCCAATTAACAGGTACGAGCGGATCGAGTCGATCCCACAATTTTATGCTACGATCCGCCGAAGCAGTGGCTACAAACCGAGCACTACCATGATGGGGAGAAAGAGAAACACCTAAAACAATATAAGTAATAAATAAAAAAATAGCCTGCCTCAAATTTCTATTTCAAAAGTCTGTACTAGAGATGATGGATGTGTGGCCATAAAATGACCAAATGGGTAAAAGGCGATTCTTTCCAATCGACAGCAAAGGCGATTTCGATTCTAGATCCCATACACCAACAATACCGTTGGCGAATCCGGCAACAATGAATCTAGAGAAAAAGATAACATGATTATTTAATTTACGGTCGAGTATTTATTTTAAATACCTGTGTCCAGAGCTTTTATCCCAATGAAGAGCAGTGCATTCACTCTTCTCCTTCATGTTCACCTCTAATGCGATGGCACTTTCCACTTCATAAATATTGCCGCTAAAAAGTTAAAAAAAAAAAAAGGTTGGTATCATTTTTGAATGATAGAAATCATTGAAAATACCTGGAATGTGGTGACATGTTTGATGGATGAGGGACGCTGAAAATACGGACGGTACCATCGGAACAAGCGGCGGCAAGCAGTCCCAGTCTATCCGAGTCGTAGCATCCGCTAGGACACCAAGCCAAGGACCACATTCGACCGTGTTCGTGAGCCAGGGACATTTCAAGTACGGGAATAGTCGACGCACCTTGTGCACTGTCCAGTTTACCGCAATTCCAGATTTGAATAGCGTACTTTGATTCGAATGGCGCTAGGGCTGCGCTCCTCTGTTGGTGCTCTTCGCGGAATATAGATACAGCCAAATATTGATCCCGTGCAGTTGAGGTGATGGGTGGCATTGGGCACCATGCAGCGCTCTGTACTGGACCCCCGCAGAAAAATAGAGGAGTCTCTGAAAGAACAAATAAAAAATCAGTTAAAAATGCTTTCCAGGAAAACTAGTTCAATCTGTGTCACCTTGTTGAAGCATGGCTCCAAAGGTAGTCAAGGATTCGTGTTCTACATCATTTGATCCAGGATACAAGTTAATGGTGCTAAATTTGCGGCGCCCAAAAGGAACAGATTGCTTCATAACCGGGAGATAACCTTCAGAGTCGGTCATTTCCTTTGTTCGAGGCTGCCAGGTACTGAACAAGGGTCTGGTCCATGTGAAATTCTTCTTGTGACTGAAAACGAAGTTCAAGTTAACCAAATTTTTTTGAAAAAAAAAAAAAATAATTTCTGTTTACTATGTAGCCAGCATGGTTGGAACAAGCGAAAAAAACTCTTCGGATTTGAACTGGCGGAGGATGGCTGCCTGACACCCATAAGCTTTGGAAAGGCCTTTTGCATTGTGTGGAATTGTTCTTTCGGTATCGACGTTATCTCGTTGTTCGTTGTTGGAGGTTTTTTCCTCTTCATTTTCTTCACATTCTTCCTCCCCTTCAGATTCTTCTTCGCTGCTACTGCTAGCATCAGCAGCCGTGAGGTCAAACGTACCGTCCTCTTCTGTGATGTGTGATTCCAGGACATGCTGTAAAATCTCATCCCTCACCATCGAGTGAAAAGCGCACTTTAAACAAGAGAAAATTTTGGACTTCTGACCAATTTCGCATGTACTATGATGCTCTTTAAGCTCCTCAATTTTGTCCGAAACAAATGTGCAGCTTGGATAGCGGCAATGAGCAAGATTGGACTTTTCTAGCTCTCTTTTCCATGCTCCGATGATACTGTTGGTTATTTTTGAGGTAGTTGGCTGCTTAAAAAGCTTTTCCTGGTGATTAACCAAAGAAAAATAGAAAAAAAAATTAATTTTCAAAAATTCTTATCACTTTTGTGTTAAGCAAACAAACATACCATTTTACCCATCTTTTTTGTACTTTTCGACGACTCGTCCTGAGTGTCATCGGAGATCTCGCGCAATAAAGATTTTGCCCTATATCAACGAGCATCGTTCAATAAAGGTGATTCACATAATTAAAAAAAAGACTACTTACTTTGAAGCGGCTCGTCTAGGTTTCAATCCTGGACTGGATTCTAGGTTCCCAGTGTCTATGAAAGGCGTTTCAGTAACAGGTCGTTCCTCGTGTGTTTTCATGTGGAGCGCTAAACCCATAACCTTTTTTCCACAAACAGTGCACTCGCTCATCCTAACCAAATTAAAAGTTAAATTTGATAAAAATAGGTATTGAAAAAAAAAAAAATGAATATCGAGCCTTACATGTTGGCTAACTCATCCTTGTCAAGACCACAGCGTTTGGCGTGGTATTGGTACCCAAGTAAAGTAGTATAACTAGCGGGGCATTTAGGGCAACTCAGTTTCTTTACTTTCTCAATGGTTTTCTTAAGTTCGTAATTTTTTTCTTCCTCGGTAAATTCCTAAAAACATTTATGATAGTAATTAGAGCGTTCAAATTTTTCTACGTTTACAATTTATTACCTGAGATTCGCCCTTTGGTCTGGCAAGTCCTTGGTGAGCAGAGTAACGGTGCGTATTGAATGCGTTAGATAACATTTCTTTGTCACAAACTCCACAGATAATCTATTGAAAGGAGAAATTTAGTAATTTTTTTTTTAAAGAAGAACAATCAAATGGTATTCTCACATTGGTCAATTTGCTTGAAACTGGGGTTGAGGGTGTTGCGGCGGCTTTTTTAGGTCGACCACGGCGTTTCACGGAAGATGTTGTATCCGATGCAAAGATGTTACAGCCTGAAGGAGTAGCAGGTGGAGTGGCCATTGAAGTGACTTCGTTCACTGGTGTACTCAACAGTCGTGCAGCAGTTGTACTAGTTCTCCCGCGTTTATTCTTATTAGAAGATGGCGATTCAAAACTTGCATCATTCTCATCAAGAGTTCCATTAAGTGTGAGAGAAGCTAGAAAGTGGCCAGGTACTTCGGGCATTGACTTCAAAGGAGACCTATTACCAGTAGCACTATCCGAAACTTCGCTTTCGGTATTTTCATTGTAGGTCAAAGGGTAGCGGCTGTTCCGCTTCCGCTCACGTTTACCGAGCACTGATTCCACAGGAGTGTTGCTGCTTGGAACGACTTCTTGTAACTGTACTGGTTTGGGAGTAGAATTTGTCCTTGTTCTGATACTGCCGGTAGACAATGGATCCAAATCAATTTTGGGTTTGCGTCCTCGTTTTTTACCAGTGTAAGGCGTAATTGGCGACTGTGTGGATGATTTGCCTCGTTTTTTGGGTGGCTCAGATGGTGCTGGAGAGTTCTGGCTTACATTTGAGGATGGATCTTCTACTGGATCATTGGAGCTCTCTGATTTATGATTTCTTTTTCTACCACGTCTAGAGGGCAAGGGCAATGTAGAGCTTGGATTGGCTTCTTCTTGATCACCATTGAGATGAGACTGTCCAAAATTGGAAACATCTAATGGATCATCAGAGTTGTGTGTTCCATTATTTTTCTTCTTGGCTGATTGCCGTAGTGATTTTCTTGCACTCATTCTGGCTGCTTGCTATTTTTGCACAAAAAACTGGAACGTAATTGAAAGAGAAATGAAGATTGTTTCAATTATGACAAGATGATGACATATTTAAGGGAAGTATTACCTCTTTTCTTCTTAGGTTTGAATTCAAGGCTTAATTGCAAAATTGCCACAAAGTTACTGTACCACGATTGTATTTATTTATTTAAGCATGGAAGGGAAATTGGCGGACGAATGCAAAAAGTCTGACCAGATCGAATCCAGCGTCAAATGAAAACTTGAAAATGAAAAAAAAAGTAAAACCGAATTAGCGAAAACGAACATGCTCTAGCAGACAACCTAGAACCGAGTATCGAAAATCGTGACGCCGGAGGCTCCCAACAGGCTGCATTGCTTCAAGTAAAATTGCGGAATCCGGGTTGGGGGCTGCGGTCTGACCAAAAGGCGGACTGAGAAACACGAGGGACACGGGCACACGGCGGTGATTGGGATTTTTCTCGGATTGGTTCATTGGACCATTTTAAGTTGGATTTCTAGTGTGAATCACGACTTTCTCTAGCTCGTTCCTTGTAAAATTGGTACTATTTAAAACAGTTCTTAGAAATTTTAGATAATTCAAAAGAACTAACATTTCTTTCGTCCTTTTTTTTCAAATTAATAACTATAGCAGACCTTTGCTCTCTACTTATGACGCACGGTTCGTAATATTTTTGTAATGTATCACGTAGTAGAATAATTAATTCTAGATGAGACCGCACGCACATTTATCTCGATCAGCATTGATTACAAGTAGTTGAATTCTTTAAAACGTCCAAATGACAACGAAGATTTTTTAAAATTTTTATTGCCGCGATAGACGCGTTGAGCGTTCTTTCACATAACGACACAAGTAGTCTCATACAAGTGTTAGATAATGTTTTCGAACGACTTGACTTGTATCCACTATCCAACCATCCAAATTCGGCGATAGCATCTCCAGCACGCATGGAAGTAAAGCCCACTTCGAAGGAAATAAGGATGCATAGTAAGCTATGAACAGCTTGGTTTTTAAGATAGCAAAGCGCGCTTTGTGGCTCGCCGGGAGGATAAGAGTAATTCAGCTCCACTGAATCAGCTTTAAAACAAACCCAATCTCGTTGTAACAGAAGAAAAAGTAATCGGCAAAGCGGCCGTCAATTTAGAGATAAAATTGTACGGTAAAGGGGCCGGCAAACTGGTCGTTTTGATAGGGCCTGCGGCCGGAAAAAGAGCTGGTTAAGAAACTGATGGCCTTAACAGTTCAATGCGGCCAGCAAATTGGTCAGTTAAGCAGCCGGTAAATTTACCTGTTCAATCGGGCCTGCGGCCGGCAAATTAGTCGGTAAAGAGCAGGGATATTGGCTATTTCGATCGGGCCTGCGGCCAGCAAATATGCCATGTATAGATATGATCAATTTTAGTTCATTTGCAACTGTTTATCCCCACAAGACTACGTTGACACTAGCGCCACCGCTCGCAATCACATTTTAGTTGATTTCATTAACTTAAACTCAATATTTTTTTACCGGATTTCAACATATAGAAAGAGCAAAAAATTCTGCATCTTTTGAGCCCTAATTTGTCAATTTTAGTGCAATACAACTATTTTAATTAAATTTTTTAATTAAATTTTTAATGATTGAATTATCTTTAACTCAATATTTTTTAACCAAAATTAAACGGGAGCATCTGTAGAATATTACCTTTCTTTCAAGACCAAGATCATTATATTCTGTTACGTTTTACTTGAGTTATCGCCCGCCATAAATATAGTGACAGACAGACAGAGACGTGCGTTTTTTTTTACTGCTAACCCATTTAGAAGCTCTCCCTTTCGGGTCGCAGAAGACTCTTTTGTCAATTTTTTCATCGTCTTCTGCGAGCCCGAAGGGCTCGCAATAATACCGTGATTTTATTTTATTGCAAAACTCAGAATGGCTGTCCAAAGGAGGAAACAAAATTGCAATTTCGAGCGCGATTAAAAAATAAAAATAAGAACACGAACGAAATAATAAAACATACATCATTGCTGAGTGACACTAACACTCAATTTAGCCAGATCTCTCTCGTGAAGCTTCATGTGCGATTTCATGACGAGGACCTTTTTACCGCAGATTTCACATTCTTCTTTTCTTTTAGTCGATTTCCTAGAGAGAAAAAATCATCATATTTAAAATAAGAATTCCAAGATCAAGTAATCAGAAATGCGTTTTTCTATTACTTCACAAGTGGAGGAACTGGTGGATGGGGAGCAAATCGACAGCGCTCCTTATGGTACATGTAACCAGTAATGGTTGAATATTTGCTATCGCAATAGTGGCAGTTTATAACTTTGGTCTCTTCTAACATCCTAACAAGCTGCTTCTTCTCTTCTTTTCGATGAATTTTCATATGAGCTCGCCATGCGGACACTACCTTCCCACAGAGGTAGCATTCCATCGGCCTCCTGATGATTGGAATCAAAGATAATAAATTTAAGTCCGGAAATATAATTAATATTGGGAATAACTTACATAGGAGAATCTCCCACTTCAGCCAGGCAACGTGACTGGTGGTATTGGAAGCCCAATGTGGATGTAAAAATTCGGTAGCAGTAGGGGCAATGAACCTTATCAATTGATATAAAGCAGAGCTTGATAAAGTATGAAAAAGATATTGCATGTGATGTATCAAATACCTGCTTCATTAACTCTAGTGCGCGCTTCAGTTCCCGCCTTTTTTCTGCGTCGGAAAATTCCTTAAGGGGATAAAGAGAGACACACGTGTAAAACAATGTAATTTTTAAAATTACATCTAGGACAAGAAAAAAATGTACGAAAAATAAATTATATACTTGAGACATTCCGTATGGGCGGGCAAGCCCAATGTGTTGCGAGTAGCGGTGGTCATCGAAGCTCGACTCGGGTAACTCAAGGTTGCATACTCCGCAAACCATCTACGGATGAAACAAAAATTGTTCCAACGAAAATCAAGGACAATTAAATTTAAAATTCACATAATTTGAAAAAAGTTATTCTAAAGAGAAATACCCTTTTAGAGGAGTTAGATCGATCAACTGAAGCAGCAGCATCATTATCTACAGGCTCTAACTTCACACCGAGAAGTCGGCGGCTAGGTGATGGTTGAACTGCTCCCGGTGGCATTTCAACCGTTAATTCAGTGAAACATAAAGTTCTACATGACAATTTCAAAATTATTTAAATGTACTCTAATAAAATCTTCAACACTTTTACTAAATGAAATGAATTTTGATTTTTTTTTAAACTCTAGGATTTCTGAAATTTGTAAAATACTTGAAGGGTGCTCCATCGGTGCTCCTGGATGGGGCATCGTGAAGAGCAAGAGATCTGGCAGCTTGCAGGTACTCGGCTGCAGCGGATGAAGTAGGTGTGGCACTGTAAGCAGAGGATGTTCCCGGTTTAGGAGGACCTGCCAATTCGTAGCCAACATTGGGGTTTCCAGCGGCACTCACTGCAGAACCGAGCCAGTGGCTGTGCATAGATTGGGCATTAGGATTCCTCTCATGATCAACTATTAGATCAAGAAACCGTGAATAGTTGATGTGAGCTGGGCTGTTGGCCAAGTCCTGGATTATCCGGTCCATACTCAGGGTTCCAGGATCCTGAAGATGACTAAAGGTCAAGACAAAAACAACGTTAAACAGAGCGGGACGAAACCAAATTTTCTAATGATGGCACCAATTAATAGATTCTAGAGCCACATCGTCGTTAATGGTGGCAACACTCTGAGGTAAAGGAGCCTTCAGGCTACAATAAAACGCTACACAAAAGCTTTGTTCTGATCTCACCTTGATGCAAAGATGACACCCGCAGAAACACCTGCTTTAAATGCCTCCAATCGGCAATTTTAAGTACTTTAACGTTTCGAAATTTCACGTTCACGAATAGGTTTGCGAATCGCCAAACCCTCCGCTAGGCTCGTTAAGGTAAACAAAGCCTATGATGCCCTGGGGCTCTTCTAGTACAAGACATTGACAGAGGGTACTCCCTAGCGGCCGGAACGTTAACTAGAAAATACACACCCCCAACTCTTTTCTCACCCTTGGGCGCTCGAAAAAAGCTTTATCACGGATATTACCGAAGAAAAATCTAATATTTTGACGAAAATTTCAGTGACGTAAAAAAATTCAGAGAATTTTTATTTTAATTACTCCAGCGTTTCAAAAACATTAAGAGATGAGGGAAACATTAGCGATGTAAAAAGAAACCAGTAGCAGGGTCGTAAACATTTGGTGGTACTCTGTCATGGCCTTTGATCAACTGCGGGATCATCTTTTCCGCCGGGAATTCAACTCGCGAGTGAGATGTTTGCCAGCTTCCTCCTCCCTTCTTCATCAACTGCCCATCGACTTCAGTGACGAGATCCAAGTGAAGGCACAGCTTTTTCATTTGTAAAATGAGAAGGTTGATTTTCAACTTTTCAGGCAAATTCCCATGGTGGATATTTACGTCTGCTTCCACACTCTGAAGGAAAAGAAAATACGTTTAAAGCTGATCATGTTCTAAAGATTGAGTTTGAAATGCATTACCCGAATCATTTCGCTGTTCAATCTGTTATGCTTGCCATGCCATTCAACCTCTACTGTAACCAATGAATCTGTGTTGGGGTAGTTGATGGGAACAAAAGCAACCACTCTCATTTTAGCTGAAAAGAAAATCAATAAGATGGGCTGACGAAAATTAATTTAGGATAGACGTTTACCAGAATCCCGGGAGATGAGTCCATTAAAAATCATCACATTTTTCTCGTTCATCTGGTTAGCAGTCATCAGTTGCTCTACATGCTTAGATGTCCTTGCGCATTCCTCGAAACTGATCGCGCTCCATGAAACTAATCGAGAGGATAAGGCCGGTGGGAAACTCGAATTGGTTTCCGCATCCAAACGAAGATCACCTTTTTCTATCGTTTCCAAAATTAAATAATTAGTAACGGCCGTTTAAAAATGAAATAATATTAGTTACCCAAAAAAATAAGAACTTTTTCTAATTCAAAGCGATGCTTGATGCGATCTTTCAGTGCCCGGACCACCTTATAAAATGGAAAAATAAATTAAAGTGAATGAATAAAATGCTTGTTAATCAATTACTGTTCCAACGAAATCCGTATTGACAAACGCAGTTGGAGGTGTTTTGACTGCGCTGCCAAAGTCCAAACCAGCCAATCGCTGAGCCCATAAGAAAGGTTTGCCCATTTCACTAGATTTGAAGACGGTCCCAGATTTGACCATTTGATAACTGTTCACCAAATTTGGAGAAATTTCTCCATCATCATCGTCAAACAGGCCGGACAGCAAATTGTCCATGGCGCATAGCTGTGCACTTCAGATAAAAACAACGAATTAATTATACATTTTCTTATATTGTTAATTTTAAAATTAGCTACCTGGTTTTTTCATCTGGGCTTGAGGCCTTATAGTTGACAGCTATCAAATTCAGAGTAGTCCAATAAGAAAATACGACAACAACTGCTTTTTCGATAGTGAGTTGGATTTGCAAGGGATGTCGACGGAGTTGGGAATTCTCTTTCGTTCCTTTACTAGAGGTCAAGGACCGTTTGCTCGTTTCCAAGTCCATCTCTACATCAGACTCAGCTGAATCAACATCTTCGAGGACTTCATCCAGAGCCGGCCTCGAATCGGAGCCGAAATTCTGCGCATCTTCCAATTTTCCTTCGATTGTTATTTGCATCGACTGATCTATAAAACCAAAGTAGATAGACAGTTTTTAATTTTAATTATTTGTTTTCTAAAGGCAACATTTATAAACTTATCAGTATACCACAAGCTTCGATAAACGCCTTCATCTGGCTGTAAAGGATGTACAGACAGTCCGGAAGTAGAGCAGAAAGCTCACGCTGGAATTTGATTCGCTCCAATGGTAAATTAAACTCATCTTGTAATGGTCTAGTAACCTGGAAAACCGCAATTATTGAACATAATCTGCTATCATGGTTTCCATAATTGAGCGTATTATTACCTCTAAAATAGTGTTAAGTCGAGGCAAGAGACTTTCCAACTGCTTCTGCTTCTGATTAATGTCATTGTTAGCCTTTTCTCGGTTGAGTTCCAAGTTGCGACACTGCTCCGATAGTCGCTTTCTCTGCTCAAACTCCCATTCTAAACGAGCTAAAGTTAGCTTGTGCTGATTACTCTTGGTTGTTTCCTTTAAAAAAAATCAAATAAATTGTTTAAAAAATGCTTTTAAAAATTAAAGAAAGAAGATGTTAGTTACTGGTTTGGAAATGTTAGCAGGTGCTTCTTGATAAAATTCTTCAATGGGCACAAGCTCAATATCTTCATCCTTGGACTTAAATTCCAGACATTTGTCCACCTCTTTACGCAAGTGGAATACTTCATAAAGTAAATTTTCCAATTCCAAGTGGAAGGCGTCAACTTTTTGCTTTTCGTCATGGGTTCCATCTCTAGCCTTCTTCAGTCTCAACTTATCAAGACGGTTGAGTTTCTTTAAAGTTACAAAGAGAAGAGAAGCTTCAACTCTCTTCTCAGTGATTTCACTTGCAGTCTTGTTACTTCCTTTGCTAGACAATTTCAATTCCAGAATTTCTTTCATCAGTTTGCGTAGCTCCAGGCAGGTTTGTCTAAATAGCAGCAAATCCTCATCACCAGTCCTAGCCTCCATCTCCTTAACTTCAAATTCAGCATAGCTCTATAAGAACAAACAAGCATTTATCATATGTATCACTGCAATACTGCATTTAAAAATCAAGAGAATCATTTTGTGTTGAGAATTTTTAAATAATAAATTACCTTGCAAAATTCTTTAACTTTGCTTATAGTTGTAGGTGATACCATAGACTTGGCTGTCATCAATTTTTTGGCATCTTTTGCACCAACATCACTTGAAGGGTCAGCAGCCCTTTTAGGAGACTTTGATGTTTCACTTTTCTTCATTTTCAAAAAAAGTAAGTTTCAGTTAAATGTGAAACAAATGTTGCGTGCTGAAAGAACAGGTTGTAGAGTCCGACAATTGAGCTGATATTAAAGAACTAAACTATAAATAAATAGCAAATCCAGTCTCCAGATATGCAAGTGTTCTCTGATCCACCACAGTTTACTACAAATTTCGAAATTGCCGTATGGTTCTTTTGGCGTCTGCGAGGGTAAGCGGGAGGGTGTGGCCCGTGTGCAAGACTGCGATTGTTTCCAAAAGAAGTGAAGAACTCCGAAACCTCTTCTAGCTATACTTTGCTTGAAATTCGATTCAATATTCAATCCTGTCATCCTAATTCAATATTACATTTGTTTGTTATTTCTATCAAATTTGAGATAATTCAGAATTTCAGTACTCCTTTAGTATCATAGAAAAGCTTTAAGAGTTTTAGGAATCAGATACCGGATTCGGATTTCGGAATCTCCATTCTGAACTATTTAAAATCTGAAGTTTTTAAATAAGTTTACATAACTTGATTATTGCTTCGACCATTGATAATGAGGAGTTTCCATTAGCGACTGATTAAATATCCATGTACATTAAATTTAATGCTTTCGTTCCGATACTAACTTAGTCATTAATTGTATTAATCAAAAAGCTGGGAAACTCGTTAGCGAGTTTAGACCTTTTCATTTTCCTTAGTTCAGCTCGTAAAGTACTCAAGTCGTATTCAACTAAGAACTTCACTTCTCTGCCTCTAGAGTGTCGTTCATTAATTTATTAAAGAGCGAATCCTACAAAATGTGTTAACGATTCGCAATGAACTACTTCTACTAGACCTGAATTACGGTTGGGTAATGAGCATCAGAGAACCATTAGATCCGTCTTGTCTTTCTTTTCTATACGCCAGGCTCGGAAGTAACTTCATTAACGCCATTGTGTAGGCCTCAAGTTCTTAAACAATTAACGGACGAAATCTCCATATGTGGATATGTTCATTGATCGGGTATTTCCTCAAAACAGCAATCAGTTAACAACTTTACCAGCGACAAAATATTAAGGAACAGCAGATAGTTAGGCAGGACTGTCTCATGTATTCGCAACCAACAATCGGTGGTAACACGGGATACACCACAAACGAGTCCACGTCGCTTCTTACTTCTTCTTGCCCTTTCCAGCCTTGGCGGCCTTTGCTTTGGCTTCCTTGGCGGCTTCGGGATCTTCGGCCGCTTCCTTGGCTCGCTTGGCGCGGATGCCATGAAGACGGGCGGTCGTACGTGCCGTACGGAGGACGCAATAGGGAGAGAATTTCATGTCGTCGGGGGTAATGACACGAGCCTTCTCCTTCTTGACGATCGTATGGATAGGCATGATGGTGCCGGTGATCTGCTGGGCCATCTTAATTTCCTCAGGCTGTGAACGCAATAGAAAGGTTAATTATTGAAACTCTGTCAAGTGTCTGAGCTATTAAGTTCACTTACAGTAGCGTCAGTCTTCTGGGGCTTCTTGGCGTTACGTGGGAACAAAATGACACGGCTCCTGTAAACCTTGAGGCGCTGAGTGTTGAGCTGAAGGGACTCGACAGACTTGTTACGACGACGGTGATCCACAGCAATGCCAATGGTAGGAGCAAAGCGCTTAGGGATCTTGGCAGCCTGTTTAAAAAAATGGTAAAATTAACACAAGTTAAGGTTTGAGGTAACACATCCTGTAAAGTTCTCAATATAGTACAGACGAGGCAGCAACTCCAGAGACAAGATTTTCACATAATTTATCCAAGAAAATGAAATTTTGACAGTTACCTTCAATTCTTCCAGACTGAAACCCCTGCCGGCGCGAACGCGGGTGTTGTAGCGGAAAGTTGGGCAACGGACAATAGGTCTCAGCGAGTTAGTCGGCCGGGGGAAAACACGACGAGCTTTGAAAACACGCTTGTTGTGCCTCCTCTCCTTGCGAGCAGGCTAGTTCATGGGAAATACAAATTCGTAAGGCATTGATTGTTGAGGAAAAGAAGGAAGGAGTTTGATGAAAACGTACCTGGTTAAACCATGTCTTAACATAATTTTGCCACTTCTTGTGGAAGTGTCCATTAGGGACCATATTATTCCGTTTGGGCGCCATGGTGAAACTGAAAATATACAATCAAGATCCTTTCTTATCCACTGGTATGAGCACTGAAAAGGTTCAGTTAATATTACTAAACACTAAGAACGAGGAAAAATGAAGGTTTATCAAAGATGAATTCGGATATAAAACTTACGCTTTTCTCCTTTTCACGGGGAGCCCTCAAAAACAAGAAATATTTCAGTGAAGAGAGGGACCGGAATTCTGGATCGACGTTGCCTGTTTTACACAAGGAATTCATAGTGCGTATTTTCTGATCATGATAAAATTTATTTTCGAATAAAACAAGTCCATTAACAAAAATAACGTTTTAAAATCTAAAATAATTTTATGTATCAATATATCACATCTTTTAAGAATCAAAAAGTTAATTTGTTATATTTTTCATTTCTGTTTCTTTAATAGTGCAACGCTGGAGAATCGCACTTGCTGTCAAAAGACGACACGTCAAAACAGCTCTGAAACTGCCTGAAACGAATACCGGCTAACTTTTTCGTATCAAACCTGAGGAAAGAATACAAATATTCGCAATGGCTGCCACTGTTACTACTGTTTTGGTCAAATTCTATGAAGATTACGCCAAGTCAACGCCGACCAAATTAAAACTAGTCGACGCGTATCTCCTTTACATTCTGTTGACGGGCGTCGTCCAGTTCGTGTATTGTTGCTTGGTTGGAACTTTTCCTTTCAACTCGTTCCTCAGTGGCTTCATCTCCTGCGTCGGATCATTTGTTCTTGCAGGTATTTTATCCACATCTTAAACTATTTTTACAGCTTTTTTCATGGTTTTGTTGTTTTTACAACAGCTTGTCTCCGCCTTCAAGTCAATCCAGCCAACAAGGGTCAGTTTGAACAGATCAGCCCAGAACGAGCTTTTGCAGACTTCATTTTTGCACATGTTGTGCTGCACCTCACTGTCATGAACTTCATAGGATAAATGGCATTGTTTGCTGAAGAATGAAATGTATCCAAGGTCCATAAAGAAAAATCTTCTATCATCCTGAATAAACAATTGTTTTCAGTTTTCCAAACCCAAAAACAAATTTTGTTTACCTTATCATATGAATATGATTTCTAAAGCTACAGTCAGGGTTTGGCATATATATATTTGAAGGAGTAGTTCAACACATTTTTATGTTTTCCTTTTATACCCACCTCAGTATTTTATATATATATATATATATTTCTCTTTTATATTGGACTTGGGTCATTGAGTATGCGTTCCTTCGCTCGGTTATAGTGGTTGGGAAAGGTAGGAGGACTTTCGATCGATCACGACGGTATCTAAATTGGTTTTCCAAGTATCCCTTTAAAGAATAGACAGAAAGAGTGATTCTTGTCGCGTGCCCTTGGCTTGGTACACTTGTATCAAGATCTGCATCGACAATTCCCCTGTAATTTGCACACGCTATAGTGAATGTATTTCGATAACATCCTAAAAGCTATACCGGTAAATAACTGGATAAAAGCCTTCACTTTTAATGAATCTCTTGGTCCGCCTTTCATATGAGGCTCTCTGCTTTCACGGCGCTACACATGCAAGAGGTTTCCCAACAGTCTATCCAATTTCACATTCGTGAAGAGGAACTTAGAAGGTGAGAGAGACGCTTGAGTGTCGATACTGGAAACCAATGAAACGACGTCTAGGCCCGATGTTTGATTTTATGCATATCTTTCTCTCGCATTTTTTTCGCGCCCCGTAAATTTGGTTTTTTACCTTTTTCTCTTGGTTTGCAACGATCAGCCAACATCTCCAGGTTTTGAAAAAAGAACAGCTAAAAAGAGAGCAAGATGAGGCGCTTTGATCCCTTTGCCATTTCCCTCAGGTCCAATCCAGGACGGGAGGGATTCCTATATATTCTAGTATATATAGGCTGTATCAGCTGGAGGCAGATGAAAGCTCGTGCTGACGATTTATTTTATATGTATTATTATGTCTCTCAAGGACGCGCAGCGGCAGAATATATATTTATAACATTTTTATGCGTTCCTTCTCCGCCTCAGCCCTCGCGTCGGGCCGGGAGCAGGCATCCTTTATGTCTAGAAAGATTCACACTGAAAAGAATTCGGCTGTGATCTGTTGCCCACTACTTCATTACTGTGGCATGTAGTAACGGGAAGAAAAATGGACGCAGATGCTCCTTACATGTTTCCTCCGTCGTTTTATATTTCACGTTCCCTTTAAGCCACCTGAGAGTGCGAGCCATAAGGCCACTAATGTGTAAGGAGGTCACTTCCGATCTATTTGTTACGATGGAGGTTTACGTTCCATCTCCAAGAGTGTGTTTTGTGTATATTCCGCTTCGCTATAAAAACTCGGAGAAGATAAATACGCAAAGAGAAGACAACTTTTCTTTTTGTATATAAACTGTGCGATACTTTTTAGCAGTAGAGCGGCTACCTTACTTGCTTGAGAGTTTAAGTCACGTATGAAAACAGCCTCTTAAAGGCAAGGCTCTCAATACCCTTATCGTTGTCTTCTGAGTTTTATTACGAGTGCGGAAATGGGACGTGAGACGGGCCTTAAGGATAAAAGAAAAACACTGAATTGGAATTTGTCAGAGCTGCTTTATATGATTCACATAAAAAAATATATAGATATATATATTTAGACGGCTCATCAGATTCTGATGGAGTGGAACAAGACTCATCCCTGCCAGAACAAAAAAAGGGGGAGAAACGAGCGGGACAGGAAGACGTAAGAATAACGAAAACTGCACTCTGGGGAGATTCGATAAGTGTGTGACGGGCGTGAGGAGCATTGTCAATAACAGCGCTCACGCTGTTCCAGCTGCACACGTTTTTTCTTCCCTCCTCCTCGTACGTCTTATCGCTGGATGTGTAGCATTTGGCACGCGCATCCACAACTGTATCCAGCAAAGGAGAGCAGAAGCAGCACTATATACACAACAAACCCCCCGCCGTGAACATAAATGGCTTCGATCACCCGTTAATAACTCGAAATGGCAGATGCAGTTCCTCCGTCTACTGAATGGAGAAGATGCATCACGTAACAGACTCGTTCGGAGAGCAGCGAAAGAGTTATTATAGGGCTCCGTGCACCCGAAGATGATCTATACGCCACATAGTACTTATAGGAGGAATAATGTACGACAACTTTTTTTTTTTTTTTTTTTTTGAATCCTGCTGAAGGAAATAAGCTCTCTTGTCAGAGGTTAAATATTGGACAAATCATGGAATCCTCTTTCACGCACTAGTTCCTCACATCTTGATATCATCACATTTTGAGAAGTAGGATATAGCTTCAAGTACGGTAACCATTTTTCAGCGTGACGTCGTGTACATCCATTAAAATGCAGATTAGGTTTTGTGAATAGTGGGATTGAAAAAAAAGTTGCTAAAGATGAAACGTTATCCTTTTCCACCTCTCGCACTTGAAGCATTTCGGCAATTTAATCTGTGCTCGTGTGTCATTTCAACCTTACTTCCAGTTCTGGTGATGTACGTACATTACACGGTGTAAACTTGATAGCTGCCTGTATTGATTCCCCTGTTTTTGCGGACCACTTAGCCACCACTGAGATATATATATAACACCCTTCCTAAATTGTATATATCACAATCTCGGTCACAAAGTTGTCTTTACAGGCCACATGATCTCGATGACACTGAGATAAAAGGTCGTCCAGCAGTATGGCGGTCGCTAGGGCTCAGTTTTTACGACGTCACTCAGAACAAATGATGGAAGAAAAGACACGCAAAGGTATAGCGAGCTCCTCCTCTTATCTTTTTTTATATGTCACTTTCAGCTTGGTGGCCCAGACCGTTTGAGCCATCAACATGATCGTTCCAGTCATTCTTCACGCCCTGCGAAACAAAGTTTGCGCCCACATATGAACGTTCTTACTCTCTATGATATCGTCTATTGCTGTGTATAAGAGCTGCTGCTGCTGCTACCCAGAGAACTGCCAAGTGTACAACTTACTCCTTGTCAAGGCAAAAAAGAAGAAACCGAGAGCGCCAATTTGAGTGATGGTTCTTTCATATCTCGCTTATATAGTTCTTCTTTTCTCCAGGGCTCATTGTAGACAGTGCTGCACCACACAACAGACTATATCTCTTTGATATCCTTGAGCTAAAGAGGATGAAAATCGATGGATTCCCTAGACAATATTATTTTATATCTATCTATATATTTATTATACTAAGAGCAAGTATCTAAAAAGAAGAACGGTGCTACCACCGTCAGCTCACGAGTGATATAATGCACTCGGGCACAGAAGATAACGTCCCTATCCTGCAAGTCTCTTCCTCACGACGGGCAACTGGTTGCGTCCGTATCTAGTATTGATCACTACAGGCCACTATCCACGGGGACTTACACTGTATCAATGCCACGGTAGTACCGTGAGCTTATCATGATGAACTCGGGGACGTCCGAAGCTTCGTCTTGTATTCCCTTCAGCTGCTCACTCTCGTAATCAGGAGCACTTTGCAGAATATCCTAATGTCATCCTTCAAGCAGCGCTTATGCAAATGTGCAATACTCTATAATTGCTTCATTTCCTTTTAGTTAAGGGACCCAAATGCTGAAATCACGATGAAGAGGCACCTTTTCATAAATTTCTGTAAAAGGGTATTAGTTCAAAAACTGCTGTTAGAGAACGCGCTAAAAAGGATTAATGAGGTACCCCGCTTCTGTCAAGGTGATGAATCAAGGGTCATTTAGAACGCAGGAGAGTTAAAAGAGTCCTTCATCAAGACGGAAAGGAGCGTGTCACCGTACTGCACATTCACGTCAGGCACGGAGTACAGGACGTGGAAGAGAGCTAGCACTATTCTGTCGTATATTATTCACGGTTGACTGAAAGAATCGGGACATGGGAAATTGGGAAGGAACCATGCAAGGGAAATGATGAATGACCTGGCGATCCCATCCTGCACTGATGCGAGCGAGGGAGGCAAAGTCGTGAAGAGGAGACACTTGGAGCCAGCGTCGGCTAAAAAGGCAAGCCAAGGAGGAACAAGAGGCTTGTAATGTGCATCATCATTATAATCAGGAGCGGCAGTAAATCACTTTCAGAGAAAAACTAGAAACAAAATCAACCAACGATGAAAGAAAAAGGAGCGAAAAACAAGCAGGGGGCCTCGCCTTAAATCTTACATAGTATGGAAATCGTTGATTCGTTTCTATAGACTTGGCAAGTGAGCAAAAAAGTAAAATGTAGAGTATACGTAAAAGAAGAATCGATTAAATGCAGAGCAATATTGTTGAGTCTGAATGATACAACCTCTTTCGGAAATGGTTGCTTTCTAACGAATTGGACGTCGAGAGGAGGAGTAGTTGATCCAGGCTATCATCACAACTCTGATGTTTACCCAAAGTTTAACAATAGCTACTCACAGCAAGAGTCAACACTAAATGACCTCTCATTCCCTGAATAGTGTTTTATTCTCCAAATGCACTGTACAAAAAGGAATAACTTTAACGAAACAAAAAAGGCTTGCAGCGATTAAGCCCATAAAATTGTACTTTTTATCTTCAGAAACAATAGCTATTGTTCATGTTACACTCGTCGTACAGTATAACGAGTGTACCATGTAGATGTGTAACAAGTCAAGAAGCGACATTTAAAAATGTGTATTTACTTGATGTTGAGCACGATTCTACAAATTCATATGGTATCGGTCACGCACGAGATCTCATATTGTGCTGGAGGCAGAACTTTGAGGTTGGAAACAGAAATGATGAACCCAAAAAATAAATGTTTACATTGTGGCATTCAGACGACGTTATTTTTTAAACATTTAGGTTTATACGAATGGTTGGCTAATTGAAGGATGTGGGACTCTTGGGTATTCTTGATCGAATCAAGAGGACGCTAATGAAGGTTCAGAGAGCAGTCTGAGGAAGCGAGGTATATGGTTTATTTGATCCATCAATCAAGATTTGGAGAAGGTGTGTCTCTTGATCATGGAGCAGCGCGTTTCGAAACTTAAAAAAAATAGGGTTCTTGGATCGATCGAAGGAAAAAAAAATAATGGAAAAGCAACATATAGAAGGAAAGAAATAGACGAGCTTAAAGGCGTGTTTTCGGTTATCTTCTTCTTCCGGCTTTCAGCCTCCGTTTGGATTGATGGTGTTGTGCACTCCCGCCGGATCCTGATTTAGCCGGCGCGTCGGCCGCCATCAAAGATCAGCTTAATTGGATGTGAAGTTTTCCTTAGAAACAAAATATATTTCGACACGTTGGGTATTTTTTAATCAATCTAGCTTCGCTTTACGTGACGATCTATTTCCCTTCTTCTTTCTTTTTCGCTCAGACACGAATCGCCTAAAAGTCCAATTCGAGCAAATCCACCTCAATTTGAAAAGTTTTTTTTACAAAGCACTCAGAATCTGCCTGAAAGGAATAGTATACTTTGAAAAGAGAGTCCAAAGTTTAGTAATCATATTTTAATATCTTCACACTAATACTGAATTGAATACATCATCTGGGCCCTTTTTTAACTTTTGAAGATGAAGTTTGTATGTACAATATATAGCCTTCCGCGATCTCGGATCTCAACAATTCAGGGTATCATCGTGTCCTCTGCTTTTCTTATCCTTGCGAAATCAAAAATAAAAAGAATGCAGCTTATTGGCTACTGATTCTACGGGAATGAGCCTGTCTGAGCAGCAATAGGAAACAAAAGCTTTCGACCTGATATAGTTCTTGGAAATCATTTTGTTGTATATTAAAAAAGGAAAGCCAAGTGTTGCACTCTCGTCACGCAACTTCCCAAAGATATTGCGCTTGCATATTCGTGAGTTGATGGGTGTAAATACGTCATTTCCTCCACCGTTTCCATGGTAATATCCATTATATATATATATAAATATATATATAGTCATCAAAGACGGCCACGCAAAAGAGACCTAGTTTCTAAAATAATAAAACATAAAAAAGGAAGGAAAACACGAATGAATCTTACTCAAATAAAGTGATAAATTTTGGGCTGACGCACGGTGGCCGTTGCTCCTATTCAGTGAAAGGGATAGCTGAGCGAATATAATGCCATCGCTAGACTTTATCGCCTCCCAGAGTGACCATATGGACGACAACGAAAAAAAGAGCGGGAAGCTAGGGGGTATAACAAAAAAAAAAAAAAAAAAAAAAGACAGAGTATTCTTTTTAAAACAATATTATGGCCGGATGGGAAGAAAAGTAAAAACACGGCTTTGTTGTTTATGTGTCGATGCTCTTTAGTTCTGATGCTTACACTTTTTTTTTCTCTTATTTGGTATATAGACAACTGAAACACTCTATTTTCTTTAGAAATATATACACGCTATATTGTTTATATAGAGAGGAAACCTTTTATCATCGAACGCGTGGATGTGTGCTGAAAGATCAATTAGTAAGCCGTCTCCCGCGTGAATCCCCCTTAGGCCACTGTAACCATTTTCTTTTCTCTTGACCCCGTATCACGCAACACTGGATAAACAGAGCGCGGTCGTCTTTGCCGATGTCGTCGTCGTGGCGGCGTTGGCCCCAATGGGACTCACTCGATTGAATTCAAGGGAATGAAGGTAGTGGACGTGTTCCACTTTGACCTAGATGTCCAGGATTCCCATTTTCCTGCCTTCGATCCTGAAGTTACGTAGATTTCCTAGAATAAGGACTGAGGCTGATGGAATCTTACATACTTGCTGTTGGCCGTGTAAAGGATTTGTGAAGAAAAGAAAAACAGATTTTGGCCCTTTTTATTGTGTGTGTGTTTAGTACAGAGGTAAAGTATTATAAAATAAAGTAAAATTGAGACGTGACTTGGAACCCTATATTTTAGATTGTCCCTGTCCGGACTAAGTCGATTTGCATTTGATTACATAGCTTATGTACATCGTGGCTGCTGCTGTGTATATGGTAATGATGAAGCAACTTTTTTTTTCTTATTCTTTTCTTATATCCTTTTATGCCGCCCACTCTGGAGTGAGCGTGATGCACGCTGGTTTGGCAGCGATTGTGGTTATTCCATCGATTGCCGGTGACGACGTCGGACAGGCACGGAAGCGGAGGAATAAGACGACATTGATCAAACTGAACGCCATTCGCAGACACCATCAAGCAACGTGGCGTGTTGCTACCGCTCCACAGAATTCAGGATGGATCAAAAGAGAAGAAAACAATTGCTACTATCCTCCGCTCCCGCTGGTGCGAATCCTTCTTATATATATACGTATATTCAAGGCTCTCGGGACACGGGAAAGGTTGACAGTTGCCCTATAGACGTTACTGACGCGACCATTTCCTTTTTTTGCCAGCAAGTGAAAAGAGGCATCGCAGAAAATAAGCACTCCCCATGCAGATGTATACGGTGCTTATTCCGCTTCACAAGGGGAGAGCTTGATGGAGTTTAGAGCGATCAGTGCGCTGCTGAAGATGAGCCTTTGCTAAGAATTGTTGCTTTTAGAATAATAACTTTTGCCAAAGAAAAATCAATAGAAACTTAAGGATTCTCGGCGACAGCATCGCGGGCGCCCACGTAAGATGCGAATCAGCAGCCTTTGCCTCTGGCTCCTAGTTGATTGAGAATGTATCCGGCATTCGGTTTCCGGCTGGACAAGATTTTGGTCCCCCTCCTCATTCGCCCCTCCCTCCATTGCTTCCATTACACGGACCAAGTCTCATCCGGCCTTGGCAATCAGAGGATTTTTGTTTCTTTTTTTTTTTTTTTTTTTTTGGGTCGTCTCTGCTCTATACTTTGCCAGCCCCCGCAACTAAGACGCAGTCTTTGCTGGTATTATCAAAAGTAACGACTAGATAACTGAATGAAATTACGTATACTGGTATATAGCGAGCTTGCTTGTGTAGTATGGTTGCGTCAGAAGCTGATCCTAATGGAAATTGCTAATCGGGATTCGTTGGTGATTGGATAGGGAAAAGCACTCGCTTCGGTCGAAAACCTTTTTCTTTGAAAAATATATATATTTACCATCATGAAAAGAAGGAGATTAACAGTGCAAGAATCAACTAATAAACGCGATCCTTTTTCATTATATACTCATTTCTATACTTGCGATAGTTTACTTTGTTTTCCCATTAGTATACGTAATTATAATGAACAAAAAAGAAGTTTCAAACAAGCTGTCAAAAGTCTTTACATATACTCACAAGAAGCCATAATTTTCTTTGAAGGAGCTACTCATTTGGAACCAATTGACTGCATGAAAGTTGGGATGGAGAACATTGTCGAGAACAATAGGCTACGATACAAGTTTGTAAGCCTACTTTGTGCGATGCCTTCTCTCAGCATCATGCATATGATGTTTCCATGACGGAGTTAGTCCCTGTACCTGCTATTCGATGAATAGGTTTCTCAGAAGTTTCTTATTACTAATTACGGAACAGTAATTACAAGTCATTCTTGAGAATGCAAACGTCAAAACTTTCAACACTGTATCAGGGCCTTGACAATGAAGCTCCATCGCCAATCATTCCAGAAGCTTGAACCGTATGTTAACCTATTATTGACGGAATGTTTCGCAGAAATTTATCTATAATATAGCCAAAATCCCTTTCGTGCATCTAATCATTGGTTTTTCACGAAAACATTATTTAACAAAAGATGTTTATCATTAATAATCTGGGTCAAGGTTGTATATTTAATTGTTATTGGTATACCCACGCCGTTATTTAATTTCCTCTCCTTGTTGCAGTTGTTAAGATCCTGCTGGAAGAGGTAAACAGTTTTGGCTCTTTTTTCTTTTAAATCTTTGTATACGCACAAATAGTTTTCATTTTTAGCTGCGAAAACATTTTGAGGTGATGTATTTATAAAGAATTAGTCTCGTATGTTCCAGAAACAGCTTTGAACACTAGATCCTCGTAATGTTTATCTAGTTTGGAGGCCTCCTATACTGCTGGACAACATCGATCCGCGCTCTCTCTTGCTATATAAGCGTGTACCGATGGGGAAATGATGCTCGAATAGTGTATATATAAATAGATATACAACATATACATCGGGCCTCGTATGGTACAGAGGTGTACAAGAAGGTGAAAAGAGGAGCCTGGAAGAGGTTCTCGTTCCCTATGAAGCACCTGCTCCTTTTCCCTCGCTTTTTATTTAATTGGGCATAATAAAAAAAAGAGAGCGAGAGGCTGCAATATTATATTGATCAGCTTGTCTCTTCAACAAGATGAATGAGACCACGGTATATATCGAGATGATCCTGAGACTCTCATGTTCCAAAGTTTTGTGCTCCGCGTCTACATTAATGCGCGCCGTCCCCCCATAACACTTCCACCCTTTTTCGAGTAGTAGCCGTGCAGCTGTGCGCGCGTTCTGTATAGTCACCGATGAATGCAGAGGAGGCACATCAGTCTTTGGGAGACCTCTGCCCCGTGCGCACACTCTCGTCGTTTCGAGATCCCCGCACCCACAACTATGTGACTATTTAGTCTATATTTAACTACATATATTTTAAAAAATACTCACGACCCGGCTTTCGAAGATAATTGGTAGATTCTTCGAACCATAGTTTATTTTTATTTTATTTATCATCTTTTATTCGTCTTTCTTTTTGAGAACAATTTGGACTTAAAAATGAAGGGCTGCGGATGTGATTTCTGGGTTATTCTGATTGGCTTGATTCTCCTCCTAATGGAGACTGGAACTAGAGTGGAATCGACAGTGATAGAAAAAGACACAAGTATCGTGCTTAGCAGCAACGCCAGCCAGCTGGATCAGGATGGTGAATCGGCTAGTTATTCCGGAGTTGTTGAAGGGAAAGGAGAAGAGGACTCGATGATGACAGCGGACGAAGAAAAGAGCGGGATCAACGAAGTCTGGTCCAAGATACG
The DNA here is from genome assembly GCA_030141595.1 of Chydorus sphaericus. NCBI lineage: Eukaryota > Metazoa > Arthropoda > Branchiopoda > Diplostraca > Chydoridae > Chydorus > Chydorus sphaericus. The sequence continues at coordinate 4,105,789 of CM057931.1, forward strand.
CCATCTCCATCAGAAGAAAGTTCGACTAAAGGATCAGCCAGTCGGAGCTGATTACGTGGACGACGGACCAGCGGTGCAGCAGGCCACTGCCAAAACTTCGACCGTCGCCCCTTTAATCACGTCACGGGGAAATAAGCAGCAGAACAGCAATAGTCTGAACGTAACGAAGCCGTCCCGCATATCGCGGATTAACAAGACGTCTGCCGGAGGCGCAAGTGTCTCTAAGAACAGCACAAAGTCTAGTTCCTCCACTACACCACTTCCTCTTGGAGCCAACAGCAGCGACGAGATCAAACCGGAAAGAATGAGTAGCTCAGATGCTGTGAGTAAGAAAGATCCCAAGAGTACCGCTGGTAAACAGACTGCTACTCGTCCTTCAGCAAGCATGGCAACCTTGATTACTACTACTACTACAACAGGAGCCCCCAAGCTGGAAAACAAGCTAATGGCGATGAAGGAAGATCTCGGCGATGCAGATGATGACGGAGACGGTCAGCTTGATGTTTACGGAAGCGGTGAATCTCCAACGTCTTCCGACTCCCTGGACGATCCCAACGCTTTCGAGCAGGAGAACAAACCGAATTTGGACATAGTGACCAAGTTTCTAACGATTGTGGAGTCGCAGCACTTGCTCGGCGAGAACTGCACGGCCGGAACCGACTTTAATCTCGGGGAAGGCGTGGTGGACCGCTACGCTCAGGAGCGTTTCCGGCTCGAGGCGGAAGTGGCTGTCAATCGAGCCAATTGGCTCACACGGCTGTGGAAGTACGCGGATCGGTCCGTCCTCCACTCCGAGTACCTCCTTCACGTCAACTTGTACTCCATGATCGAAATGGACGAGGACATCTTCGCTGCTGGCAATTGTTACGACAAGTACGTGCGTGTAACCCAAATCCCAAGACTACAATCGAAACTGATAACTCGAACCCCGTGCTCTTTGATACGTATATTGTAGCTTTACGTAACTAACTCTGTAGAGAGTATATAGAGATTGTCCTACTTATAGAATGGCAGAATCAATACTACTATCAATCTTAGTCGTTGCTGATGCATCTCTCCGGATTTCGTGTCCAAGTCTAATGTAATTTTGGCTCCTGGACTCTGCTGGGTGCGAGTAACTAATCTCATTACGTTATTATTGGACTCCTACCTACATGGTTCCAGTTCCATATCACTATATACACGGAGCTTAATTAGTTACATTTCTCTAGAATAATTAAGATAGATAATGTATCTACTTTAATACCTTTGTATCTTTAATTATTTTAGAGATCAGTACAAGAACTACACACTGTTCTGTCCATTCGCTTTCCGGATGCTCGACGGGCCGATCCTAGCTAAAGATTTGGCCGTCGAGTACAAGTACTTGGCCAACACTTCCGAATGGTTCTACATCGCCCGGAAGAACGCGGAGAAGGTCATCCGGAACAACACCCAGGTGACGAAAGGTAAGACGAGAAAACGATCAAAAATGGAGGATTTAATTAGGATATGCTATTGCCCGGATGCAGAGAAGCTTGCTCCGGCAATCTAATATCAAAAGCTGAAGGAGGGAAAGGGAACGTTGGCGTGCTCGGGATCCATCGTAACACGCGCTCGCGATCGCTCGGTGGCGGACGGGCTGTAACCTTATTCACGCTCGATTCCCTTCTGTGTTATGTCTCCCTGAGATTGCTTCCGGCTCAGCATATAGAATGGGGGAGGGGGGGGGGGGGGTACGAATATAATATGCCGTGAAAGGAAGAGAAATAAAGATGAGGCGGACATGAAAAAGCAAAAGCAAAAAAAAAAAAAAATCCCTCAGGACATTTATTCGACAACTCACAATACTAGTTCTCTCTTTCTTTGTTTGGAGGTAGTGCAAAGTTTGCTACTAAAGAATAGAGATCCCGGCAACAGCAAGGTTTAGAGCTTTCGATAATATTAGGCAATATAAAAGTCTCATTCTCCTGGCGGCCTGTCGTACGTGCTATGCTCTACATTCCTCTCTTTTCTCTCAAGTACTTTTTTTTCTTTACCTGAGCCAGGGTTCTAAGAGTTTACATAAATACAAAAAAAAAACGTAAATGAGTTCCGAGCGTGTTCTTGTTTACTCTAAGCTTCACATCCAAGTAATCGATTTCGCGAGTGAAAACCCGCAGGTTATGGATAACAGGTAGACGACGACGGCCTAAGAGATGTTGTCACGGAACTGACATCAACCCCTCCCTGCTGTACCTTTTTTTCGTATCGTGCGTGATGGAACACAGGGCCATTTCGGGGTACGCCCGGAGCCCACTGATGGAATCTATGCATTTATAATAAAAATAGTACTTTTTCTAAAAGGTTGAAGCGTCAACCCAAATTCATAAAAATTTAACTGGAAAGATAGTGGGAAAGTTGAGGGATACGCCCTGTGTAGGACCAGTCTATATAGTCTAAATATAATATCAACATGGATGGGCGCTACACACGCTTTTTTGCTGACCCGAACGAAGGAAGTTGATGCAATTTCCAGAAGCGGAAATCGACCGCTTACAAATTTAAACAGCCCAGCGCAAAAACATGTCCCTATTATTTCTTTCTTTCTTTTTTTTTTTTGAAGAATTGATCCGTTGATTGGCGTAATCGAAACACGTGTTCGAATTCTGTATCCGACCCCAATCAAAAATTAAAGACGAAGTGAAAGAGAGAAAATATGGGTCTCGAACCATTTTCGTATATACCATTAGATAGATCTAGAGAATAGAGAGAGCGACGTGCTTGGAAACAAAAAAAAATGGGAGAGAGAGAGGGAAGGAACGTGGCCGGAACAAAAGATGCACGTCGTGCACCGTATGATAGACATCATCGGTTCTTCATTGCCCTGTCGGGCGAGTTTTAAAGAATATAAGAACCATCACACATTAAATAACGTGATTTTTCTCTTACTCTCTTTTGACTTCCTTCAAAATAGACCAAGCCCATCGATCTAGGTGAAACAAACTTTGATTTCACCGAAACCTAGTTACGCACATTTCTAGACAGTTGGAAGCTGTTGCAAATTTTAGTAGAGCTAAGGCCATCAGATAAGTGACTTTATGCTACTGAGCCCGATACTGTAGCATATATAAATAGCGGTCTTTCTGTGACACATGGGTAAACTAGTAAAGTAAAGGGACTTCGAAGCGGATCAAGAAGAAAGTTAAGTTCTTTTTTTTTTCTTTCGTGTTCTTTGTTGACGCATCTGACTTTCAAATTTGTGGTAAATCAGATTAGGGAATGGTCAGCCCCCCTCTGATTGAGTTACTACAAGAACCAAAAAAAGGGGATCTACATGAAATGAGATTTAGTTGTTTCCCATTCTATATACATTTTGTTTTCTCATCTTTTATTTCGCTTCAAGCAATCTCGTTATACTCAATCATGGTACATTTGAAAAAGGAGAGAACGTGACCATTTTATTCTTGAATCAAATCTCTCCTGTTTTTTTTATAGTCACAATAGAACTTGGTATAACGTCCAGCTGGTACTACCATGAAGAAAAGTTTACGGAAAGAGTTGTATACATAGCGAAACGAGTAGCGTAGAAGAAATAAGTAAATAAATTGCCGTACCATGCTAAAAGAAATCATCAAAAAACGTTTCGGTAAGAGATGCGTGTAGAAGATAGAAAACTGGGAAATAGAATGCTGCAAAGTGATTGCAGATTGGGTAGAACAGAAAAGGGTGAGTTCCCGAGCTTTTTTTTATTATGTGCAATCCAAGCGCATCCATTATATAACGGCATGTCATCAAAGAAAAATAAAGTGGTGCCATATTGTACGTAATGTTCTGTTGTTTTTCATATTTCTTTTCCTAAACCATAATACTCTTTATTTCACTTGAAATTCTCACACTCTTAAAAAGAAATGTGGAGTTTTCCACATGGAAAGGAGCATTAAGAATGGCATCCGCGCTATTGTGCTCAAGTACTCAGTAATGTCATTCTGGACACGCTTTGCCTCTTTTTTTTTATTTTCTCTCGTTATATATGTTAGCACCAAAGAAAAAAAAACAGTTTGAAATGTCAAAACGAGTTTTAGCTTTACAAAAAGATGGGACCCGGATCCGGGAAGGGAATCTCGTTCGAGACGAATAAAAGGATCGTTATTGTTGTTGCTGCTTTAGCAGTCGCAATTGAAAGCGTAATAAGTAGGTACCGCGCCTATACAAAAGAGACAGGAAATTCCGATGAAACCTTATATTCTTCTCCCCCTCCATTGGAATAAAAATTTGGTATGCAAAGGGGTCGTATATTTCAGAAGAGACGCGGCACAGCATGCCAGTCTAGATTGAGGAAATGGCCATGTTCCGCAGATGATTGATTTCCCTTGACGATCACAATAAGAGCACTTCGGGTCCGCCTCCATTTTATTGGGAAGAAGAAGAAGAAGAAAGTAGAGAATCACGTTAAACCACCAGAGATTTCTTAACCATTGTTCCTGTAATATATATACTGGGAGAGGAGCAACAGTTGCGCCCCAATCAAGTTGCCGTTTGTTGTTCTTATAACGCTGGGTTCCCGCTCTTCTTTTTTGACTGGTGGATGGCGGACGACGCCCTGCTGCCGCCTTCCAATACGTCGTCCCGTCATCATCGATCCAGCTGCCTGCCGGTGTGGAAGCAGGGGGAGAGAGGGTTGCCGGCAGGAAGAAGGTCCGAGGGGCAATCTATATCGATTGTCAGTAGCCCTTCCGTTCTTTACCATCCGGTCTAAGAAAGTCAGAGGGTATATGACTAGCACCTTTGCTATATAGTCAACTTGGTTAGCAACGCACGTTCTTTTCTTTCTTTTTCGGTGTCATCCTTGTAAAAAGCCCTCATCACTCTCAGGATGAACAAAAAAAAATAAAAAATAAAAGATAGGGACGCGACCTATTTGATGGAGTGAGAGAGAGAATGAGAACGCTTTATCATGAGGAAAGGGTCAGGACGACGCAGAAGTGATGACTCTCGTTCCCGCGCGGAACAAAAGCACTACAACAACGTCTTCTGCTCCCGGATTCCATCATCCTATCATCGGCTAGCATAAGACTTGAATTGCATCCCATTTCTTATTCGAAGACGTCGAAAAAGAAGCAACCGGTTTAAAAATAATGATATTGTATCATCATACAGACCTAAAAATCTGTTATTATTACATCTTTTTAGTCAACTCTTTTTTGTTTTTATTGGTTTTATTATTTGATTGGAGCTTATTATTTATAAATCCTTATAGGGCCAGACTCAAATGTGACAATCATCTAGATATAAACATAAAAAGGATTTTTTGTCGCCCAATGTTTTGTGTTCCGTCTGTATATACCAAGCCTGCCTGACGTCATTTCCGTCTCGATTGCTGACTGCAACAAACGACAAGAGACCTAAAAAAGAAAAAGGATTGGAGGAATTCACGAGACAAGAAGTCTCAATATGGAGAGAAAGGGATTTTCATCCCACGTTTACTCCCCTTTTTTCCTCGTGACGATACTCCACCAACCAAAGTTATTGGGCAGGGCCATATTGAATGATAGAATGCGCCCTTCTTCTCCCACTGTCGCACCCGCTTTTATGCACAGCACCGAGAGGACATGCTGGTGGTGGGTGCCCGCCGCCGGGGTGTTTTTATGACCCTAAAATGGTATCAAACGGCCAAGACGAAATGAGGCAATTTCTGTTTGAATGGCAGATGTGCACGGGCGGGAAGTAGGAGAGGAGGAAGAAAAATGACGCTTAACTCATCCTATTTTATCGCTAAAAATAAAACTAGAAAAAGTCTATATAGTTGTCCTTGAAGAACCCACGACTTTACTGGGCGGGATTTCTCATTTATAGTCCTATAGCCGGTTCGAAAATGTTCCTATTAGCGCCTATCATCAATCTTAAAGGGGCTACTTTCTGACCCTACCGACCCAGCCCATTCTTGATTGCTCAATCCTTACGCCATTCAACTGCTTCTGGGCTCACTGCTGGCGGAAGCGAAGCAATCGTAGACGTCAGAGTCCATCGACGGACACGCGGCCGAGTCAGGTTTTTAAGTAGAAAGAAAACCCGGGAAAGAGGATCGAAAGGATCAGTAAATCCTGAGAGCAAATAGAGCGCGACGTCTTGAATTGGGAACAGAAAAGAGAGAGAAAGAAAAAAAAAGGATCGAATATAAGCACGGTAGCGGGTCGCATGCAGGAAGCCCAACGAGAATATATAAGAATCATAAAAAACCATAAAAAAAGAATCGATACGGATTGGATCCTATATGATGCCCTTTTTTCTATTTTCCTCCTTTTTCTATCTCTTTCAATATGGTATACATACATGTCTTGGGATTATTGTTTGTGAGCGCCGTCTATTATACTTATATGCCAAACTGACAGTTTCTCTCATTATTATATACTGAAACTCAACTGTTTGACTCGAGTTGGAAATAATTGTCATATGGGCAGCCAGAAATCCTGTCCTCGGTGCTACTTTTTTCTAAGTAAATACCAGGTTACGACATTCTTATACGTCTCGTCGTTTACATTAGTAAAAAAAAATCTTTATTGAAAGCGGCAAGGTAATAAGAGCATATATATAACCTGCATGCATGTCTACGTATAGAGAAGGGAAATTGAATTAATTCGCCATCACAGTATATAAATAGATTTTAAATGGAACGAGCTCGACTATATGGTATGGTATCCTATTACAAAACGGTGGGAACCCGCCGGGAGATGCATCTCATGTAGGCCTTCAATCATATGAGCTCTCTCGCTCTCGCTTCCGCCGGAATCAAGGGATGAAAATAAGAGGTTTCGGGGGGCTTTTCTCGATATCCTTCTTCCATGGGCTTAATGGATCTTGATTGTTGAAGAATTCGTGTTGACTTTCCCTGTCGGAAGCCCAGTCACGAACATAATCAGACTTTAATTATAAAAAAAGGAGTAAGTAAGGTAAATTGATTAAAAAATAAACAAACTTTAAATAGGAAATGAATACGGATTTTTCCAGCTAGATGAACATGTTATAAGCTCAATGTGATGCGCCTGCCTGCGTCAATCAGAGTTTCGTTAGTGATGATGATCCCGCGACCACGATGATGAGCTCTCATTGTTTTTGTTGCAATCCTCTCTGGTATAGTCTATATATAGGTCTAATTGTGGTTATGGTACCGATAGTAATGCAGCATCAATGCCACCATTATTATTTTTTCGCTTCTTTTTACTATTTTTTTTTTTAAGAAGAAGAAAAAGAGAAAAACTTCTATTTTGTACCGAAAGGAATATTATGAGCTCTTTGAAGCGTTAAAATTGAACACACACGTGAGCACACACTCAAGAGAAATATGAAAAAATAATAATAATACAGCAAAGAGCACCACCGATTCAAAGAAAGGCGGATATCTATTCAAACTGGCTCATTATTCGCCCGACGTCAGCCATTTAACTAGTTCAGAAAAGCGTTATTTGCACCAACGCACACTGTGAGCCTTGTTATACCGACTTGATGACGACGACGATGACTGACATATTACACAGAGAACAATAATCATCCTCGGATTTAGGGTTCAAGAGTAGTATGCATACATACAATGTGGATGCATCCATGCCGATGGAAGCGAATACGTAGCTTACAGCACAAACTTGGGGCTAATTGAATGAGGGACTTGCGTGATGCGAGACGTTATGGGCACATGGGCCCTTTTTAATGACTTCATCATAAGTAATCCAACTTTATATACCATAGGGGGTCGTAAAAGAATCAAAAGAGCAGTTCAGCAATCATATGAACTCGAGTGCATACACTGTCTTTTTTATGTGAAGACGAAGGGACTCTCAAGTAATCGAAAAGAAAGCTTAACGCTTGATATCATGATTCAATTAGAAATTCAGAGAACTCGTTGCGTGGGCGTTAATTAAAATTCAATCTCATTAGCGTTTCTTGACATATAATTCTGATTAAAATGCGACGTTGTCAAGTTGTCAATGTAACTGGATATATACAGGGAAAATGTTATATGGGTTGATACTGCTTGAATAGACTTCCTGGAACGAAATAAAAAGTAGTAATAACTTATTTCTGACAAATATTTCTTGGCATTGTAACTCAGATTAAAATCCGACGTGTTAATAAGTTTTCAATGTAACTGAATATATACCGGGCTAACCTGATAAGGGTTGGTAATGTACCTACTGCTTGAATGGAGTTCCAGGAACGGAAGACAAAAAAGTGAAATAATTTGTTTCTATCAAATTTGGGCGCTGCATACTTTTTCAATTAATGTTAACTTACGACACGTGTACATAGTATATTTCCATGAATATTGCAAGTTTTGAACTGGTGATGATGTATAGAAAATAATGAGTACCGGAACTCCATCAATTTTTATCAGCAACGAAATACACAAAATAACCGCACGGAAAAACTAAATATACATTTTAATTCTTCCTAAGGAGTATAACAAGTAGGACGGTTGAGTACGGTAATCGACTTGTAATATATATACAGTATGTATATTTATTGGTATAGCAACAATTAAGTTTATGCCAACTCTTTTCTTATTAAAAAGGGACTTCGAAGAAAGACAAACATTGCACATAGTGCATGACATGAGAGACAAAAAAGAGAGATGACAAAAAAAATATCTTCAACTGAAAGAAGAGAGAGACAAGAGCCAAGTTTACTAGATACAAAAGAGGCACTCGTCTCTCCTGGGATCAACTCAATGATACGGGTACTAAGTCCTTCCCTTTCTCGTTCGACAAACGGGTTTCGGAAGCAGCGTCCTGCTATACATAAGATTGAACAGACACGCAATTTCGATAGGAGCCAAGTTTACTTATAACGTGACCTTTCTATCAGTAAGGAGATTTATTATACGATGGTACCCTTTGGGGTAAACATAATATGTCATCAAAGCTATATACACGTTTTTCTTTTTAAATTACAAATTACGACACTAAAAGAAATATTTGGTAATTTCTTGTTACTTTTATAATCGAATTTTAAAATGAGATACAATACACAACTAGGTCAGGATTGTTGACATTACTATCGATTGCCCCAATAAATTAATTTTGAAAAACAAAAAATTCCCGCCTCAATAATGACACATAATGTAAACTGGTACAAGGAAGACGAGTCATAAAGATATGAGGTTCCAAGCTTTTTTTTATGAGCTCATCGTCATTTATTCCGTCCAATAAGAAGGAGAAATAACACTACAGCAACTTTTACTTCTTCATGTTGGTGCGGAAAAAAGTTTCTGGTGCGATTTCGTAGGATCCGAGGTACTTATTATTGATGCTCGCTCTTCGTGTGACACTTTGCCTGCTGGGGAGAGATGGCGGCCAACTTGAACAGCGCAGCAGATGCCCTGCCTGAGTCTCTTTGAAAACTTTCCATTCCTCTTGGGATTATTAGGAAGCCCATGGTATAAGCGCTCCCTATAGTGAAGTTCATCTAGTTTTCTTGTCCATATCATTTAGAGGTGTAGAACATGTAATTTATTAAACGTTATTAGACAATTTTTGAATTGCTTCCGTTTCCAATGGATAGTTATAGGTCTCTCAAAGTTGAATTCGCTTAATTAACCAGTCAAAGAAAATGAAACAGTATAAAACGTGAACACGGAAGTCGTATTAGGTACCTTTGCTACAATTTTGCCGAAAGAGGTGGGAAAAAAGGAAGTTAAAATAAATCAGTTCTTTTGTTTGGAAACACGCAAAAGCTTTTTATATTACATCCCTAGTATATGGTCGGTGATCGATTGCATCTTGAAAGGAGGACACTCGTCAACAAGATGTATATCTCTCGTGGGAATATCAACTGACGTTAAGGACAAAACGAAAGCAAAAGTACGTTGTTAATGATATATCTCTTTCTATAAACAATGTATTTATACTGTGAATTTTAGTCTATTTCTTTATTCTTCTCAAGATTAATTTATCTATTCGATCCAGTTATTACTCTTATTAGCAATGGGTATATCAGAGCTGTGAGGGATTGGTTCGTTTTTTTTCGTGTGAGAAACTTGACACCTGCGTCAACATGATGAGGTATTGACCATGGTGCCGTCCTGATCAAGTCTTTGGTCTCGTTGAGAAGTTCTTTTCTTTTCTTTTTTTTTAAGACGCATTAGAAAGAGTACGATTAGGGTAGCAAGATATCAAGCCACGCGTGATGCTGCTTTGCTCTTTAGAGTAAGTCGGAATCGATGATGATTGCCATGGACAAACAAGCTACGCGTCTACGCGACCTCTTCGCCGATTCTTCTTCTGCTTCTTCCCTTTTGTTCTGTCTGTCTGTCTGTCTGTCTCTCGCTATCATTCTCACGGTTCTGATCGAATCATGTGGGATTGTCTACGCTGCATTGGAGCCTTCCAATCAAACATTGGTTCCGTATCTTTGTAATGATAATAATGCGCCAGTAGAACGCGGTGGATCAATGATGGTATACCACTGCTCTCCAACTTCCAAGAAAAACAATGTGAAATGTAAAAATTGGATCATTCCTTCGGTCATATACCACAGCATAAATGAAATGTCTTTCATTTCTGTGGATTCCATTAACGAATGCGAGGGTAACACTTGAATTGAGAGAAATATCGATTTGCTCCTTGACATCGTTGGTCTCAGGATCGATGAAGTCCGACAACAATTCAGAGTTTCCGTGTGTTGTAGTAGTTTTATACTCATATATTATATAGTGAACCCATCCCCAGTAACGGCCTACTCGTATCCTTCGGGATTTCTAGTATGTCAAGGCTAGGTGCCGAGAAGAGTGAATACTTATTCTTGTTCCGAGAAAAAGAGGAAACATACTTAATTCAGTTATGTATTTTTGTGCGTGGGACGAGGTAGGAGAGGATTACACAGAATCAATGTTTTCCTTAGAAGCTGAACAACTGTTGCCAGTGCAGTACATGCACCTTAAGTCAGCAATAGAATACATAGTAATCAGAGATGTACCTACAGTATCGTATGTTCTCAGAATGGATTATCTTTTCATTAGTTTTCACAAATCCTTCTGGAAGCAAGATACGATGATACGCTGGATCATCAAAGAATGATGAGAATAAAGTCGACTTTTGTTCCTGGATTATTGATCTGCTGCAATGGTGCCATGAAGCTGCTTCCGCTCACAGCTTAGAATGATGATGATGGCTATGATCAATTAAACATTTTCTTCTCCTCGGTGCAAAGAAGAGATAATAGGGCTCATGATTATGCATTACAGCATAGAATGTGTGCTGATGTATACGAATAATATAGGGCACTTTGCGAGCACTTCTCTTTTCAACGAAAAGGCGGATCAGCCGCAGCGCAATCTCGGATACGGGCATTCATTAAAGACGATATAATATCTCTTCTCTCCAATGGAAATGTTGTGTTTCTGATTTAATTTTCCATCTACCTTTATCATCCTCGTTTATAATAGAGAAGGCGGCTGCCTGTTCTTTCTTATTTTTATATATAAGAAGCCTAACATTATCCGTTCGTGGTGCAAGCATCAACCAGAAGGAAAAGGGATCAGAAAAATATATCAAAGCAATATCGTGGTGGATGTCGATGGGGTTGGAGCGTCGATGAATCCCGAAAGATTGGATTTCTTTTTTTTCTCTTTTTCTTATTTTCTCTCTATCCTTGAAAATATAATACAGAAGTATAGAGATATATGTAGGAGAAATACAAGGTCGATTCCCAAGATAGCGCATGATACTATCACAACGAACCACAACAAAAGAATTGTACAAAGCAGCAAAATACGATTCCATCATCTGCTGGTGTCTGTGCTGTATACACAGCGATACGCACCTGTTCAATACAGTGTGCTTCAGCAGCGGGTTTATCGCACTCTCTGAATAATTGGAAATAGGAGAGAGATGAGAAACAGGATATAACGATAAATGCCTACTTCTATATTTTTAGGAAAAAAAAAAAATTAAACGAGAACTTGCAGTTTCCCTTATAAAAGGGATCAGATCCCAGAGCTGTAGAGTAGTATAGTAGACTCAATAAGGATGACATTTAAATCATTTTTGTTCTCTGACAGCTTTTCATACGTACACGTTGAACGAGACGACACATACCGCCAGAGAAGTAGACGAGATCCTTAGCGTTTCCTACGAAGACGGTAAGTGGAGCAAACCTTATTTCGACTGCGGAGGCGGAAACATCTGGATGATGACTTACACGGTCCCATTTTTCGGCTTCGCCAATGACACATACTTCTTCAAGTAAGTTTCATTTCTGCTCTCTATCTATATCCGCCTACGCTGAGGCTCAAGTTATTTGCTGGTAACATTACCTCCACGTACATCCTTATGTTTTGCTTGACTTTGCTGTCCGCAGGGGGACCAGCGGGATCGACATCGATCTCCGGCGGGTTGACATCGATCAATGCCCACAGTCGCCCAACAACACTCAGCTCAACATATTCGCCGCTTCTGACAAATGCAAACCCAAGACGACCAAGGTGCGTAAAATAGAACATAGAAGCTAAAATTACGTCACTATACTCGTATTTTGTCAGAAACACTTCTGGATCTGTAAAGGTTGCGTACTACGTTTATTTAACGCGGGAATCTGTCACGAATGGTTCCAATTTACATAATGATACACATTGAGGTACTGTATATAGACAAGTACAAATGGTTATGTAGAGGCGGGAAGAAGTATTTCCTTCCATCCAAGCACCGGGAAAGAGTGATCGTTACGTCTCGCAGTGAACATCAAAGCTCACACGTAGGCGCATTTGCCACCCCTTAACAATCCCTCTTTTTGATTTGCATAATATATATGTATAAAGATGTATGTAAGGAGGAACGCTTTCTCTCTCTCTTCCTAGTGCTCTTTCTAATAATAACCATCGTTATTTGGCGAGAGTTATGTAAGTCGAGTTTTTTTTTAGCGATTCTGGACGCGCAGTTTAAGATGCACTACGGCAGAATGTCGGCTATAGAATGCACGCCTCAAGAAAAAATATGTATGTATGTATATAAAAGGATGGAGAGTGCAATCAGATGACGGAGACGTGAAAAGTCAGCAGATTGCGGCAGCAGATCTGAAAAGAGAGATGAAGAAGAAAGCTCCTGCTTCGTCGTCGACGTCGTCTCTCTTTTTCTTTTCAACTATTCGATTGGACGAGCTGCTCTTTAAATGAATGCGGCCAGAGATCTCATTAGATTTGAGCTGCTGCTGCTGGTTTCTCTATTATCATTTGATGCTGTTTCTTTCGTTTATTTTTACTCCTCACGTAAAAGCTATTATGGAACACTCGAATGAATGGATCCCTTTCAAGCTATACACGTCCTGAAGTGTTTTGTGTGTTCCTCTTGGAATCGCTTCCTTCGAGGAAACATATATAGTTATACAACAGGGAAAAAAGTCACCTAGAATGGTCTCTCAAGACCCACTTTCAAAAGGGGAACCCACGCACCGAATCCCATATATAGTCTATTCAATCTGCACATTCGATTCGTTTTCAATGAAAGAAAGAAAAGGTCGGTCTCCCGGCATTGTCAGCGTTATTACCCTTGAACAAGAGAGGGAGAAAAAAGGATAAAGGATCGAAACTCCTTGTTAGTCGGATATCTGATTAGCAAATCATGACGACGACGTCTACCGCATAGCATCAGAATCGATATTTCAGTACTTTTTAAAAAGGTCAGAAGACTATACGCTGCAGGGATTTTCTCCTTTGTCATCAACTTGATATTATTAGTTTTCAGCTTGACATATGCCGTAGGCCACCAATGTGTGATGGTTCTAAAGCACGGACAAGTCGATTAATCTAAAAACGTGAAGTCAAATTAAAAGTGCTGTACAAATGCATGTGCAAACATTCTGCGGCACTGTATGAAGAAGAATAAAGCGGATACTTTCCTCTAGTATACATTGGGGTCGATACTCAATCTTATAGATGACTATAGGAAATTCCGGTGCTGATGTTGTGCAATGCCGACTGAAGCAGACCGGAATTGAGCTTCCTCGGACCCGGATAACAGACACATTCTCCAAGTCGAATACCGCGCAGCTACCGATATATATGGAATAGACCATAGCGTACCCACGAGCTATATTTCATCGCAAAAGAAGTTAGAGGAGGAAGCCAGGTCTCAATCATCGTTTAGAAGACAATCTTGCGAGATGGGAAGCCAAAAGGATTATTTTTAAAAGAACACGTTGATTTATGAAAAGGGCTTTCCTTTTTGGGGATTTCCATTATGAAACCTTTCGTTTAAGGTGAATAAATATCTTTTTTTTTACGGTTGATAGATGTTAAAAAGAAAGAAGACATTGAAACCCGTAAAGATTTTTTATTTTAACGCAAGATCGAACAATAAAAAAGTGTGAAGATTAAAAGAAAGGGGAACGTGTTGGCGGGTGCGCTCTTCGGTCTTCTGCTATACATATATAAAATCAGGACATTATTGAAATCAATCGCCACAGATACTATGTATATGGAAATTGCGTGCATACAAAGTAGTAGTGGCTTCTTCAATCAGCCGTAATCCTATTGCTCGCTCCACGCACACGCATCTTTTGCCAAAAATTCTTCGATAGGCTTCTAGTACGCGGATGATGAAAATCATTCCTTCCGAAGAACTAATAAAACGATTGGAATTTTTAATTAATTGCTTACATGAGCGCTTCAAAGAAGATTCTTCAAATTTCTCATAATAAACAATAATCCGCATCACCTACTACTAAATACGACAAAAGCCCTATTTTTTTCTCTTTTTTTTCAAAATATATCAGTGTAAAAGAGGTAGTGAGAATCGATCCTTTTCCTTATATTCCGGCAACGATGGAAAAAAATCGTTTCTGGAAGTGGGCCAAGATCGTGAAAAAGTAAGTGCGGGCCCTTGATGAAAAGTCGCGTGTATTACTCACAGGTTCTGTCCGCCTAATCTCATCCATTATCTTGCGGGTAATAATAAAAAACTATTTGCTTTAGTTTTTAGTAACCTAGCCGAACCCTAGCTGTATAGAGCAATACAACACCGTCATTTTCTTTTTACTATACTTATATGACGCTGTATAAGCCTCATTTTTATCTTTATCCCGCTGATCAAGTTTGTAATGTTGTCCACTGCAGAGAATTATTAGTTTCTTTCGGATGAAGGAAAAGACAATAAACGCCTGAGCACATCACTTTGATTTATTCGTCAAATATTTAACTGAAAAAAGGATTTCCCTTTTTCTTCTATTTGAATAGTGCGTTCACATCCCAGGATTGGGCTTCCGGAGAGGTAGTTACCGTTGCAAGTGCAAAGACGGCTTCTACTTCCCGGATAAGAGCTCTCTGACCCCATACTACAACGGTGCCGTCATCGAGGAAGAGTACGAAAAGAAGTTGACGGTAAGCTCATTCGTTTTCTTCTTCTTGTTCCGGTCAATCTCTTTTCGTCACCCTTTTTCTACGATATTATCGAATTGAGCACAAGGACACACTCTTCTTCTTCTTCTTCTTTTTAAAAGTAATCCTTGTCAGAATAGGAAGGAAGAAAGAGAGTGAATCAACATAACAAATGAGGGTGAGTCGAGCGTCTAATCCGATCTTGGCCTATACTTTGTAGTAGCTGGTAGCTGCCCCTCTTGTTCACCATTGTTGTATATGTCTCTCTCGCTCGGACAGACCAATAAGTACTCCTTCTAATATACAAACAGCTAGCAGCGTGCAGCTTGAATGGTGATTACGGCGGCAGTGGCGGCAGAGCAAAAAACCGTCACCGGACGGTTCATGTCCCATTGTGTCTCAGTGCTCCCTGCTGCTGTTTATTAAGCCAGCAGGGACATAAGGGAAAATAGGAGAATTGTTCGCGAGTTACTTAATCCGATTTCCTCAACGAGAGGATGTAGAGGCCAAAATAAAGAGAAAAAAGACGAGCATCCGCCATTCTGTAGGGCCCAACAGCAGCAATAGCCTACGGTACTCTTTGAAAGGGAAGAAGAAGAGTGATGTACATAGGAAATGTTGTAATGATGGAAGTGGAGTGATTGCATTAAAAGGACTGCCCACGTCATCCTTTTTTCCCCCTTTTATTTTATAATAATAATACGCAGGATGTCGAAAACCTCTACGATCAGAAAGGGACTTTCGAGTGTCTTCCTTGTGCGGAAGGATGTGAGACTTGTCGAGACGACAGCCCCTGCATCATCACGCTCAACTGGGTTATGAGAACGACTATCCTCATCCTGGAGATTATCGTCATTTGCTGCCTGCCCGTCGTCGCCATTTTCACCTGGCGCTACAATCACATCAAGGTAAAATATTAAAGCTTAATTTTATATTGCGTGAATTTAGTATCCAGCCTCGCCTCCGGAACCGATCAATATTGCGAGCTGTAGAGCATGTCAAACATTATATGAAAGGAAATATATATAATGCTCAACTTTTTGGTCTTGTACCAAAGTATTATATAATCATTGAGTAGGGGAGGTAACTCATAAAACTTGTTGGCCTCGATCAACTTGATTTATTGAACACGGCTGGTAGCGCACCACCGTATATATAACTAGCAGGCGAGCAAAGAAGTTGCAGCAGCCGCGTGCTGTTTTCAGCCGCTCCCAATCAATCAAGAAGTAAAAAAAAAAAAAAAGTATGGCAGGCAACTTTCCTATGTATGCAGTTATTACTTTCTTTCTTTGAACTGAGTTTTTTTTTATCTATCTCCCTCTGGACATATCTGTCATGTCAATCTGCTGCATTGCAACTGATTGGATATCTTCTTTCTCGAGAGTCCTTTTTATCAAAAAACGCAAAAAAACTCGGGAATTTTTGCTCCCATCTCTTCCCAGTCTCCGTGATATATGGATGCAAGAATAATGACTATAGGAATCGTATTACATTTTTCCTCTTTAATAGTCTGGAATAAGTCTTCCTTGTCTCTCTCCATATCGAGATTTGCTTACTTTATTTTGACAGATTCACCAACAGATTTGTCTTTTATGATAAGAACATACAGTGTATGCCAATAAAGTTCTTATTGTGCATATAGTATGGAGAGAGAAAACCATATTTATTATTCCCTGATTTTCACGTCTATGTACATTAAAAATGTTAAGTCTTCGTCACCCATTAAACTAGCGCAGAGTTACGAGCAGCCCTATATTTTGGCCGACACAATAGCTATAGCGCGCATGATGATATTAAGAAATAGGGAACTATCATGTTAGAATCCATCAGCAGCTAGGCCGATAGAGTTACAATCCCATTAGAAAAAGCGATTCACAGCTAATGTACGTACATAACGTTTCTTTCTTTCGTATAGTTTTACATGCAACGCTGGGTGTGTCAGGAGCGCAGACATGTAGATACATTATTACTGTACGGTATATGATTTCTTTCCCAACGACGATTAAGTGCTACATGCGGTATATATATAGCCTCCACTCTACATGCACACTCTACTCTGTTTTAGAATCCTAGAAAGTTGAAGCATATTATAGCAGTTTGAAGAAGGGCAAGATAAATATCCAACAGGGAGACCCCGGCATATTATCTTCTCTTTGTTTAGTGGCTTAAATTCAAGTGCGCTTAGCGACTATATTTATAAGCGTTCACGGAGGTAGAGCCACGGTTTACCGAATAATTATGCAGATGTGATGCATTCCCTCTTGAAAATGTTTTGAAATGGGGATTCCACCTATCCTATTCTGCATTCTACGTCATTTTCGCATGAGCCATATGGGACTCTTGTTTATGACGGAATCAGGAGCAAGAGAAAGTGATCCGTCTGGAGAAAGATAAGATTACCGTAGGGATCACCTTGACTGCTACTCAGCTAATGTGAAAAGGCTTGCGGAATAATATCAATGCGTAATGATAATGGCATAGACTAGTAGTAGCTTCCCTTCAGTTTCATTGATTTCTGTATACATGTATTCTTTCTTGTACAAATAAAAAAGGTTGTTCGTGCGGCTAGTCCTGCTCTACTACGACTCATCATCCTCGGAGCATTCTTCATTTACTGCACGGTACGTATCAATATCATATTCACTTGACTGCGCACCTTCTTGTGAATCGCAGTAAGTAGGATCGATTTCTGACAGAGTGCCATGCAACCGACAACAACAACACACAAGGAAAAAAGTTTTCCTCCATACAGTAAAACTGGACAATATGTATTTTACGTATGCTACTCTCTCGTGGGAAAATGACAGATGGTTGGTCTAGAGTCTAGACATCATGTGTTGATGCTTTATGGACGATGGTGGATTCGAGTGAGACAATTTTTGCGTGATCGGAATCCTGACATTTTAAAATAAATCTTGGCCTTGGATATATATTTCAATATTTTATTTCTTGATACATTTACATATTCAGATACTGGTGGCATATACGAGACCCAACATGATTACCTGCTCCCTGAGAGTCTGGCTGCGTGAAATCGGTTTTGCCTTTGCCTACGGAGCTCTAATGCTGAAAACTTGGAGGTAAAATAATTTCTCCTCTCTGATACTTTATAATCGGATCTATATTTAAATTATAACTACTATGCCTAGACAGATTTATGTATAAATATATACAATGGAAAAAGATACTGGAGCGTAAAGCGGCTTACGCGGTTTCTAGAAAGGATGGAATAAGGCTTTCGTACGGTAATCGACTTTAAACGAAGGGAATCTTTATTGATTTCAACAAGGGAATTTTGTGCATTGATTCATCGTCAGTTTCCTCGTCGAGCTCCTTTTTAGTGTGTGTGTGTGTGTGCACGGCACACTATCAAAAACCGCTCAAGAAGGAAAGTTCTCCAACCGTCAACAATATGGCAGGATCAAAGGGATCGCTGTTGAGATTGAGAGAGGCTGTAGAAGAATCTCTTTCTGCCAACAATTCCTCTTCTATCCCTGATCAAAAACTATTACATGTATTGACAGAGGAGGACTTCTTAGTGGAACGCCGTGTATTAGTTTCTAAAGGACGCTCCAATGTTAAAACTGTTATAAAAAGCCCATTTTTATTACATTTTTTAAAACAGGATTTCTGTGATTTTCCGAGTTCGATCCGCCAAAGCTGTCAAGATCACCGATTTGGACCTCATCAAACGTCTTGGAATTATCGTTTCCGTCTTTGCCGTTTTCTTATCCATACGGACGATGGTCGGGCCACCCCAAGTGATCGTTGCACGGACGGCTGATGATCTGAAAGCCTACATCTGCCAGACGGATTGGTGGGATCATGTCTTCACTGCAAGTAAGTGCAGCAGCAGCGCTATCATCAATGTCACTTTCAGTTATGAAGATTAACCCACTTAATACTTGGAGCCAGTCCAGTAAAATTATTTTCCATTTTAAAAAAGAAAAGTAAACAGCAGCTCACTTAATTATGCACCATCACTTGCTCCGGCTCTCACACCCAACTGCTAATAAAGCTCTCAAGTGCAGCACACATACGTTCAGAAAACCATTATACATTATCCCATAATAAGGATATAATGCACTACACAGCATCACTGAACACAGCTCGAGATCATTATAATAATAAGCTTCAAGATCCTTTTTAATATAACAATAAATATTTTACTATCGCAGTGGAAATGGTGGTGCTTGTTTGGGGTATCCGCCTCTGCATCGTCGTTCGTAAAGCTCCATCCGAATTTAACGAGAGTCGATTCATCTCTATGGCTATCTACAATGAATTCCTTCTCTCCATCTTTCTCAATGTCTCAATGTAACGTTTGAAAACTAACTTTTTCTTCCCTACATGCTCTCATGAATTAATTTTTGTTCTTGTAAAAGGTTGTTTTTGCAATCACCAGCCAATCCGGATTTGATGTATATCATCATGTTCTCTCATGCCCAACTCACTACAACGCTACTACTCGTCCTCATTTTTGGGAGCAAGGTACTTTAAAGCAGCAGAGTTTCCCATACTTTTCGATGATCCTTTGATATGCAACTTGAAAATACGTTGCCTTTGAGTGGCAAAGTTTTGTGCACTGTCGGTTTCTGTGTGCAGTTTGAAAATCCTCTCTGATTATAATGCGCCAAGTTTGTGTTTGTTGAGGGCTTACATTTCGACAAACCCGAAACTTTAGATTTCAATGCATTAGGCTTTTGTAGATATACATGAACAATGACCAATTATATACATACCATCCCTATACTAATGAACTCAAAATTGGCATGTTGGAAACTCGGTTGATAAATATAATAGCATTTTCCGTGACCTACATAGACTAGTAAAGTAATTTGTTTGCATTCAGGCCTATTTGGTCTTTCGTGGGCGAGGAAAAGGAGATGACAATTCCAATGCTTCCAAGCCTCAAGCAGCCAAATTTCTTCCGAAACCTAAATCATCTACTTCCAATGTGACACCATCCATCGGAAGTTTCAAAGGAGACATTCCAGAGCTCTCCAGCATTTCAGATCCCGAGCTTCAGGTTAGTACAGTACCACCATCGATTGATGATTTTTTTAAATACGATTGAACATATCCTGTAATACCCTTTATAGGCTGAAATCCGGAGACTCTTATCCGAGCTGGAACAACTAAGGGATAAAACGGTACGCAATGGACACACGCAATGTGCTGCACGATTAATTGCCATGTCGCAAGCAGCAAGACAGGCAGTTAGCTCTCCCGGTGCTGTCGCTGTCGTCTCTACTACGCTAGAAATTCCCGATTCTGGTTCAACTGGTAATAGCAAATCGGTGAACGGCCCTTCCAACAATTCTTTAGTGGTAGCGGAAACCAATTGCAGCACCGTCGATGGTCGCTCCAAGAAACCTTCCAAAAATAAGAGACGGAAATCTAAAAGTCCCGACGGTATAATCATTTCAATAATACTTTCGTCTCCTCCTCCTCCTTCCTCTTTTATTAAAATATCAATCAACCCATTATTTTGCTTAGGATTAGGTGGTATGATGTTCGGTGGACCCAAAGTGAACAACGTTCTAGCCTGCATGACGGACAAGATCGTTTGCGCTACTTTCAGTGCAGATCCCAACGCCGTAGCGGAAGATGAGCAAGATGATGCCGAGGAAGAAGACGATTCGAAATCGAAGAGCTCCTCTTCCTCATCTTCCGATAGGATGAATCCGATAGAGACCAGTCCTGTGTCCGCCTTGGCTCCACCTTCCTCTCTTGCTCTAGCGGCTGCTCCACTCTTAACTTCCGACTTCGCTTTCGATACTCGTGGAGCAACTGCACTCAGAATCTACAGCGCTCCCAGCAGCCGGCGCTGTTCAGACCAACCGTTGGAGTTGTCGTCACCAATGAGCATCCAGCTCTCTTTGATAGGGGACCACGGTAATAGTGGAGCACTGTTTGGGGCCGGTCGGCCCACGACTTCCATCAGTGTCCATAGTCTATGTAATATCCCGAAGAGCGAAGAGCCCATAGGGACAGCAAAGACCGCAAGCGGCGGCGCTACCCGACGATTGTCAGAGACCGATCAGTCTTCATCATCAGGCCCAGACGAGATCCATCAACTTCGTTACCCGCTTTCGCCAAGGATCAGAAGGAATAACACCATTACCGGCGGAGGTGCCAATAATAATTCTGTAGAAGAGCATCAGGGTGAGGAAGAACATCATCAGCTAGACAGATCCGTCCGAAGTGCCCACGAGACTCCGGAGAGTAGAACTCCTTCTGCAAGTAGGTCCCTCTCTTCGTCTCGCTCAAGGATCAACACCGAGGATCGGGAGCGATTCACCGAAGAAGTCACTGTCTAGTCTTGTGTGTATATATTTCCCAGCTTATATTATATATAATTATATGTGAAATGTCTTATTTATACATATACATGATATATTTATTGATTTGAAGCTATTATTTATTTTTAATTTATTTTTGGTTTAAATTTATGTTTGTATGGGCGTCGGCTGCTGCTGCTAGCTGTATGTATGTGTTATCCATGATTTATGACTGTTTTCTGGATGAAAGGACGTTTATATTGTTTATATTTATATATGTTGCGCTATAGTGGCCAATATTGACCAAGCGCTGTCGGTGCTTTCAATGATGATCAATGAGCCCTGATCTTCAGTGAACCGCCCACGGCTTTGGGAAGTATAATAATGTCATTTAGCGTGGCAATGTTTTCTTCTTCTTCTTTTTTGTATGTAAAAGCAAAAACAAAATGCATCTCAACAAAAATGTCAAAAGTGATTCACTTTCATACATAGATATCAGTACCGAAAAAGTGTCACATTATAACGATGTGTATGTATATATGTACTATCAGATGTTGCTACTATAATTATATAAATGACGTCATATTCCATGGAGAAACAAAAAAATCTATACGTGTAACAATTTGATCAGCGTGTCTTTAGCTAGTTTTTCTTTTTGTATGCAAAAAGAAATTAAGAGCTATTGGTAACGTCAGGCTGTGATGGTAAACTGGAGCAACTCCGTTGTAGGTCCATTTCGCTTTCCTGTCTTTGACGACGACTTTCCTTTAGATCCGCATTCAACCTGTGGGTTATCGTGCGATAATCTCAAGAACCTTTTTTTTAAAGGGTATAAAATACGAACACCGAGCACAAAAGGTTGAAGAAAAGAGAAGAAGTAAGAGAAAAAGAATGAGAAAGCAGAAAAAATCAATGAAAATATACCTCAATATATGATGAAAGGTGTGGCTCCATCCGGCGAAATCTTTCCCAAATTCTTCTCCCTCCCCCATGGTTTGAGGCAATTTCGTGTTGAGCGTTTCGGGCAATTTGAGTGTAACTAGGCCGCCGACGACAGAGAAAACGCCCATAATAACGATGGGCAGAACGAGCCAATTGGCTCCTAAAAAGTTGACGAACGGGATGATGGTGAGCCCTACTCCTCCGAGGAAAGAGGCCAATCCAATCCCGATCCCGCGCACTTCCGTCGGGTATAGCTCACCCCCAAACTGGAAGATGACCATCGTTCCGCCGGCAATTGTGCATTTGGCCAGTAAGAAGAGTATTAAAGCGGCAATTTCAGATTCGGCGGGAAGCACGGCAGTCGAGATTGAGGCTATACCACTGAAACTATATCCAAAAAGATTTAAAACTTAATCTAAAATGCATCACAGTGTAGAGACCTACATCATACAAGAGCAGAGTGTAGATCTTCTCCCCCATTTTTCCATCAAGTATAGGCAGAGGATGTAGCCCGGAATCTCAACGACGGAAGAGAGGAAAAAACTGAGAAACGGATCTGAGCCCATTGAGGGCCCATAGTAACTCAGGCCGACGTAGACAGTTTCGTTAACAACCCTATTATTATTACACCGAAGAGAGAAGAGATTGAAGCGTTCGTTTTGATTGGTATATGTAGCCCAAAGGCGGTCTATTGATCGGTTTTATACCAACTGAATGAGATGATGAGTGTTTTCATCCTCAAGTTAGGCGTTCTAAACAAGTCTTTGATATTGGCCTTATGCCCGTGGCTACTCAATTGAGTCTGCTCCTTTTGATTCTCCATCGTATCCTGGGAATAAATATTGAGAAAGGTTCTTTATCATTACTTTTAATAAGACTGTTCCCAATTATGGATGAATAGATAGCATCATCGAGTAAGACATTTTAAAGTTATAGGTCAAGTGGTAATGTAGAGGAAAAAATTGATTCATATCTTCTATGGATGTATGATAGATGGCCGCTCAATACCTTGAATTGTTTGAAGATATCATCGGTTACTTGCTTCTGGTTGACTTGAGCCACATTTTTCAGCATATCGATTACTTCATCGATCCTTCCTTGTGCCAAAAGCCATCGCATCGACTCGGGTAGAAAACTGAAATACATTTTGTTTGTGAATTAGTGGATGTTGTTCTATACAAAAACAATATCTTCCTCACAATATGTAGACGTAATAGAGGGCGAAAGGCAGGGATGTTGCGAGAGCCATCCACATCCAGCTTGACTGGAGAGCATATGCAACTCCGCTAAAGCCGATTAATCCGGCAACGTAAAACATGTTTGAATAGAAGCTGACCCAAGTGCGTTTAGAAGGAGCAACCACTTCAAGACCTATGCAATGTCAGTACTATTATGAAAGGTTGACGTAATTTTTACTGGTTTTACGCTTACATATGACGAATGGAATGTGCAGTATAGCAGGGACTGTAAGACCGACGAAAAAACGGAAAATGCACCACCAAGCCATATTCGGTGCGCCCAAGGACGTGGCCAATCCGAAAACAATGCCCACCGTTAAACAAAGGAAATAGTTTTTCTTCCTCCCTATTCTAAGTATTGGCGAAAGTTTAATACCTCAATAATATATTTAAAGAAACAATGCTCTTGTTACCTGTCGTTAAGGTAACCGAAGAATAAAACTCCGATCAAGCCACCGAAGTTAAGAGCAAACAATCCCAGTGTTGGATACAAGGATTTGGTACAAACGAGTTCAAACTGTATCGTATAACAAACTGTATGAGATACTTCATGAATTATTATAATAAAACAACCATTACGTCGATGACGATAGAAGAAGGGATTTGATCCGTATCAAATTCCCAACCATTCCGGCAAGAGATCGTGTGCGCCTCTTCGGATCCATCAATAACTTCTTCTGCTATCGCCGTGTAGTTCAAATCGTACATCTCGCACTGACTGAATGCGGAATTCTAATTCCAAAATAAATATTTGGAAAAGATTTACAACCCGTAGTGTACCTATACAGCGTCTATAACTATTGACGTATGGCAATAAAACAGTATTATCGCCACCCGTTGATGCAATAGTAGAGGATTACAAGATCAACAAATAGTTTACAATTGTTAAGATGCAACTTGCGGCTATTGTGTTATAAAGTGACTCTAGTTCGAAAAGACATTAGTCTGTAAGAAGTTTGTTACAAACGCGCATAAATTATGATACAAGGTCGTACTTTTAAAACATGCAAAGTATTTACGCATAAATTTACCATTTTAGGAATGCTGGTATTCTTCCTTCGTTCGACACTCCATCCCGCTTCGATCAATTCTGGTACTTTGCACCAGTGATCCGGCGTACGGTCCATAAACACTTGGTTAAATCCAAAGAAACTGCAAGGAACTGTTCCCCAACAAATAAGAAGTTAAATTTCCAATTCTCTTACAGTTTTTAAAAAGTTGTAGCTATGTACTTACTGCAAGCTGGGAGGCAAACAAGCCATAAGATGATATGCTGATATTTGTTCCAATCTCCCACACGTGGTAAGACGTCATCAAGATCCATTATATTATTCAGTGTAACCAGAAATTTAATATCGACAACTTGATTAGTTGAAAGGAGGGCACATTAGTGGATAGATAGATTCAAAGTCACGTTTGCTGCGCCATATAAACAAGCAGTCAGCAATCAATATACAACGAGTTAGTTTTTGTTAAGTGGCTTCTTTGACAAACGAAACGAAACTGAGAAAGGAGACCGGGCGAATGACGGTACACTATACGCTTGCGGCTTTTGTATGGCATCATTGGGTCTAGCTCGGCTTGAAATAGTAATTGCTGTGTGCACGTTACATGGCACGATGTCGAAATGAAGGAGATTTCCCGGCTTGAGGGGATTATCAAACCAAGAATACGCGCCGTAACCTTGTATTTTAAAGCGACCGCTAATTTTTAAAATTGTTATTTTTAAACACTACATGCCCAGTTTTATTCAAATAGTAGGAAGTTAGGAACACCATTTCCGCTAACTATCCAGGAAATAATAATGATCACTCCATCAACATCCTTTTCCCTATTCATTAGGCACGGGCGTTGTAAAAACTACGCACGGTACCACACTACGGATTTATATTAGACCTAGGTAGTATGTAAAAAAATTTGCTTCCTGTTGACGACTGTCTGTTTTCATCAACAGTGGGCTAACGCTATCTTATTTTTTGCAGTCTTTGCTCAAAATTGTATAGCTTGATATTTTACAAGTGCGAATTTAAATACAATTTATATTTTGTAGTGGGATATATTGCGGTTATAGTTAAGTCCTTTAAAAACTGAAGTTGCAAGAGAACAGAAGAGTCAATAGAACGCGGCAGAGAGGTCCTTTTAAAAAGTCGGCATGGTTTTACACTCGGTTTTACATGCACCAATAGCAGGAGCTCGGACATTGCACGATGGTTACCTATGCAGGGCCGCACAGGGTTTCCCCCGGACATCACGTCGAAAAGGGCATCAAAAAGCGCCAAAAATATCAATTCAAAATCAAAAAATTTCGGCCTGTGGCCGGGAATCCCTGGGCATCACCAGTTCTATGTCAAAAACAAATTGATTTACTTTTTGAGAATTGGTCACTTGATTAACTTATCGTGCTCACAATAATTTCTTAGTCTTGGAGTAATAAGATGCTTATCTCATTAACCACTTCATCCCTGTATTTGGCGACGACAATTTATTACATTTTTCAGATGACTGGAAATTGTTTGATAACCGACAAACCGTAATCAAACGGACATGCCCCTTTCTCTTGCTGATTTTTTCGTATATTTGTATTTATTAATGTTTAAAAGAATGATAAGTTAAGCTAAAAAGCTCATAAGTCAAAATCCATCAAGGCTCAATATTTTATCCCGAGTCCCGACTCCCGCGTCCATTCCGTGAAAATTGACAAGGTCGAATAATTTTGATATATGTGGCAACGCACGTTTCAAGTGACGTCAATTTCTGTTTAGAAATGTTATGGCGCTTTACTGCAGGAAGAGCAAAACACAGCCGTCTGTTTAATTTTAGAATCGAGTTCTTGATCCGGGATTGCTGATAGTTTTAGTAATATATTGAAATACGAGGGATCTAGTAGAGTTCCTCTCCATCTAGCACCTAAAAATGGGAGCCGTTTTCTCTCGATTTAGGGTAAGAATTGCCTTATCACATTCACATGCTTTTTCGATACAAATTTATCTAATAAATACATTTTTCATTCAATATCTCTTAGAGTAAACCATCAACGCGAGAAGTGCTAGAGGACATTGACAAAAAACTCAAATCCATTGATGAGTT
Organism: Chydorus sphaericus; assembly: GCA_030141595.1. Taxonomy (NCBI): domain Eukaryota; kingdom Metazoa; phylum Arthropoda; class Branchiopoda; order Diplostraca; family Chydoridae; genus Chydorus; species Chydorus sphaericus. The sequence goes on from CM057931.1 coordinate 4,132,659, forward strand.
CCAACAGGACACCATGGAGAGACAGAAACGTGTGGCCAGGCGGCTTCTAGTCATGTCCATTTTAGTCTACATAGTGGCAATTCTGGTGTTTATATTCATCACTTCTGTTCAAAAGTTTAAGCTTTACTATTTCACTGGACTGGTGGCTTTTGCTGTGGTGTAAGTTGTCTATAAATTTCATCTTTGAACAACTTCTCATACCAATTTTTTTCCTTTTTCTACTTTAGGTCATGGCTATCTCATAAAGGTCTCAAATGGTATTACAATCGCCAGATGGTGAACAATTCAGAGAAATCAGTTGAGCTCAGGAAGAAGAAGAAGAAGATTTTGGAGGATGTTATGGACACAGAGACTTACAAAGTAGCTAAAGAAATTCTAGATAAATTTGGAGAGAAACCACATCCCACCGTTCAAGAAATCAGGACCACTCCAGCTACCCTCATGAGGCAGCCACAGAGGGCACCTGGAACTGAGTTACGTCAGAGACAAGTTGAGCCCAGACCTAGTCTTCCAGCAAGAGGCAATAATCCTGTTAATCAACCCCCTGCTACTCCTATCAATCAAGGGTACCCCATGAAACCTCCTCAGCAGCAAATGCTTTCCACTCAAAGGTACTTCATGTCCCTTTACAATGTTTAAAGTTACTTATTTAACCCTTGTTTATTGTATAATAGACCAGTAGGAATGAATTATGGAAATCCACCTTCGAGGCCGCTACCTCGTCCTATCCTTCCACGTGAGCGAGGTGTTCTCGACCGCATGATGGACTTTTTCGTCGGTGATGGACCTCATCAACGCTACGCGCTCATTTGTCGTCATTGTGGAGGTCATAACGGGATGGCACTCCAAGAAGAATTCGAATACGTCTCTTACAACTGCTGCTACTGCTACCAGTTCAACCCTCCGAGAAAGATGCGGCCTATGGGTCCTCGTCTTCCAGTTCCTCCACCACCCACTCCTTCAGCGGTTACTTCCCCAAAACCAAAAGCCGCAGAGGACGTCAAGGAAGAAGCCACATCCAACGTTTCGACCAACGTAGACCAACCGCCCCGTACAAAAGCAGCTGATTCGAAATCCGAAAGTAGCTCAGAAGGAGACGCAGCAGAGTCCCATTCTGTTAAAGATGAAAGCGACGAAGAATCATCCAGTTCTGAATCTGAGCAAGTGGGCGAGAAAATGGAAGTGGATACTCCAGAGGAGGAGAATGCAATCTCTGATACTAGTACGGCTAACGAGCAGATTAGTAGTCTACGTTAAAGCCAGCATCAATTCAATCACACATCATGTTATAGATTCGTCTTGTAAAACTTAAAATTCTATTCTGTTTAGATTCTATTTGTGTGTGCCTTATAATACCGAAATCCAAAATGATAAAGGGCTCTCTCTCTCTCCAGTGTAATAAAAATACACGAAGCAAACTCATTGTTTGAAAAGGAAATGTATGTATTTGCGATGCTTGTGCAGACGTAGATTCGAAGTGAAAATACTCATTATTTTGATTCGGAACCATTCTTCAAAGTTCCTGCACGTTGTTAGATCTTAAACTCCGCGATTTGGCAACTTCTTCACCTTGTAAATCCGTACAAGCCAATGCTCTGTGGTGTAGGCCTCTTCGAGGACATCCAATTCGAAGTCTTTGTTGCCGATCTCAGCGTTGCGAACACGATCGTATCCAGGAGGTTTGCCTGAATCAGAGAAAGTGATTTAATATTTTGATGACCTGTAACAAAATAACCAATAAGTACCCCCTTCCGTGTAGACAGCCCCGAATCGATAGTAGGAAAGCTTATACATCAGACAATTCAATAATGTTGAGGATCCGTCTTGATCAACGCGGAACTCTCCGGCGGGGGTGTAATAGTCGTTTTCCTTAATATGGGCTCCTCTGTCGGTACTTCCTCCGATACGCACCATCCACAAGAACTTATTAATATCTAATAATAACAAACGATTATTCTCATTTCTCGAAGAGCACACTATGAAGAGTTGTTATACCATCTGACGAGTAACCCGTCAGGCCACCGAAAATGACGAGAACATAATCGACATCCAGCTCCCTCATAATTTCGTACGCTTTGTCTTCGCTAGATGCCATAGCCTGCCCGACGCGAGAAATGTGCGTGTTGTTCCACGTATTATTGTCAACTAGGATCGTTCGGTTCGCCATAGCTGATATTTGATAGCCGTAATCCCACCAAGACATGATGCGCGAATCCTATAAAGACATTTGTTGTTTTAATTGAAATTTTAAAGAGAAACATTTAAAATTTTACATCTGGGGTGTTCATGCGGAGCCAGTAATAAGCTTCTCGGAAATCGTCAAAGATGATGCGAGATCCATCATGTCCACGAGCGGAAAGAACGATGCTTGGAGAGCTATAAGCTTCGGATGTTACCCAAGTGCAGTGGAATGTATAGCTCACCTACGAAAACAATCGATAAAACATTTTTCAACGATGTTTAAAATTGAATTATTTACCAAAAATAGAGAAATGAGAGTGGTGAATGTCCAGGCAACTTCAGAGCGGAATGGTACCACTGCTTCTCCCTTTTTAGCCTTCTTATCGCCAGGCGTTTGACTACCGTGTTTGGGAGCGTCCAAATATTTGATCTGGCTGGCCAGTGCCGTGGAAACTGCGATTCCAGACAAGATGCACATTACGGGTGCGAGGACTAGCATGAGACGGACCATGACTCCCTAAGAAACAAAATAAATGTAAATTAGTAATCAAATTAATATGCAATGAAGTTAAGTACAGCAAAGTAGATTGAGGTGACTCCATAGAGAATAATGAAGATGTTGGCATCCGTCAACTTGGAGAAGCAGTAGTAGAGGCCAGCAGGGAAGAGGAAAACCAAAAGTTGCAAATCGAAATAGAAAGAGCTCCAAGATGTAGGCTGATGCTCCGAGACGGATGCGATGATGGGAATGTGATTCTTGGCATAGGATGGATCAAGCAAAGAGTAGAAACGGCCAGTCCATGGCGCAATTTTTCCTATAAAAATTAAAACGAAATTTTAAAATTGTTAACAGATGTGAAATCATCAGAGCACGTTTATTCTTACCAGTAATGGTGAGAATTCCCATAGCAGCTAAAGCCACGCCTCCCGCAGCCATCAGTACGGATCGGAAAAGAATGTCAAACTGTTCAGCTGTCAAACGGCTACGAATGTAGTCGGCAAAGGCATGCAGCTGGCACAAGCCAAACACTCCAAATGCCTTTTGAATAATTGATTAGTCATTATCATTAATAGAATAAAATTATGAAAGCGGAGGCGTTGCTTAATGGAACTTACCAGCATATGCTCCGAACTTTGAACGGGTTGAAAGCCGACAAAGGCGATTTGCATAGAGAGCAAGGTTCCCAGTGTATAAACTGTGGAGTACGCTACGTAGACACGGTGAGAAAACCTTCCAGTAAGAATTAGTGTCAAAACATGGAGAGGGATCAAGTTGATGAGGAAAACGTAGCCACCCCAAGAGGAAACCTGTGCAAGGACAAGAATACTATTTTAATATTCCATTAAAAGGCAATTGAGAGCAATGTCAAACATTTACCATGTAGAAGTAAGCAAGAGCACAGCAGGCTCCCCACAAGAGAGATCCCGTTTTGACGGATTTGATCCATAAATAATACGTAAAGAGCATGCAAAAAATGGCTATGCCTTCATTGTCATACGATCCCGCTACTGAACGAGAAATGTAGCCGGGAACTATGGCAATCATAGATGCAGCAACTAATCCTGCACCTGTATCCTGAAATAGAAATTGGCTCATTTAATTACTTTTTCTAGGGAAAATGTTATATAAGAAACATACTTTAAGCTCCTTAGTGAGCAAATATGTAACAATAGTTGTTAGACTTGAGAAGAGGGGTGCCAGGAAAACACACACATTCCTAACATCAATAGAAATGTGCAAAAAGTTCATGGCATGATACAGAACTGCAGAGGTGACCATCAATCCAGGATAGATTGTGCCTAATAAAAAAAAATTATAGCTTTCATGATTATTAAAATTATGTCATTGGAAAAAGTACTTACCACCAATGATTCGGCCAAGAGGGTACCATGCCCTTTCATCAAACCAATTGTGGAACTTGTAAAACCCTTCTTCGGCAAGGTACTTGGTGGTACGGTAATTGAAGTATGGATCAAATTCATGGATCACACTTTCAAACCTCAGCACAGAGAACAACCGCGTAGAAAAGGCTAAGAATGCATACAATTAATGAAATAAAATGAATAATAGAAACTGACAAAAAGTACATACATAGTACGGCTGCTACGGATAGAATCGCTAGTTTGAGAAGTGTCTCTTGTTTTTCTACACTCATATGCGCCAGTTGTGACTTTATCGGGCCAATCATCGTGGAAAATGGTCCTCTCTTAAAACGAAAAATTTTGAGTAAAGTATTTTTTTAAAGAGTAAATGAGTTTTTAAATACCTTTCGAGAGTCTTTTCAAGCAAAACACGAACACACTGACAGTAAAAGCCGGCTTCCACAATTTGACGTGGACTCCTGACGTCATACAGCGATGCCAGTTAGCAAAAAGTATTTCTTTCAACATTTTTTTCCGCATCTTAAAAAAAAGAAAATGTCAAGTTAAAAAGCATTGATTTCTTGTAAGACGCAGTTTCCTGGTGGAAAGGGTAGAATGGTTTAGATTCTTCTGTCGATCAGTCGAGCACATTATTATGACATTTGTATTCGTATCGTTATCGATGTCTCGAAGAGGATGTCTATGGGGTGCCTCGTGCTCAGTGCGCTTAATAAAAAAAATGGAGCAAGCGTAAAAGGTGCTCTGCATACTGTTCGAAGTCTTTATTTTAAGCTCCGGAAGTTGGCAAATCCAGTGGATCTGAAATAGCTTACATGATTGATGAAATGATGATTAAATGTTACTTGAGCTTAGATCATTATCTTCCATATCCATATGACAAGGGCAAGCTTTATAAGCAATGTCATCAGTAGCCTATTCCGACATGTCCAAAAAGTCATATTATACATAAGTGTGTGTTTCTCTATTAGAATGCTCTATATTCTAGTTCCACTACACATTAAGATTAGGCCTACATCTATTCAAACTTTGGACTAGATTAATGGGATAATGGGATATGGGTTAAGCACAGGACACTTACACCCACCTACTACTTGCTAATGGATTGAACATTATTTATCTTACCAGATTTCAATTAATGCGTAGGCTATTTTTACCAATGTTCACTTACATTTAGCATTTGGTTATAGGGGTCCGATTTACCACATATTAATGACCTCTTTTAATTATTATGAGTGTCATAAATAATGAAATAAAACGGTAAATAGGTAATGAAATAATGGATAATACTAAACTAAAGTAATTCTTCTACCACAAACTAATTTGAAGTTAAAAAAAGTGAACATCGACAGGAATAATTGTTGTACAACATTTGAATAATGCGCTAAAGTGGTTCCTCAGTGATGACGTACAGTAGTGAGTAGACATTACTATTCCTGCCGTCACTATAATCTGAACAATAGCGTCTAAATATAATACCGTAATTAATTTCTCTTTCAGGATTATTATTTTGAAGTTCATCTTTTATTTATTTCATTACATTTACTTGAATAGTTATACACTTTAGTTTGCTCCCATTTCAGTAGCAGCCTAGCAGGAGGAGAGGAGAAAAGGTTGAAACTGGCTACCGAGCCTGGAAAAGATTGAAAAAGGCTGATGGAGGTGTCGGTTCGATTCCGAATGCCAGACCGGTCCAAAACTGCCGAGAATCATGTGACGTCCTTTATAGACGGCCTCTTGTCGTATTTGAAATTTTCCAAAGATCACGTGTCAACCCCTCAAGATCACGTGTCCTTTGTTAAAAGATCTCGTGTCCAAAAGATCTATACTATCTACATGCCAGGTCGTTTGCTCTCATTTCAATGCTGGATTATAATGGTTTGCGGGGGCTCTTACTAGGCCAAAAACTCCTTCCGGACCTTTATAAAAGTAACAATATGCCATGTATACTGTAGGTCTACTTGCTTTTGAGTTCACAAACAAGAATAATATAACAACTATTCCAGAAAGCATCATACATGATCCAAGCAAGTTAAATCAAATCCTTAATTTTGCGTATTATTGGGGCCTACTCATTGAATTAGAGAAATGCACTGATTTTGAAAAATCTATAAAATATATTTTAAAGCTGATTTTAGTGCAGAAATATCAATCCTCCCATTGGGAAATTTTATTTGGAAGCGATAACTAGAATGTTATCACGTTATTACCCTTCGCATTAAAACATTAATGAGTGAACAAGTGTCGCTCGTCGTTATTTCAATAGGAAGAGTACCTTTTAAACGGAATGCTATTCACGCAGAACCATTACAAGTTTACAACAGTGGAACAGAATGCTCTAGGAAATAAACAGAACAAACTAATTAGGTATTGTCCTAGTTACGCTGGTATTAAGGTTTGATGAGGATCCATAGTATAATACGTTTCAAAGCTGTTTTACTTAGAAAAATAGTCGGGTGTGATTTTTTTGTTACGTAATACCTTCGTTTAATACCATTAATCGGGTGCTACGAAATTTTATCTGTTATGTTCTATACCATTATCTAGGTATTGGGCAGTAAAATCTAGGTGGAGGTAAGAGTTAAGTACGATACTGCTTGGGTAATGTAGAAGCGACTGAGAAGCAGCAGCAGCAGCTGCATTGAAAGATTGCAGAAGCCAAGCTTGGTTAATGGTTATAAATATGAAAACAGTTTTGCATCTGACGGGAGCAAGGAAACTACGGTATATGTTTTCTGGAAGCATAAATATAGACTTCTTCACATATTGCAATCTGATTCTTTAAGATTAAGAATCGTTCAATAGCAGGTGAGTATAGTGACGTGGTGAGATGGTCATAGCATTATTATGAGTTATGCAATGTGATCTCAATGACCTTTATCGAATATTTAGCTATCAGCTTTATTGTTAGCAAAGTCTTCTGGCCAAATGTATACCCGTACTACTCTATTCTTTGTTTATTTGATGCATTTTGTCCCCTTTATCTGCATCTACCTTTTCTATCATTTAGATATCCTTGAAATTGTTATTGTCTTCAAATCCTCTTTTTTTAACATCCATGTTTTAGAATATATAAACGACGAAGACTATGTACATTTTTCATATGTGCTCAGTTTCAGGAACTTTCATGCATATCTGATGTTATGACAAAGTAGGAGTGGGATCTGAATCTGGTATTACCGCGGTATTATATTTTGAATGTGTTCCTAATATCATATCGTGTTATTACGTAGTCAGCCCTGGCTAGTGACCACATGTATTGATAGGTTTACTTATAAATATCTTCAAATCAAATCATTTTGAAATATATGCTATTCACGCCATTGAGAGCGCGCAGGTTATAATCCAAATCGTCCTCTGGCCTACATAAGCTTCATCTCGGTCGTCGATGGGGTGAGCGTGACTTACTACTATTTTCCCAAACTATGGAAACTAGGTAAATATATGGGCTTAAGATCCCTTTGACGCACCACTTGTGATCAACTCGTTTTGTACATTTATTTGTAACTCTTTTTTCTAGATGAATGATCAAACAAGGTGTGAATCAAATCGAGATCAAGTAGGATTTTTAGAACAACTAGGTGCGTGGGACGATGAAGTCGTTGTTCACGCTTTAATTTAAACTCTTTTCCCTATGACGACCCTATAACGAGCCTTATTCGAAGATCATAATGATGTCTTTCTTTTTCAGCAACATTCTCCTTACGTAACTTCTAGTGCGTTAACAAGCACCCCTGAATCGCACTTCTTTCTCATAAAGTTTACTTGAGTTCGATAATTACAGTTGAATTCATTTATATGATATTACACAAGAAACAAGGGGGGGGGGGGGATGGGGCTGAAAAGAGTTTAATATTGCACGTAGGCTGTATTATACTCTCCTTTACATGGACGTTCGGTCACCGTGTAGATATTATATTGTTCCACAAACATAAGATATGATATCCATCGTTGCTGGCTTACTCTCAGAGAAACCTTTGCCTTTATTACAGAAGGCAAGGTGTTTAGATTATGATCACATACTTGCCATTGTTGTTTTGCGGCGAGTTTGGTATTCTATTAGAAAGAGGGGCTCGGTACGATTTTACTCACGCATTGACGCATTCATCACGTGTACACGTGTACACCACTCCTACATGATTGCGCAGCAGTATGGGCGGAAGAATCCTCTCGGAAGCGCAGCATCTTCTCCAAAAGCAAGGGAACCATCAGAGCTCCACTCTCGTCAACAATAAAACAATGGTTCGAAGGTAACTCCCACTGTAGTTCCTTTCCGACCATCGACTGGTTTACTCATCACATTTTCTTCAATATAAAATAATAATCCTGCCCACGCCCCTATATACACTTTAGGTACAACAGGTACGTTTTGGTAATAGTATGATAAGATCATTAGCTAAACTGAGAGTTTGTTGTTCCTCTCCTTATTGATGAATCCTATTTGATTAATGAACGTCTGTTCTTTTGTAGCAATATGATGAATAGCATCTCTAAGCGGAGGCTAATCTGAGTTTTTAGAGATTAGAACCTAATTGAAATATGAACTTTAAAAAATTATATGTTTTGAAGTATTGCTGCTTACTGTTATTAATTATATAAGATGCGTACACATTAAAAGATTTAGACATTGTTTCTAAGAAAACCGTTCAACGGATCGTGTTTTAACAGAGATTTCAATCTGCTCAAGGAAGCTGTGCTAAAAATTTGGAAGTAATTGAGTCAGGGGTTTTATTGCACATTCAAGGTTAGAAATGCCTTAAAAAGTGCTTCATCCACAAAAGAGATTTTGGACCTTCATTGCTGCAAAGAAACCTTTCTAGCAAGATTAGTTCCAAAATGTGTGGGTTGTTTAAAATTTTTTAACGTGATTGGTTCAGTGGTTTATTTAAAATTGAGGTATAAAGGAAGATTTTCAATTTTTTTTTTTATCGGAGAGACCGTGCAGTTTCTACACTTATCAATATACTGTATATTGATATACATCGTATCTTGTCCATAAAGTCCAATTAGTTTTAGCTACATGTAAGACGAATGCGCTTTTGCAATGGCGAGATCCTCACGTGCAATTCCCACTACAAGTCGAGCAGAACTAAGAATGTGCAGCTAATTTTCATCTTGGGATTTGGATGAATTTGATAGATGTAGGCGTCAAACAGATAGCGGGCAAATATCTGTAGAAGCTTCTCAGTAAGCGGCCTTTTAATCGAGCCACTATTGCACCCATGGGAGGAAGAAAGACCCGTAATTTCCATTTTTACCTAAAATTCACATAAATGGGCTCTTCATATATTTGAATATTATTCGATATTACAAGACAATGTCTCCCTTGTGTATTGCATACGGCACGATCTTGAATAAGACTTCCGTTTTTACATATTCTTCTGCGTGGGATTCCTTGAATTAAATGAAACAAAAGTCGCGCTATATAGCTCCATATGATAATTTTATTCCTTTTTCTTTCTTTAAAACACGTGTTACACATACTCCCACCACCTCATCTCCCATTCTGAACGGCATGTATAATAGATGATGATGATGATCGATTCTGAACAGCTACTTCCTCTGGGATCCCTTTTAAGGTCTCATCTTTCTCGAGAAAAATGTTTCGTTCGCTTCCTAGTCTTAACTCACAGCTCTCATGTATTTGGCTATATTAGTTAAAGCCGAGAGCAATGAAGAAGATGGATAAGTTACACGAAAGAGTTGGATTACTAGCAACTAGCTCAAGATAGTGTAGCGAACTTTTCTGCTCGCGGTTAATAGCATAATTCAGACCTCGCCTGAATAAGTCTCAATGAGATGGGATTGATTTCAACTGAAATGAAGTGATACTAGCTTATTAGTCTCTCTCTCAATGTAAGAAACTATTTTTAGCAGATGTTCGTCGGTATACGTGACACAGAAAAGAGCAACACTGCGGAAGTGCTAGACAAATAAATACGATTAAGTTGTAGGTTCCAGCAAGAGAAAGTGACATTCAATTTAGCAGCCTCACCTTTGGGAGAGCTTACAATACAGAGTTGGGTTCCGGCGGAAAGCGAGTGATGTCTTAACTCGATATACAGTCAGAAAACGTTCGTGTGAGGCAATAAAAAAAAGAGCCTAGGTGTTGCCCTTATTACCTAATACATGCTACATTCGGTATTAAGGAAGTATACTAGAAGTAGTCTCGTGTCACGCATGTGACAAAAAAAAATCAATCAACTCAGCCAACGCAAATAATACAATTTGAATGGGATTTTACAGAAGTTATTGCAGAGCGAAAAGAAGAAGAAATAAACATCGAAATCATGGCTCCCGGTAGGAATAAGATGTCAATGGGTCTGTTGCTGACCGGTACCTCATGCGCCCTTCTGATGACGATAATGATTGTGATGCTGACGACTGGAACGTCCGAAGCGAATCCTGTCAATGCTGGAAAACGATTCGACTGTCATGGTTTCTGTAAATTGACCGGTTATCATGGCATGATTGGGGGATGTCGATGCAGCTTCACGCTCTTCTCCGTCAAACGATCTGATCCTTTCTGGTAAATAGCATTACCAATTTCAACTATTCGACCAAGTTATTAAGTATTCAAGGAACGTTTCATGTTCTTCTCTCTTTTTGTTTTAAGTAGACTTTGTGTGTATAGTTGAAGATTCGTGGGTAGTTATAGATTTGACAAGGCTCCAGAAATAAACTTTACAAAAATAATTGTAACGAATAAAAGGGAAAGGGGAATATATAATAATGAATAGCGCACTGTTAATGGCCTAAACTAGTACATTTTGGATGAAACACTTCTTGCAGTTTAAAATAGGATCGTTATGAAGTTGTTAAGACTCCGGAAAAAAACTTTCTTTATAACAATACTTTCACAAATCAAAAGATAAAAGAGTTCCTTTAAAAAAAAATTATAATGAAACAAAAGTAACACTTATATGGCACATTTTGGTCTATTAAGGTTTTAATTTATCTTTGTTGTTAAAAAGAAATTAAAATAAACAGTGTCAACAGCATTTAGTTTTGATGATGACTAATATAATAAAGACCAATTCCTCTTGTTGATTCAACTTGTTTCTTTATAGGGCAAACAATTTAATGGGAAACCTTCATCCAACAAACGGATTAACGAGTCAAAACAAATTGAAAAGGGATACAGTCGCCCCGCCCTTCAACACGCCGATCGACGATGCGTCCGTGCAATCTTGGCTTGGTCATCAACAAGTCATCGATGAAGATGCTACTCGATGAACATTTAAACAAAAAGAAAAAATTAACGCAAAACCTTTTTTTCAGCAACATGTTCTACAATCTACTCTTTCTTCTGAATTTGGAATCCCGTACACGAATCATACATTTAAAGACGGAATCAGCTTAACTTCAAACGATACCAATCTATTCCAATACAATGCGTTTCTAACCTCTGTTGCTAATACTTTTTTGAATATATAAAAAAAAGATTTATGTGTTAGCATGAATTTATAAAGTCTGTTTTAACCCCATCTTTGATCTAGATTTCTCTCTTGAAAGATATAGAACATATCTTCCTGAAATGTGTTTATTTGTCTAGTTTTAATATCCTTTCTATGTTAATTAAAAAAAATTAATATATGCTGTACGCCTATATGGAAATACATGATATTAGGCAACGCAGATATCGTGAAGCAGACGATTTTTTTTCAAAAATACTTTTCTCTCGTGGCTCAGCCGGTCGGAGTGTCTGTTGAAATGGGCTCCACGAAATTAAATTCTAGTCGTTGAGTTTCTGATCAATCAAAGTCGTAAACTTAAAAATTTCCTGTTAGTTAAATAAAACCTTGCTCAGGTTGTCAGAAATATGGCCAGTTACAGAGACAATAAACTTAGTAGAAAAGGCTTAGGTGTGAATGCCCAAGAGGAAGAGGAAATGGACAAAATTCTTAAGGGTATGTCCACTTTGATTTCAATTTCAAATTAATTGTCTTAAATGCTTGCATTTAAAATTCATAGGAGCTTGTATGTATGAACATGGTATGTCTTTTGCCTTAAAGAAGGATCTAGTGGCAGTCTTAAATGAGTCCAAAGACACTGCAAGCCCCGAGCAGCTTGAGGCAGTTGAAAAAGTCTCCACTCCCTCTACTTCTAAATCAAATTTGAAGAGCTCAGTTACATCTTCTGATCAACACTCTGCAAATGCTGGATCCAGTACAAGCTATCGCGTCAAGCCACCCAAATCAGACAGTGATGAAGAAGAAATTAAGCAGCATGATGAACAGAGGAAAAGGTGGAAGCCCAACCAACCTCGCACACCACAGAACACCTATGCCAGCAGAATACTTGCTGCATCATCAGCCAACAAGAATGGCACTCCTAATAAGGGGCAGATTCTGCCAAGTGACTTACTTGCCCCCAAGAAATTGGACAATTTGAAAATTTCAGATGATAAAATCGAAGAACTCTTGTCGGATGTCTCTTCGCCGGAGCAAGAAACCATTAAAGAGAAAAACGGCTCAAAGAAGGAGGAACCTATGGACGGTGACGCCACACCTCCTCATCCTTTTGAATTGGGTGACACCGATCAACCCGCCAAAGTCCCCACTGCTCAACCTATCCAAGTCTCCAAAGTCCGAATGATCAGCATGCGAAGCAAGATGCGCAAGTTCTCTGGACTCCTTCAGCAGTATCGGGATTACGAATTTGAAGAATTATCCGAAGTTGTTGATTTTGACAGTGCACCAGCGTATCAGAATCTTTTGGGCAAAGAAATGGAACGTTTGGTGATTGATACCGATCGAGAAGATTGGGAGCCACCTAAATGGGGGAAGCCCATTAGTTTGAGCACCTTGAACGGAGGTCGTCGACGTAATCAACCAACAAGAGCCGCAAGTCCTCATGAGTTCGTTCCAGATGACGATGATGCAGAGATCATTCTTGAAAAAAATCCGTCGACTTCGAATAAGAACAGCAAAGGAAACAATGCGGGGAGCTCTTCCGTCGCAACCCGTGCTGCTGGTAGGGATTCTCCACGTTTGTGGAATAAAAATGACAAAGATAATAAGATGGATTTAGATGAGCCTCTGTTGGATCCCTTTGACGCAATTAAAGAGGTATCGCTTAGTTTCAAATGAGGTCAAATCAAGGTTTAACTATCAAAACATTTTTATTTTTCCATTTTTGTAGGAAGAGAAAAGCCCGTGTCCCATTTGTGGAAAACTTTTCTCTGCAGAACTAATTGAGGTAACAAAATTTCTCTTTTAAATTAGTTTTTTTTTCTATTTCTCGTGGGCATATCAATTTGGATTCGATCTCAATGCTCTCAGGAAGTCATTCAATCTATTCTTACTTTCGGAACTTTTGGTTTACCTATTTCAATTTTTAATTTCACTTACATGAAGTCAACTAAAGTTTTTTTCCTTTCTCATGGTGGTTCCACATGCCAAAGTGCCTTCTACCAAGCGTGCTGCATAATTTAGTTAACGAAAGCGTCTTATTCCATTGAAACAGAATCATGCTTCCGCCTGTACCGACTATGCTGACGTCTCTGAGGGCCCCGTTGAACCTCGCCCACGCCAAACTCGTGCCGCTGCTACCAAACAGAAGGCTCCGAGGTGATTCCTTTTTTTCCTTGACATTCTTATGGATTTGAAAATGCTGCTGCATGACAGCATCATTAATGAATCATTGCTCTTGAAACTCATACTTGATCTCTTTTTTATTTCAGATCACGTCAGAACCAGTTCGATGACGACTTCAGGGGTAATGCATGGTAGAGTTCCCGTCCATAGGGAAAAAGGGATCCGGGAAAGAAAAAAAAAATAATCGGGACATTAAAAGTTACTCGCACATTTTCAAACCCGCGTTCCAGGTAATGGACCTCATCTAGCGGCGGGAAAGACTACTAAGAATCCGGTGATGGAGATGGAGGAGGACGAGGAGGCGGCGGATCCAGATTGGGCCGAGGTCGATAAAGATTCCGATTTCGAACCAGAGGATTCTGGGAAGAAGCGTAATAACCGAGGACAAGATGCCGGAAAAGGCAAGAAGCGCCGGCTCTAACCTTTGCTTCTTTATTATTATTATTCCATTGAAATGTTGATTTCATGAGAGAAAAAAAGTCTGTGATCGGATTCTTTCTAGTTTCTATTTGTTACAGTCGATTTCGTTTCACCTTTTTTGTTCTTTGTATGCTTTAAACGCAGATGCTTATGTTAATGACGTAAGTCTGGTTCAAACATTCCCTCAAGTTCTCCATATTTTTTGTACTGTCGACTTCCTCATCCCAAGTCAGCCTTCGATTAAGATCTTCCCTGAAATGAAGATATCGTTAAAAATAAAAATAAAAGCTGTTTAACAGGACGAGAGAAAAAAATTCGCGACTTTGTTACTACTGGAGATGGATTTTCAATTTTTATACTCCTTTGCATAGAAATATTACTATTATGAGATACCATGTATTCATGGGGTGTTCACTCTACTTATAAAATTTTTAAAGACGTAAAAAGTTGCTTCCCAGGATTTCTTGACAAGTGTATAACGAAAAGAATTTATTTATCTCTTCTCAAAAACTATTTCTATTTATTAAGCTTTCTTATTAGGCTCGCTGTAAAACTTCAACTTCTTGACGGATAGTCGGAAAAAGGCAGGTAGTCTAGCATGGATCACCAAATCCTCTCCGTTTTCTCCAAAGCCAGGAATCGTCAAACTGGTGGCATGAAGGTGCATCGGGATGTTGCGGGCTTTCGATTGCCTAATACCCAAACTTTCCAGCAAGTCGATGGGCAGCTTTTGCGGAGCAAAGCGGTCCGGATGAGCATATTTATGATCACCCAATACCTGACAGTTGATGGCCTCGCTAAGATGAACACGCAGTTGATGACGCACACCTGTTTCCGGCTCTAACTCGACTAAAGCTGCCTGCCCTACGCTTCGAACAACCTAAAGAATTCAATTGGTGTTTAACCAAACCAAAAAAAAAAAACATGTAATGGAAAACTTACCCTGTAATTAGTGATGGCTTTCGAGGATTTACTTCTGGCGTTATACTGGGCACTACCCACTTCTTGATGATCCTTCACAGGCCGAAGTCCCATACGCTTCCGCCCGTCGATATTTTTCTCGCAAATAGGAATATCAATTACTCCTTCTCGGGGATTTGGTATGCCTTTGGTAAGAGCCAGATACTTTTTGGTGATGGCCCGTTCGAAGAACAATTTGTTCAAACGATCAGCGACCTCTCGGTTTGAAGCAAGCAGGAGAACCCCTGTAAATAAAATTTACATTACATAATTCTGTGATCGGGATGAGGTAATAATAAACCTGTTGTGTCTCGGTCAAGTCGATGAACGGTGAGCAACTCTTCACACTTTAGAAGCTTGCTGAGAATAGGGAGGTAGTGAGTCAATACGATATCGGCTCGGTCATCGACATCCGTTGTAGCCATTCCGTAGGGTTTATCTATGGCGACAATTCCATCTAATGATCAAAATGGAAAAAAATAAGTTAAAAAAACAGGAACATAAATGTATGAAAAATACTCAGTTTACCTTTATTGTAGAGGACAGCTTTTTTTAGGTGATATGCAATGACTTCTTTGGACATTTTCCTGAAATTTGGAATTAAATCGTCATGCCCCTTGTTGGAGGATTCTGTAACTCCAACGTCCTTTCCTGAAGTGCCGGTTTTTGTACTTCTTGCGGTTTCAGCAGGCCCTTCATCTGATTTTTGAGCCTGATGTAAAGAGCGTAGATACTCGAGGGCGGGAAGTTTGTTAGGATTTGGTTTATCCTTGTCAAGTCCTTCACGACTACTCTTGCCGAAGTATTGATCGTCGATTTGGTTTTCTTTGAAATCTAGTTCTTCAGCTGACGGGATGTTGTTTGGTGATTTTGGCAATTTTGTATCTGGTTTTGAGTTGGGGTAGAAATACTGTTGATCAATGGGGTTGGTGTCACAAGGAACATCAGAAGCTGTCAAAGTGGTCTTTTCCACTTTTGACTCTTCTTTGGTTGTATTCCTCATGTTCCCAAAAAATTGTTGGTCAACATAGCTAAGAGCATCTTCTTCCTGCTTTGGTTGAGTCTCAGCTTCAACTGCAAGATTATCTCTATCTAGACGTACATGGCCAAAGTTAGTCCATCTAATTACTTCTGATGATGCCAGTGCCACTTTTGGAATAGGATCTTTTTTGAGGTAGTCTAAATTTCCTTTTTGATCTTCTCCCACGATTGTGGCACCTTCAGGGTCCCAAAAAGCACTGGATAAGTCACTTGGCTGATCACGAGCCGTAGAGAAGCTTGAAAACGAACATCGAATCCACTGTTTCAAGCTTGACTTGCGGAAGGTTCGTATTGCCAACATAGCCATGATTCAAAACTGCTAATAACAATATAACTTGAGGTTGGTAGGATGCCTTCCTTTAATGAATTGAATTGCACCGATCGAACACATAGGTAATAAAATTCGTACAGCGCAAGAATGAAGCACGTTGTTTCTATTTTGTAACTCTACGAGCAGACGAACTTGGAATCCTTATCTATCAATTTTGATTTTTGGGCACAAAGTATCGATATTTACATCGAATGTTTTCTTTTTGAAACTGTTTCCAAAATTTTAAATTGCTTAAGTGTTTTGATAGGAAAATTACTAGAGAATGAGGCGATTTTCAATTAAGACTTGGAATTTCTGAAAAAGTTTAAATAAATTTATAAATATTCAATTTCAGAATGAAATAAAATGCTTGCTCCTTTGTATTTCGTCATTATCATGGATACAGAAACAATAAGGTAGAGCGAACAAAAGAAAAATCGTAAGAACCGAAATTTGAGGGGCGAAAACAAGAAAACAATGAAGTCGATCGTTTCCCCATCTTCTTTTGTATTTTTATTTTATATTCATTCACTTTTAAGCAAAAGAATCATCTCTGTCCGCCCCAACGCTGTCACCCTCTTCAATTGCGGCAAAGTTCATAAAGTGAGAAGGCCGATGAACCTCGTGGTAGAACTCTTTAGGATTTGCCAAGTGAAGGTCGTACTTCATGTTGGGATCGTGACGAACTCCCATAAAGTTGTAGTTCCACGAGCCTTGCGTGGGTACCATGAAAAACCCAAGGAACTGGTCCGAAAGGAGCATTTGCACGCGCTCGTAATGGGACGGCAAGTATCCTTTGGGGTTGTTGCCTCGATCTGTGTTCTGTTTGCCCCAATCGAAGCCTGATGGTGTCAACTTGTAAGCCATCAAGGAGCAAGAGCCAGGTGTGAAACTGCACGTAATGATGACAGTCTTCTCTCCGTCCCAAGCAGCATTATCAGCCATCACTTTAGCATGGGTAGTGATGTCCTGTGGTGAGAGTTGAGGCAATTCGTTAGGCTGTGTATGCATCCAACCGAGCGGCTCCAGGTCTTTCAGATACTCGTGTTGAGGTAACTGAGAAGGCAGATGGATAGACTGGTGAGTACCCCACTGAGGAGGCATCACAATGCATCTAATCTCTTTCACCTGTTGTAAAGAAATAAAATTATTAGAAATTATCACATAGCTCTATAAAAGTTGATAAAGTTACCTGAGGATTATCGGGTGGACTAACACCATAAAGGTATCCAGCAATCTGTGCACGAAGATCTGAGATGGTGACGAACTTTTTCAGAATGTTCTTGGGCAGAATGTATGTGTAACCCGTTTCCTTGATATCGTCCGAAGATACGTAAATGTGGTTGGTACGTAGATGGAGGTTGGTGGCCGAGATGGCTCGGATACGCCACTCCGTCTTGGAACTGAAAGTCTGGGTCTCGTAGTTTGAAGTTGTCGAAGTGATGATCTCGTCTCCGTGCTTGTTGACGGTCCTAGTGGTCGTGGCAGTCAGTTGGGTCTGCTCTTTAGTCTGCTTCTCGATTTCGGCAATCTGCTGGCGCTGGGCGGAAGGAGCAGAGATTTCCATACCAAGGATGATGTCACGGATTTCAGATTGGGTAAGCGAGGCTACATTGACGTTGTTCTTCTTGCCGTAGTCGGCCAAGATGAGGTCCTTGAGTTGGACTTCAACTTTGATCCATTGTTCGTCAGTCAGTGAGGGCCAAATGTGGTGAGCTTCAGTGATTGTCGTCTTGTCCGGTTTCAATACCACCTTGGTTCGATCGTTGTTGACGTGAAGGGCGCGCAGGATCAAGATGAGGCGCGAAAAGGCTGTGTAGCTCGAAATGGTTTTAAGCCAGTCGTCGTAGAGATTGAAGAGAACCATCTGCGGCTCGGTGGCCTTAAGGATGAGGTCACCAAACTTCTCCACTTTAAGACAGGCCTGGAAGGGAAGCTGCAACTCGGATCCCTTAATGACGATGTTGGGGAAGTCGAGAAGATGGACTTCAAGAGGGTCCAACATACCCTTTCGCGTAACGATAATTTGCTTAGGCTGTTCTTCTACAGGCAGAGAACGAATGAGGGCAGCTACTTCTTCAGCTGTCTTCCACTTGGCCAGCTGACCGAGACGTTTCTGTCCCGCCCATACAGACGTGTGAATAATCTTGAGGAAGAGCTGACCCGTGCGCGGATTGAAGATGAAAATGGCGCCGTTGATGGGCTTCGTTGTCAAGTTACCTTCAAAAGTCTTGTGGATGGTGACACGGTAGACGTTCGTATCGTCGACGAACCAAATAATTTGGTTCGAGAAGAGCTCACCGTAGTTTTGGGATGACAAATAAGGCTCAGTGGGTTCAGAAGAGTATAACTGGAGACCCTTACGGATGCGCTCGCGGAGCACATAGAGAGCAGGATTAGCCTTCATGATTTTGGCCATTGCTTGTTGAATGAGGGGCTTGGAGCCGGGGAACCAGTTTCCGTATCCACTGTGCAAATTGTAAGCCAAATCCAGAGCGATCAGCACACCGGTGGGTGAAGGGTAGATGGACATGTTATCCGTCGTGTAGTCGAGGAATTTAGCGCGGGCGTAGCGCTCAATGTCGTGGGAGTCGTAGTCACCCCAACGAAGCTGAACGTCGATCCAGTACTTTTGGGTAGTCGTGTTGTCCATGACGTCACGCGAATCAGCGAGAAGGGAAGGCCGAGAAACATTCCATTTGTAAGAGGCGAAGAGAAGGATGTCGGCGCAAGACGAGTTCATTTTGTACGACTTACGAGGATGGATAGTCTCCTTTTGGACCGTCTCGATTTCGAGAGCGTCAAGCTCCTGATCAAAGACCTGACAGAGATCCATGACGACCGACTCGTGGATTTTCTGCCACAAGTGAGCACGGAAGATCTGGATGAGCGAGATCTTAAGCGTTGGAATCTTGCCGTGCATGAAAATGCCAGTCAAATCCAATTGCACTTGGAAACCGACGTAGACGTTGGCTCTGTTGATGGTAGGAGACCACCACAAGGTAAAACGACGATTAGGGATTTGGTTGAGACCAGAGCGCTGGGCATTGGTAAGCTTCTTGTACTTCATAGACTCTTCGAAACCAGAGGCCTTCTCCCAAAAGAGACCCTCCCAAGTCGGGAAGTAGGTACCTGTAATTAAAATCTTATTTTAACTTAGGCATAGAAAAAATTTAAACAACTATTATTCAATTCATGGTTTTTAACGTATTGAAATGAAAACTTTGAATTTACCCTTGAAGAGTGTGTGTTCCAAGATGCCTTCAACACCTCCCAAAGCCTGGATCATGTCTGTCCGGTAGTTGTTGAGGTTCCAAAGTTTACCGTCGTGCCGCTGATGTGTCCACCAAAAGGGATTCTGTTTGAGAACCTGGTACTGTTTGAACTCGGTACGGACGCGCCAACCTTTGTCGTAAGCCAATGTGTGACGATCCTTCTGGAAGAGCGTGTTGATACGAGGGATACCACGATCCCAGCTGTCTTCCAAATCTTCAAGAGTCAAACGTCGGTTCTGAGCAGAGGCTTCCTGGCGTTTGAGGGCGTACTCGGCCCACACACGCTGAGAATCGATAAACTCAGCTTCCCACGGCTGCACGTATCGGTACAAATTGGGAATGAGTTGATCCTCGTCGTGGGACATACCCGAACGGAAGTGAGTGATACCGACATCCGTCTGCTTGGACCAACGCAAATCCGATTGCGGAATGAGGACGTGGCCCATTGAAAGCATTCCCAAACCACCCAACTCTTTGGGTGTATAAAAGACGACTGGAGGGAAACGGGAAGGCATTTTCGAGTTGAGACCAATCTTGATGCGCGTCTGGATCTTGTTCTCGCACTTGACCAGTAGATCCAGCAACTCTTGTGTGTTGACTACGGATTCACGGAAATACGTCATGAGACCGATGAGGGCCGTGTTCCACTTGTTGACAATCTTGGTGAAGGTGGTGGAGCCTGAAGCCATCAGAATCTGTCGGACCCTGTTGTGGAATTTCTGAAGGGATTCGTCATCCACCCGGAGGAAGCACTGCGCTGTCCTCTCTTTAGTGATCTCGTTCTGAAGGTTCCACACTCCGTCACGGTGAGTGAATTCTTCGTGAGTCATTCGACACTTAGGCAAGATTCGGCATTCAAACCCTGCCATGTTGAAGAGCAAATTGGGATTGTCCTACAAAAAAAGAAAAAAATTTACTTAAAACAACGATGATTAAAAATGTGAATTAAGAAATGAATAATAGTTACCTTAGAGTACACGCTAACAAAGCTTCCTTCCCATTGGATTGTGGAGACAGAGCGCGGCAACCGATTCTTGATATCCCAGAAAACGGCACGTCCCAAGTTCACATCATGCTTCATGAGACGCATGCGAGCATCTCTTGGCCAACATTTCTTATTGTTATAACCAACGATGTTTTCGTTATTCGGATCAGGATGTTCCGTCAAGTAACGCTGGATCAAGTCACGAGCTTCCTCGGCTGTGAACCGGAAATAGATGTGAACACGGTCGACGTATCGCGAGTACAACCGGATGGGATGCGCAATTTCAGTAGCCACATCTTGGAAGATGAGGAAATCATTGGGCATCTGTGGAGGTCCAGCCATTTCAGAAGCACGTTGGAGACCGAGGACGAGGAGATCCAGAACCAAGCCGAAATATTGGGCAACGAACGAGGCAAACTGAAGACCACGGATGATACCGTACGAGTTTGTGTGGTTCATGTCCTTATAATTGATGACTACGTTGTTCTTGGCCGTCATGTAATCGGCAATGTTGTGATCGACAATGAGGCGGAGCAGACGATTGAGAAGGGTTAAATCAATCTTCTCGTAAAGCTTCTCAAACTTGGTCTCAAGCATTACATTGCATTCTCCATCGGCAGTTTCCCAAACATCCTATATTTTATTGAAAAATCATTTCACTAAACGCTTAAAACATATGTGAGTTTAGAATAAATACCTGAAGGTTGTTGATACCCTGGCACCACTTGTACACCAGGAGAGGTGGGGGTTCGGCATCAGCTGGTTTGATCCACGGAGGGAAGAGGCGGCGCTTGTCAGCCTCGTACCATAGGTACTGATCCAAATAAGCGTCTGTGATCTTCTCCAGGGGCTCCACATCGTAGACTGGAATGAGGTGGCTGTAGAGATCCATGAACTCAATGCCAACTTCTTTGAAGGCTCGTTGGGTAAGCAAGTGACGCTTGATACGCGAGAGGGCTTCGTGAGGATTGTCGTAAGCTTGTTCAATAAGACCCAATTCTTCTCGCTGGCTCTGATTCAGCCGAGATTTGACCGAGTAGGCTTCTTTCAGTCGTTCCAGGGCAAGGATCAGCAGCTTGGTATCGTGCTTGTACGACAGCGGAGGGAACTGGATAGGTGCGAATCGGCGAGACTCGAGCCAGTGAACCGTGGTCGTGTAGATAGCGACGGCTTCTTCGGGAGAGATGTAAGGACCGTCCTTCAAATAGTTATGCTGACGCTCCTGTTCCGCCTTGAGATACAGACGAGTGAGTCGACCAAGATTTTTCTTACAGACGGTCTTGTCAACAGTGGCTCCACGACGGATACGCTCTCTGTTGTAGTGAGCCGTATTGGTCCACCAATCAGCCTTCATCTTCACGTAACGAAGAATCATGTTCTCGATAGGTGTCGGTAATCCGGGAACCTATAGAAAGGGGGAAAAATTCCCATTATTTTTCAGAGAAAGAAATAGAAAACAAAATCTATATGTAATTATTAATCTAGATTCTCAGTCGGTGCGTTGTCCCGCCGGAACCAGTCTAGCAATAAACGGCCAGCCCCAATTCCAGCGTCCGCTCAACATATGTGAACGATTTCATGACCCCTGCACAATTCATCACTACTTGTCTCTATCTACTTTTTTAATTGAACAGTTATAAAAGAAAAGAATCTTACCTTCCAGGGGATGTTGGCCTTCCAGCATCGCCAAGCTTCAGAGAGATGTTGGAGGATGGTACGAGCTTTATTCTGCTTGATTCCTTCCGGCATCATGTCCAAAATGTCGTGCATTACGGAAGCACGAAGCTCCAAATCGAAATGGGACTCGACACGCTGTTTCGTGACAGTCTTGGCGATACCCTTCGAGTGACGACCTTCGAACTGACGCGACAACAGGTTACCAAGCCAGCGCTCTAGAAGCGGAGTAATACCGCGGAGGAAGAAGAGCCACACTCTCCAACCAGGAGCCCAGATACCGCATCCTGGGCCCTTACCAACAGGTCCAGTGTTGAAGCGGTAATAAATGAGGTGCTTGAGATCCTTGCACATACGGATCTGCCTCATTAGTTTGTACTTGTAACGGTACATGCCAGTAAGCTGTCCAACGTGGGCAAAGATGTACTGGAGCCCATCGGCCAGCTGGAATGCGTCAACATTGTTCAGACGATACTGGACGTGGGAGTCGATGATGAGCTTTGTCAGACGCAAGATTTCACGACAGAGATGGAAAGCATTTCCGAAACGTGATTTCTTACGCTCCTTCGTCGTCAGGGTCTTGACTGGCTTCAAGTTGAAGTTGTAGTCCAAATGGAGATAGTTGAGGTTCTTTCGGTGGATCAAAAGGTTCAACATGTTCCATCCTTGACGACAAACCTAGAATAACGTAACAAAGACTACTTTAAAGCAATTATAAATGGTAAGTCCCGTGATATGGCTAAAATAACTACACTCGGTGTATATCGAAAAACACCACACAGATTAGAAATTTAGTTTTGGTCAGTGAGTGCATTGTCCCGCCGAGAATTAGCTAGCAAACGGCCAGCCCGATTCTCGACGTCCGCCCAACATTTTATAGGCGATTTCATGACCCCTGCACAACTCATCACTCAAAAACTTTATACAAAACACCGGACAAGATGGAAAGAAAAGTTAAATGGACATACTTGCAAGCCAACTTCAACCCAATCCAAAGTAGTCTGCTGAAAGAACTTTGTAGACTTGAACGAACGGAAGAGATAGCGCTTCCTCTGAGCCTTGGGTGGTCGGTGTTTGAGGGCGTTCAGTACGTAATACTTGAGAAGCTTCTGGTACGAGACGCGAACTTTTACGGGCTGACCAGGTGGACAATGCTCGCGGTACCAACTCTTGACCAAAGGTACGTCAAGGGCTCGACGAGTGAAACCAGAACGGCAGTTAAACGGTCTCGGAGCCCAGAGAAGAGCTATTCCGTTAGCTGTGTTGTCCGTATACAATGGCCATTCCTAAAATAAAATGTTTAGCTATGGCGGTGAAATAAGAAATCTGATTATTGAACTATATACCTGCAAAAGAGGGGCTACATATTCGGGCAGCTCAAACTCTTCACTATCATCAGGCAATAGGTCCTCTTCCGCTTGCTGGGCGGCAATGTTTTGCTCGGAACGGCGGTGAGAGATCGGATTGATCAGGGGGTCAAAGTAAAAAGCCGGTAGATCAGGATCCTCCGTCTTAATAAAGACCACATTTGGTGTATGATACCTGAGAATAAAATGATATTTTAGGGATGATAAATATTCATTTCCAACAATCGAGAATAAGGAAATAAGAGCAATCTCCCCATACAATCTAGGGCCGTCTCAGCCGCCAAATTCACATTTCTTAATGAAAAATTAGCGAATATCTCGGCCACATTAAAATGACAAGGAATGGAAGTACTCACCATGATAGATGGACGAAATTGGGCATGTTGTTGTAGAGGTAAGGGAAGGCGATGCGGTACTCGGTTCGCACCGGCTGCCGGATGATGATCTTGTTGATATCGTTGAACTCATTCCAATCTTCATCCTGTGTGTTTGCATCCTTAATCAGGGGCTCGAATTTCGGCCCACCAGGTATAGCCATATTAAGGGCCTTTGCTGTGAAGAATGACTTGAGGTCGAAGAGGTAGAAGTAGTTGTCATCTACCAAGTCCGTCAGGAGCTGATTAGCAAGCCTGTAGAGTGTTGCCAACTGTGGCATGGCTAACTGCCACTTCCGATAGGTAGATCCATTCACATGAGGACTGTCCAGCAGGGGTTTGCTGTCATACAACCAGCCAGCGACGGCCTTATCTTCATCAGAATCGAGCTCCATTTGAATAGCTTCTAGAGGTTCCACATCCAGGATGTTGTCAGCATAATCAAGGGGCGGCTCTTCGTCATCGAAAGGTGGGAAACGCATCCTTTTAAAGTGACGACGATCGCGCTTTTCACGACGCATCATGATCCACATGGTACCCCACTGAGCGATGTAGACTGGCTCGATCACCCAAGGAATCTCGTTGACGAAGCTGATTGCACCTGTTGAAATATATTATTAAGATTAATTTACCTTTTAATTTATGTTAATTTTTAACCTGTGATATGGTAGAGGACTTTAACGTCACGGATTTGCTCCCAAGGCATGGGCATATTCTCCAAGAGCTTGAGGATGGCGTGAGGCATATATTTGAGAGCGCCAAGGTAGACACGCTTGTCGTGTCTGAATTTTCGGTTGGTCATATCTCCGTGATCTCGGATGATCTTGCGGACGTGCTCTGGTGGCATGTCCTCTTTTTGCGAGTCGACGAACCCAAATTTTCTCTTTTCAGAATAGCGTTTCGTCTGAAGTTGCTGCCATTTACGAGCCTTGTCTTGCAACTTATCTTCAGTCATTTGCTCTTGCTTGGAGCTTGTGTTGAAGCTTGAACCAGGTGCTGGACCTGGTCCTAAAAAAATATAATGTAAAATTAGTATCAACGAATACTTTTACTCTACTTTAATTAATTAATATCAAATTTTAGGACAGTAAAAAATGCATCATAGAAAGTATCTAACCTTGTGTATGTTGTACTTGGGCTTGGACCTGGGCATGAGCTGCTTGAACAGCATGCATTTGGGCAGCCTGCATGTGAGCAGCAGCTTGAGCCTGGGCCTGAAACTGAGCGGCAGCAGCCATTTGAGCCTGCTGGGCTTGTTGCTGAGCTTGGGCCATGATGGCTGCACTGGCCCAGGGATTAGGAGGGACAGCTCCCGGGATGAAGAATGGTGGAATGCCAGACATTCTGTCGTGACTTTGGGGCTGTGGCCCTGAATGAAGAAAAAAAATTACTTTGTTTTATATTGGAAAAATGCTCTTGGCCTTCACATTATCAATGGCTTCACATGTGTGGGTATGAAAGAGAGAAGTGAAAATCCCAAGTGACACCAAATTAACGGCTTCCGATATGTATGGCAACGAAGTGAGGTAAAAAAAATTGAAAGAACATAATATTCTTACCACACAAAAGCTTGAAGAATTTCCTTAATAATTACAAATTAGTTTGTTCTATCAGCACGTTGTCTAGGTTTTATGTACGCAGGGTATACGAACCACTAACGAACAAATGTAAATGATGCCGGTGAGCGGCGACTTGTCAAAAGCTTAGTTGCCAGATTGAAAACAAATTTTAGAGATGCGAGGTTCACTTAAATAAAATAAACGGCAACAGTGTTTTCTCCGTGTTTACAATTTACAATTTTATATCATTGGTTGCACCATGCTTGTTGGGTGTAGACTGGGTAGTATACTAGTTATCAATTTTCACTCATTTTCCCTGTCCAATTGCACAATAGCAGTTTCTGATGCGATCGTTCAATACTTCGTTTAATATAAAGGTACTGTCTAATTATCCGTAAGGTTAACGATAATGAAATCGCCAACGCAAATAAATCAGTAGTACCTAACGTCAGATTAAAAGTCACGTCGATCTCCAAATTTGAATGACTCTCGACATGACAGATGAAATTTTTATGTTTCTTTTTTTTTTTAACTGCAGAAACATCATCTTTGTTATTATGTCCTGCCAAGAAGCAGGAGAAACTTTAAATCTCCCACCAGGCTCCTCAAACATCAGGGATGATATAGCAGCTAAACAACTCAAGTTTTTTCAGCTCCTACTATGGAAGAACTTACATTACCTCACTGGTACAGAGATGGACATTCCCTTGCTGAGCACCTCTGCACTCTCTCAGTTGGCAGTCAGTCCAATCATCCAATATGGATCCCCTCCCCCTGAACCATTATCTCCATCCACCCCATCAGCAAAAGATCTCCAGCCTTTAAACAGTTTGTTTGAAGAATTCATCAGTAAGGGTGGACCATCCATACTCTCAAACTATTTGCTGACACACAGTAGCTCGAAAGATTCGGGCAAGGAGATGGCTGGAATCCTTACGCCCTCTTCGTTCACATCGCCAAAGCGTAGGCGGACGGGTCACCTCATTTCAGGATCGGCTGTAGATATTAAATCTATCCCATCTCACAGTTTGGCCGCCTTGAATATCTTCTTCGGTATACCTTTATTTGCCAAAATTGCCCTGCAAGATCAACGTAGAGCTGCGATGCTTTTGCGATTTGCTCTCAGTGTCTCTGACGACGAACATGGAGGTAGTGGTCTATTTAATAATTTGTATACAATGTTATTCTTTCTTAAATTGACTTGTAATTGTTTATAAGGCAACACATTGAGCGCAGTGGATGCAGAGCTTCTGCCGTCCCTTCCGTTTGTGCTCTTCCAGAGCGTCTTGGAAAATCATCCACCAAATACTCGAGAAGGAGCGGATCTTCGTCAGCAAGCTGTGGACAAGGGCGCACTCCAATTCCTGCTAGCTCTCTTGGCAGTCTTTACGCAACAGGTCAACTCGGTGACCATCAATATCAAACGCAAGTTTTATTAACATTTTAAAATTGTCTATGAACCTTGATTATTCCTATTTATTTTACAGCATTTGATATTGAGGTTGTGGTGGGATCCCCTGGTAACCAGCCGGCTATAGACACCTCAACCAAACCACCCTCTTCCCAGCAGCAGTTCTGGGCAAAAGGCACTGGTTATGGATCAGGATCGACCACTCCAAGCTGGGATGCTGACGAAGCCATACAGCGTCAAAGATACCTTGAAGAGCAAGCTGTATGTCTGTTACGGACATTGGCCGCTTTCATTCATCCCAGTTGCTCTCTGGTTTCATTAACCAACCCGGTCCTTCTTCCGGCGGATTTGATGGGTGTCATCCAGTCATCCCACTTAATCCCTGCTATCTGTTCTTATTTGCGGAACGATTCAAGTAACTATATTTTTTAAATGTTTAATATAAAAATTAATTAATAGTTTAAATTCTTTTTTCGTCTTTTTAGTGATGTTCGTATCTGGGCACATTCCCGTTTACAAAGCCATTTTCCACCTCTTGCGTGCTATTGCTGGCTGCTCTATAGTATCGTCACTATTAGTCCCACCACTTTCCAATCGGTCGGGTTCCTCTTCCGAAAGCCAGTCCATCTTTTGGCTGCTCCTCAAGTTGAGAAATTACATTCCGAGATACGCAGCTCCGTATGAAATCAACTCAGTTACACTTATTCAATAGCTGATTTCTCTTCAACGTACACTTTAGGTCTGAATGCAAAGCTAAAGTGGACGATCCTTCTGATCGAGAAGAGATCGCTGAACTATCCGAAGATCTTTGCACCACTTGGAGTATCGTTAAGACAGTGGTCATCTCTGATTATCATCCCTCTTGGGCCATCCAGACTCCCAATCCATCTCAATCTCCCGACAAGCTCTACTGCGATATGATAAAGCCATTTTTATTCGATTCATACGCAATCCTAATCGAATCCAGCGCGATCGATGGTGCTTCGGTGAGCAGCGGTCACTTCACGGTGGCATACCACTTTGAGAATGTCGTTCGTCAGGCAGGTGGCCGATGCCATCCGAACAGGATGAAGCGCCTCGCTCAAGAGGTTGCCACTCTCAAAACATCTCTTCCTTTAGCAGCCAGCTCTTCCATTTTTGTCCGGTGTGATACGGATCGAGTGGACATCATGAAAGTGCTTATTACGGGCCCGGCTGACACGCCCTACTCCAATGGATGCTTTGAATTCGATGTCTACTTCCCACCGGATTATCCGCAATCTCCGATGAAAGTCCATTTTGTTACTACAGGTCGCCAAAGTGTCCGCTTCAATCCCAACTTGTACATGGATGGAAAAGTGTGCCTCTCTGTCCTCAACACTTGGACAGGGCAACCAGAAGAAATGTGGAATTCGCACACATCGTCGCTTCTCCAAGTGCTGATATCCATTCAGTCATTGATCCTGGTCTCGGAGCCGTATTTTAACGAGCCTGGATTGGAGAGATCCCGCGGGACACCTTCGGGAGACGAGCGTTCGCGAGACTATGACGCCAACATCCGCCAAGCCACTGTCAATTGGGCCATGTTGCAACAAATCAAGAATCCTTCTCCTTGTTTCAAAGAGGTAATGGTTAAATAAACTCATCAAACTAAATATAATTTCTCTATATCTATAATCTCTCTAAATAATTATACAATTCAAAATATAATCGTAATAATATAATAACTTGGACCGCAGGTGATACAAACACATTTCTTGCTTAAACGGAAAGAGATAGAGAAGCAGTGTGAAGACTGGATCTCCGATATGGAGAAGGATCCCAAAGGATCTAGTTCTGTTTCCACGGGGCTCACATCTTTGAAGGTATACAAGAGAGTTAATTTGAGTCAACGGTATGACTACAGTAAATTTGCTTTTTCAGGTATATTACGGCCTGCTGAAGGACGAACTAGCGCGCCTCAGTCCTCCAGTACCGTCAGCTGCAACGAGTTCTGACGACGAACTCAACAAACTAGCGGCGGAAGGATTGCATTCCGAAGCTTGCGATGACGCAGAGCTATCCGACGAATTCCTTTACGACGAGTATTCCGAGGATGAGGATGAGGAAGACGTTGAGGAAGAAGACATTTCTGAGGATGTTTTGAATCCTGAAAATGAGGATGAAGAAGAGACCAAAATAAACAACAAAAAAGAGACGATCAAGTCTGATAAATGATTTTCACTCCGATTACCCGTGACGTGTGGACAAGAGGAAGGGGGGAAATAATTATATAATCTAGAAATGTCAACTGCCGTGTCGATTTGATATTTGAATAATTTGCTATCGTCATAAAATCTTTTCCGCAACTTGTCGAAGTCTTACTGAAAGTGCCTGGTTGACAATTGTCAAGTTGCGAAATTTTTGCGAAAATAACGACAACGGTGTATTTTCCAGTGTTTATGCTTTAAGTTTTCTGCTACTCGCTCAACCTCTGTTAGTTGTTACGGCTGTCACGGGTGTCACCTTGAATTCGGTTGTTTTCCCATTACAATCGCTCAATTATAACCATTATAAATTTGTGATGTATTCGTGTGATCGATCATTTGAATATTAATTCACGTTGATTTTGTTGCTTGTTTGCTCATTAGTTAGACAATAAAATACATACATCACCTTGCAGAGAATATGGAAGTAAGAAGTAAATTGTTAAGTATAGTGAAAATGTGTCTTATCATGTTTTAAGTAAACTTCTTATAACACATAATGCTTGCCACTTTCAATCCATATAACATGTTGAACATTTTCCCTAGGTCCTTGCTTATAAATTGATAGAACAACTACTTGAAGAGCTGTCAAAAGACAATGCAATTGCAGTGTCGATCCAGGGTCCTATCAAAGATTCTGCTACTGTAGCTTTTCCAACCTTTCTTGGTGGTGTTTGTATGGGACCAGCAGGAGCTGTATTAGGTGACTAACTTATTTGTATATTTATTCTTACAGTTTAAGTAGAGTTATTAGGCTTTCATGATAAGGCTCTGCTATAATTTATTTCACATCAACCAGCAGGAACTACAATGATTGTAAAGTTAATACTGTAAAAAGTAAATATTTAAAATTTTAGTGAGTTAAATAGTTTTGAAAAGGTAGAATCAAATTAGATTAATTTATATTTCAAAATCTTGCTGTTAAAAAACAAAATAAGAATAATGTTCCGTGTTTTTCTTTCAGGAGCTTGCGTTGGAACAGGGCTTCTTGGAATTTCGAAAGCCTTAGGTTTCGGCAATTACAAGCCTTTGATGACAGTGCTACGGGAAGACTTGCACCAACGAGAGAGAGAAGAGCTGTATGAAAGATTGTGGGAAAAACTCCAGTCTTTCGTAACCTCCCCTTTGAACCAATCCTTTGCTTATTCTGTGATCACACAACTAAGTGCCGCTGTGCAAAGCGATTCAAACGCCATGCAAAATATTCGTAACGAAATCAGTGCTACCTTAAGGAAGAGGAACATGACCCTTCAATAAGTCTAATCATAACTGTGACTGCCTTATTAATAACTCTCTAGTTTCCTCATTTTAGGATCCACAATTTCGCACAAAGCCCCATGGTGATAATTCATGATACTACATTTTCCCCTGTATTAAATCAAATTTCCCGCTGTGCAGAGCTGAATTTTGTTATCACAAAAATAAATGTGTTTATCAAGATGATTGAAAAATAAATTTTCAAATGAGAAATGTTTCTCTTTTTCAGTTTGATTATGACAATCATTTTTTTTTTGTATTGGCTATGTATATTAATATGATGGGAAGCGGAAAACCCGTTAAAGTTTGAAAAGTAAACGCGCTTGCTTTTCGGATTGCTCAGTGCATTCTTCTAAAGTTCGTGCGTGACAATCAGTTTCTTAAGTTTTCCACCAGGTGCGTCTATTTACCTTTCGTAGCCGGGGGATATCAGGGAACTCCCCGAATCCCTTGCGTTATAACTTTGTAAGTGTTTCGTGTTTGTTCTTTTTCTGTTATCGCAATCATGCAAATTTGTTTCGTTTACAAAATCTGCTTATAAGAACCACTGAAAAAATTGATTACGTTCGGTTTTAGTCCAACTTCCAGGAGAAACAGTAGCTTCTGAATAGTGAATACTATAGTCAAATCCAGTAATAATTTTACACAATTTGTGACAATCATTCATATCAGTTAGTGGTATTGAGACATAATTTAAAGCATATTAGGTATACAGTTAATTCTAGAAATTTCATTCTCTTTAATTATCCAGGTAAAATCTTTTCCAGAAATGGTTGATGAATTTGAACTTTATGAAGCTGATGCAGTGCTCCTGCAGGAACTGCAATCATTCTTGAATGTACCTAAAAAGAGGGTGCTGGATTCCATCCATCTGGTAGAAGAGCACATGGAATGGTATGACCATGCAGCTGCTGCATTCCTCCTCTATGACAATCCCACTCTGGCATTTCAAAAGATTCAAGCTCTCTGTGAGAATTACAAGCAGAAGAACAAGGATTGGCGTAAGATTGTCTTCAGCCCACTCTTTGAACCCAACAAAGCTGATGTTGATGGGGATACTCTATGGATGAAACTGGTTGAAGTTCTTTATTTGCTCAAACAATTTAAAATATTGAGTGAATTAGATGTTGCACAATCCCGCGACACGCTCCTGAATCCATTACGTCGCAAACTGTTTACCATTATTGATGACCAATCGGTAGAGGATGGGAAAGAGTTAGTCAAGTTTGTCAACTCTAAGATATCCGTGAGTGAGAGTACGGATCCTGATTGGTGCCTTGAATTACACTTCTTACATTGGATTGCAAACTGCAAGATTTCTGAAGAAGAATTGGTTAAACTTTTAGCTGACCGTTCTCGGGAAAAATTTGATCCCGTCTCCATAAAAGAGCCCGCTAAATCATTTTCAACCAAATTCAACATTAAAAAAGGCCTCTGCATCATCATTAACCAAATGAATTTTACTTCACCTCCCGGAGATTTCACAGTATTATTTAAACTTTTTTTTTTAACCCGTTCATTATCAACAAAATATTGTACATAGGAAGCTAACCCAAATTTAACTTTCCGATACGGATCGGAAGTGGACCGGGACAAAATTGCGGACACTTTCAAAATGTTGCGTCACGAAATAAGATTCTATTCCGATTTGAAGTACAACCAGTTTTTAGATACTTTATCACGAATTGCATCCGAACCAGATATTGAACGTTTTGATGGCCTTGTTGTATGCATCTTATCGCACGGCGAAAGAGACTGCGTGTTTTCTGCTGATTCGATCCCGATCCCTCTTGACCTAATAAAGAGTAAATTTGATGCACGTCACTGCCCTGCAATGAAAACTAAGCCAAAACTCTTTTTTCTCCAAGCATGTCAAGGACAGGAGAATCAGTGTATGTGCATTCTGTATTTTCACAACTCTTTTAAAGACTCTTAATTTTTATAAAATTGAATTTTTCAGCTCAAGTGGAGATGGTTGAATATGAAAGAGATGGAAGCCTTCCTGCCCATAGCAATTTTTTCGAAGCTTGGGCAACTGTTCCAGGGTTTTCATCTTATCGGTCCACCTTTAGAGGTTTTTCCTTTTTTTTACTTTTTAAACAAGTGGAGTGAAAATTATCTCATCAGATTTTTCGGGAAAAAGGTGCGGTGTTTATCCATGAACTGTGTGCTGTTCTTCAAAAGGACGGACACAAGGAGAGCCTTCTCGATCTGATGACGAATGTAAATCAGAGAGTTGCTAACTGGGAGTGCGGAAATGGAGTGCACAAGCGCAAACAAATTTGCAACACGACTTACTGTCTAACTAGTAAAAACAATATGAAATTATATTATTTTTTTAATAAACAAAAATAATTATTATTTACAGAGGGAGTCCAATTCCAACGTTCCGATGAAGACCAATTCGTCAAAGCAATAATCGATCAAGTGGAGAGAGAAATACTTACAGAAGTGATCCAATTGGCTGCTTGTCGATTGTATCGTTCGGACCGACTGAACGTTCGAAGGATTATCAATACCTGGGAACACCGCTAATAAGAAGACTTAATCTTCAACTATTCAATTGAAAACAACTAACCCTGTGTTACTTGATTGTGCCTTATTATCATCATTCCGTACTATTTCGATTCATGATTTCGCTTCGGAATTCCGACCTTGCGTTTTTTCCATTTCCCAGTGATTTTCAAAATTAATTATATGCTAACGATGTGTACCTATTTTATAAGGATTTTTTCATTATTAAATTGTTGATCAACATACACTCTTTTTGTTCTTTTGTCATGCGCATTTAACGATTTGTGAGCGCGAGTGCGCGCGAGTAGAATTGTCGAAATAGGGTTGTATTGACCGTGGTTTAAGTATTGTATTTTTGCATATAAAATAGATAGAGAGAGAGACAGGAGAGCTATCTACGATTTTATTTTAAAATAATATCAGTGAGACCTGGTGGAGGGTGGACGAAAGTGGGTAAAACATCAGTACATAAATAACGATGAAAAAGAACTAATAATATATGACTGGGGGGGGGGGGATATAAAAAAATCAAATAAGGAATTAGCAATTGAGGGAAAATATCTATGTCTATACATCTATATATCTTATGTCTAAAGTCTAGACTTCTTTAATTCTTTTTAATGCTCTGCGGCCAGCTTTGCGGTAAAAGAGTTCATAATAAGCTGGCAATGTTGTAGCACACTGAAATCAACAGCACGGGTCTGCAGACGACGAAAAAGTTAATTTCGTAATTTCGTGGGTGACCGGCCGACCGCTGAGCCCAGTGACGAAAGCTTATATTGATTGAGAAAATTTATAATTATTTCTAAAATGCTACGCTCCTTGGTAAGTTGATTAGAAAAGTAATAAGTACGATTTTATACTTTTTAATTATGACGTATCAATTTGATCAAATCAGGGCCAAGGGATTAACTATTCCCTAGTAAGGCAGTTCCATGCCAGCTCCGTTTGTTGTCGTGTCCAATCTGGCAGATACAAGATCACACCCAAGAAGGACAGGCCTTTGACTTACGAGATGGCTAACCCTCCATACTTAATTGCTCATAGAAAGTCATGGAACTCCTGGGACACAAGTATATAGTTTCTTTTTTTTACATCACACAGAATCAAGCAAGAAATGATTCATTTCTCCACATTTTCTAGCTAAATATAAATGCCATTTCATATAACCATTTTACAATGGTTTTACAGGTACACTACATGAAGGTCTTCGAGCGTCCGAGACGGCGATAGAAGACATATTTATCCGACGATTCATGAATGGAACGTGGCACGACCTATTCTGCTCTGAAATTATCATCAAGCGTCAGCACAATATAATCAGAATAGCGGGTCTAGTTCGTCAATCAACTCCGGCCAGGAAGATGTACTTTCTGATCGGCTACTCTGAAGAGTTGCTGAGTAATTGGCTTCAGTGTCCCGTCAAATTAGAGCTTCAAACCATCGAAAAGCGGGAACAGACCTATTTCAAATTTATTTGAATTTTTTCCTTTCCTTGTGAGCTGGTACTAGTTAAAAAATACAAAAGAAAAGTTCTTTCTACAGTAAATGTTAAGCAATTCATCATACAGCGTAATGTGTATTATGCACTTTATCTTTCCTTTTCTTTAAAATCATCTCTTTATCCAACAATCGAGAGGAGTGACATCTTTTTTTCGTGAGACATCAGACGGAGAATGGCAGAATACAGAGATTTGTAATATTTAAGAAAGTTGAACTCAAAAAGGAGGATCGATGGGAACAATAGTTTTTGGAGAGAGGAAGACGAGATGCACATTCGTTCAATTAATCCCGTCGACTTAAAGTCCAAACTAATCAAATATGCACTGCCGACGATCTACTATTTTTCCAGGGATAAAATTGTGTTTTTAAAAAACAGAAAACCAATGCTGGGGAGGAAGGATTTTAATACAAGTTGGATCGTCCGAATTGCTACATTTACAGCCAAATATATAAGACAAAATAAGTAGAAATAAAAATATTATGAACACAAGTCAATCAAGTCCAGAGGTTTTCTCAAAAAAACTTTGCTCCCAGGGATATACCTAAAGATTTGATTGTTGTTCTTTGACCTCTACTAACTCATTTTTAAAAGCCTGCTCTTTTTGTTCGGCAGCCTATTAGTAACCTGTTGTTTTGAAATTATTTTCAAGCGGGAAAGAGGGGAAAAAGGCCTATCCATTCGTGACGTAACTATCAGGATTTGTTGAGATCCGTTGACACGACATAGACATTATGAAATAGCAAAAGCGGGGTGATGTGAAGGGCCCGGAAGATGATGAGGGAATAAAAAAAAATTGCAACAAGCACATTAATTTTTCCAGTTTTTTTTCCTGTTCTCTTCCAAACGAAACACACGGGAGAAAAACAGAAACACACAACAACACGCAGACAAGCACGCATTGGAGGAGGGAAATGGGATTATTACATTTGATGATCTGATGGGAGTCAAATTAAATCGGTAATAGAAGAGATAGATTGAAAAAAAAGTTGGAAAGCATGCCATATATACCTCACCTAAATTGTAATATGATTTTGCTTCATTTGTTTGCAGGGAGAGAGATGGAAAAAAGGAGGTAAAGAAATGTAAAGGAAAAAAAGATTGCTAAAATAATAATTATTATAATAAATTGAAAATGGCGATAGAAAAGCCAAAATTATAATTGAAGTGGGTTGTAAAAAAGCGTATCGACGATTTCTATATCAATCAAGATTGAAAGGGGTCGTGTAAACTTGTGTGTACTGTATATGATTGAATAATAAACGATCGACAGATATTTATAGAGAAAGAGAAAGCGCACTCAAAAACAAAATATTTTCTTTTTTCGAGGAAGAAATCGAACGTGACCGTTGTAATTTTTTGTATAGTATCTGGGAGTATACTGGATAGAGGGCAAAATAAGAGGGTGTGGAAGAATGAATGAAATTTTTGTGTGTGTATGTCTGAGGTCAATCGAGTCAGGTCAAATGTAGATGGAGCGTATTTTTTCTTCGTAATATACCCACTTTTCACTGTCTGAAAAAGAAAGGATTCGGAGGGAGCTACCGCCTAGGAATGAACCCGTTGGAGCCCAAACCCGTATAGGACGGCGACATCTCGAGCTCCACCAGCAGCGAGAAATGATCTACAATTCAAAATGAAAAGATTAGAAAATCATTTTAAAATGAAAAGATAAAAGCCTATCAACAAATACCTGAGGGGATATCACGGTGGGGGCAACCGAGGACTTTATTTTCCCGGAACCATTCAGAGTCGACGGGTCCAAGAAGTCCTAGCGGGACCATCGTATTCCTGCTGTAGAAGATGTAGTCTATGAGACCCTTGAAATCGTACGTGTAGTTCGAGTAGGGCATGACATCCGTAGAATAGGCCGTTGCAAGCCGGAACGGGTGTGTAAACTCGTTACTCTTCTCAGAGAAAGGAGCAATCTTTTGTAGACAAGATTTGTAGCCCAGCTCCTTGTAGTCAGGATGATTTGCAGCGATCCGCGAGGATCCCAGGAACTCGACAACTCCAGAGTCTGGTAAAGAGTTGAAATCTCCACAAAGGAGAAGCTGCGTGTGGGAAGGATCCCCTTTATTATGCCCTGGTCGGAAAGAGTGACCCACGGCGTCTTGCGTCAATTGCTTTAGCTGTGTAATTAAATAGTTTTTAAAATGCTATCATTAACTTAAATGAAGAGGTTATACCTCGTTCATAAGCATCATTGTCTGAACGAGCTTGACGTCGCAATACTGGGGATCCCAGTGGATGTGCGCCGTGCACACCAAAAGTGGTTGATGGATCTGTGAAGGATCCGGTCGGATACCTAAAAGATCAAATAAAATTAGAATTAAATAAAATTAGAAAGGAAGATTTGTAACTGACCATTGCTCCAAGCAGCCTCTTTGGTTTCAAGTAAAGCGGCCAGTCCGATATTATCCTTGGTCATGACACGATTGAGCATGTCATCCGAGCCCTCTGCATTTGCCAGTGCTAGCTGATTAAACTCGATCAGATGATCGTATACCAGCGAGAACCTTTTGAATGTAATTATAATTATTTTTTAAACTCTTTAAGACACGATTAAAGATGTAAAATACTTTGCTGTCCGGTAAAAGATGGCGCAACCGTCAACGTAGCGCCGATCACTCTCTGCCATTGTTTTGGCTCGTGATTTCGGCGAGAAGATGCCGTCATAGCCGTCCCTTTTCAATTCGGGTAGAAAGTAGTTGTAAAATTGCTCAGTCTCCACTTCCTAAAAATGCAGAAATAAATATAATGTAAGAATAGTTTTGATAATGCAACCAGGATCCAAAAGTTTTAACCTTGGATATTTGTACAATGTACATACATGGGCATTTTGTTTTCTAGGCTCTTTAAACTGTTCTAGTTCTAAACGGTACCGTGAGTCAATAACAGCTCGGATAATGAGAGAAAGAAAATAAAGCCACCTGTGCAAACAGTTAAGATCCGAATCTCACATTTGTTTTAAAAAACAACAAATGGAACCAACAGACACAATTCCTTTTGCTGAATCATAGTCAGAGCCCGTTAACCCAATTTAAATAATACTTTATACGATGTATTTAATAGATAAACTCTTTTTTTTTTCCAAGTTGCAATCTGTATAAGGATCTCTCGCTTTAGAACCTTACGAAATAACTTGATTCGAGAAAAAAGATATTAAGAGTTCCAACATAATGGCTTTCACTTGAATAGAAAAAGTTGACAATCCAGATGTTAAGACGGCGTAAATGCGTTACCAAAAGAAAAAGAAACAAGCAGCCGTGACGCAAGTAGGGCACAGTAGAGAAAGAGAATCTACTGCAAAAGAATCCCCTATATAGTCCCCATTCTCCCATAAAAAATCCAATAGAAAAATAGGGTTTTAGTCTAGTCATTCTTTCGGAAAAGATTGTGGCCGTCGCCTTGATCCATTCACTATACAAATTCACTAAAGATAAATAAACAAACAACCAAGAAATTGCAATTCAATGGCCGATTGTTATTCAATCCATGAAAGAAAGTGGGACAATATTTGCCGGACCACATGCTCACTCAACGAAGATGCACCTTCGATAAGAAGTGGTGCATAAGATATGAAAAAAATATATATATCTTTTTCCCTCTCTAATTTCTTGTGAAATCATTGCTAATAAATTGCCAAAAAGGAAATCCAAAATAAGAGAAAATTATGTAGGGCACCTGAAGACTAATAATGTCAGCAGAATAGTGTCGAATCTCTTCAAGGATGCTCTTGCGCCTATATTCCCATTTGAGGACCCAACTGGGACAGTAGCCGTACATTTGGCGGGTCGCATATTTGTCGCACAGAACGTTGTAGCACATCACCGTGAAAATACCTGATTTTTAAAAAAATACATGAATATTAATTATCGGTCGATGACCTGAGTTTAAGAACTAAAACAACTTACATGTCGGCCGAGTTCGGTCGGGGTGACCCAACGGGATCCAAGGCCTCATGGGCGGCAGAGGTGCCGTGACTGTTCAAAAATAATAAAAGAGAAACAGTTAGAGAAAAGAACACATACATATACTGTATGTACGTCACGAAACGTCCCTACAAAACCCTTAGAAAAATAAAACATAAAAAAAGAGAGGATTAATAGTCGATTGGAAACCGTAATTCCGTGAGCACCATTAAAAAATAACAGGAATTAAACATGCATATACGGTTTATGCTCTCATTAACTTTCAGCCAATTTTGTATGTGTGTATTATGTAACGCTGGATAGTTAAATCGACCGTGAATATATCATTAGTTATGGATATTCAAAATGCAGGAATGTTCCATTCACATCCGCTATGCAAAATAAAGTCTTCAAAGCATTTAAAATAGCCGATTCAGCTGATTAAGTAGATGGATACTTCCAATGCGACTCATTCCCGGATGTATTTCTAAGTTTGGAGGAGAAGCAATTTCCATATCAACCAAATATGGGAGAAGTTGAAATAGCACGCGTAATTGAAAGAAAAAGACGGCGAGAAATGAGAAGTACCGTATTAGTGCCTGCATAGCTTCATAAAATACAATGTTGCATAAGAGTTATGGGGAAAGAAATATGATTGCGACGTACGAGTAGAACTGCAATAAGTCATAGAAGCAACAAAAAAAGAAAAATGATTTATCGATTTTATTATTTCCAAATTGAAAGTTGGAAAACTTTTTATTTTATTTTTAATTCAATCATTCCCAGTAGAGGAAAAGGATGCAATTTTGAAAAATTTCCCAAAAACTTTCACCATCATCACATCTACGAAAAGAGAAAGCTCGAATAATTGGCGATGTTTTAATTTAGCGGGGACAGGAACAGTTGTGACAAATATCGCACACGCACAGCGTCCTGGATACGGAGCCGCGCACAAGTAAATTTTTAAAATAAATAGGTCAACTCTAAAAGAAATAGAAAAAAACGTGAACAAGCAAATGCCAGCTGCAGAAACAACGTGACTCACATAATTGGTACTGCTCTACATGCACTCATCTGTGTAAAAAATATTTTCAATTCCAATTGGAAAATTTTCATCATTTTCAATAACCTGTTGCTTTCGCGGCGAATCTTTTGGTATGCAAAAAAATACAAATGATAAAAGAGGAAACCGTCGAGTAATCCAGTTATAATATTCAAATTATAATTCTAAACAGCAGTTTGTCGCATAGAGACAAATATAATGAACCCCAACCCCATTTTTTTAAGGCGAAAACCGCACGAAAGCTCATGTCAGTGGCATCCCTGCTTCATTAGTTTTATGTAAAACCTATCATCGAATAACTGTAAAAACATTAACACACTCCTTTGTCTCCTTTTACGTAAAATGTAGCAAGTGAAAACTTGTCTGTTTTCATATTTTTCTAATCAACTTTGAGCAAATCAGGATTTTTTTCGGTTACGGTACAGTTATATTAGCTGATTGTTATGCTATTAACCCGTTCCTTTTCTCAGAGAAGGGCATCCTCATAATAAAAGAACGGTGTGTGTGAGCAAAGTATGGGCGTGAGTTATTAGTCATTACAGGCGTGCGAGAGAAAGAGATAGAAGCATGTTCGACATAACGGGTTACAAGGGTACCAGGTCTCTTCTTTTTTTTCTTAAAAAATACGAATAGCAATCCCTACTGGAAATCACCGTTAGGCTGAGGCTCCCTCCTTTGACCTTTGAATCATCACGAAAAAATGAGAAACATATGATGCATCGCCTAACATGTATTTTTGTTGTGTGGCCTCCTTTCCACCCCCAAAAAAATATTACGTCAACCCCTCCTAACGGAACTTTTTTCAAAATCGTTCTCACGAGTATATAAGGGGTGCCGTATACTAAATACATCCCTTTTAGAAAGAAAGAAAATTATGCCCCGACTACGGTAATACAGTAGGAATTTTATTTCTAGGGATTTTTCTTTGGTAGGCGACCTAAACAGCAGCTCGACCTCCTTTACGCGCGTTCAGACCGTTGGCTTGATGCGCGTGCGTGAGCTGAGCCCCTTCCAGAAGAGAAGCTATAGCGACGGGTAACGGGGCGAAGTGATTACCGTTAGGTTACAGCGACGTGTATGTGTTTTTCTTTCTTAAAAAAAAAAAAGGCTGTTTACGTATGTCATCCTAACAGCTCTAACTATCAAATCGCATTCATCGCCAATATGGCCTCAATCTGTACAATTGTTATGATTTTTTTCGTTATCACGAGCAAGCCACAATGTTTCAACTAGGATGGTGACCGGGATATCTTTCATCCGTGACACAGTCGTTCCACTGACCAACGTGTTTTTTTCTTCTTCCATCATTCAACTTCCTTTCATAAAAAATTTGCTTCTCTTGTCTGAAAAAAAAAAAATAGTGGTACACATCGCTCATCACGATTTAAAAAAGGAAAAAAGAGAAGAAAAGTAGGTCAAACTGAAACAAATAAGAAATCGATTGCTCGTGAGGTACACACGATGGTGGTAGCGCGGAGGCGACCCCGTTGGCACTCGAGCCGTTCGTTCCTAACGGGTACTACCCTGTGAATGACCCACAATCCGTACGCCACTTGCTCCTTGAGCGTCCACACGCGCGCCCTATCCTCCTTTGTCTCTAAGGCGAGAGAGAGGAGGAGCCCTCGATTCTTTCAGTGTTCCACATTTCGACTAGAACCGCAATAGGGCGGATAGAAGAAGAAGCAGCCCTTCGTCTTCTTCTGCTTCTTTTCCTAATATGTGAGCGTGAGAGGGGGTATCCGTTACAACGATGAGAAGAAAACGGTGGTTCTCGCCTTTACCTCCTGGATAGCTATACAGTAATCAAAACAGATTCTGTACCTCGTCAATGCCGTCACGAGCCGTTAACAGAAAACATGTGGATATAGTCAAGTGTGCATAGAGTAATTTTAACGAGTCTCTTTATTAAAACATCTTTTTTTCTTTCTTTTGGTAGTCAAGGAAAGAAGAGAGAAAACAAAAACAAAAAATAACTCTGGATGAGCACTAAAAAAAAAATATCCCCCAAAAAAACTAGGTCATCACAACTTCGCAACCGCACACACGAAAACAAAAGATCGAGTTACCATTACCAAATAAAGAGAGAGAGAGAAGATGGGAATGTAGGCTAGGAAGAAAGGAAAATATATAAAAATAAAAACAGCACCGCCCGGAACAGTAACCTTATTTCTTTGTCTCTATACAAAAAACAATTGGAAAACACATTCCTAAAACTAATTATTTCATTCATTTCGATGTCGGAATGTAAAGAGAGGGCGGCGGAGAAAAGAAACGGATCTCGATGTCGCGGTGACCGTTGAAGGGAGAAGCGATCAGCTGACTCGACACTTGCAATCCAGGGCCAGCGGACTGGCTGCTGCTGCCCATTCCTGCACCGGCCGCAATAGAGGACAGAGCGCCAGGAGTAGGTCGACGAATAACCTTCGCATCCGGCCAGCACGAAGCTGAAGACGAAGGCGAAGAAGACGACGAGGACCAAGTGGGTGACAAAGAATTCCAACTCGATTGAGACGCCGAAGACGAGCACCAAATGTCGTCATCCTGTTGAACGGGCCAGCTCAGCGGCGGAGGCGGAGGAATAGTCACATCTCTGCTGTTATTAGATGTTGAATCTATTCCAGTTATAGAGATTGAACTCTTAAACAGCTCGGTCAAAGGATCAACGTCCAGATCGTCATGTATTGCTGTTATGCAAGAAACCGGTCTTTGGTGATGATGAGCCGTTTTCTTCCTCCTCCTCGGTTTGATGATCCTTGGTAGACTCGATTCCGATCCACCGGAAGCCAATCCTTCATCGCTCGTAACGGAACAAGTATCACTACCACTGCTGGACGAAGAGCTATCCGGAAGGATAACAACGGATGAAGAGACCACAGACGCCTGTTTGACACTGTTCGGCACTGGAGGTGGGCAGCTCGGTTGAGGAACCGGCAATGGAGGCACAAATGGACGCCTCATCTGGGCGGGTTTCTTATTAGGTTGCTGGAATGGATGTCGAGGAACGCGGATGAGAGGCGCCCCCTGAAGATGACTCATCTGATGATGGTGATGAACCGGGTAGGCCGGTAGTGCCGGCAGATAGACATGCGGATGGTGATTATGATGGTGCCAATGTTTGTGACCCAATTGAGCTTTTGGGCCGGCAGGACCTCCTCCACCCCCGCTCGATTTACGGATGGAAGCCGCCATAGAAAGGAGCGGAGCTCCGGCCCAGTTCCTCGGATCATTCCCCGGCAATCCGACGGGATGAGCACCACCAGTGGTTGAGGCCACTTCGCCGCCCATCTGAGGCGATTCAGTCCGCGCGTGCTGCTGTTTATGTGAAGCCGATTTGGATGGCCGGATGGCCGTGGCGATGAGGCAAGAGCCCGTATATCGCTCCACGTCCACCGTCCCCATGGTTGCCGTTCACTTTTTAAAAAAATATTTATCCTCTTCAATTGACAGCCGAAAAATCGCTCACTGACAGAAAAAAAGAGGACACGGCCAAACGTGATGCGCTATTTTTATTTGTGTGGGGAACTGTGAGCGTCCGATCCCCACGGCGGCTAGACAACGACTGGTGAAATGAACGGTGCGCATCCCATTTTCTCCTGCTATAGAGCCACCTGTGTGCATTGGGGGAGCCCGTGCGTGCAGCCAAGAGGCGGCCTCAAAACGAACGAGATGGGTAGGAAGGCTGGCACTCTCCCCTATCATCATCACGGGGACCGGCTTCAGGCTATTGGGCACCTACTTCCTCGGCACTGGGCCGTCAAAACCTATTCCTGCCTTGGAAACAACCTCGATTCCAACATCATCTTGGCAATAACATTCAATTCCGGAAGATGAAGTTTGGAATAAAACGGGAGTTTCTTCAAAAGGGTATTGATTAAAGATTAGTAGAACGGTACTTCTCTATAAAAGGTGATAGGATTCTAAAACAAGTTTCGCGTATGAAACTTTCTCATCAAGTTTGTTTGAGTAAGCAAACCATATCGATTCAATCATCATGACAATAAGCATGATATAGAAAAATGATATTGCAAATATAACGGTATTTCTAAACGAGAATATTGATAAAAAATGTGAATAATGATACCTCTCTTTAAATCACAACAAGATGTTAAAACAAGTTTCAGATTAGGTTGTCTAGGCAACTTTGTGCCTCCAGAGTAGAATTTTCAAGAAAAATTATATTTCAAGGTGTGCTCTGATAATTCAGGTCATCAAAAGAGTTACTTAACGGAATCGTGCAATCACGTCCGTGTCAAAGAGGCCTGGAAAAAAAAAACACGCTTGACAACATCACCCTAGATTCATTCAACCGTTACAAAAGAACAAAAGGCCAATTGAACTTGGGAAGTAAGAAAAGACTGTACGGCCCCTTCATTCGTGTGCGCGTGACTTTGTAAAAATCTCACGATGACACAATTCGTGAATGGAAAAATCACCCAGTCAACTGGGCGAATCGTGATGTTTGCAAAATCCTGATTCAAATGAGACACAAAGTATTGCTGAGCGGACGAAATGATGAACCTCCTAAATAAGTCTTTTTTCTTTATTTAAAAAAAAAACTCGTTGTGAAAACTGGTTTCTGAACAAAACTCTTCGAAAACTTATAATATCAGCTATCAACTGGTTGTTATTGAATTCAAATACGCAAAAGGATGAGATCTAAAGATAGAGGATGCTACCGTCACATAACTATTGGGGACAGGGTAAAAGTTCAGATGATTTTCTGGTTTGACTACAGTTAATTTTTTCAACAGCATAATTTTTGTTTGGCCTTCCGGGATACCACAATTCATGATTACAAAAGCGTAGAATATTAAGTCTGAGATGTGTCATAAACCATAATGGGTTTTAAATGTTTAAATTATGATTATCATAAAAAAAATTCGTTTCGTTGAGAATATCGTATGAAAACAAATCCACGTGTCCACAAATC
Organism: Chydorus sphaericus; assembly: GCA_030141595.1. NCBI lineage: Eukaryota > Metazoa > Arthropoda > Branchiopoda > Diplostraca > Chydoridae > Chydorus > Chydorus sphaericus. The sequence goes on from CM057931.1 coordinate 4,177,100, forward strand.
CAAAAAAAAAAATGCGATAAAAACGGAAAATTACAAAACTTTTGACTTACTCGGTAAGTTGTCCAGCAGGTAAGATAGTATCTTATCGGTTCCATTAACCTCGCTGTGTAGAGTCATAACATCCGAGGAGAGAGGGTTACCCTTTAGTCCCAAAATCTGGAGCTTGAAGAGCTTCCCCATCTCGAAAGGTAGGGCACGGAGGAAGTTGTTGTGGAGGAGAAGTTCCCGAAGAGTCGTCAGCTCCCCAATCTCTGCGGGGAGATTACGAAGCTTGTTGCACGATAGGTCCAATTGTAACAGACACGTTAACCGACAGATTTCTGGCGGGATTCGTGTTAGATTGTTATCATTGAGATACAGTGATGTCAGGTGTTGCATCTTCCACAGGGCTGGACTCAGGTTGCGAATGGTGCCTGATAATGAGAGGAAGAAAGGGAAGCATTAAATAAAAATGCTTAGATGGCAAAATTTAAATGTGATTTCAACTGAAAATGTGCTTGTTGTGACAACCTTTGGAATCAACTTTAATTAGGTCACATTAATAGAGCCTTGATGCCTTGAAAAATTATGCAAGATGTAATTATTGTACAGACCTGTTATCTCAAGCTCCATCCACTGGGACTTCTTCCCGGCATTGACTTCCTCAACAGCCATGAATGTGTGTGACCGCCTCTGGTTGGTTGGCTCATATTTGTCTTTGTGGCGTGACATTTTACTAACTGCTGGGCACAAAAGAAAAGTGGGGTTAGCTTAAGTGAAAGTAGAGGGTGACACTCCAATTCCCTGGAAAGCCATGAAGTCATAAGGATTTGATTGCCATCAAGAGAAGAGAAGGACGCGGCGAATCAGAGGCAAAAGTGCTACAGCAGGCGTTATTACAAATAATGAAAAGAAATGTTCCTATTCTTTCTTTTTTTGTCTTCTTTGGCACTCAAAACTGCGTCTTTCGCGTAAACTTACAAGGCGAGCCAGGAAATTGAATCATGGTGTCTGTTCTTGTGGGGAATATATTTCAACAGGGACAAAATGTTGAAGCAGATTCTGGGTCTTTTTCTTCTCTCAAAGTGTCAAATGTCCTGAAACTAAACTGACGAGAGGGTGAAATATAACTTTCAATTGTAAACTTGCCGTCATTTAAAGAAACCAGACGCTTACGCCGTTTGGCAAAAACCAATTTTTTTCCGTCGTCTGAATAAAAGCAGCCTTAAAAAAAAGTGGACAATGGAATAATGACTATCGACATTTATATCGATACGTATCGCGTTTGGAAATTAAGTATCGATTAAAAAACTATTTTTTTATTTTTTCTTTTTCCCTTCTTTCAAGGCTTAGATAATAGTATTATTGTTGATTTAAAACATTTAATATTATTTAAGTATTATTTATATTGTTTTCAACGATTAATTACAGATTTTAAGACACTTTTCCAAGAAATAGATAGATTTTCTTTGCCATCTAGCGCTTAGCGAGCGAACTGCTATTCTACCAATTGCGCAACCCTGTAGTAGTGGTTGTGACCTTGTGATAAATTTAGGCTCAGATACAAAATATGGTTGTTTACTTTCTATATGCTATCTAGATTTGAGAAAAAGTAAGGTTTCTCTATTTATTGTTAAGTAGGGTTGAAGTTTTATTTCCATGGCTAATGACGTAGACAGTGATAAGAAGAATCCTTCAAATTCCGTGAAAACAAGCAAGGAGCGAAAAAATGAAATCAAGGAGAAACTAAATGTCAACAGAGACATTTCTGTTGCACCATTTTCCCTGCAAGGTTTTTTTCCGATTCATATCTTTTAATTATTTTAAATTTTCATTTGAGATATTCTATTTAGGCTCAATCCAAATACAGAATGCCAGCAATATTCATTTGGGGCATAGCTCAATAGTCTCAACTACTCCTTCTCCAAAAGTACTTTGTCCACCTGAGCCTACTTTTGAGCTCACTCCACAATTGAAAGGTATCTTCTTTATTCTATTGAATCTCACAATCAAAGAAAATACAATGTGATTGTTTGACCATTTTCAGCTTTGTTGGACTGTGAAGATCCTGTTACAACAGATCATCGTCTTGTAGTTTCTACTCAGGTGGGCTCAAATTGGAGATTCTTAGGAAAAGAGTTGGCTTCATTTTCCAACAGCCAGATGGATCAATTAGAAGAGCCTTTCAAAGCTAACATGCAGCCTTTTGATGAAGTGATCTATCAGATGCTCTTAAAATGGGAGGATCATTCCAAAATCCAACCCACTGTTGGTATGCTAGCCAAGGCTCTGCTGAATCTCAAAATGCATTCTGCCTTAATTGCCCTTGGAAAAGTTGAAACTCATCCTAACAAGTGATCCATATATCTTTTATACCCAATTTTCTAACATGAATTTAAGGTTTTTTGTTTTACACTTGTTTCTAATTAAATCTTTTATACATTAAGTAACATAGTATTGATTTCTTCAGTTTTTCTATTAACTACTCCAATTTAATTTTTTGTTATGAATCATTTTTTAAATAGATTCTCAGACAGTTTCTATATATTTTATTCGGCGTCTCTTACCACACAAATTTAGGAAACGTCATTGTAGATAAAATAGTGAAATGACAAAACTTACTTTAATAGAGTGCTGTAAAGTGGTTTTTGATTGGCTTGTCTCGATCACGACAAATCATTGCTTGCTATTGCGGACTGGCGCAGGGCAGCTCTGAAAACGTAATTTCTTAGGAGTTTAAATCATGAACTCGATTTTTTTAAGGGAGTAGGGACTTATATTTTTCAGTAAAGATTGTACGAGGCATAGCATTCGTTTGAGTCCAAAATAGTGATGGATAATATAACGTCTCCTTTGTTGGCGTAGAAATACTTAAAACTATCTTGATTATCGCCCTATTTATTCATAGCAAATGCGATGAAATTCTTTTGGTTATAGATTATTGAGACGCATTTACTACCGAAGATTCTGCAAATGGCTTCAGATGTCTGTTGAATTAACAAAGAAAATTAACCATACCCCAGAAAAAAAAATTCTCCCTTTATAAAAGTTATTAAGATTTACAAAGTTTAAATCCAAAAGATTTTGAAATTCAATCTTGATTGAATCTACGTGAAGATGTAAATCTTTATTCCTTAAAAACTTAGCTACGGATTGCAATTTCTACTGCGGTATTTAATTATATTTATCTTCAATTAATCATTTTTCCGTAACATAATTTAATCGTCTTACCAATACAGTCGCTGAAATCTCGATGGGAACTTTAAGAAGGAAGATGGCTGGTGACAATAGTGTTCGTTTCCATAGCTTTCCGTTGATATAAATCGTTGGCAATAAAAAAAAATTACAGTATTAGATGTATTAACGATTATAATATTAGATTAACTCTTTCCGTGCAGCTTTGTCTGCTAGAAATTTATTTCTTCATATAAATAATAAATGTACCTTATGCAATACCCTGAATATCTTTATAGGACAGCATAGGAGCCCTATAAGTGATTTTCTTTTGGTAGCGCTTTTTTCCAAATAACTTTATATGATTGGAATCGTTTGTTTTTTTTCGTTTTTTTTTTTTAAATTAGACAAGTATATAGGGCCTGTGTATAAGGGAATAGGCAGGAAGAATTATTGGTTACCATACTGAATTGGTATCTTTACTCATAAAATACGCCTATTATATGTGTACGCTAGATATTAAGGCGTGTCGGTAAATTGATTTTTTCACATGTCAACCTTCAGTTCAGATTCGCTTTTTAATAGCCATTTACGTAAGTATGCTCAATGTATAGGCCTCGTTACAGAAAGTCGGAAATATTGTTTAAAAAATCAAAATAACTTTGACCAAATACCTATTAAGTTTAAATATTTTATTTCTGAATGATAGAATTTGGTTCGTGTTTAGGGGATCAACGCTCCAAGCATATTCAATGGCCAATAATTGTTATTAAAAACTCTTCTTCCCTGTGTTTCTTCACAGCGAGAACAGGTCGCAGCCGCGAAAATTAAAACTTCATTGACCTTTAGAGCACCCCTTTAAAAATAATAGTAATAATAATAGCGATAAAAAGGAATAAAATAACACATTTTTTACATTTCTCAAAAGAGCTTCAGTTAGGCACATGGACCTTTTCGTCCCTTGGTAATAGCGGTTCACGTAATTCTGCCCCCGAAATTGGTTATTCGGTTCTGCCAGCAACACGTTATATCCGTTGATCCACCCATACAAGAAAGATTCCACAAGAACTATAAAAAAAAATTGGTTTATAAGCATCTTACATCTCCTTTGATTTAATGCTAAATAATTTAGTATAATACGTTTATTTAATGCTGGATCTCCATAGATAGTTTGATTGAAAATGAGAACGGGAGGAACGGGCATGTGACGCACTAAGCATCCTTCAAGATAGCGAGTCGTTCTTGCCTTCTCCATTTGGGTTAAAGACGAGTTCCTGACGATTCCGTCCCTCATGAAACCCATCAATAGCTTCTTCCTTTGGGTCACAACCTATTTTTTTAGACCATAATAATGCCTGATAAAATGAGGTCACACACAATTGAAAATACTTACTGGAGCCGTAATGTTGGAAGCACAAAGTTCTACAATCTTTAGAAATATATTGAATAAAACAAATTACGATAATACATGATGGTGATGTATGATAAATCTTACAAATTGTTTTTGGAAAAATGGCAAATTACGGCTGAAGTTGAAGTACGCGTATTCATATTCGCAGAGCTTAAAAATAGCACTCATATTTTGGTTGATACTCGGCTGATTAGTGATGCACTTCATCTTTGATTTATAATATTGAAAGTAACTACTGTTTTTAAGATATTAAACATAGTTTTGTAATCATACCTTGTCGACTGCAGATTGACCATTTACCAAGTTCTTAGAACGCGAGACCCCTATGAAAAAGTTAATTTAATTAAGAGTTACCGATTTATTATTATGTTCATTCATTCAAATGAAATTGAATTGCCCACGTACCTGACCGATTGAGTGATTGGACCAGTTGGACGACACTATTCAACATTGTTACATAAGTTGGATGAAGTGTTAAAGACGAGTTCGCCTGCGTCATATATTGAATGAAATATTTTTAATTTCTGTTGCATTTTTTTAAGCTCTTCCCGAGTGATTTAAAAAATAAAAGTAGTGACCAAACACGACAGGCACATTCTATATTAGTTTACCCCAAATGCCGCAAAACTTAAGTTTTAATAATGGATTTATATATTGGTTACGTACAGGACTCGTTGTAACATTCAAGCGACTGGGAATGTAGCCGCAAATGTATTTGTTGGTAAGTTTAGGATCTGTTATTTCAACAGGCTGAGAATCGGGAGGCATCCGTCTGCTATAGCAAGTGCTGTTAAAGTAAACAAAGTGAGTACATGCGGTAATGTTCCAGCAGTTTGGACCGCAAGAGTTAGGCGTCTGACTCGTTCCGAGGTCCATCATGCCGACGCTGTTCTTCACGATGGGGAAGTCGCAGCCGTGCCGCCACACGGCATTGCCGGCCACCGTCCAGTTACCAGGTAGAGCCGCAATAGTTTGCTGAGCTTTCGTAACGCTAATCAGTGCGGAAGCCATCAATAATGAGTACATAAAAATCCTTCCGGACAGCATCATAATTCCCAAATCCTATTAATATTAAAAAAAAAATTATATTCATGATGTCTAATCTATAGAAATATTAAATAATTAAGTTAAATGGTTTTATGGAAAAAATCAAGAACCAATTAAATCGCGAGAAACGGCGAGAACGGTCAATAACGGAATGTAAAAAATCTTTCTATGCGTATAGGGCTATACTATATGTAAATATATCGAGGATTATTCAAAAGGATTTGAATTAGATAGTCTAATAATTCTTGAACGTCAATCTAGATTGAATTAAAATACTTATTCAAAGCTCTTCCTCAATACAGTTTTATCACAAAGAGATAGGATATTTCTTTTATTTATTGTGTAACAGATTTTCTTTGTTAGTATGTCTCATTATTTTGTGCAAAAGAATAGGAGAATTCAAACAGCCAGGAAGTGATACATTGAATAATATCATGGGATTTTGTTTTCTATGACGTATAAATCATTTCATTCGAGCGACAGAGCTTCCTACATATTGGATAATACCTCGGGGGAACTGTCTATGCAAATAAAGTGACCTTCAGAGTACCCATAGGTTCGAATACTTTAGGCAGATTCAAGCGTTAAATCAAATACATTAATTTGACCGTTCATGATGAGGAAAAAATCAGCAGAAGTATTACAGGTTTAAAATAATAGTTACATACATGCATGCATTTTAATCAGCAAACGACAGAGCAGAAATTTGAACCGTAATTTATTCGACCAATCCTTTGAAAAAAAAGGAAGAAGAATATTTTGACATTCATTTATAGCCTACTTTAGTGTGCGGCAATCAACATTTAACCTTGAAATTCTCTATTTGGCATCGTCAAGGTCTCTAGCTCACATAACATGTTACGCGGATGCAAAATGGCACAATCGCCACTTAACACGATCACGTGCATCGTTTCTTTTAAATAAAACAAAATGACTATTGCTTACTTTTTTTTGCAAAGTCTGCCGATGTATAAATACCGGCGAGCTTTCTTGTTGAAGGTCGTCTTCTGCGCGGAGAAGGAAATTACAGAGCAGTAGTATCTAGGTTACTGAGGCAAGTATTTGAAAAGATGATTTAACGAACCTAAAATTATTCAATAATTTTTTTAGATATTATTTGAAAAATGAGATCCTTTGCTGTGATTTTGGCAACCGTAGCCACCATCTATGTGGCATATGTAAGCAAGAATGATTTTAGACTTAATTTGAGATACATAAAAATATACCGTTTAATTGTATCATCAGGCTCAGCCAGCAGATCTACCACCAAAAGAGGAAGTCGTAGCCATCCTCGAAGCAATGGCCAGCGTTGTTCTCTCTCTTAAATTCCAAGGTACAATTAATTTCGATCATTAAAAGTTTTGAATAATAGAAAGAAAACGGAACCTATACTACGGTAATCTACTTCTAATAACAGATATTCCTGAAGCTCTGGCTAAAAGACCACCAAGTGAAATGGTAATTGAATAAAACAAAATTAAGATAATCGTAATTAATGTACTTCTAAGTAGTCGAGCTGTATTTCACCTGGACAACGAGCACTCACGAAAACCTGCGTCTCCACCGTTGACAAAACCAAGTCCATCAAGGAAGGAGTACCGGTATAAGCCCATTACCCACAAATTAATTACCAGTTCATTTTTCTCTTCTTATATTGCATTCTTATTTTATTTTTTTTCTTATTTGCTTTAAGGTTGTTTCTGACTGCATCTTGAAATCCATCGAAGCGGTAATTATCAATAATTTAATTGCGCTTTGCAAGATTAAATCAAACTAATTGTAAATATGATTAATAATGTAGTGGGACGAGGCAGCTGATACAATCGACAACAAGAAGCTGAAAGAGGGAATGATTGAAGCAACCCTCTTGTCAGCAGAGCAGAAGGCGGAGGCCATGAAGACCGTTGACGAATGTTTGGCAACTACTTTCAATCTACCACCAGGTACGTAAATGAGGTTTTTATATTAACTTTTTGTTTCCCTAAAAAAAAGAAAATGTCTTTCTTTTTATCAGATGCAGTGCAGAGGAAGAGGGCTGTGCCTGCCAAAGCCATGATTTGCTCCATTAAGGCCATTGCCATCAATGTATGATGATATACGAAAAATATTTTATAGTATTATTTATTTTATATATTTTTTAAAAATCTTTTATTATCAATATAGGGTTGCGCTGACATTAAGCAGTCTACTACTCTGGCTCCCGCCTAGATCTTCCAACTGACGTGAACAAATACCAAAAAATACATGGATCCCAAAAACATCATCTTTAAATTGTTACGAATTTGGTCTACCTTTTTGAAACAATTATTTTTCCTACCCTTGATTTTTTTTTCAAATTTTCCAAATAAAATTAAACCATTTTGAGGAGAAAATATAAATGTCATCAACTCAACAGAAGTTTCAAGTTTTGTTGAATAACAATATTAAATTTGAAAAAAGACAAAATTTGGCATGAATATTATTATTTTTTGAATGACTTTCTAGGTACAAGGGTGCATGATGAATTGCAGAATGTTGAAGAAGATTTCATTCCCTATTTATTTAATATTTTCGTGAAATTCTCGTTTAAAAATCTCTATTTGGAGTCTTCAAGGTCTTACATAATAAACAAAGGAGAGGCTACAGACAGGAGACAGCAGTTGTACGTATGAGAAGAGAGAGAGAGAGCAATAAACTGCAAAATACAAACATTTTTCCCTTTTTCATATTTCCAAAAATGGCCATCGCCATTTTCTTCATATACGTGCAATTTTGAATGGGCGCATCTTTATTTATAAGAAGAACTTCGCCTTTTAAATTGCAGTCGTAGTAGAAGAGAGATCCGGCTCACAACTTGATTCCCGCCAGCGCATGAATGCGCCATAAAAGAGGTGGAAAGCGACATAATTAAAATTTAATTTGCAATTTACTTATTTAAATTACTATTCATTTTTTTTTAAATTTCAGAATTGTATAAAGTAAATTTCTAAAAAAAAAAATAAAAAAATGAAAAGCTTTATTACCATTTTCTTGCTGATGGTGACAGTCACCAGCATCCATTTGGCATCAGTTAGTATAATTATTTTCTCAAACTTTACTTCAAGTAACATTACTTATGTTATACAGGCACAGCCGGTGTCTCTGCCGCCCCCGGAGTTGGTCAACGCAGTTTTCGATGAAATGGCGCTCACTGTCCTCTCTTTTAATTTCCCTGGTATATTTAGTTTAAAATAGTAACTAATACACATATTAAATAAAAAAAAAAATAAACTGCTTGTCCAGATGTCCCTGCCGATTTGGCTAAATTGTCTCCTCGCCAACTGGTAAATATAAAAAAATACGACTATAAAATTCGAAGATGAGTTAACTTAACAAGACATTCTATTAATTATAGGCAAGTTGCGTGTCACCTCAGCAGAGATCACTCGTGAGGGCCTGTGCTTCTCAGGTAGACAAGGAGAAGCCAATTAAAGAAGGTGTTCCGGTATATAATAGCTTCCGCATTTTAAACTTTTATATTGTGCGAACAAAATCAAATCGCTTTTTTTTTAATTTCAGGTTGTGGTTGACTGCGTCTTGAATGGAATAGAAGCGGTATAGTAAAATAATAACTCTTTTAAAGGTTGGAATAAAACCGTATTTAACTAAATTATGCGATATTAGTATGATCCGACGAGCGACAGCGTCAATGCAAGGAATCTCAAAGAGGGAATGATTGACATGTCCCTCTTGACCCCCGATCAAAAGAAGGCGGCAAGAGAGAGTGTCGATTCCTGCCTTGAAAGCACCTTCCCTCTCCCTCCAGGTAATTATACAATAATTAGGTAATATTTGAACGAATAATCCATGGTTCATTTAATTATGTCTCAGATGCTGTTGCAAATAAGAAGAGCACTTCAGCGAAAGCAATGATATGCGCTATGAAAGCTCTTGGAGTAAACGTAATATAATAATATAAGACTCGGGCCTCTGCTGTTCTTTATATTAACAAATATATTGCTACTCTTATTACAGGGATGTGCCGAAAAGGCTACGGAGCTTGCCCGTATGGCTCGCTCTTTTGCAGCAGAAGACGATACCGAAGAATCAAATGTAAAAATAAAATAAAAGTTATAGATTGGCAATATTAGCAAATAAGCATTGTTTTCGTTCATTGTTTCTTTTATTAGGAAAACCTTGGGGTGGTGAAGAGAGTTAAACGCATGAGAAAGAAGAGCGGGGAGCGACGTGGTGGTGGCGGTAGATCGCGAGAGAAACACAGAGGGAAACATAGCAAAGAGCGACACAGTCACGAAAAGCACAAACACAGTCACGAAAAGCACAAACACAGCCACGAAAAAGACAGTCATGAAACAGACGATGAAACTACCACAACCAGGAGATCAACAAGTAGGCTTAATGTTACAAATAAAACATACTTAATTGAATAATTATCTAACCTTAATCTATTGCGTCTTTTCATGTGCAAAGAAATTTGAGTAAAAGAATATTATTGTTTCATTATTACTTAAGCTACTTCTACAACTACTACAACTCCCTCGACGACGACTACATCCACCACCCCTTCCACAACCACTACTCAGTCTACCACAACACCCACTAGTAAGTTCAAATATATCTCTCTTCTTTTTAAATCTTACTGCATAGTTTACTTATAGCTATATAAATATTATTTGATTTTTCAATAGCAACATCATCTAAACGGCCGACTAGAACGACGAAAACTACTACCACTGAACGTCCCGAGAATGAGTACTCGGATGAAGAAGAAGAACCTGCTGAAGGTGGGCAAATAGGAGACTACCGTAGTGAAAAAAAATCATTTGTGATCTTATTATACACTCTTTATTCAGGCCGGTACTCATGATAGTTTTCTAATTTATTCTTCTTCGCTTTTTCAATAGCAACATCAACTAGACGGCCGACAACTAGAAAGAGGAAAACCACCACGACGACCACCGAACGTCCGGAAGAAGACTACGAAGATGAAGAATAACACCATCTTAAGGTGAAGGAGAACGCAGACGGAGATTCGTAACCAAACAACAATTCATCCACGAAAAAATATGCGCTTTTATTCAACCGTTAAAGTTAAATATAGCTATTCTATCTACTTAGTATATTCACTCTGTATCATTAGGTACGGTTCCATTCTTGACATTAAAACAATATTTTACTCTTAATTGACTGGATTGAATAGAAAAGAAATACATCAAGTGGCCTACTCTTAGTGAATGCTGTCGGATTTTACTTATAAAATCATGTGATTGGTATCTCTTACGATCTTATTAGGCCTACAATCATGCTTCGTAAACCGGTAGGAAAGATATTTAGATTTGAGATGAAAAACAGTAATTCAATATGGATATTAGAGTAATGCTGGATAATTGTATTGTTTATCTACGTTCCCTTTCTATTATATTTTTGAAAAACTAATTCACAAAAAAAAAATCATTTAGGTTAAAGTACTAACTGCTAATGTCCAAAAAATAAAAATAAAAATTCCCAGTCATTTTCGCTCTCAGTTGCGATTGCGTCCAGGATATAGCGGGATCCGCATCTGCTTTAGCTACTAGTATCGGGGCACCCCTACACATTAAAAATGTATGGATAACTTGCATCATACTATCGAACGTTATCATATTTGAATCTGTTTTAAAATACGAACGTTTTGAACCAAGGCTCTGGCAACGCAAAGAGTGTATTTGATCACGGTTTGGTAAAAGGCTTCTTTCCTTCCGGCAGCACCTCCCATTCGGATCACACTGTCCACTTCCCACGGAACGTGCATGATCCAATTCTTATCCATCGCTGATTATGCAAATTAATATTAATGCATTTAGAATTTAAATGATTTTTTTTTGTCAGCTAAAGATTTTAAGTATATCAGAATCACCTTCAGCCATATTGGCGCCGTTGTAAGATGAAAGTGGCTTTGGTAAGGTCAAGTCGGACGACATGCAAGAAGCCAAGTCTTTCAGAGCAGCATGTTTTTGGTCATCGGAGAGTAAAGTGCCGTAAATCCACATCTTAAACATATTTTCTTTTACGATCTGCCCTGTTACGTTGTCTAGCTGTATAATTCATTAAAAAGTAAACGTAAGCAATAGAAGAAAGGAAATGCGATTATCACAGCAGCAAATAAATACTCACGATTCCTGGAAGAAGGTAGGAGCATTAAAAAACAATCTATTTAACAACGAAATAATATAATTTAACACACATTTATAGTCCTTCTATGTTAGTGAATCAATACCATTGGAGGAGGTTTGGGTCCGTCGTTCTTGTGTACCTCCTAATAAGACGACGTAATTTTTAAAATTTAAAAAGTTCTCGGCTTTTGGGATTTAATTAAAAAATTGAAAGGACTTACCTGGATGAATTGTTTCCATCCATTGCAAGCTGAAAAAATGCATACAATCGTAATAAATATAGCGAATTGACGCCGATTCAATATTAATATTGAATGAAATTTAAAATTCGGTACTTTTTTCGTGGACCATAGATTTGTTTACGGCAGCGCCGCCACCTTCGATATAAGGCAAGTATTCACAGAGCCTATCTAAATCGTATTGCTCATCCGTCACACAATTGAACTACACAATTGTAAAAGCAAAATTAACTTTTAAATGCAAAAGTTTTCTTAAAATTTGAATCCTGGACTTACCATTTTAGAGCGAGGAATTTTACTAACTTCGGCAACTTTTGGGAAATCTATTCATTTAAAATTGCTAGTATAATTAACTACTAAATTATAGAATTGTATTGGCTAATTACACGCCAACGTCAATGATAATTAGTGTAGTGAATGACCGGGCACTGCCGGTCGTTACACTCAACCTGCCCGGGGCTTGCGATTAGCAAGTCCCGCCAACTCACATTCCATGTATTCTTCCAAGGCTATATAAGCCTTGTGCAAACCCGCACTCTGCGGAGTTCATATACTGGAGTTCACCTACTGGAGTTTAGCTAACGACATCTATAGACAGAGGTCTATAGATGGAGTTCATTACTATAGCACTTACAATGTAGTCTAACATCTATACAATCAATATACTTATATTATACACCTATACGCGTTATCCTATAATACTAAGAACCTGAGTAGTACAGTACAGCTGCTACTTATTCACTACATATGTGGCAAGTCATAACCAGGGCTGGTTTTATCGCCTCTACAAGCAGCGATTCAACCAGATCGATCACTGGAATCATCCCATCATCAACCATGTCATCCACCGTAAGCGCTTCTACATCACCAAATCTTCTTTTCCGGTTCGGACGGTTCCATTTTCAACTACAATCAAGGTACCAAAACAATTAAATGGCATTGCCAGGCGAGAAACCCATTGCTGTGCGGGTGGAGGAGCGGGAAGGAGCGGGTGCTCTTCCCATTCAGTTATCAAGTCTGAATCCTCCTGAAAACCTGCGATCAGATTATTCAGTATACGAATGGTCAGTGGATGGCCCACTGGATCAGTTCGTGATAATCAATCAATATCATTCGGAATCAGCCCATGGAAAACGAAGAACGAACTCAGACCCAGTAATCAAGCCTTTAAAGAGAGCAAGAAGCGCTAGGAGCGCCGTACCAGTAAACTTTGAACTCCCCCCTCACGTTTTAATCTCGCACGTTGAGGGTAAAGATAGACGAGATACATCTGAAGATGCTTTTCTTTCGGAGAGAGAGGCACGTCTTTTGATTGGAGAGAAAATTAGACCCATTTCTCTACCAGAAAATGGAAAGAAAGATTACGATCATCGACATTTTTCTGTGCCAATCGGCCAACGACCACAGTTGAACTCTTGGCATCCAAATTTGCAGCCAAATCTTACGTTTCATGACATAATCGTCCTCATTCGCACCGTGCAAACTCCGGTCATTCAACCAGGATCCGCTATACCTTTTTTGGCGCATTCCTCTTAAAGTTCACAGTCGGTTATTCAACCCGGAACTGCAAACCCCTTTTGGCATTTCTTTCTGCACATCATTGAATGGCTACCCAACCTACGTTTATTCAACAGACTCTTTCGCATTTGCCAAATAGGGAAAAAAAGATTGGGCAACGAACTCTTGAAACAGCAATTTAAATTTTTTCCGGTTCATCCGGGATCATCGACTTTATGAGATTTTACCGCTAGCCTGACGCCGCCATGGCCTTCAGGACTCCAAAACTTCAACTCTAAACTACGGTCCTACTTCTGAATCTTCCGGCCTACTTAATGATCTAATTAACCCTTACGACCTACGCATTTCTTATAATGGATTTGAATTTAATGCTATCTTTCATACAAGCGGATTATTATTCTCGTAAATAAATACCTGAATTATGCTGTATTCAAGGACACCAATTGCTTATTAATGGAATCATACTCAATGCGAGAAATCGAAACCATGGCCACATCTTACAAAAGTTGAGATTAATTACAAAGGGATTGGGGACCCAAGTTAATTTTCTTTGTAAACGATGCCGCCTACATGGATGTTTTTCTCACCAATGGACATCTATCTCATCTCACCCAGCTCTTGCCAACCATCAAACCTCAGCATCATCACGACTTTTCCCTACAATTATCTATATATTGAAATATAGATTTTGAACCACATTCACATTTCGAATTGGAAGAGGCTTGAATTCCTTTTGGACGGAGGAAGAAAGGAGCTCTGCACCGCGCTTTAAGTAATTATGGAAGAAAATAGACGGATAAGTCTTTCTTCTACCACTGCTCAACATTGCAAACCACCAAAGGAAAAAGTGGTTGTGTATATTTGTTGGAGCATTATCACGTTTAGCACCAGTTAGCATGAATGCTACCCACAGAAGATGGGAAACGACTGGAGTGCTGAAACGTGATAGAATCAGCCACCATTCTCCTGCAGAAAAGCGGCCGTCGGACGAGCACGCCCAGGGCAAGGAGAGAAAAATCTTCCGAGTTATGTTCAAGGTCTTTTGACGAAATAACAGCGGAGTGGCTGAGTAGAGCACAGCAGAGAGCTTCTACTAAATCGCGACGTTCGAACTAGACATTCACGACCTTCAAAACCAGTTCTACTGTTTTGTTCTAAGAAATCTATTATTCGGGACAAGATAAAATGCCGAAAAATATTTCGCGTGGAATGGAAAGGGAATGGACAGCCTAGCCTACTTCATCAGCAACTCGGGAGTGATAGCCGCCGGGTATTAACAGGTACTCCTACGCCGGCAGCAGCACATCCCACATTGACTGAGAGCAGTACCGCAGCCGAGGTTCAATGACCTACATCCGTGAAAAAATGAAAAGGAAAGTGATTGAGCCTCCTCCACTGTTAAACGCCTTCGAGAATCGCCCGTAGGGAAGGAAGGATTCATCTAGAGTTACGATGGACCGCCTACCAGGAGGAGGAGAGGGAGAGAGAAAAAGATGAACGAAAAAGATGTCCGAAGTTATATATTTAACTACATTTTTCATTTTGATATGGTTTTTGTGTTGTATTTATTCAATATGTTATCTATCCTTACTCAATAAAGTCATCCCACCCTCTCGGGGTAAATGGGGGTGACTCTGTAGTGAATGACCGGGCACTGCCGGTCGTTACACTCAACCTGCCCGGGGCTTGCGATTAGCAAGTCCCGCCAACTCACATTCCATGTATTCTTCCAAGGCTATATAAGCCTTGTGCAAACCCGCACTCTGCGGAGTTCATATACTGGAGTTCACCTACTGGAGTTTAGCTAACGACATCTATAGACAGAGGTCTATAGATGGAGTTCATTACTATAGCACTTACAATGTAGTCTAACATCTATACAATCAATATACTTATATTATACACCTATACGCGTTATCCTATAATACTAAGAACCTGAGTAGTACAGTACAGCTGCTACTTATTCACTACATTAGTATTTGATAGCATCGGTCATCGGATTAGATTGGCATAAGATATAGAACTATGACCTACCTTTGGGGCTCAGCGACAAAAACATATCGATGAAAAGATTATCAATAGCGGACAATTCAAATGGGCGATTCTGAAGTGATTTATCTTGAACTTTGACCGGTATCTGTTGCTCTTGAAACGGGTAAGCTTGAAGAAGATCAATCTTATGATAGTTAAGTAAAAAGATCAGTGAGTAGTTGAAAAATACATACTGACTAAAATAGTAAACACCATCATACCCAAGAGATGCAATAAACAAGAGACAATAAAAGCGAAATGGTTAATGTAGTGCCAGCCATGTTTGATGCCGAAATTGCTAATCAGTCCCAGACGAATTCTTCCAACAGACTGCGCAAAAGATTTATCTCGGACAAGGTTTCTTTTAACGTGAAGCTAAATGTTTTTGCTGACATGAAATTAACATAAGGCACATTGTTCTCCTTTTGTCACATCACTAATTTTGCCCCTCCTTAAATCAATTCAAAATCATCAAGGATTTCCATTATCCATACAATTATTGTTACGGTTTGTATGAATGGAGAATCCTGTTAATGCGGATATGAGCTAAATATTATTCTATTACATAAACTCTTCACATTTTGCTCAGCGCGCTCTACAAATATATCTTCACCATACTCTTTATAACTACCATTCGCATAGTTTGCATTGCTTTATAGACTATTTTATTTTTCAATCACAATATAAAAATTATAATATATCACTTTTAGAACGTCACCAATAAGATGATATTTGTTATTATTGTTAATCAAAATCAAAATCAAAATGTATTAGACAACCATTTGTAAAACTAAACTTCATTGATGATATAAAAAATTTATTTTTTGTTCCAATTATTTAAATTTTTATTTCAAGTCATAAACGCGTTTCTTTTCTTGAACACGCCCAAATGATATATAATTGCACAGTCGATCATCAGCCACTGGTGTTGGGGCATCCCTGTAGTCGGGTCAAAAATGATAGAACATTGGTTTTGTAGCACAGTTTCTGAATTATAAAGCGAAAAAATCTTACATTTTGAACCACAGCCCTAGCAAGGCACATTGTATTTTTGATCAGAGTTTGATAATATGATTCTTTCCTTCCAGCAGCGCCTCCCATTCGGAACGCGCTATCAGTATCCCAAGGAAGGTGTATGATCCAATTCTTATTCATTGCTGATAATATTATAGGTTATTCTAAGTATAGCCCCTTATCTAGGTACGCATTAAAGCTCATATTTCTTCAATAAAGGTCGATACGATATACCTTCAGCCAAATTAGAGTTGGTATAATCGGAGATTTGTTTTGGTAAGGTCAAATCGGACGACATACAAGAAGCCAAGTCTCTAATAGCAGCGCACTTTTGGTCATCGGTGAGTAAAGTGCCGTGAATAAACATCTTAAATATGTTCTCTTTTGCGATCTGGCCTGTCACATTGTCAGACTAGGTACAGTAGAAATGAGAATAGGATTATATCGTTATATTTAGTGATAAGAATCTTCGCTACAGAACTTACGGTTCCAGGGATAAGAAAGGTACATTCAAGAACAATCTGGAAGTCATAGCAGTAAATATATATTAAGGCATAGTTAATCTTTTGATGCTTAATCTTTCATTTAAAACGAGATTACCAATGGAGGAGGTTTCGGTCCATCGTACTTGCGGACCTCCTTTAATTAAGAAAATGGATTAAGATAATATGATTTTAAAAAGGGATATGGTACCATAATAAGTCGAATACAAACATACTTGCATAAAATGCGCAAATCTTGAGCTACCTGAAACATGTTTAATAAGTACAAGTAATATTATTTAAAATTAGCCAAATCGAGCCAATCATAGCTATATGAACATTGTATTGACTAAAAAAAAAGCTTCGATACTTGTGTCGTTGAGCATAGCTTTATTTCCAGGAGAGTTTCCACCTTCGATAAACGGTAAATATTCGCAGAGCCTATCTAAATCATACTGATCTTCCGTTAAACAGCTGAACTGCATTTGTAATGATTTTTATTATTATTTTAATTTAATGTCTTAAATAAGGGATTTTAAAAATTATGCACCATTTTAGTTCGTGGTATTTTGCTAATTTCGGCTACTTTTGGGAAATCTAAGAGAAAAACAAACATTATTTTTACGTGGGATAAGGGACGGTTTCTATATCCTCTACCTTTAGCGCTTAGTGACAAAAGCATGTCGATCAGGAGATTGTCCAAAACGGATAATTCACCTGTGCGATTCTGCAGAGACTTGTCTTGAACTTTTGATGACATCTGCTGCTCTTGAAATGGGTAAGCTTGAAGCAAATCAACCTAACGATTACCATACATATATTAGCAATCATTCTACGTTAATAAATGGTTAGAAAAGAGGTTAACATTTAAAATACCCAAGATAGATAACAAACAAGTGACAAGAGAAGAGGAACGGTTAACTTGTTAGCCATGTTCGACGCTGAAAAATTGTCG
Organism: Chydorus sphaericus; assembly: GCA_030141595.1. NCBI lineage: Eukaryota > Metazoa > Arthropoda > Branchiopoda > Diplostraca > Chydoridae > Chydorus > Chydorus sphaericus. Next base: position 4,195,081 of record CM057931.1, read on the forward strand.
ACTGAATCGCATAAAGTTCATCGCCAGCGTTGTCTCTTTTATTGAAGCTTTTTGCAGTGCAATGCAGATTTGTTTTGCTGCTATGTTCACATTATTAACCGGTAAACGCATTGTTTATAATTGCAACATCACCATCAGTTGGGCCACTCCTTAATTCAATCGACAATCATCAAGGATTTTTATTATCAACGGTTGTAGGAAATCATCATATCATTGGATGCGAGAAATATTTTCGACTTTGCTACCTATTGTTATACACTCAACCGTGCTGAATAGTTGTTGATTTTCCTTTTATTGTTTTTTTTCCGCTTAATCATTCAATTATGTAAATGAACAAACATGATTCGTATTTTCAAGGTTTTATTTTTATTCGCAAAATAGAAAATTCGGCTATTTTTTTATATTACCACAAAGAAATATTCAGTTTTGCTCAATTAAAATGTGGTATCTGGTTTAAAAAATCTAGCTTTTAAGAAGACCGAGAAGAGGACTTATGGTCTCACATAATACTTATACCCTATTATAGACTTCATCCTCTTTATTACGAGTCTTCATTTTTGTAATCGAATTATCGAAAGATTAAAGTTCACAGCAACTTTTATTATATGAAAAAAGATCGAAAGTTTTTTATTATTATGCTGCTGAATAAATTGGCTAGTGTATTATTTCCAGGCGTGGTGTCTTTACACAGTTTATAACACATTTGGTAATGATAAAACTGTGTTTCAAGTTTATACCGGTTGAATAATTTTTGATTTTCATGTCCCATTACTTCCTAGTCTTGACAGTAGCGCATCCCTATTTCAAGGTAAAAAAATATAATCAAAATCTAATGGAATTCAAATCTCAATTGAATGTTATACATTTTGAATCAGAGATTTGACGAGACAGAAAAGGACTCTCAACGGATGAGTTTTCTCGCCGTATTTCTTGATTGCTACACAAAAAAAAAAAAAAAAAAAGATATTTTTTTTTACAGAAAGTAAAGGGCTGACGAGAGATGTTCCAATGGTTCACCTTCTTTCAATGGTTCTGGGTCCACATTAGGCGGCGGAGTAGGTAGCTTCAAGTCAGAAGCGATACAGGTATCCAAAGCGGCCGAAGTGGCCGTCTTCTGAGTTTCGCTCATCTCGTTCATCTCGATTGTCATCGCTTTGAATATGGTCATATTCAGTTGGCCGGTCACGTTGTTTAGCTTAATTTCACAACAATTTGAACAATTATTTGTAATTCATTTTTTACTTAAGAATATGATAAACATACCGCTCCTATCACATTGACTAAGACACATTCTGCAATCGTCTTCAAAAATAAAATTAGTGAAATGTTGAAAAGATTTGTTGAAATTCTATAATACTTCAGGACACGCGTCGGGAGGAGGTTTGTCTCCAAAGCACGTTTTCGCTACTAGAGCCTTACTTGCACTCGGCACACAACTAGCCTTGATTCATTAAATTTTACAAAATAAAATTTAAAGTTGCTTTTAGAAATAAAAATTGGTTGCGTGTTCATACCAGTTGGTTTGGGGGGATTTTGGCAATATCCGCTGGAATATCTTCATGATAAATTTTTAAATTAAAAACAATAAAAAATGAGCTCTAATATATTTTTCAATAGTTTAAAATAGTTTACCAGGAAGATTCATGGACAAAATGATGGCACCTATCATGTTGAAAATATCTCCGTTTGGTGGACCATTAGAAGGCGGAGGTCCGCCTTGTGGGTAGGCATTTCCAATCTGCTTATTATGAATGCATGAATGTAAGTAATTAATTTGATTTAAAAAGGGTGCTAAATTATAAACTAACCGAAAAGTAGAGAACGACGAAAAGTGGGACAAAGTAGAGCTGCATTTTGTCTTCTCGTCCTATCGAAATCGTCCTACTAGCTCATCTGACTGTAAAAAGTTGTCACTCTCTTTTATACGAATCGTTAAGGATTCTATGAAAACCGCATCATGAATTATGAACTCTAATGCTGACATATTGGGGAGTTGCTGAGTAAAATTTCTATACGTTTTTTAAAGTAATAAATTCAATAGGTAATTCTTTTAATGATGCTCATATAAAGTCCATTATTAAACGATAATGGATTAGTCAATGACTGCGTTAACACAAAAATGGCCTTGAGGGTTAGGACTGCACCTTTCTTTTATTGTGTTTAAAAACATCGTGATGATGACTGAATTGATCTATTATTTTAAAAACTGCACGGTACTTCCGTGTCCCCCCCCCCCCTCCCCCTTCCGTTTGTATACCTACAATAGTGCCATTACTTTGTAAATGTATTAAAGTATTAAAGAGGGAAAACAATTATAAAAGTTTGCCTATTCTATATTTCCGGTTGCATCATCAGCTAGACTGCTGGAGAAATTTAAAAAATACATAGATTTATTGTAATCGTACGCTTTTCAATTGAAACTAAAGATCTTTAACTCCTCTATGATAATTTTTCGTTGCATAGACTGAAATTGTATAGATTATGTACTTTATGTTATTTAGGCTAGTAATCTATCAAATTTTCCCTAACTACACTTAAAAAAACTAGATAGCACTTTCGAAAATCATTTTTATTGTGATAGAAAACTTGACCCAACGATATAGTGATACCAAAAACTCAACATAATCAAACTGATTTCAAATGACTATCTTTGAACGATAACAATATTTAGCTTTACACCTTGCTTCACAGTCGTTTAATGTCTCATAGGTTTCATATAATTCTGCTTCGTATTTGCATCAGCTGTGTATTGAAAACTTTTTTGCGCTCTTGATTATTGTAATAGAAAGTTAGATGGCTATCATATACATTTGAATTATGTACGAATTCTTAAAAGAAAGAGCACAAATCGGCAGATTTTAAGACTTTACAGCGGGGAAGATAGGTATATAGCGCATGTCCATTTTCAAAAACAATATCAACGATATCGTTAATTGAAGAGTTTGAAATCATTTCTCGGAAGGAGCTTTAATAGCGGTGGTTCTATTCCGTCTATGGGTTTATTCTTTAGAGTTTCCTCCAGCACTCGTTTGAGGCACAACTCCCCTTTCGTGTCGCTTGATGTTCACCTCTGATGGTGTAGCACCCTTTGATTATCGAGAAAATTGAACTAAAACATTAGAATTTCAAGCTTAGAATTTAAGATATAAACTACTATGTTGTCGTCCATGGTGATGCTGGTAGTTAAGGCGGCCATCCTGGGTGCATCAGCGCAACCCTGAATAAAATTTTAAAGAACTTGCCTTAATATAATTAAATGATAATTTAGGAACCATGAAGTCATTATTGTTTACGTTTAAAATGATCGCCCTGGTTCCACAGTAGAAGGCTTTGACGGAGTTCTTGGAGCAATGTTTCTTTTCTCCTTAAATATATTTCAAGATAAGATGTCCTCGCAAGAACATGAATAAAAGAAAATGAATGATGACTACCTGGACCTTTTTGATCCTTCGTTGCGGGAGGAGGACGAGGTGGGCGACGGCCATTAGGGGGTGGCAGGATCGTGAAATTGGTAGCCAGGCACGAATCAAGGGTGACTGCAGCAGCGGCCTTTTGTGCCGTCGTTAGGGAAGATTCTCCAATAAAATTCATTTTGAGGTTGGTTCCGTTGATTTGATCAGTTGCTATGTCCACCTAACAATAAATATGGCTTAAGATAAATGGCTTAAGATATAAAAAAAAATTCTACATTTCTAGCATAATTGGAATAGGTTAAATGGTTATGTATGATTCTTACCGAGCCAGATTGCTTCATAATGCAGTTCGCCAGAATAATCTAAAATAAGGTTAGATTTGTTAAAAAGAAAATTACGGTAAGTCAAGTAATTTTTTATTTCCCGTTTTATTCTTACCGGTAATCGATCTCCATGGCCTTGATCCATTTTTTCGTGAGATACTTCATGAGATGCCTCGTGAGAATCTGTAATTCCAAATATTAATCTTTTTACACTTAAAGTCACATTATTTTTAAATTCGACGCCTATTAAAAATTACCAGTCTTCATCCACTCCGTGACGTTTGCTTTACACCATGCCACCAATGATCTTTGGTGATCAGTGATGCAGTTTGTCTATATAATTACATAAGAGTATGAAAGACCACAATTATAAAAGTTTGTGTTGTGACAAATGACATTCATTGATTAATAGCATTTCAATTAATTATTTTTAATACCAATTGTGAACGAGGTAACTTGGAGAACTTCTCCGGCAACGCATCTATTATACAAATAATTATTTTACACCATTTTTTTAGTATCTAAATAGTTTATCGGAAATGTCTACCTATTCCAGAAGTAGCATTGGCGAAGAGCACCATGTCCATAAGGCGGTTCAACAGCTCTTGGGCAAGTGTCTCATTGTTCATCATCATCATAGATTCCGTTGGCATCGTCTTATAATTGCATCGTTATGAATATTCATAAATGAAAATATTATTAGGCTATCATGCATGATAGCTGTATCAATCATTTAGTACTATATCATTACCACTGAAGGTTGGCAGCTGAGAGCTAGAAGCACCCAAATGGTAAATGTAATCGTCGCTCTCTTTTCCATCTTGTAGTCTGCCGCAGATGTTTGCTTTGTTGCCGGTACCTTAACTGCAACTGTATGAACTGCATAGCGTCAAATTTTGATGGTAGCTATTTATACAATCGGATGGGAATATGCGATGATTTTTGTTTATGAAACAGCCTCGAAATCAAGAATTGATAAGGGAAAATGTAGTGTCATTTTGCATCAAATCACGCAGGTAACTTTCATTATAATTTATTTGAATTCTATTCATTTTTCTTCCTGTCATGATGTCCTTCATCGGTTCTCATCGTAATCTATATAATATACAGAATTGTGATTTCATATGAGCAGATTTATATTTATCTTTTAGATCGAGCTAAAATGTAAAAAAAAAAATCTGAAAGAGTGTAGAAAAAGATTGTCATCCATCCGTTCTTTCATATAGTAGGCACACATAATAAACGAATAAGGCAACTGTTGATAAATTCTAACTCGTTTAAACAATGAAGACTGATGTCAGCTCAAACGAGTTACAGAACAAATATTTTTCTAACAGTTATGGCTTCCGATAACACTTAAAATGAGAATATGATAAGATTATGTATTCTGCTAATGTTTATTGATATTCCAGGAACAACATCATTATTTTATTCAAATAAACAATTTTTTCTTATTTCCCAATATAAAAATTGCAAATCGTAATTTTAAAGATAACGATCTATTATAATTTTTTGAGACTCTGGTTCGGTAACATATTCCATTTAAGAGCAAAAGCATGAAAACAGCCAAATACAATGATTAAATATTAAATCAAATCTAGGCCTAGTTGAGCTGTTTTATTTGTTCGGTTGATAATTTGGACTATTTCTTTCCAAAAGCGTTCCTTCCAAAAGGTCCGAAAACGAATCCGAAACCTGCATCCGCCAGATGGTTCCCATCAATTTTCGGGGCTATCGAGGCGCGTTGAGTTGGGCGACGAGTGGGAGGTGCCACTACTCTGCCATTACCCGTACCTCCGCCACTATTCCCACCATTTCCGTTCATTTCCATTCCGTTTAAGGGATTCAATCCACCACCACTGCCCGAACCTCCGTTGTTCTTGCCACCTCCATTAATCATCGAGCCGCCGTTGTTCGTTCCGCCGCCATTCATTGAACCTCCGTTGTTCGTTCCGCCGCCATTCTTTGAACCTCCGTTGTTCGCACCACCACCATTCATTGAACCTCCGTTGTTCGTGCCACCGCCATTTATAGGGCCTCCGAAGCTCGTACCTCCGCCATTCATTGATCCTCCGCTACTCATACCGCCACCGTTATTAGCTGATCCACCATTCAAACTACTCTTGCTAATGACGGAACCATCGCTGTTTATGCCACCGCCGTGGCTGCCAGTATTGTCGCCGTTCGTGCTTCCGCTGTGGCTGCCAGAATTGTCGCCGTTCATGCCACTACTGTCCCCGTCCGTACCGTTCCCAACGAGGTCGACATACTTGTTATCGTGCTCGATGGTATTGTTGTGGGTATGATGGTTGATCTTGCGAGTTTCGGATGAGCCATCCGTCCTCAGGATGGTTGTAACGTTTTCAGTGAACTTCTCTACGTCCGTCACGATCTGTACGTGGACGACCTTCTTCCTCTTACCACCGATAAAAACGATGCGGCCCGTGTCGGTTACGTTATTCTGTACGGTTTGGGTGATGTTGTTGTTCTTGTCTTTTGGGTCGATGTTGGTTCCACTGGTCACTGAAACCTCCCTAGCAACGCGCTGCTTCTGTTCCGTTTTCAATTTCGATCGCTGGTCGCAGCCCTATTTAAAAAATAATATCTTAATAATGAATCATCCAATATTGATCGACATTTAGAGATTTATTACATTGGCGTTGAGCGATTTAGTAGCACAGAGGATCGCTCTAAAGGCAGTCATGTTCTTGGTAGGGGCTTCGGGATTTTGCAAAGACGCGGAAGAGCCTATTTAAGCATCGTTAACAAAAAAAAAAATCGTGTATTAATGGAGACTAAGCAAAATGAATCTAGTTTACTCACCCTCTAGAGGAATGGATTGTAAGAAACGCTTTGGCAAAACCATGTCGTTAAGGGATGAATTTAAGCAGTTGGTAAACATTGCAGTTGTCGATACTTTTTTCTCGGTTGGAAGAGAGCTTTCTCCGATGAGATCGGCGACTAGTTTATCGGATTGGAGTAGACCCGTTGACAGATCGAACTAAAAAATCAAATTGAATTTATTTTCTATTTTCAAATAACTGGTGCGAATAAATATAACACTCACCGTCCCAGACTTGCTTAACATACACGCTGCAACATCCTTCATGGGTATGGCAAAAAAAAAAAATATTTTAATTTTGTGTTGACCATTTTTAAATTAAATGTTTTTACTTACCGGAATCGGCGGAATCTTTGAGTCCTGAGGGATTAAAAGAGATATTTGAATTCTAATACAATCTTCAAATAATATGTCCGCTAACATGTTTTACCTGTACGAGACAGCATGTGCAGTGGTCGTTCAAGGCTTTCAGTTTATCTTTTGCAACGCATCCAAACTGAAATTGAGAAATAAATATAATAACAAATGCATAATATGCGACTATTTCAAGTCATCTCACCAGTTTCTGAGCTGAAAACGGTTTTAGGGAAGCAACAGAAATATCTAAAAAATAAAAATGATGATAAATAATTATAAAGATAATAAAAATACTTGATACAGATTTTTAAATCAAACCGGTGAATTCGGAAACAAAGTCGGCAAGCTGTGCGAACATTTTGTCGGTAGTTGACTCACGTAGTTCAGCTGGAGACCCGAGAACCTTTAAGAAATTGGGTTTTTGGCGATACCAAATGAATTACATTCTATTCAAAATATCAATTTTCATACCAAGACGATGCTTAAAAGGAAAAATGTTGCAACACTTGCTGGACAATGTCTAGCCATGATGCTATTTTGATAACTATACTACTCAAGTTGGGAATGTGCGCAGAGATATTCGATCGAAGAACTTAAGATTCGCTCGGTGTTAGAAATTATGCTCGGTGTAGCGACTGATGGATGCACTCTGAGCCACAGTTCCCTAATACATTACCTAGTCGGCATTGCCGGTTATTCGATTTCGCTTTCTGTGATGGACACGTAGCACATGCGTCAATACACCCACGATGGCCGATCCGGAGTAACAATAGATATCCATGTTTTATGCAGACTCATCGATCCCATGCGTCAATTTTTCTACGTGCCATGTGAGCTTTTTCCAGCAAATCAAACGAATTAAACTTATATAAATAGTCTCAAGGATAAAGTGCAGTGTTCTATGAAATATATTTTTTTATTATATACTTTTTGGAAGTATTTTATAGCCAGTATAAATGTGCTATTCAATGAGGCACGTGTACCTCCATCGATAATCCATAAATTGATTTTAACTACATTTATCGATGTGAGGGACTGAGTAGTATTCGCCGAATTGAGCAATTAAAATTGGTTTTATCGTGTTTTATGTTGTATTGAAAATTTATGTCACATTTATTAAATCATGCGTGAATAAATATTCTTTTCCTGGTTAAAATTACTTTTTATTCTGAAATGTAATCATATTTATCATTTTAAAATCACTTGTAAATAAATATGTAATCTCGACAAATGAATAATGAGTAAATTTTTGTCGAACTTCTCTGTTATGCGTAAAATATATTTTCCCGTCAAGCTTGGTATTATTTTCGGTTTTTGTTTAATAAAGAATCCGCTGGAAGTTTGTATTGTTTATAATTGCAATTTTTTTTATTATATGGGAACTGAATCATTAAAACAATTTCGGATATTATTGGATCCTGTTAGTTTCATTGATGTGTATTTACTCGGGGTCGGATTCGTTCATTATTTCCGATTTTCTTCGGCGTCGTTTTCAGCATTGGTGTTTTCTTCGCCAGCCGCCATGATGGAGAAAACCGATTTATCGCTTCCCTTTTTTTAAAAATAATAGCATGTGAAAATTGTACAAACAAAATTGGCTATATAGTACCGCTTGATTGTTAACTTTCATGTCCTTTTGCAATTGGCTTATATAACTAGCTTCTACTTGCTGCATTTGGTGATGTGAAAAGAGGAGAAATTTTTTTAATATCGACGTAAATTAAAGAATTATAAACCTACATCATCTTGCGGTTGCTGTTTACTGCTACTAGATTGGCCGTTTAACAAGGACCCAATTGATACTACCTGGCTCAAAGGTAGATTGGAAATTGCACCGCCCAGCATGTTGACGTACGGTTGAAAAAGCGACGGGTCGCGATTATCAATTTTCTGAAAATAAAGAAATATTTAGATAAAATTAGAATTTTTTTTAAGGTTCTCAGACTTTTAACTCACTATAGATGTATGCATAGTAGATTTCAATTCCCACATCAGTTACGCAATATATATAAGGTCAATGATCCTTATTTCTTCCTACACATTTCGCGCCCTATTTTCCGTACATTAAACAATTCAAATTTGATAGCCCTACTCTGATGAAACCCCTTAAAAACACAAGTGGCAAATTTTGACCATTTCTCGTCGATTGAGACTATTAGCGCGAGCCCGTATAGATTCATACTACTAATTATTCAATGAAAGAATAAGATTTGCCCAGTATGCGACACGCAATAACATCTATAATCAGGTCTGCAATTCAACTGTATTATAGGTACTTTTATGGGCATTTACCCCAAACAGTATTGGGTTTTCGGCTAGTTTTGCGGAATAAGAAAAAAACAGGCCCTTAAAACTTTGAAGTGTCTGACCAAAAAAAAATACTTATAAAATAATATAAGTTACATATTTAACCTGGCCTGGGTAAAAAAAATGAGACTGTACCGTCACATAATAATAAAAAACAGCTTTTAAACCTCTTTTAAATAGTTGGGCAAAGTCAATGAAATGCAGAGTTTAGATCAATTCGTTGAACAAAAAAATTACGGCGAAAGCAATCCAATTAATTGAAACCATATACCTAGTGTTATTAATCTATATTGGGCCCACCTCTGATGCTGCTGGTAAGGGTTGAGGGTCTTGTTCAGCAGGAACTTCAGGTTGAGGCGGGGAGGGAGGATTATTTTTTCCGCCGCCAGAAACTACCGACGCTAAAAGGCCATTGAAGTTGATCTTTTTAATGTGATCTCCGATACCATTGCCGATACCATTGCCGATACCTTTGAAGAAGTCGTTGTTGAAAAAACCAAAAGCCTCGACTCCGACTTTTTGGCTCGGGGTCTATGACAATTAGTTTGAATAAATCATAACAGGACTAATTAGAAAAAATTATGTATCAGGGCGACCTACCAAAATTTCTAAGATTGTGACGAATAACACGGAAATGAGGTGAAACTTGATGACAGCATTCATTTTGAGGCAATGTTATCGTATATGAATGTGAGACTACTACCCATACCCAATTAGATTGTGCTGCTGGATGATTGAGCTTCTATGTATCGATCTATAACGTGCAATTGTCGAAACAATATTCTACGAATAGATTTGAGCCACCGCTCTAGCTATTTTCTATATCAGATTTTCCAACATAGATGCATGATGCACATTGCTGCACACCGTATTTTCAATATTAGCAGCCATTCTCGTAACGCATGTCCTTGATATTTAATGGATAAATGTTAAACAATTATGTATGCATACTATTTTTAGTACATGTATGATGAGCTGCTGCTGACGAGTTCCAATTAGGGAATTGGGCGCATAGACTTAGTAACTATAGCAGCAGCATAATTGATATTGATTCTCTGATGACGGAGATTTACCTTTATGGCTGCTTCACAAAACTCCAATTGGAAAAAAGGCACGTGGAGGAGGAGTGGAGCATTCCGTCAGGGTTCGTGCTTTTTAATCGGCCAAGCATTAAGCAGGAAATAAGCAATGCTTTGCATTACCGTCAACAAAGTTCATTTTATGTAACGAAAAAATGCTTCCCGGCTTCCCGCGATAAGCCGAGATTTTTCCCTGATGATACGGCTGATAGAATTAATCGACGAGGTCTTAATTTGTTTCACAAATGTAATTCTATCGATTAGTTATCTTTCAAAAATTATAAATCGCTCGTTAAACTTGGTTTGTTATCCAAATTTTCCCAGTATATATGGAAGAATTAAAAATGATCGCCATGGTTTATTCAACCGAAATTAAAACCCGCTTTATAACTTGACATCGGTTTTTAAAAAAAATTCATTTTTCTACAATGATAGGTAGATGCACTATAATTTAGTTTATTATGATGAATGAATATTAATTTATCATTATGAAAATAGATTACTTTCTGTTGGCGATTTGTAGAACCTGGTGGATTGATTTTTCAAAATATATTGATGGACTTTTTTTCAATTGGAAAGGAAAGCGTGAAACTGAACCCCTAATAAAGTGTGTGTATATAGCCGGATTACAATTTCCACGAAATATAATCTCTATATACTATGTGTATTGGTTTATATTTTAAATGAATAATTGAATTAGGATGCGTTGCTTTGCTTGCTTTAATTTTATTATTCGCCCTAAAATGATTTTATGGGATTGGCGCAGTTTATATCCCACCGCCCTCGCAGCCCCTCGTCTATATTTGTATTTCCAATTCACAGTTTATGATGAAAGAATAATTCAACCAAATCATATTTTAAACAATCAGATTCAATCCAAGGACGGCGTGTTTTCCCGATTGTATTGTCTTTGTGCTGCGTAGTCATTCCGATCCGTTCTGTTGTTAGATAGCCGATTTGCAACCCTGCAATGAATTCCAAATATATGAATATCATTATTAAACTATAAAAAATAATGTTATGAATTCGATGAAATGAACTGACATTTCTCAAGAGGGAAACGGCGAGGCAGATTAAGGACTTCGTAAGATCAAAGTAGCGTTTAATCTCCTGAACAATGCTCGGGCTAAGCGTAGTACGGTCGCTGTTGATCCACTGGCTGATCTCGTTTGCAACGATATCTTTGAAATTAAAATAAAAACATTTAGAAATTATAAAATTTTTAAGGAATGTTAATTCACATATAATGAACCCACGATAGCCTACCTCTATTCAGTTTGTTGTTACTGATAATGCGGCTAGAGAGGAGATCGGGAACGTCCATATCGAGGAACATGCAGAAATCTAGGTGATTCTTTGCAATCTTTTTCTTATCTTCGGGAAGATTGGAACCGTCAATCCCCCACATTTTCAGCATCGTGGTGTTTACTTTTCCGTTTGTTGTGTACTTTTTTCCAAATCATTAATGAAAATGATGTGCGTAGCAAATTATTATTTTTTAAACCAGCGTTAAGGACGACGATGTTACTTATTACTTACATTGAGAAATTTGTCGAACATACACTGACCCACTGCCTGTATCATAAAAAAATGGCTCGAAAAATGGTTGATCAGTTTCGTATACTAACATTAAATATAGAATTTAAAAAATTTGTTGTCGACTTACAAAATTACGCTCCTCCGGTCCTTGGATGCTTTGATTGTTGAGAATCATGTCGTCACAATCCTTCAGGACAAAATTTGTTAAATTTTGTCGTTGCTTTACTGTCAGGCAACCCAACTTTTCAGAAAAATAGAAAGAATATGAAGATTAGGCACAAACAAGTAGTTTTTTTTACGTTTGATCGGTTTAAAATTTCATTTTAACTTGTATGAAATATTTGAAAGTATGTACCCGATCTTGATAGGAGAGTTTAAATTTTGAAGGGGTTATACCTATTAATTTGGAAAAAAAAATCAAATATTGAATCTGAATATGGTTCATATAGGACATCACTTATCCTAATTTAATATATGATGAAATATTTGCTTACCAGGAAAATTAAGAGAATCAACCATTTGAATGATGTCATCGAACATTTTTTCAACTTCGTATTGGGGTTGAGTTGAATCTCCATTCCCAGACGGGAACACCTTTTACAGAGCGTGATAGATTTATATTAGGACAACATATGATAATTGTTCAATGAAATTGTTTCAAGAATAGCTTACGCAGCTCAAAAGTATGACCAAGATGAACGAATGAGGGGAGATAATTAGCAGCTTCATATCTTCGACTTGTTTTCGACAGAATGGAGTCTTGTTCTGATTTTTGCTGGTACTAATAGATGAATCAGTCTTTCCAAAGTACACTTAAAATATGCTGGTTCAAGTTAAAACGTTAATGGCTACAGTATGTTTCTGACTTTCCGTTCATATATCAATTTCAAATAAAACATATCCGGCGAAATCAGCTGCACTATTTTTTTGGGCCGTGTGGGCTGCTGAACTCCAATTGGGCATAGATTTAATAACCGCAGCAGCAGCAGGATTTATTGATTTTTTTTTTCTGATTGTGATGTCGTTTTTTTCAACGGTTACAAAAACTAGATATTATCGGTTAGAAACCACATCTACATCACAATCGAGTTGGTGTATATTTATGCCAGAAAACTAGTGGCATCTTATAACATGTCGATCCAATAACCAATAGCTTATTGATAATTGGTTATTGCCTTATTGGCAGTAAATTGTGTGATTCTATAGTCTCAAGCAAACAAGATAAGTCCAAGGTATCAAGGTAAATGATGAGGAGATGAAACTTAGAAAAGATTTTAGGCTCGGTTTTGAGAGAAATAAAGTTTGAAAATCCAATTGCGTGCTAATGTGTTTATTTCAAGCGTGACCAGTACATCATATTCATACACCAATCATTTTTATTTAACCCAATAATTTATTGTTTCCTTGCATGTTCTGTAATTCTATTCATATTTTTACTTTGTCTGATTTTAGTCTTTCTGGTCTTTATTGTTCAACCATTGTTTTTATTTACCAATGTTGAGTTATTTACTTACTTTCCCATACCGCCGAATTTCTGGGGGTATTAGTTTGTTATGCTTTTTTGGAGGCTGAACCACTTGATCTAGACCTGGGGGCTGTTCTTTTAGTGGTTGTTTTTCGAGTTTTATTTGAACCATTAGGAGATGGATCGTGGTGATCTTTATCATTAGAGTGATTCTTGTTGTCGTGATGCGGCAAATGATTTGTCGCGTTCCCTCCAGAAATTGATACTACAGCTGCAGCTGATGTCCCCGAAGAGGTAGATAGTGATGCAGGAATGGTTTCTGTACTGCTTGCGGGCGTCGTTAATATATTAGAAGGGCTCGATGAAATCGTAGCTTGCTCTGATTTAGTAGTCAATGTTAGCGTGGAGCTACTAGTACTGGATTGCGTTGTTGCCTCAGTCGTAGTAGAGGGCTTCGCAGTAGTTGATGGGGCGGTTGATGGAGTATCCGTTGGAATTGTCGCTTTAGTCGATGTGGCGGTTGATGGAGGAGCATCCGTTGGAGTTGTCGCTTTAGTCAATGGTTGATACTTTTTATTTTCCAATGGTTTGGTACTCGGTAACGTGATGGTCTCAGTATTTGACGGTGGTGCCAATGCCACAGTAGTACTTTTGAGAATCGAAGTAGGATTAATAACAACAACAGTCGCCGCTTCCGTCGGATTCACTTCAGTCGCAATGGTGTTCTCAACTGTTTGGCTTTTTGCTGCAGGAGAGGTAACTGATTCAGTGAGTCGAGTTAGAGTCTCTGTTTTTGGAGTTTCATACGTTTTTATAGAAGTTGAACGCAGAGTAGTGGATGATGGGAAGTCGAAGATGTTGTCCTCTTGAGCTATTGGAAGCGATTCAGTTGTAGAAGATATCCCATTTGTCTTCGTTTTTATACGAATTATTTTATTGGCTGCCGCGTTGTCATTGGCTGATAATGTATAAGGTGATAAAGTAGAACTTTCTGGGTTGTATACATCCTCGTAATCTCCGTCATCTTGGACTTTGATTATTTCGTCGATATGGGTTTTTGACTTGTGATTTGTGATGGTTCCATCAACGGCTTGAATGATGACTTCCTCTTCGTTCCATTCTTCGTGATGAGTTATAACAGAATGGGCGTTGAGCGACTCAGGTTCCTATCCAAGAAAATATACTATGAATCATACAACTTGATTTTCCCCGATTTTCCCCTATAGTTAACTTTTCACTAACACATTTGGATGTCCTTAAAAGAATGTATCACAATATTAATTTCTAAAAGGAAATGTCAGCGTTAATAATTGAATTCGCTTTCCAAAAACTAGAGGAATAGGATTAGAGGACTAAATACTAGCTGCATCCAAACGAGTTTTTTTTACCGAAAGCCTATTTGTAATCACTAATCTCTAAATTAGGATTTCGTGTTTTGATACGGCCTTTTTAGGGCTCTTAACAAAATTCTCAAATTTAACTATATTGTTTCGAATTTTGTTGTTATTTTACACAAATACTTTATAAAAAATTGAATTTCTCACATTCTTTTTTAAACATACTTATTGTAAATTTACAAAAAGGTGGTTGATTGAGCAAACTGATTCTGTTACAGACTGTTAGTATGAAGAATCTGAGATTTTGTATTCGACTGACCTGTAAAATAAGAAGAGCTGACATGAGCGATAAAATTAAAAAGAACTTCATCGCGTGGTTTGCTTTACTTAAAATTCAAATGCTTTATGCTGCAACTGAATCTGTGAGAGCTTCGAATGTCCTCCAAAATTCAACTATGTCCTCCAGATTCAACCAAAATTTTTTCTATTTTAAAAATCTGGTCATTCATGCATTCAATTTAATGCGAAGTGGTTGTTAATTTTTGTGTGTATAGCCATTAATATTTAATGGAATTGACATCAATAAAAATTCATACACGGTACTGCATAATTACATGTGTAAATATATAAACATATATATATCTTTTTTAAACGGGAAGTACGGTTACGGATAATAACAATCGTTAGCTATAATATAAACTTTTAAATATAACCTTGGTTTTCTAGTTGAAATTCCTACGGTACGTCTTATATACACACCATCCGTATTTAGGGAGAAAATTTTAAAAACAAAAGTACGAAAGTGACGACGAAACTCACTAACCAGGGCGACTACTGCTGGTCTTACTTTTTGTGTGTTTTGACAATCAGGTGGGTCGTATAAATACAGGGCCAACTTGAAGTTTTTAGATTTGCGACAATGAAAATAGCCTTTTCATTTAAAATCATTCAATGATAAATCGGCGGTCGAAAAATTTGAACTGCTGAAGTTTATTGCCCAAAAAATTAACTATTTCAAGTAACACCAATAGACCTTTTCACGGAAACAGGAAAAGATATGAATTGTTTCAACTACATAAAGAAAGTAGTGTTGCATCGTTTCGGTTTTTTTGGACTGTTTAATTATTCTGATCAAAATAAAAGAAGTGTCAACAAACGCCGTGGAAATCAAAAATAATTTGCGCGGAATATGGTTTTCTGCAGAATGATCCGGATTTTGACGCAGAAATTAAATTCCGCTTTCCTAAAAACATTTTTGTAGTGTAAATTGGAAATAGGAAAACCAAAAATATTTCGGAAAACGAAAATCCGCTTTTCAAGGAATCCTATCGATTTCTTACGAATTCGTAGGATTTTTGGTGTAGTGTGAACGTAGCTTAAGGCGCCCTTAATATGGCGAGTATGGCAGTCCGGCGCCCGAGTCAATCTGCCACCTCTGCCCCACCCTCTCGAATGTCCTGGTTACACGACAAAAAAGTTTTAGCTTGCAGTAGATCTTTCTCAATACGAATCAATCTGCAAGGGGACAGCTAACCTAACTTTGAAAATATCCTTTCCGATGCTCCTGACGATGCTTAAACAGTGAGAAGGGTATATAATTTTGACAAACTGTAGGGATATGGAGAGATTCTTTCTCCCAAAATTTCAATGTTGTTTGGAGATAAATTTTCATGGAAACGTCAGATATCTTAAGATCTAAAATGCTGCCAAATCTAGAAAAAAAACTTGTTTTTCGCGTGAAATAACATAAATATTGTTTTGTTTTTGTTATTTTAGCAATCGTTTAGTTAGTTAGTTGATTTGTTAACAGCAGTAAAAAAGCCGTTGTTATTGTTAAAATTTGTTAATGGACCTTTTTGATCCCTCGTTGCGGGAGGAGGACGAGGTGGGCGACGGCTATTAGGGGGTGGCTGGATCGTGAAATTGCCAGGCATGAATTAAGGGTGACGGCAGCAGCGGCCTTTTGCGCCCCCGTTAGGGAAGATTCTCCAATAAAATTCACTTTGAGGTTGGTTCCGTTGATGATTTGATCAGTTGCTATGTCCACCTAACAATAGTATGGATTAAGTCATGGATTTTAAATCATATTTATCATTTTCGAATCACTTGTAAAGGTGCGTTCACACTATAGAGCGTTTTTCTTTCTAAATTAAAACCTTACCGAAAAATTCGTCTGCATTCCCTATCTATTAACATTGGCTAGCAGACGAATTTTTCCGTAAAGGTTTTAATTCAGAAGGAAAAAACGCTCTAGTGTGAACGCACCTTAATTAAATATATAATCATGACAAATGAATGAGTAAATTTTTGTCGAACTTCTCTCTTATGCGTAAAATAAGTTTTCCCATCAAGATTGGTATTGTTTTCTGTTTTTGTTTAATAAAGAATCCGTTGGAAGCTTGTATTTTTATAATTGCATTTTTTTTATTATATGGGAACTGAAACATTAAAAAATGTCGAATATTTATTAAATCCTGTTAGTTTCATTGATGCGTATTTACTTGGTTTCGTTCATTATTTCCGATTTTCTTCGGCGTCGTTTTCAGCATTGGTGTTTTCTTCGCCAGCCGCCATAATGGATAAAACCAATTTATCGCACATCATCATCCTGTAACTGCTGTTTACTGCCACTAGATTGGCTGTTTAACAAGGACCCAATTGATACTATCTGGTTCAAAGGTAGATTGGAAATTGCACCGCCCAGCATGTTGACGTACGGTTGAAAAAGCGATAGGTCGCGATTATCACTTTTCTGACAATATTAAAGAAATGTTTAGATCAAATCAAAAGAATTCATTGAAGGTTCTCAGACTCGCTATTAAATCATTATAGATATGTATTATAGGTATGTATTGTAGATTTCGATTCGACATCAGTTACGTAATATATACAAGGTCAATGAACCTTATTTCTTCTTACATATATCGTGCCCTATTTTCTATACATTAAACAATTCATATATTATAACCTCCATACTCCGACGAAATCTTGAAAACCCTTAAAAACGCAAGTGCCAAAATTCCTTAAAATGTGGTGACCATTTCTCGTCATTTGAGACTATTAGCGCGAGCCCGTGTAGATTTATGAGATTCATATTACTAATTATTCGATGAAAGAAGAAGATTTGCCCAGTATGCGACACGCAATATCATCTACAATCAGGTCTGCAATTCAACTGTATTATAGGTTCTTTTATGGGCATTATAGGTCTTTACCCCAAACAGTATTGGGTTTTGGGCCGGTTTTTCGGAATAAGAAAAAAGACCTATAAGAAAAAGACTTTTTAAGGGTCTGACCAGAAAAATACCAGAAAAAATACCTATAAAATAATACAATAGTTAGTTAGTTACATATTTAACCTGGCTTGGGTAAAAAAAAATTGACTGTACCGACAAATAATAATGGAAAACAGCTTTTAAACCTCTTAATAGTTGGGTATATAGTCAGTGAAATGCAGAGCTTAGATAAATTCGTTATACAAATAAATTACGGCACAAGCAATCAAATTAATTCAAACCATATTGTATTTAATCTATATTGACCCACCTCTGATGCTGCTGGTATTGGTTGAGAGTCTTGTTCAGCAGGAACTTCAGGTTGGGCGGGAAGGGGGGGGGGGTATTTTTTCAGCCGCCAAAAGCTACCGACGCTAAAAGGCCTTTGAGGTTGATATTTTAATGTGATCTCCGATACCATTGCTGAAACCCTTTAAGAAGTCATGGTTGAAAAAAAACCAAAAGCCTCGACTACGATTTTTTGGCTCGGGGCCTATGACATTTAGTTTGAATAAATCATAACAGAACTAATTAGAAAAAAAATATGTATCAGGGCAACCTACCAAAATTCCTAAGATGGTGACGAATAGCACAGACATGAGATGGAACTTGATGACAGCATTCATTTTGAGGCAATGCTACCGTATATGAATGGGAAACGACTACCCAATTAGATTGTGTTGCTGGATGAATGAGCTTCTATATATCGATCTATAACGTGAAATTGTCGAAACAATTCTACGAATAGATTTGAGCCACCTCTTTAGCGATTTTCTTTATGCTTGATGCATATGTTGCTGCACATCGTATTTTCAATAATAGCAGCCGTTCTCGTAACGCATGTCCTTGATATTTAATGGATAAATGTTAAACAATGCATGCATACTATTTTTAGTGCATGTATGATGCGCTGCTGCCGATGAGTTCCAATTAGGGAATTGGGCGCATAGACTTAGTAACTATAGCAGCAGCATAATTGATATTGATTCTCTGATGACGGAGATTTACCTTTATGGCTGCTTCACAAAACTCCAATTGGAAAAAAGGCACGTGGAGGAGGAGTGGAGCATTCCGTCAGGGTTCGTGCTTTTTAATCGGCCAAGCATTAAGCAGGAAATAAGCAATGCTTTGCATTACCGTCAACAAAGTTCATTTTATGTAACGAAAAAATGCTTCCCGGCTTCCCGCGATAAGCCGAGATTTTTCCCTGATGATACGGCTGATAGAATTAATCGACGAGGTCTTAATTTGTTTCACAAATGTAATTCTATCGATTAGTTATCTTTCAAAAATTATAAATCGCTCGTTAAACTTGGTTTGTTATCCAAATTTTCCCAGTATATATGGAAGAATTAAAAATGATCGCCATGGTTTATTCAACCGAAATTAAAACCCGCTTTATAACTTGACATCGGTTTTTAAAAAAAATTCATTTTTCTACAATGATAGGTAGATGCACTATAATTTAGTTTATTATGATGAATGAATATTAATTTATCATTATGAAAATAGATTACTTTCTGTTGGCGATTTGTAGAACCTGGTGGATTGATTTTTCAAAATATATTGATGGACTTTTTTTCAATTGGAAAGGAAAGCGTGAAACTGAACCCCTAATAAAGTGTGTGTATATAGCCGGATTACAATTTCCACGAAATATAATCTCTATATACTATGTGTATTGGTTTATATTTTAAATGAATAATTGAATTAGGATGCGTTGCTTTGCTTGCTTTAATTTTATTATTCGCCCTAAAATGATTTTATGGGATTGGCGCAGTTTATATCCCACCGCCCTCGCAGCCCCTCGTCTATATTTGTATTTCCAATTCACAGTTTATGATGAAAGAATAATTCAACCAAATCATATTTTAAACAATCAGATTCAATCCAAGGACGGCGTGTTTTCCCGATTGTATTGTCTTTGTGCTGCGTAGTCATTCCGATCCGTTCTGTTGTTAGATAGCCGATTTGCAACCCTGCAATGAATTCCAAACATATGAATATCATTATTAAACTATAAAAAATAATGTTATGAATTCGATGAAATGAACTGACATTTCTCAAGAGGGAAACGGCGAGGCAGATTAAGGACTTCGTAAGATCAAAGTAGCGTTTAATCTCCTGAACAGTGCTCGGACTAAGCGTCGTGCGGTCGCTGTTGATCCACTGACTGATCTCGTTTCCGATGACGTCTTAGAAATTCAATAGAATATGATTTATTTTAAAACTTATATCAAATGTAAAAATAAATAAATAAAGCCTTTACCTCTATTCAGTTTGTTGTTACTGATAATGCGGCTAGAGAGGAGATCAGGGACGTCCATGTCGAGGAACATGCAGAAATCTAGGTGGTTCTTGGCAATCTTTTTCTTGTTTTCGGGAAGATTAGCACCGTCGATCCCCCACATTTTCAGTGCCGTGGTGTTAACTTTTCCGTTTACTTTGTTGTACTTTATTTGAACCCAGCATATAAAAAACATGATTAGGCAACTTCTTTAAGAATATTTTAGGGTGTTCTAATTAAAAAAGAAATATGGCATATTTGCGTAACACTTACATTAAGAACCTTGTCGAAGATACATTGGCCCACTGCCTGGATCATCATGGTAAACAAAATGAGTCTCAGAACGATTCATAATTTTCGAAAGTGCGATAGAAGTCTTTCGAAAAGAGGAACAACTTACAAAATTACGCTCCTCCTGTCCTTGGATGTCTTGATTGTTTTGTACGCTGTCGTCGCAACCCTTGAGAACGTAATTTGTCAAATTTTGTCGCTGCCCTGCTGTCAGACAACCCAACTATAAAAAAAAAAAATTTAGTTGCACCAAAGCAAATTAAAATAATAAGTGATTCTTAAAGTTCATTCATTATGAAATTCAATCTTATAATTGAAAATATGATAATTTAGTACGGTACCCGATCTTGGTAAGAGAGTTTAAGTTTCGATGGGGTTACACCTATAAAAAAAAGTTAATAATTGTTTTATCATACCGTACTAAAAATATTTATTTTTTATAAGGCGTAATAGTTGAATATTTACCAGGAAAACTGAGAGAGTCGACCATTTGAATGATGTCAACAAATATTTTTTCTCCTTCGTATTGGGGTTGAGATGAATCCCCATTTCCAGACTGAAAAACCTTTTTGCACATAAAGTTTTGGGTTTTATTGGAAGGGCAAAGGTCAATTCATATTAGCCATGTTAGAGCGCGCATATGTACTGTAACTTTACTCAATTAAATATTATATTGAACAACTTACGAAATTGGAAAGTATGAGCCAAACCAAATAAGGGATATGATGTTCAGCAACTTCATTGTGTAGTAGTGAAAATCTCGTGTCTCGGATGATGTATAGAGTTGAGCTCAGATTTCTGTAACATACTAAAACAGATGGATGAACTATACCGTTCAAATGTATTCAAATGTGCTTGTCCAATAAAAAATTCTTGCTATCATTTACACAGAGAAACCCTTTCATATGAATCAATCATTATTTTAATTTTTATTGCATCGAACATGACGGTGTATCCCTTTGTGAAGCGTGACAATTTAATGATCCGTAAAATATATCACACATATGTGTAGCCTATCGTCATATGAAATTGGATTATTTTCAAACCACCCGCACAATAACGGAGTAAATAGCTATAGTATATCCTTGTATTACTCCTGATTACATTTGACCATTTTGTTCGATTTAAAAATGTCTATCCTAGTACACACATTGTTTATCAAATAAAAATAATATGCGAGCAGTAGCTTTACCATATTCAACCTTTTCCAATCTTACTATACTATACTTACTATACTACACGCTAGCTTAATAATAATTTTTTAGACCAAGTTATAAAAAAAAACAAGGTAAAAAACATTTAACCTGGTATCATGTAAAGTGTTTTGATTTCTTTAAACACTTATAAATATTAACGCAGGCTACATTTTGCAAATTTCTGCACCTGTGATATGTGTCACCTTGCGAAGCTTATTATTACTAATGCTTCCACCCGTTAAGCTTTAATCTGGTTCGGACGGTTCGGACACGGTTCGGAACTTCGAATCCGAAAATCTGGTGATTAAACTTAGTCGATAATATTTCTTTATCTCTCGATAATATTAAGCTGGAATATTTTATTATTTCAAATTACTAGTATGCATAATTCTTTAATTAACCCAACAGTCCGACCACCTGGGTGCTGAGTAAGAGAAAGGATTTCGGCTAACATACTGTGACGAAAAAGAGTATAACCCAGCAATCGTGTTATTGTGGGTTGTATATATGTTAGTGATGGAGCTAAATAGTGCTGGCTAGCGTTGATATGCCTCACTTGCTAGGATACTCGTAGTTTCAGGTGAAGCGTTACATATTTTATTATTTCTAAAGAAACATTTGAATTTATGCTTTTGTGTATTCCCCAGTTCGAATAAGATATTACATAGTTTCAAAG
Organism: Chydorus sphaericus; assembly: GCA_030141595.1. Taxonomy (NCBI): domain Eukaryota; kingdom Metazoa; phylum Arthropoda; class Branchiopoda; order Diplostraca; family Chydoridae; genus Chydorus; species Chydorus sphaericus. Next base: position 4,217,468 of record CM057931.1, read on the forward strand.
TAATTTTAATATGCTTTATAATTAAGGCATCAATATTTTTAAAAATCTATGCCTAAAATAAAAATAGGGAAGCTTTTTGAGGAAAGTTAATTGGAAAGCTTTTACATGTTTGTTCATGTACCCATGTCTTGTGCGCAGTTAATTTATCTTTATAACCATAACTCTATGGGGATTGATTTTTAAACAAATAAAGCTTGGAGTTGGAAAAATTGGTAAATGTGCACATTAGTTAATTTAAATAGGTAGAATGGATTATGTATGTATGTAGAACACGAAAACAGCTACATGATTCAGGAAGGACTCGAAGGGGCATGTATACATTAACCCCGAATGACAATAGCCCCGCCGTAATAGATATTAGCACCGAATATTTTTTTTTGTAGTGGCCCAGGACACTACCATAACTTAACTTAAACAGCATATGTCGTACTCACAATTCGAAAATTGTCGTATCTAATTATTTTTTCTGTTTTCGAGTTTCTTATCTGATCGATCGGACTTTTAAAAAAAATATTAGATATAATCAATTTCAAAGGGAATGTGTTTTTCCTTTGAAAATGCCGCATTAATAAGTAAATATGTATTAGGATATACGAAAAAAATCTGGCTGTATCTGGTTATCATGTTCTATATTACGTACATACCCCCTACTATTAACCACCGAATAACATCGTATTATTTGAGCGGTGGTGCTTTCCTTTGTGTGGGGTTGTTTTTTTCCCGTGCGAGTTTCCATGTCCCGTAGTTCCATGTCTAGTAGTTCCATGGCCCGTGTCATGAGAGCCTATGCCGTGATGGCCACCATTGGATGCATGTTCTGTTGGTTTTCCGCTAGAAGTTGGCGTAGTTGCTGCTGATGTACCTGAAACAGTAGATGGTGATGTGGTAGCATTAGTTTCAACGGGAGCAGTCACAGCTTGTGTTGTCGTGGGTGATGTTATTAGCGTGGATGAGCTATTAGTGCTGGCTTGCGTAGATGCCACAGCTGTTGGAGTCGCAGTGGTTTCAGGTGAAGCGGATGATGACTCATCATCAGCTGGAGATGAATCTTGATTCTTCTTTTTTAAAGGCCTATGCTTAGCGGGCTTATGTTTAGATGTAGCCGATTCGTTAGTTGTAGATTGTGTCAGTGTTGAAGTACTACTTGGAATTGCAGTGGTACTAGAAGTAGTCGGCAATGGGCTCGAACTAGACTTCGATACTTGCTCAGTGGGTAAAGTCGGGACTGTCATAGCTTCTGTCGGTTTCACAGTAGTTGCAATAGTATCAACCATTTTTGTCGTTATCGCTGTGGATGAGGTGACTGGGGTGGTAGTCGTTTGTGGCACGTTCTCTTTTGGAGATTCAATCGTACTTACTGGCATCGGGCTATTTGGTGGTTTCACGTCCACTTTTTTAGATTCACGCGTGCTTACTGATGTTGAGCGAAAAGTAGTAGCAGATAGGGTATCTGATTCAGGAATATAATCCGATTCGGCTATTGGAAGAGCAATAGTCTCGGCTTTCTTCGTTTTAGCTTCTTTGATTCTAACGGCTGTAGTGGCGGATGAGGTAGACGAAGGAGATGAGGAAGAGGTTTCTGGGCTATTAACGTCCTCGTAATCTCCATCGTCTTGGATTTTTATTATTTCGTCAATATGGGTTTTAGTCTTATGATTGGTGATAGTCCCATCAACGGCCTGAATGATTACTTCTTCTTCGTTCCATTCTTCATGATGAGTTATGACAGAATGGGCACTGAGAGGACCAGGCTCCTATCCGAGAAATGCATAATTAATTCATACAACTTGACTGCTACGGTAGTTTACTTAGCAAGCTAACTTTATGCATTCACTCATTTGGATGCATAGGAAGTTCTCGTTCATTTAAACAAATTATCTATAAATCAATTCATCATACATGTATCAAAATCAATCTCAGTTTGATACAATGTACGTAAAGGCATCACAGGAAATAAAATTGCAAGCGGTATTTAATTTGATTAATTTAATAAATCAAAAACTGGAGAACAAGAACAACAAGGACTTTATTTTAACACGGGGTTTTCGCATGCGGCTCCTGGACTCCAATCAATTTACAAAGGTCGAACATCTCTCGAATTAAAGTTTAAAAAATTTGAAATTGTTATCTTTTTTTGTAAAATAGAATAGGGGAAAGGTTAGATCACAAGAATTCTTATTTGTTGTAGGATAAAATTTATGGCCGAGCTAATACAATTACTGCAAAAATTATAAATGTTATTACCGACCTTTAAAATAAAAGCAGATATAACCGTTAGGATTAGTATTATCTTCATCGCGTAGTTCACTCTGCTCGAGCGTTAAAAGCACTATGCTTCGATTGAAACCGAGAGCTTCTAACGTCCCCAAATATTATTTAAATAGGACATATAATTCTTGTATAGTCATAAAAATTTTGGATTTAAAATATTTTAAAACAGGAAATGCAGCTTTGGTTATTTATGGATGCTAGATTTCAAAAAGTTACACCAAAAATAAAAAAAATTAAGTTGCTGAAGTTACATTTCCTGGGTTTCGTGCACAAACTGTTCCCATTTTGATATGATATAGCATAGTTAATGAAAATCAAAGATAACCAATTAATTTTTCCACGTCGAAAATGAATTAAAAACTGCGCATCGAAGCTTCGACGTAATTCATAAACCAGAACGACTATAATTGCGGTACTTTTTCATTTTTATTCATTTCAATCACCAGTGTGTCATCGAAATAGGTATTATAAACTATTTAATTTTTAATATTGTTGCGAAGTAGATAATTTAATTAATTTAAATGATTTAACAAGATAACGGTGGTCCGAAAATTTGGACTGCTGAAGTTTATTACCCGAAAACGATAACTTTTTGAAGTTACACAATAGACCTTCTCTCGGAAACATGAAAATAAGTTTTGCATATTTTGAACAAACAAGGAAGGAAAATTAATCTTTTTGTAAGACATCAAACAACCAATTGCAAGTGTGCCATTTCTAGCCGGAAATGTTTAGTAATAAACACTTTAACGCCTATTGAACGCAGTTTTAAGAGTTCCGTGAGATCTCTTATGTTTAGTCGTTTTTCCTGGTGTCAGCGTTGAAATGGCTTTAGGAATTGTGGTAGGAATAGCTGCTAAAGGCGTTGTGGTGGGGGAAGCAGTGGCCGGTATTGTGGAAGTGTTTGGAATCACGGTAGTAGATGACGTCGCAGTGCTGGCTGACGTTGTGGACGATGTCGTCACCGTCGTGGTTGGTGTGGTATCGGTAGAGGTTGGCATAGTCGTAGTCGGTAACGTCGTAGTTGGTAACGTCGTAGTTGGTAGCGTTGTAGTCGGTGATGTTATCGTGGTAGACGGAGTAGAAGTAGTAGTAGTAGCCACTGTCGTAGTGGAAGGTGTACTGCTGGTGGTCATAGATGTTGATGACGTGGGTTTTTGAGACGTTGACGATGTCGTGGAAGATAAAGTCGCCACAGAGGTTGTAGTTGACGAAGGTGTTGTTTCCGCTTCTACTGATTCCGGTGTTGTATTGAGTTCATCCACTTCTTCGTTTGCGTCATCAATTGGAGCCGTGATCTCCAGGGTGGTAGTTGAAGGTGTAGTCGTAGAAGTTGTAGCGCGCATTTTGGTCGCACGGGCTGCTTTTGTGAAGACAAGTTTTATAGAAGTTGAAGGTTTGAAAGTCGTAGATGGCGTAGTCGATTGGGTCGTGATCTTTGGCGTTGTAGTCTTTGTGGTTGGTTTTGTTAAAGGTTTCGCAGTAATAGGTAAGCTTGTGATAGAGTTTTCTATTTGTGAATCACCATAGTCGTCCTCATCGTGTTCTGTTATTATTTCATCGACATGCTCCTTAATTTTTTGTTCGATGATAGTACCGTCTGCATACTGGATGATAACATCTTCTTCAATCCAATCTTCAAAATGAGTTATCTTGTCACTACAACTTCCAATATCTGGCCCCTATTAAGTAATAATATATATAAATAGATTGAGGGAAACTATGGCACAATAAAGCAGACACTATCTCGGCTTATGAAAAGTGTGTGTCTCGTATTACTTGTGTCTTAGTTTGACGTTCTGCCGCGAATTGACAAACCACATATCACTAGAATAAAGGCGCACCTCGGGAGAAAAATTATAATGTAATTAGGAATCGCTATTTCTGAATATAACACAAACCCAGTAGTTCTATTTCTAGCTAAAATTTAGCGTTTCGACAAGGTGCTTTAATACGTGAAATTGAATAAATAATCAAGATTATTAAAACGAGATTGCTTAAAATTGTATCAATTAAAATTCTGACTACTTTTAAGAAAAGCATATTTTGTTTCAACGGGTTTCATGCAGGATACTAAAAAAACAGAAGCTTACCATTGCCAAAATCATTCCTGTTAGGAACAGAACACACGATTTCATTTCTCGTAATTCAGGCTTAGATGTTCACATCTAAATAGATTTGGTTGGAACTGTATCATTTCAATCTATACCGAAAATAAATAACATGAACCAACTGTAATTGTCTAGAATAGACGCTTTCATCCATGCAGCTATCTTTCATAATACTATATTGATTTACATTTATTACCTGCCCGCATTTTTTAGAATTCCCTTCTCTCTCAGTATATTTATATTCTACCCAGTTCTTCATTCTCCGGAAATGTATATTTTGTGAATTACACTTAAAGTTTGGAACGCCACAGTTGAAGGACTTTCCTTATTTTTCGAGACTTTTTATACGTGTTATATCCACTACAAGAATTCAAATTTCGTATTTTTATCAAGATTCTAAAAGTAGAGACCCATATTTTACAAAATAATCTTTGATTGCATTACTGTTTTTTCTTTCTTTTGAAATATTGTTTTTTAAAATAATGTTCACTGCTCTTAGAGTTAAAGATCTCCTGAGATGCGTGTATACCAAAATACATTTTTATCCACTCTTCAGTTATATTTACTGAAGGCATCATCCCAATGTCGCGATTTTTTCATTTGGGGCGATGAAGCCTTATTAAAACTATGATAAAATAACTCAAGACCTAAGACTCAGCTTTTATGCTTATAATGTCTAATCATTTATACCGATTCAATTTAATACTATGCTCATTGCTTGTATTCATCGGATAGTATGCCGAATTCATTCATCTAAAGAGACAGCATTGAAAATCCCTGCATCAATATCTTTTCTGAGAGAATCTTTATAAAGATGTTTAGCCTTATTTTCATTCGTTCATTTCGTTCATTTCGTTCCATCAAAATTCCCGGAACTGATAATATCATTTACATTATTTTTATTGTAAGATGGCGGATGTTTCCCGATCTTTATTGTACCATTTATTTTCGTCCCTTCATTTGCAGAAATGGTTGAAGCGGTCGTTCTCTTTCTTTTTGGTGCTGTTTTCATGTTTTTTTTTCTTTGGCAAAATCATTGATTTGCTTTCGTCTGGTTCGATTGTAATCGTGGTAGATATTTCCATTTCGGGTTTATCGTTGTTTGAAGTTTTATTTTTTCTACGCGTTGTAAATGATTTTTCATTTTCCGTTACTTCTATATTTGATGGTTCAGTTGTGGTTTCAGCCGTAGTTTCAGTTTCACTTTCGACAGTTCCATCTTTGGTTGTTTCGTCTGCTTCGGTCGTTGTTTCCGTCTCGGTCTGTTTCTTAGTTGGTCTTCTTTTTTTCGTCCCACTAATTTTGGTTTGTTTTCCGTCCTGGCCATCGGTTGCAATGACGCACTTGCTGCAATTACAGGTTGATTGAATCACACCGCTTGTTGTTGAGGTCTAAGAACCATTGTTTTGACCGGACTGCTTCTCCGTTCCGTTCTGCTTGATCCGGCTGGATCTCACTAACCATAATTTTTTCGGTTGTAGGTTTACTAGTTTGGTCTTTTGATGTTTCTTCCTTTGTCGGTTTAACCGTAGCTATAAAATTTACTGGGCTTTTGCTTGCTTGAGTCGTGATGGTGCTTGCTGTTGTGATCTCACCTCCGTTTGTTTTTACTGAGCTACTTGTTGATGACACTGCGCTCGTTGTTGCCTGCATTCTGGATGTAGTAGATGGATCTGTTGTTGTTTCAACCCTACTTGATTTAACTGTGGTTGTTGGGATCGTACTCGACAGAACCGTGATGGGTTGAGTTGCAATCGCATGGTTTTTTTAACCTCTCTAGCCACGATTCGACTGGTAGTGGTTTTAGACCCCCTCCCCCTCTCTGTCACAATGGGCTCTTATGGGTAAAACTGGACTTTTCAGACCCCCCCCCCCCCCCTAGACGCGTGACGTCATTTATGAACAGCCCCGAAGGCATAAGAGACGTATACTGAATTTAATTTGCCGAAGAAGACATGTGTAGAGTTGAAACCATCAATGGATCTTTTGTAGGCAATGGAGTTGATTGACACATGGATGAAATGCCAGATGGTAAGAAATCGTCAGATATTGCTTCATATTCTATGTAATCTTCCTTGCTCCACATCAATTCCTCAGTATCTTCGTAGGGCAAAAAGTCTCTATAAGTAGAAAAGAGCAAATTCACTTCGTATTCAAGCCATTCATCTTCTCATTGTTCAGCTGTAAGCAACGGATTCATCTATTATAACCAGATAACGAAAAATATAAATATCAGAAATAATAATACATTTAATACCAGGTAAACAGATAATTTATTTCACACAATTAAATCGAAATTTTTTTTAAAGATGACCAATTGAATCATGTTATATAAAAAACTGAACAGGCAATATTTTACTGGGTCTAGCAATATTTTATTGGACCCATTCCCGGCGAATTCTTATTGGCTTTTTTTGTATAATATTTATTGTTTGTATTTTTCTGCATTTCTATTGGATGCTAATACATTTTAAATTATTCTAATTACATGGCGAGCAATATTTTGCTGCACTTCTATTGGAGGCTAATTAATTAAAATAATTTTTAAATTATTATAATTACATGAGAAACCAATAGAAATGCAGAAAAATACAAAACCAATAAAATTTCTTTTTAGTGATATAGTGCGATTTCTCGAAGTAATAATGAGATCGCTGTCCCTAAAACAGTGTCATACCAAAACAAGTTATAGTAAAACTTTTTCCTTTTATTCCTTGTCCACAGTTATAGAAAGAGGGATAATAAGGGAAAGGTTACGCCTGCTCTTTGCTTAAACATTTTCTGTACTTTTCTTATGATTTGTGTCGGTCTCTGATTTATCATGCATTTATATTTGTCTGATATTAATATTTATGACCAATAGCTGTTCACAATTATAGAATCCCGAACAATTTCACTATGCTGCTGCCGCATTGCAATGTATTTCAGGCAGCTCATAGATTTTATATATTTTGTTTCAATGTTAATCAATTGTATTAATAATCTTATGTATTTGGTGATGCCTTTTTCAGTCATTACCAACTTTCCTTGAAATTGTTTTACAGGAGGCGGTGTGTAAACTCGGCGGTTTTAGTACATCCCTACTCAGATATAAACGCATAAAATATTAAATAATGAGATGTTTGAATTTAATTAAAGGACTCACGTTCATCAAAAGAGATTTGACAAAGCAAATGGCAGCTTTCAACGACACGAACATGGGCTTTGCTTCGTTCATTTGGGCCATATCGACTGGGTCTCGGTCACTCATCATGTTAGCGATCCAACGTTTTTCCCATTCTATAACAAATAATCATTTAGTTCATACTTGAATGAACTATGAATCGCAAGTTAAGTGAATCGAACCACAAGCTACTTTCTGAAAAACTTCAATGATTTACCAGTAATAATTTTCGTATTTTTAGCGATGACAGAAACGAGGCCGTAGGGCGCCGGAAGGTGGTTTGTGATGCAAGTTTTCATGTCACTGATTGCCTTGCTTTTCTGGGGAGTAGCCAGAGTAGTGCCCAAAATTTTATTTTTCAAGCTCTCTTCGTCAGAACGGCCAGTAGTAGGATTGTACTAGGTATATTTTGAACAATATTAATGTATCATGATATAATTGTGTGAGCCCTTTAGTTCTTAGAGACGTTTGCCATTAAATGAAGCGAGCAAACTTACCGAGACAAGGGCGCTATAGAAACATTGGCCAAGATCCATCTAATAAGTAAAAAATGGAAAGAACTTTGTTAAATCGTGGATCATTTAACGTTACTTTTTCAAGGTTAAAAGTAAGTACGGTATGCATTTACTCGAGAGCTTGAGTGATCAGCGTCTTTTGAAGCAGAGTGAATGATGGTTGCATTGCACGTATCGTGGAGCTTGTTTATAGCAGTACGCTGGGCCTCCGTGAAGCACGAAAACTGAAGAAAATGTAATCAACATATTTGGTACTTCGCATTACAGATTCTTAATATGATTATATTACAAATCATACTTTATCAGAAGATTGGCGTATTTCGGCAATCCTGGAAGCTGTTTTAAAACGCCAGGAATGAGCCGTTCAAACATGTAAAAAAAAATTGGAAGAATGAGTTGAAAAACTCATATAGAATAAGGTTTTTCTATCACCGTTAAAATGTGAGCCATGATGAGCCGTTCCCCAATCGATCAGGTCGGCAATTGCAAGCAACTTGAGTTTGACGGCTTCTGCCCACGAACCAGGAGCTCGTTGATCGCAATCGCACAGAGCCTTTCATTTTTAAAAAATAGTCATTTAAAAGAATTTTTTGAATAACTTGAAATTTTTTGGAAATATTGTTTTACCAAGGAAAGACAGCAGGTTACAAAAATTATGCGCAGCTTCATCTTGTTGGGAAAATGAAACCGTCCTAGAATGAGCTTTCCATTTTCACCGGCCTTTTTATACCCGATTATACCGACAAGTGAGAGCGAATGACGTGTAATTTGGAGAAACACGAATGGCTGTTTCCATACTACTCGCTGACTTATCTGGTTTTGCCACGAATGCGTGGTGTACTTTTTTTTAGGAAATAAAATTGTTTCGCTGTTTTTGAGTGGGATGTTTCCTTTGAAAGTTATCCCTTGTAAGTTAGTTATATATTTTTATTTTACGTTTTTTTGTTTTATAGCAGATAAAAGCACACAACAATTGTAATATTTGTTGAAGAGCAGGCAATAAAGTTCGATGCCAGTCTGTATTTTAAATTATTAATTGCTTTATTGATTTTTCGAAATAACTCCGCATTTAAGTGTTCGTTGTTAATCGCTTCATTTATAATTGTAAAACAAATACGTTTTATTAAAATAATTTACTTTTTAAAAGTGATATCGGGTAATTAGCTTTAGTAATTGAAATCGCGGTTTAATCACAAAATGGAACCTGAAAGGACAGAATTTGTGAAGTTGGTTGTATCTTTGGTTGCTTGTAATTCATGAATAATAGTATTATTTGTTATTTATATCAAAATATTTTATCTCATGGTTGTATAATCCATGTAGAAATTTCCAACCTTTCATATTATTTATGCTGGAATATTTAGTGAACTGTATTTTTGGTGGAGGGAAGTAAGAATCCAATCGTTTGAAAGAATAGTAAAGGGGAAACAGGAACAATAAAGAACCGTTGGTTGAACTTAATCTTACTAGTCAAGGTCAGTAGGTTTTATTTTTATTATGTTCAGAGATAAGAGCTGTTTTTATCATTCTTCGGAATTAGTCTTGCTGGTCAGCGACATTGTCAAGTGGGCATCCCTTGAAATAAAAAAAGGCGATACTTTCAATAAATACAGCTTTAAACACAGCGAAAACAAAATGAATTATTACGTTAATAATTAGAGATTCGACCATGCAAAGCATAGCCTTCATAGTGATCAGGTAGTGCTTGGCTCGAGATGCAATTGATGGAGGTAAGGCTTGTTTAGGAGAGTTTCCGTTCATCAAAGATGAGATCCACGGTGGAAGCCAGTCTTGGAACATAGGTTTTTTAAAACACATTAATTACATATCACAAGAGTACAATTAATTGTATCAGAACTTACTGAGTGCCATGTGTTTGTTTTCAGCAACGTGAGTTACAATCAGATCGTTTGTAGTTACATTACGGACCAGGCATTTGTTCAAATCCTCCAGCGTCTTCTTCTGCATCTCTCCCGAAAGAGAGGTGCTCTCAATCTGGTTCCTCATGCGATCTTTGTCCGGTCGGTTACTGTAGATCTCGGAAGTTTTCTACCCATGACAAATCAAACCATACTTGATTAAAGTTAGATTTGTTGCATTAATAATTAGTTTCGTGCTCAACCTTTTCGCCGGTGTTGAAATTATTAGACGCGGAGCTGACATTGGGATTATTATTGTTGATAACTCTCCCAAAAAAGCAGTGCCAAGTCAACATCTGAGTTTTCGAGAAATAATTTTTTTCGTCATCTACATTGTATTAGTGTAGCTATGTAATACCTGCAAATTGGTTTGTTGATTAGTTACAATGCCTTGACCCAAGTATGTTGTGAGAAGAGTAGAACCTTTGCAATCGCCCAAATACATGCCCAGCTTTGTAAGCTGCTGGGCAGTTAGACATCCAAACTTGAATTTCAAAACAAAAGATAAAATGAGTTAAGATTTAAATTTAGAATGACGCATTTCATACCTTATCCGAGGATGAAAGAATAGAGTCCAATTTTTGTGCTACAAGTAATCAATAAAAAATATATTTTAATGTGGGCTACATTCAACATCAGCAATCAGAGCCAGTTACCCGGCAATTTGAGCTGCTTCCATTGGATGAAATCGGCCAGCTCTTGCAGGGTCGCTTTCACCTGTGGCACCATCTCACTGGCCGACACCTAAAACACATCATCGAATAAAAATAAAAAATGATAGGAACGCAGCTAGCTGAGCTGCTATTTTGATGCTGAAATTTAAATACCGAAATAGCTCGACGTGTCAAATGAGGAATACCAGCCGCTGTTTCCGTTATGAAAGATGGTGGTGGCCAATGGAAGTCGTCCACTTTAGGGTTAGCAGATTGGAGGGCGAGCAAAGCGGCTATGATTTCGTTTTGTTTCTCTTCTGCAATTATTAAAGGTTTTAGCGAGTTGTTTGTAAGAAATTATGAAATAAATGCTTATATAATGAATCATACTGGTAATGTCCATCTTGTCCCATTTGACCAATTCGAAAATTTCCGCTGTCCTCGACTTCACTTGGGTCAGCCAGCAAGGCAGTCCTTGATATGGAGTCCATGTAGCCTATTTTTAATTATTATTTTAATTCGCCGATCATGTAATAAGTTATTTAGTTTAAATATAGTTACTATAAGATCGCAATGATCGCCGTTTGGATTTGAAGTTGTCGTATTCGGTAGTTTTGTGGTTAACGGATCAGCCTTTAAGTAAGAATGAAACATGCACAAATCAAATTTCTTGAACAGGCTCTATTTAAAATGAAAAGGAGAATAAATACCAGTGCTTGTAGGACAATAAACAGGACGAAGAAATTAGTTAGGGATCCCATTTGCTTCCACGGCAGCTACAACTTTAAGTGACGGTTCGAATATGATGGAAGTTGAATAAAATCGAGTGCAACACTCGGTAAATACAGCTCATTGGAGTAAAATTGAACAGTGAACGGCGAGTGAGCTCATCTACGCTTGTGACAATGGAAGCTGCAGTTCAATAAGAAAAGAAAAAAAAACATTTTAAGCAATGAAAGTGCACGCGCTTGTTGCCATTGGCTCTTTTAATATACATCGTCCTCACTCCAGCGACTTTTGAACAAGCGTGTTTGTTGCCACGTGACGCAGATTCATTCAAAGCATATCCAGGGAAAATATAGATTAATCGAACATGTTAATAACTGCGCATTATGTAAAATATCGATTCGATATGTCCTTGATTGATGCTCCCACGTGACTATCAAAAACATGCAGCGATTTCTTCAAAAAAGTGTATTGTACTGCTTGATATTCATTTTTTTTTACTATCCTATGATATTTTAGCTTTAAGCTAATTAAATACTCCGTACATGGTGAAAACGAAACCAATTGTTTCGTCGGAAGAACTTTACCAGAGCCATTGAGATCATATGACTCAATCTCAATAGCTCTGGCTATACATAAAATCGAAAGATTTTTTTTTAAATAAGCTAACTGTAATTTTCCAATATCATATTAAGATATACACTACACATCATGATGTTAATATTATATTAATGTTAACTTTCTTGGATTCTTATAAACTTTGTACTTTTGTTTATATTAGTTGTATTGTTTTACTTTTTCATTTTCTTTTTATTTGCTGAAACCTTATCATTTAGATAGAACCAAGTATCAATGAATGAATGCCATCGCGTTTTCAATATAATTTTCTGCCCCATGGAGAAAATATAGATCTAATTTGCTTTGCTATTTTATTATTGTGTTATAAATATTTTTTTACACCATGTTAAGCTTAATTTTTTAAAGGCCTATAGATGTTTTCATCCGATGGAATGAAAACTGTAGTACTCAAACACCACAGTTTCAAAATTTTAATTTATAACCCGAAATATTCATGTCATCAATTGAAATCGACATGAACACCATAGAAGAATCAGTATGCGGAGGGGCTATTTGCTTCAATATCTTGATTGGCTTAATTCGATGCGCAGGATCAGTTGGGATTCAAAAAAGGGATTACTTGTTTATGTTGGTTATCTAGTTCTTCAGGTAGCATCCCTGTAAAAAGAAAAATAAAGATAATATTCTAAAGACTTTTCCAGTATAGTTGGGTAATTCTCACATTAGTGGTAAGAGATTTGACAAGGCACATGGATCCTTTCAATATGACGAAGAAAGATTTCAATTCGGAAATGTCGCTGGCTGGGTTGTGCTCCCATTTGTTGTTGAACATCATCGTCATCCACTTGACGACAAACTCTGCGGGGAAAAAAATTGTTAGATGAATGAAACCTTGGAAAAAACTTTAAATATTACTGTCTAAGATGGCGCCCTTGGTATCGGTGAAAGTCTGGAGAACCAAGTTTGAAACGGGCATCACGTCAGCGATGCATTTCTTGGCATCTTCCATTGCCTTTCCTTTTTGATCATTCGAAAGAGAGCTAGCTGAAATTTGGCTTCGGATATTAGTAAGCATCGTATTGCTGTTGAGTGGACGCTCGGAGAGGTCTTTGAGCAATCCCATGAGACCAAAGCCCTATCAGAGATTTTGCTCTATGAATTTTCTGTTTTTCAGCAAAAAGGAAAACTATAGAAAGATTCTACTTACGTGCGCTTCCCTTCCAGACAGCAGTTGGCCGAAAAGACACGTCTTGACCATCATCTAATTGAAGTTAATTTTAAAAGAAAGAAAATAATAATCTTAGTTACTTAACGAAACGTATAAAACTAATGAATGAGTCTAATACCGGAGTATGCTCCTTCTTCAGACTCGTCTTCCCAGTCATTTGTGCCATTCCAATCAAGTTGGGCACCGCCTGATTGCACTCCTTGAGGGTAGAATCAATTTTGTTGAACTGGTATGGCGCAAGGCACCTCATCTAGTGGTTTCAAATGAAATGATTAATTTTTTCCCAAGGATCATTCAGTATTTTTTGCTAATCTAAATTGTTATTTAGGAAGGGTAGGTCTATCCGTCTAAACATATATTTTTTCCAACTGAAAAATATATTTGTTTTGATTTCTTCTTTTTTTTTAATATCAACAGATAATTAGGTGGTACTGTAGAAAGCGATTAGTTTCTTCAGTTTTGACATTTAAAATCCGTAACAACTACATTTAACCGATTTTTAAGGTTTTTTTTTAAATCTGAGTTCGCTTACCTTATTCCTAGCTGAGTACATGGCATCTACTTTGTCATCTAAAAAGATAAATCTCTTTGAATCATTTCAAAAGAAAATTTTATGTCGATGAAATCTCAAGTTTTATTACCTGGAATGTTATACTTTTCCCATGCAATCAGTTCGAAAATTTGATGGAAAACGCGATCGATTTCATTGTTGAATTGCATAGGCTTCCTTGTGGCAGGGGTAGTTCTTTGTTTCTTGGATGGTCCCTAAACATCGACAGAATTTATATGTTTAAAAAAAATGGATTGGGAAAAATTAATTTCCAATGGACGGAAATTTAACAATTCGGTTGAAGAAGATGATCTCTTGGTTTTTTTCGAGCTGCTGGTTCCTTACCGTCAAACCAGGTGACTTCGGAAAAAAATTACCCCTTTTATTGGACCCTCCCAAAAACAAACTAAAAAAAAGTTAATAACTCTTTTGTTATCGATAGAGCTTTCCTTGATGAGCCATATGATAGGAGTATAGAATATTAAATCTGGTAAACCCATGTTTTCTTTTGATAATTATCATTGGAAAACGGTCTGATGTTACCCTAATCGTTAAGCGTTGGGTACCTTCGGACAAACGAGGGTTTTAGGTAATGAGATTAATTATTCGAGATGACTGAGATCCACTCTAGTTGCGGCAACCCCTCTTTTTAATGCTTATTATTGTGATAGAAAATGTTGGATTCTGCAACTATCAGAGGGGCCAGTAGTTAAAGAAAAAATGTTGTAAAAAATTAGCCGAACATCGGATTCTCATTTACGACGCATTGTCCGAATCGAATAGTCGTCTTTTATGTTCAAAAGTAGTAAATTACCTTGTAGGGTAATACTAAGGCCTACCTTTTTGCTAGGCGGCTGTACCGCTGGAGCAACTTGGCTAGAGATGACCGTCTTACTATTGGACGAATCCATCTAAACGATATTTAGTGAATTGAGACATTCGCTATCTAATATAATGGCATATCATAGACATTACATTAGCCGGTTGCGGCACAGAAGCAGGGATGCTTTTCTTCGCTTCTTCAGCTGTATCGCTCTGCTGCAATTTGGGTTGGAGGTCGTTATTGGTCGTCTTTGGTTGGTTGGCCACAGATTCTGTCTCCACCTGTATTCGAAATTTTTTTTTATACACACCCATATTAAAAATGCATTTTATTTCATAACCTTTTTATTGGTGTTCTCCATGATTTGGGGTTTCATTTGCTCGCTCGCAGGTTGTTCTGCCTTAAAATGGGTCTGGGTATAAACCTGAATATGATTTAATAATATTTATCGTTTCCATAATTTATTAAATCATCAAAAAAGAGACCTTTTGAACGTCTTTCTGTTGGTTTTCGGCAACTGTATGCGTCTGTTGCGATACGCCCGATTTTGCGGCAGTTTCGTGATGGGGTTTGTGCTTAACTTCGTTCATCGTCTGAGAAGTCATCTCCAGTGGTTGATCGTTATGGGAAGTTTCATCTAAACCGTCTGAATTTACCTTTCACGCCAAATAAATTGATAAACATCAATATCTGGATGCTGGAATTATATTCTTTAAGGATCGTAAAAAAGTATAATTACCAATGCTATGAAGGCAAACAGGATAATGGAAGAAAAACTGTTCTTCATTTTGGATTGGGATGTTTTAGTTTAAAAAAGGGTTGATAAACTAAAACAGCAGTCTGCTACTGATGCGCTGCTGCCTAAGAATGAACGTTTCGTGGGTAAAATTTTCTCGACTTCAAAGGTGGAAAAAGCTCCACGTCTATCCGTTAATTGAAAGCAAATATCCGTGGGCGTCGAATTATTCTGTTCTATCTGCTTCAAAAGTATTTAAATGGATCAGTAACGAAACTGAGAATTGATCAAGGTCTTCTTTTGTTAATAACTTTAGCTGCATCTATATGCATCCTTCCTTATTTTTTTCGAATGAAACTATAAAACTAAATGCATTTCATTTGACGCAAGTCGTAAAAGTTGGATTTTTTAATGAATGGTAATAGAAAACGCGGAAAGCATGAGCGTCGCTCGTATTCAATGTATTTGAAACGACTTCGCTTTGCTCCAACACTCATTTTTGAAACAACCCACTTGTATTACTTCATGCATGAATTGTCATATTCTTTAAAATCATGTTTTATGACAAACAGCGATTGTTGACCTGGCCTTCACGCCTACGCTGATTTTAAAACATGATGGATGGCGCACCCGCGCGCATTATTACATTTTGTGAACGGAATCATTTTCAAAGATTTCAACATTATGCTTATTAAAAAAAAAATTTTAAGACAATTTACAACCACAGATTAAGCTAAGAAGCTTATTCGTATTGTAATCTCATTTATTTGAACTGATGCTGAAGATTTGTGTATTTTTAAAGATACTAATTAAAAAGTATTCTGGGATATCATTGTTTTTCTAATTCAAGTGTTATATAAGATAGATAAAGAAGTATTCAAAATGGAGGTCCTGCTGCTGCTGGGACCGTCATGGTTGATTTTGTGCTGATTTCTGCTTGTAACTTACATGTAACAACCCTAAAAACCAATTAAAATAATATTGAAAAATTGGTAGATTTGTGCGGAAAATAATTTATTATAGCCTACATTGATAGCAAGAGCTTTAGTGTAGCACATGGCTACTTTCCACATTTAACTGTGTGGCCTTTATTTGAACATGTCTTTGTTCATAGCGGTGGCATCCATTTTTCCGTTCATCAAGTTCGTCATCCATGGAAGTCGCAATTCTTAAACATCCAAACATCTTTTAAAAGCAACGCCAATTTATGAAATATAATGCATATACTTTCAAACTGAAGGTTTTGATGAGAGATTTTGAAGTCTTGAAGATACTTTTTTAGAAGAAATGAGGCGACTTCGCTTGTCAAGCATTTCTTCAAGTCTTCTACGGCCGCTTTCTTTTTCATCATGGGAAGCTTGGCTCAGCGCAGTATATTATTTTCCAAGTTCGTCTTCGCCATGACCTTGTTCTTCACGACGCGTGCAATCGAAGATATTTTCGTCAAAAAAACCAGTCAGAATGAATTTTTTCCTTTTGCGTCCCATAACCAAATAATATGAAGTTAAGTGAAAGTTAGTGAATTTAGGAAAAGTTTGCGTTTAAATACTATGTACTTTCCCTTCGCTTCCTGCAGCTGGTTGACTGAATAAACACGCTCGAACAAGTACCTATCGTATTAGGGTTTCCCATTTTTAACCCCAAGAAGAATTAGACGAAATATTAAAGTTACAATCTAGAAGGTATGCTCACCTTACTCTCTCCGATAAACGTAAATTTGCCCATCAATGTGATAGTCTTGTAGATGTCCGCCCTCCTCTTACATCCATTAAGAATGTTAATCATTTGATCAAGAAAATCTTCATCCAGACTTTGAATCTGTGGTATAAAAATAGTTAATCTTTGTTTCATAAAGATTGATTTCAAATAATAGGTAGCCTACTGTACAGGATCCTGGATTGAAATGTGTACCCCCCCAGCAAGGTTAATCTGAACGCGGGAAAGTTCGGACATTTTGAATATAAAATCAAAACTTTGATTTTAAATTCCCGAAAGAATTTTTTTTTTTCTACCTTTCGAAAGGTAGAAAATTGACTATATTTTTTGCATAGCTTGCAGGACTCATCTAAAGAATTGGTTCATCGTTCAGTCCAATTTCATTTATCATTGCACACTTTACTATCTGTAAATATTTTCTAAACCAATGCTGAAGAATTTTTATTTTTGGGCCCAATTTATAAGTGTCGAATAACCAACAACTCTCATTATTGTTTAAATGAATTCTTTTAAAAAGATAGATTTCGAAGTATTCAAACGTGTGCTCCTTCTGCTAGCGGGCCGTTATGGACAATTATGTAGACTACTGATGGGTGCTTGCAGCTTATAAATAGCAGCCCTAAGTTACATAACGAAAAAAAAAATTAGTGGAGTTGCGGTTGTAACTAAATTTCTTTAAAAAGGAATTTATACGTTGACGATAAGAGCTTTGGTGTAGCACATTGCAATTTTCCACATGTAGCTGTGTGGTCTGTATTTGAACATGTCTTTGTTCATAGCGGTGGCATCCATTTTACCGTTCATCATATTCCCCATCCACGAACGAAGCAAACCTGAAAATTGTGACGAACAAAACGTGAAATGAAACTTAATACAAAAGTACAATAATTACTTTCAAACTCAGCTGTCTGATGAGCGCTATTAAATTCTTTAAGAAATCTTTTCGATAACGATGTTACTTGATTTTTCAGACATTTCTTCAGGTCTTCAATGGCCGACTTCTTTTTCACACTGGGAAGCTTGGCCGAGCGCAAAATGCTGTTTTCCAAATTCGTCCGTGCGATAGTCTTGTTACTCATGACGCGAGCAAGCGAATTCATTTCATCCACGAAACCAGTCAGGATGGATTTGTCCTTAATCGTCATGTTGTAAAGATGATAAGATTCATTAAATCAATCGATACAAAAATAATGCACGTTTACCACCTACTTTTCCTTCATGTCCTGCAGCAATTTGACTAAACAGACACTCTCGAACATGTAACTGTATAACATAATTTTTTAATATTTAAAAATCAGAATTTATTATCTTAATTTATTATGAAAGAACTAGACTGAGGTAGGAGATTTATATTGATACTTTGTCTTCTCCTATGAACGTAAATTTCAATAACTTTGAAAGTGACGTATAGATTTCGGCCCTTTTTATACATCCCTTGAGAAGGAGGGTTAGTTCATCAAGGTAGTCCTGCTCCAAGCATTTGAACTGTGATGACGTATATCGAAATAACCAAATTTATCGATAATTTTCAAAAACGATGACATTATCTTGATTGTGAATACCTTATTTTTGGATTTATGGATAGCGAAAGATAGATTTGCTAATAATAAAATAAAATAAAAGAGAGAAATGGCAAATTAATAAGATTAAACTTTTAAAAAATGAGGCTGCTCATATAAACCTGGAATATTCAACTTTTCCCAGTCGACCGGATCCAGGGCCTCATTCAAAACATTGTAGATTTCGTTGTATCTGCTGCCGCCACTGTCTTTCAATGCTCGACCACCTGATGTTATGCTTAACTTCCCATTTTTGGTTGGTTTTCTAGAAGTGCTAGTGCTGCTCACTTTTTGGGCCTATTTAAAAAAAAAAAAAAAAAATTAAAATCTTGAAGTTAATTTAAAGATTTAAGTTCACATTTTTCCATCGTAATATAGGTAAAAGTAAGGAAGAGCAAGAAAGAATTTGAGACCCGGATAATGGTTTAGAACTATAAATAGCCTATAAATTTAAATATGAAATAGTAAATACGATTGCCAGGGAAGCCGAAACCCAGATGATGATAGAAATAGCGGTAATCTTCATTATGAACTCTGGTCTTTTTTAGCAGAGAGAGCAGTGTAATGGATAAATTACTCTGGAGAACTCTGCTATCCGCCGCCCTCGTCACTGCTAAAAAAAATTAGATTTTTCTAAATAAGTGAATGCGGTACCTCCAGTATCTGCATAATATGGTGTATTAATAGTCACATTTTTAGTAATACTACTTTCAATCCTATTATATCAGTACTCTCATAAAATGAAACGAACTATAAAAATAATATAGCAAATGGGTTATACATCCGTTGCAATCTTTGCATCGATCAATTTTAAAAGCTGGCATCTACGAAGCTTTCGAAAATGCGCGGCGCGTTATATTTTGTGAAAACAGAGCGCTGTTGAATTCTTGAACATATTTTTTTCCATAAAGATGTAACTCCACTAGTCAAACATTTCGTTAGGTCTTCTACGGCCGACTTCTTTTTCAAATTGGGAAGCTTGGCCCGTCGCAGTATACTGTTTAGCAAGTTCGTCTTCGAAACGGTCTTGCTCTTCGCGGCGCGAAGAATTGAAAAGACATCGTCAAAGAAACAGTCAAAATGAATCGGTCCTTTTGCGTTTCACCGCTATCAAACGGTAAATAATTATTAATTAAATCAATAGACATAAAAAAAGGAAGTCATACTTTTCTTTTGTTTCCTGCTACTGCCAGTTGATCGAATAATATATTATGAATAATATATTATTCTGATATATTCTGATAGTTTCTATATAATACTACCTTGCTTTCCCCGATAAATGAAAACTTGGTTAACTTTGAAACTGTCGTAAATTTTGGCCCTCGTCTTACATCCATTGAGATTTGAGAAAGAGAATCAATTGATCGAGGAAAACTTCATCCAGGCATTGAAACTATACTGCAATAAAAATATAGAATTTCGTTAATTTTCTAGAATTCTCTATGTGTACGTTTCTAATAAAAGCACATTTTAAATTGAAATATATTTGAATTGAAAATACCTTGTTTTTAGATTTTTTAAGAGCGGTTGATAAATTGGCTGGTCATAAAAAAGGACCAGAAAAGTAATACTTCATTCAACATAAACTTTAGAAAAAAAAGTTGGAGGCGAACCTGAAATATTAAAGTTTTCCCAATCAACTGGATCCAGGGCCTCATATTCAAAACATTGTAGATTTCTCTGTATTTGCTGCCGCCACCTTCTCTCATAACTCGACCACCTGATGCTGTGCTTAACTTTTTTTTGTGCTGCTATTCACAACTCTACAACCCGTTGGTGTACTTATTTTCTCAGCTCTTGTTGGTTTTCTAGAAGTGCCAGGGCTGTTCACTTTTGGGGTCTATAAAAAAAATTGAATTTCGTATTACCTCATTTCTCCTCTTGGTAACTTCTCTTACAAATAAAAAAGATTGCGAGGTGCACTTTTTGAAAACAAGGCATAGAAAACAAAAACTTATTTGAAAATTCTACTCTAGAACTAGCGGAGTGATAAATACGATTTCAAGTGAGGCTGAAACCCAGATGATGACAGAAAAAGCAGCGAATGGTTTATTGTTTTCTTATTTGAAGCGGAGAAAGCATCAAAGATGCTAATCTGAACAACTTGTTGTATAAATTAAAGTATAAATGATATATATGATTTTCAGAAAAAAATTTCAAATAAGCCTCCTATCCTATAATATTGATATTAATAGAGCATAAAAGGCCATAAATAAGTCTGCATCCGTGACATAATCGTTGACCACGATTCCACGAATTTAACATGCTGCCCTTAGCAATCCATACATAATTGTTTCACCGCAATATTATCAAGTCTAATATTAATTGTTTTTTAGGTCGGAAAATATTTAAAATTATTCATTGCACATTCGAATTCTTGTAATAACCAAACAAATTGCATGTTATAACCATAGGGTTTGAATTGCCAACGTTAAAACGGGAAAAATCCTCCCAATGGCCGATTGTTTGAAGCAGCAGGAGGAGCAGGGCGAGGAGGAGGTGGAGGCGGAGGCGGAGCGGGAGCTTTACGAGTTGTTGGCAAAGTGGGACGTGTAGTGGTCACCGTTGTTGGTATTGATGTTGGTAGAGATGAAGGTTTTGTTGGAACAGTCGGAATTGAAGTCGGTAGGGAGGAACTAAGGGGAACAGTCGGGGTCGTAATATTGATCGACGAACTAGAAAAACTGTTAGTAGGCCTTATACTGGTAGTATTGTTCGTAATATTCATATTATTAGTGATAGACGATGATGGAGCCGCTGTCGTCGTGCTGTTATTAGTAGTCTTGATAGTACTGGAAGTTGTGGCGGCATAGGCAGATGGGAAGTAAGGTAAAAGATAGGATGCCTCGTTCACCACTATTTGGGCCATGGTCAACATATTTGTAACGGCGGGAAAGTGGCAGCCCTTATGAATGACGTAAACATATTTTATTATGATGCTGTATAATGTAGGTACTAAATGTATCAATCATTACGCTTGAAAGGAGAGCTTCTGCAGTGCAGACCAAGGATCTCATGGTGACGTTCAAATCGCGACTTGAAGGGATACTTCCATATCCAGGGTTGTTTAGACCTGATACTATTCCCGATGTTAGCCCTAATAAAACGATTTTGAAATAGTCTAATGCAATTTTTGTATTTAATAATATTCAAACTGTTTAGTTGGGTGAGTTTGTCGCTCTGCTGAATAGGAATGGTCGGCCAGATCCTTTGCGGTAGCGTAAAGTTAGTGGAAAGGCAAGAGCTTAATGCGAGATAAGCCCATCCTTGCTGATCGTTTGTTAAGGAGGAAGTGTTTATAAAGTTCAGACCTAATTTAGTCACCAAACGGCTTGTTGGTATCTGACCCGGCTTTTAAGAGGAATGTAATGCATTTAGATTTTAGAGAAAAAAAAACTTTATGATGGTGAGCTTCTTTCTTACTATTCCGACGTTGTTTAAGATGCAATTTCCAATGTCCTGATTGAGTTAAAAATTGATTATTATCAAACGGCTGCATTCTATTTTTTAGTAAAATATTTACCGATAATCGTGATCGTAGGGGTACATGAACGTAGCTCGTTTGCTGGGACGTAACCGTGTTCTGATGCTGAATAGTCTCGACGTAAGGATTGTTGTTAATCTTATTGTATGAAATATGATTGCATCCATTAATGCCATAACTTATCAAGTTATAGAGTAGTTTACATTTGGAGGTTTTGATGTACTAGAATTCGATCCGGAATTAGGATTGGAGGTGTCGTTGTACGAATCCCTTGCAGCTAAATATAATAGCATAAAAATGTAATCAACTAAATTTGTTCATATGAAATTGCAATTATCATCAAAGTGAGCATACTTGTGAATTGCTGAATGGCATGAATGTGCGAAAGATCTTCGCAGTTTTGAATCATCGATTTCTGTTCGGCTGAGATACAGCTTAACTGTCCGATAAAAAATATTTTATTCATTTATTTTATCGCAAACCAATGTGTTTTCATACTAGACCTACCAAATAACTGGAAGGTAATTTTTGAACGTAATTAGGAACACCTGTGATGGATTATTACTACTGAAAATTGGAATGAATAGTCATTTTTCAAATGTTAGTCTTACCATCCATCAGACTGATGACAATATCTCCCAATCGATTCAAGAATTCGCTGTCGACTGAAGAATTTAACGGAGCGGAATTGGTACATCCCTTTAATTATATACATACAAGAAGTATAATAATATTGTGAGAATGAAGTCGCAATCATTAATAAAACAATTCCATTTACCGAAAACAAGGTTGCTGCCAATACAATCTGAAGCACTAAAAATTGCCTCATTTATAGGCTTATATTTTTTAAATGTATTTAGTCTAACTTGTATTACGTGTTTTGAGAACTACCGCCGTAATGTATAATCGAACAACTAATCTTTGTGCTACATGGGCTTCTGCATTCACGTCTGTATTCTGTTGCGCTTCATTTTTTTCAGGAAGTTTACATAATATCGAATTCTTTGTCCGGTGGATCGAATCTGATACTATCATACATTTGTTATGCCTGATATATCAGACTATAGATTTGTCGGATAGCTATCGATTCTGATGCCAATAATTGCGGAAATGGAAGTATGCCTATTAATTTTTCTTCGTGAATAAAAATACATCCAGTTTTGAAATCAGGAAAATTCTATAACCAATTTCAGTTTGAGGATGAATATAGTCCATTAGTCATATGTTTGTAAGGTAAGAAAAAAAGATAAGATATGAAATCCAGCATTGTTGGTATGACTCGGCATATATTTGAATTGTTTTTGTTATGAACCAATATCAATCAGTTAGCCGACAGAAGCATCCGTGAAATGTCGCTTGTTCATCTTACTTCTAATAATAATTATAATAAGAAGATGATTATCCCTAGAAATGCTGACAACAGGTTAATTGAAGTAGACGTGAATGACGTTTTAGGTAGAGGAAATTACGGTTTCGTCTTCAGGGGAACGCTCAACGGATCTAGTGGCGCCCAAAAAGTGGCCGTCAAACGAATCCAGCTAACTGATCTAAGCAATCTAAAAAACCATCGACTAGACAAACTCTTTCATCTAAATGTCATCCAACTTTTCCACATTGAAGACGATGAATACTTTCGGTATAAATTCATTAAAATGTCAATCAAGAAAAAGTTGAAATTAAATACGAGTTTATTATTACATTAAGGTATTTTGCAGTTGATCTATGCGCCGGCTCCCTAGACCAGTATTTTAGCACATCATCAACAGAGACAGTCAACAAGAGGTACAAAGGCCCCAACTTACCACCAGACTGTGAAGCCCTTCTTCATTTGGCTCGCGGTCTAGAGTACATCCATTCAATGCGCCTGGTCCACCGGGATATCAGGCCGGAGAATGTCCTCATAGCTCAGCGACCGATGCGGCTCATCTGGTCGGATTTTGGGGGATCTCTTCCAAGACTTCATTCGTCATCTTTTAGAAAAAATGTCTGCTGGCTGGCACCGGAACTTTTAATCTTTGAACAAGATTTCTCAAGTGAGTCGATAATGGCAGATGATCGAGTTGGAGAAGGGACTGTTGAGAGCGACATTTTCTCGACGGGTTGCGTCTTCTTCTATCTGGTTAGCAGAGGACTTCATCCGTTTGGGATTAAGAATGTGATAGGCAACATCCTCTCTGGAGACCCAATTTACCTAAACTTAAGTATTAATTATATTATTAGACTTTAAGCTGCTATGCTAGATTATATTCATTTGAAACTCTTATCGAAGGATTGCCGGTAGCTCATTTTGCAAAAGGAATGATCGGTGGAATGATTTCCAGTGAACCCAATCAAAGACCAACATTAAGAAAAGTGATTGAAGAACTTGAAAATTATAAATCGAGGAACTGAAAAATGTTGCCGAACAAAAAATACATATATATATTTTTAAAAATTGTATTTCTATCTTTGTATAGAAAAAAAAGATTGTGGGATTATAACCGGACGATTGTAACAATAAATGCCAATTTAAAAAAATAAAATTGTGGAAAGAGACGTGAAATTAAAACGAAGAGGAAAATTAGTAAAGAGACCAAATTGACAATACAACATTTTTCTTCATAAAAATAAATTCAAATTGTTAGCGAAAAAGGATGTGAGACACACAAATATAACGATTCATCATACACACTTATCAAGACAATAAACACGTACTCAACAAGATGAACAAAACAAATGAATTTCAAAGTGTTGCACTGGGTTCGCGGTAATTTTTAGAAAAGAAAGTGATTGGGTCGATTAGAAATTGGTTGAAATTGAATATAATCGGTTTTTGCTAATATATAATTGAAGTTAAATTTTTTTTTTGTAGGCTTTGGGTTCATCTGGCACACGCACAACATTTATATAGAGAGAGAAGGATCATTAAAAAAGATATACGCAACATATTAGCACATATTTTCTTGGTCCCTCTTTTGAGAGTTCACCATATTCTAAAATAAATGTTTACGTATATCAAAACATAAAAAAATGAAACACAATACATTTTTCTCTTTATATATATATATCATTAAAGCTATTTATCTTTACCAAAGTTGGTGATCCTGATGGAAGATGCTGTATGAAAGCCGGTATTACACATAATCATTGGGCTATAACATAAAAAAGAGAGAGAGATCTGCAAACATATATGATTATTTCTTTAGCAAAATTTCACAGGGATAAGATATGAATTGAATATAAAGCTTTTAATTTGTGTAGGTGGACCTGAATATTGTACAAAATAGATTGCACTTTTAAAAGGAAAAATAAGAGAGAAAATAAAATTTTGGGGAGAGGTGCGTGATGATTCACAACGAGACGAGCCTTTGGTAGGAAGTGCGGGGCATTCATAATGATAAAAAATATATATATATGACCGAGGTTTTCCTTTTTTTAAATGTACAAAATGGAAAACCTCAGACACAACGACATTTTAGCGAGTGAGACGGACCGATTTCTTTGCTTTTCTTCTCCATCTAAATTGTTTTTAAAATAAGAGAGACATCATTGCACACATTTGGGTGAAACTATAAAGGCTAGGCACTTGTGAACATTAAGAAAATAAAAAGTTTGGTAATTTTCACTGGGATTTTATGATTGTGTCGTAGAGGCAGCAGCTGAAGGTGCTGCAACCACTTCAACGACTTGCTGAGCGAAATTCAGGAGCGTCTCCGAGGCTGAATCTCGTAGATGACGACTTTGAGGTCCACCTGATCGAGTTGAGCGTACTGGTCGACCAGGTCTGTGTTGCTGTTGTTGTTGTTGATGCTGCCTCTGCTGGAACAGGTGCAGCTCTTGAAGGGTCTGGGGGCTCAACAGGTGCGGGACGGAGGATCCCGAAGGTGACGATCCCGGAGATGAAGATATAGTCAATCCACGTTGAGATAGAGAGAGTAAACTGAAATAGTTGAGGTCTCCGTAAGGTGTTGACCGGCTGCTTGGCGCTGAAGCGGAGGAGGATGAAGATTGAGAAGATGAGGGACGAGCAGGAGCTCCCGGAAAGGCGAACTGACCCATTCCGCTCATCGCACTGCTGCTGTTATTCACTCCGTTCATCATCTCTGACGAAGATGAAGATGTACCGGGAATTTCAGCATCACTGATGGGACCGCTCTTCTTACTATTAGTACCGGTGCCGGGCAATTTTTTAGGGCGGCCGACAATCATTTTACTCCCGCCAGTATCTCTCAGTCGATGCCGATCCATATGCAATTTGAGCTTATCCTGAAATAAGAGATTATTAATATTTTTTCAATTAGAATAAAATAAATGATTAAAAAACCTGTCGGGAAAATGTTTTTTGGCAACGATGACACTCGAAAGGCCGCTCTCCGGTGTGCACTCTCCGATGCCGTTTCAGATGGGCCGATCGGGCGAATGGTGCGGAACAGATGTCACATCGGAAGGGCTTCTCCCCCGTATGGGCTCGAATGTGCGCCCTTAATTCAGCCGTTCTCTTACAGTCCTTAAAGCAGAAGGGACAGACGGCTTGAACGACCAGTCCGCTACCTCCTCCAGCTCCTGTAGGTGTCGCTGCAGACGATCCTGAAGTAGACGATGCCGAGAGACCGAATGGGAAAGATGCTCCATTAGAAGAGCCACCTTGATGATGATGACCTGTAGTCGCTTCTATTAACTCTTCTTCTTCATCTAACAGCTCTTCGTCAAGTTCTTCTTCGTCTTCAAGTTCTTCATCCATTTCTTCTTCGGCCTGTTCGCATTTCACAAGGGCAGGCAATGGAGAAACGTGGGAAGATGATTTCGTTCGTGTAGACCTCTTTTTACAAGAGGGTACTTCGTTCTCTTCGTCACTCGCCCCATTACTTAGATCCAACGGCGGTACCGATGGTGAAATCCGATCTTCCGATACCTTTAAATTGTTTAAATGTTAAGCTAATTATAAATTAAGCAAATTAGAATAAATTACTGAATGATTTCCGTTCCCAGTAGTTGTCATCTGCCTTCCATCTGGCACATCACAATCCGATTCCATGTCTTCATCCTCGTCTAAATCTTCCTCTTTCACCTGCTTAAAATGTAAAAAGATGATTTTTTTTAAATTATGAAAGATGTAATTACACATAAACTAACCATCAATTGAGTTGGTCGTTTGGTTTTAAAGAGGGAATCCCTCGTTCCTCTTCCAGCGATCCTGCCGTTCCCATTTCCATTGGCGATGGGGTTCACGCTGCCACCAACTTCAGCTGGAGGCTTCTCTTTTCCATCTTCACCTGCCAACTTATCCGAAAGACCCCTGATCTCAAGTAGACGGGCAGTGCGGAGTAGAGAGGGCAACCTGTCTTCCGGAACGTGAATCTCTCCTCTGTAGATGAACTGGAGGATGAAATGCATCTCGGCCGCCGGAACGTCTCTCATGATGATGACAGGGCACTTTGATGTCGTCTCGGAGAGCACGCGCCGGAAGTAGGACGAGACGGCGGAGAGCATGACCCTATGGGCCCGAAGGGATCCTCCATCGCAGGCCAACGTCACGTCCACAAAGAGCTGCTGATCTAATAGCGATTCGAACAGCTCTTGGAGGCTCTCTACGTGACTGTTCCAGCGGAGTCGGAGGACTCCAGCGTCGCCGTTCACTTGAGCTGCTCCCGGTTGTTCCTCATCCGTCTGCTCTGCCGCCCGCGTTGCTGCTGATGGCGCTGGGGGAGCAAGCACTCTCCCCGCTGCCATATTGGCTTGTTTTGAGTAATAATCCAAAAGCGGTCAGATGGGATCCCGGACTGCATTGATGGCCACTCGAATAGTTTTTAATTTGAAAATCGCTTCGATATTTCTTATTTAATCCAAAATGTATTGCTGTTTTCGGCGTGCACTCTACTCCATCTCACGGTAACCGCTCCAACTAAAATATTGAACAACAACAACAACAAAAAGGATGAAAATTTGATAATAAATCATCGATCGTGGAAAAATCAATCTTTGCGTAACAACAAAAACAAAAAGAGACAAAATCCCAATACACACAGGTAGGTATTTAAATAATTCTACCTGTGAGAAACAGGTGATACGCTCATATTTTAAAAGGAGCCCTAGAAAATGGATAACACGCCCGCTCCGGTCACGGTCTCAACTTGGTCTGAGATGGAGCTAGACGACGATAGGCTCCCCTTTTTCCCCCCTAGAGAGCTCGCGAGAAAAGCCAACAACCCCTTTTCTTTCTCTCCCGCACAGCATGACCGTTCATTTTTTTCACGTTATGTACACCCCCCTTCCTTTTTTTTCAAACATCTTGGCTCCTCCCATCCCCCCTGTAGCTTGAGGCACCACCCGGTCGCACAGTCTCTAACTCACTCACAAAAAAACGATTTCTTAAAAAGATATGAGAGAATTCCTTCATGTCTTTACATCATCAACTGCGTGAAAGAAAGAACAAAATTTTAGCAGATTTATAGAACTTTTACATGTATCCAAGACAAAGTAGTTTAAAGCCGCTAGATGGCTACTGATGTACGCGCGCGAGCACGATAGAAAAACAGAGCAAAACAACCTGCTGATAAAAAGCAAAACCATTCAAAAAGTAAAGAGACTCACCTGAATAGTTAAAGTATAATCCAATAAGTCTGAAACACTTGAGTAGTATTCGGGGTGGAGGGGGTGAGACATCGGACCGAGGGATGCCCCTGCTACCCACAGACTGAACGAAAGAGAGGAAAGAAGAGAAAAAAACCCGCATCCACATACACGGTTAGGGGTCGCTGCACCCTTCGCCGCCTTGGCAACTCCCCTCCACATATACGTAATTTAAACCCCCCTCCTCGGATGGAGGAGGAGCCTCCACCCTCTCTCATATGTGGAAAGAAGGGGGGGGGGGGGATAAAAAAGAGTGTGTGTGCCCCCCCCCCCCCTTCGACTCTCTATATCACCATGACGACACCGTGCATCAAAAGAGATTTTTTTTATTTTAAAAAAAGGAGAAGAAATATATAATAAAGGCTTTTGAATGAATTCCACCTATGTTTGATGGAGGAAGGAAAAAGAAAAAATTATGAATTCCATCAGAGATAGGAGACGACGAGGTACGACCGTGAGTTCCAAGTGGGGGGCGCTCGCTCGGGCAACAGCATCACAAAAGGCGAATGAACGTTCAAAGAGGAATGGCTGGATAACTGTCTGTGTGTTGGAGAGAGAGTGAGAAAAGTGGGGGGGAGAGAGAGAGAGACTAGAGGGGGGGAGTGTTACATAAATGAACGCGGGACCCGGGCCGGCGGGATAGCTTTTTTTCTTCTTTTACATTTTTTATCTCTTAGAGAAAATAAGACTTTTTTTTAAAAAACCAAGTTAAAGTTCATGTATAACCGTGGAGGGGGGTCACGCTCCACGGGAGGTCACGTGACGGAGCTTGGCAGCAAGCACCCCTCTCAATTTTTTTTGTCTAGCTATACGTATTGAGCACGAGGTACGAGGGGGAGCAGACACACTAAAAGGGGGAAAAGCATTCCAGCAGTGCACACAGCACAGGTGAACTATTCTCTCTTACATGACGACGACGTCGACAATGTCCGCGTACGGTTTTTACAGGTGCAGTACCCCTCCCTTTTCCTCTCATTCCCCCCACGCCTTCCTGATTGAGGTACAGGTGTGAGTATATCTACTTTTTGTTGTTGTTATCTAAGTTAACCTAAATTATTTTAAAACTTTTTTTGAGAGAGCATCACTCTCCCTTTCTTTTTCTTTTTCTTTTTACTACTCTCTCCGAGGAAAAAAAAAGTACTAATAACAAAGTCTACGAGAGAGTGAGAGGGGGAGCCCCCTTATTTTTTACGGAGCAGCTGGTTCAATAATCACTCTGCTAACGTCGTCGTCTCGTCCGCCACCCTCTCTCGTCTTCTTCCCCCCTCTAAAAAGTCGTAAAAATTTTATATATTTTTTCTTTACTAAAATGTTAGAGGGGGGGATCAAGAGATGGGGTGGAGTATTCTTTTTCTTCACTAGACATAATCCAGGAAATGCGGTGAATAAAGAAACAAGTACACGGTCCCGCGCCCGAGGCGAGTAGCATTACGTATGGAAGCGACCTTGTTCCACTTTTTCACTTTAAAAAATGTTGTAGAGGGGTGCCACTTTTTAAAAAAAAGTTAAATGTGAGTAAGAGGGCGTTACCCCTTTTTATTTAGAAACACGTTTTTTCTCTTTACCCCCCACATATTCGAAAAAAGTATTTTTTTTATTTTATATCTCCTTAAACTAAAATTCCTAAGGGGGGTATTAGATACTAAATAAATGGGATCGTTCAACCTTCGGGATAAAAAAAAATATATATGGGTTGTTTATGACGCATATAGGTCTAAATAACGCCCCCATTTTTTTTCTCCCCCCCTCTTCAAAGGAAAATATCCCGACAAAAGCATATTTTCAACCCTCCCTTAATGCATAATCGTTAAAAAATATATTCTCTCTTTTGTTTTCTCTTTAAAAAAAAAGGATGGATGGAACGCGCCGTGAGTATCGTACCGAAAACATTTTTTTTTTGTGGTCCATTCTTTTTCATCGGAAACGGTCAAAACAAGAGAAAACCCACAGAGCGGATATCCTCTCTTTCTCTCCCCCCCCTGTTGGACGACGACGTCGCAATACAATTTTTACGGTCCAAGATTTAAAAATTGAGCTCACGAAAAACGTTTTTTTCTTCGAGAAAAGAAAGAATGTCTTATAACCCCCTTTTCTATATAGTCGTCCATCTTTTGAATGAAGCCGAGGAATTCGAAAAAAGGGTTGCTTTTTTTTATGATAGCGCAGCAGAGAAACCAGTTCTTTTATATATTCACGCCCCTAAGGGTCATCGTCTCCCCCTCTCTCTTCATTCTTTATATGTATATACGTCACAGGTGTCACGGCCATCTAGCGGGCTTTCACGCTCAGACATTACACAATGTCTAGGAGAACCCTATGTTATTATAATACACAAAGTCGCTTTTCTCCCCTACACACGGCTGTGAGGGACGGCGCCGAGCCGAGGAGACCCCATTTTCTCCCGAATATATAGACAATGTCTTTAATAATGTGTGTGGTTTTTTCTGTACTGAAGGGGGATAACCCCCTCAAACTAAATGAGAGGAAGTGGTTACATACATGGTTGCTTAGAGGGATCATGGGAAAAAAATATTTATTTTTAAAAAAAGATGATTCTTCATGAGCTGTCAGCAGTCTTGTAGCGACCCCCTTCGATTTTTTTTTCTAAAGAAAATGCTCAACCTGTAGTGATTCATGACTCTTTGATTGAACGAGGAAGAAGAAGAAGAAAATTTACATAAAAGTCTCGTATGTGTTAAGAATCTCGGAGGGGGGTGGACGAGCAGAGAGAGAGGAAAAAAGGGGTTCAACTGTGCACACACGGAGAGAGAAAAAAACCCGTTTAGAGACCCTCCCGAGCTTCGCTGCCCCCCACCCTTAACGTTTTTTTTGTGTTTTCTCTTCGTGCCGAGTTGGAAAAAAGAAAACTTTAGGGGGGAATATATATATATACATAGGCTGCGTCTAAACCCCGAGGCTGTATGCGGCGTCTCGTTTCTGCCCGCAAGAAAAAAAAGGGTTGACCGCTCGCTGACTTTTTGTTATTTTTGTTCCTAAATACATTCGCCAGGTGTTATGTGGATAATTGCGAGAGAGAGGCTCTTATTCACGCTCGTTAAATATATGAAAAATAATTGGAGGAAATAATAATGTTAAAGAAAATATGAATTATTTATTATATAAGTTACATCATTGAGATTGGGATTAATTTGTGTTGCCAGCCTGCATGGCTAGCTGACTTTGGGCAATGTCATGGAGGGCATTCTGGATCTTCTCCAGCATCAGTTCACCTTCCTGGACCACCTCTTCGAGGCGCAGGGCAGCCTCCTCATTCTCCTTCTCCAATCGTCTCAGACTGGCAATCTAATTTTTTTTTAATCAATTATTAAATGGTAATTTGAGAATAATAATTTTAAAATACTTGGAGTTCTGAGGTGGAGTCTTCGCTGGGAAGGGAGTCTATGAGGACATCAATATCTTTGGCACAGCGAGCCACTAGAGTTGCAAATAAGGGAGCAAAGTCTTCAGCAGGCTGATTTGGTTGTTGTGATGCAGGTTGCTGTGGTTGCTGCTGCTGCTGCTGTTGGGTTTGCTGCTGTTGAGGAGTTCGATTGCCGGCTCGTTCAAAGCCCGGGAAGTTTGCACTTGGAGCTGTCTGCTGCATGATACCGATGGCATTGCAAAAATTGTCCGCTTGCTAAGAGCAAATCAAAGATGAAATATGACTCATTTCAATTTAAACAAGCATGTTAAATTAAATATTTACCGTGTTGATAGCATCTTGGAGTTGAGTCAATCGATCCGCCATGTTTGAAAATTTTCCACGTTTGACAGAAAGTGAGTTGAAGGTTCCGCCTAGCGCTCGTTTTTACAACTGCATGGTAAGAACAGGCGAACAGCAGCTCACGATCGCGAGGGAAATTTGTTTTCAATCAGACTGTACAAATTATCTTACATCGACCAAGTAGCCTACCGATGATTGATAGGAGAGGTAATGTAATTTTTAAATTGAAAAAAAAAGATTAAAAAAATGAAGTGTACGTAAGCCTGAAATTGACGAGAAAAAAAAAATAATCCCCTTATGTTTCATCAAGATACTATTTATCTTTTTGATTGACATCTGAAAAAGTAAGTTGATGTTACAGGGTCTAATCAAATAATAAATGTTATCGTGATATCGTCTTTCAGTTTACTTGACTGTTTAAAATTGGATTGATCGATCATCATAGATATCAGTGTGGGGAATTGTTTAGCGCTGGCATCATAACGACGATGAAAACCGTCAAGTTTATTTTCGTGATTTTTGTCTCGCTTGTTTTTGCGGGAGCATCCCAAGGAAATCCATCTTCCTGGTTTTCGGCTATCAATAGTAACGATGTTTTATCAAAAAAGGATGCTCAGGTGTTGCTTATTTTCTTTTTAATATTAACGCAATAGTAGAATAAGTTCATCTTTGTCTAAATTAGGTAATTATGGCTCGTCTGGATGAGTTGCAAGCTGAAATAGATTCCCTCAAATCTCTGTTGAGGGGAAAAGTAATTTCTACAGAAACTGAGCAACAGCAGGTCTATACTAATAAGGACCTACTTGAGAAGAAAGCATCTTTCAGCTTGGATTTGGCTTCAAGGGCTGTTCCGACAAAGTGCGAAGAATATAGATTCGATGTTAGTGATGCTGCTGACGGATCGGGATTAACAGGAACATCCGGAATTTACTTACTTCGTGGCGGCGATAATAACGACAAAATCCAGACAGTTTTCTGTGACTTTAGCAATGGTGCCACTCCACCAAGTAGGCTGAAATAATTTCGTTTACTTCATTATTTTATTTTTGTTTTAACATATATAATTTAAAAAAAAAAAGTTTCCTCAACTGTATTGGGGTCCATTGCAATCCAACCTCCGGCAGGCGGCGTCCATTTCTCCGTTCTTAAGAATCTGGTGTTTAATGGTCAAAATCTCCCGGTGGACTTTGAACTGGTGCTCCTCAATGAGGGTGGTGGTTGGGACGGCAAAAATACTTTCACAGCTCCTGTGACCGGCACTTACCACTTTTCCTTCAATGGGATCAAAGACACCACTGCAGCGACTGTACTCATTTACCTTCGAAGAGACGGATTCAAAGTCGCTAGCGCCTTGGCGGGAGCTGGATCCAACGCCGCACTTACCCTTCAAGTCACTCTGGATCTGAACAGGGGCTCCAAAGTCGATCTTTTTAAAGAGGGAGCAGGAGTACTTTTCGAGACAGCTTCCTCTCAATACACCTCATTCACCGGCTAACTTGTAGATTCAAGCGTGGCTTTTCCAGTTTAAATATTATAAGTGAAATAAAGTTATAGTCTTAAAGTTATTTTGGACAATAAACGATTAGTAGCCTAGTTTGAATGGGTTAGACTTTAAAATAATTCAATGTCAATCTGATCGAATAAAAAAAATCTTTGAAGGCTGATATGGTAGCAGTCAAAATTTTTAATTGTTACCTGTTTTAATGTTACTGGGACGAAATAAATATAAATATATTTACTTAGCTACATATGATAAACAATTGATCTTTTATCATATACACGAACATATAGAGATAGGCCTACCTATCATTAACCATGGTTAATCGTCTATAGCACGCAAGTATCGTCATGACGATTAAGACCAACACGTTTCTTTTAGTGATTTTTGTGTCGGTTATTTTTCTTGTGGGACCTTCCCAAGGAAATACATCTACTTGGTTTTCGACTGTCATTAGTAATAATAATGATGTTATATCGCAGCAAAGGACGCTCAAGTATTACTAACTTCTTTAAAACATTAATTGATGAAAACAATAGAATATAAGTTAATCAATTATGTATAATTTATATCAGCTTATTATGGCTCGGCTGAATGAGTTGCAAGCTGAAATAGATTCTCTCAAGAGTCTATTAAGGGGGAAAGTAATTTCTCCAGAAAATCATGATCGCCAGGTCTTAAAAAATCGAGCCGACCAAAATGGTTTTCTTGATAATAAAGCATCTTTCAACTTAAATTCGGCACAGAAGACTGCATATCCAACAGAATGCAAAGATTTAATTTTCGATGTTAGCGTTGCTCCTGGCCAGCGACAAATCCTGAAAGGGATATCCGGAATTTACTTACTCAGCACGGGCATCAACACCGACAAAATACAGACCGTTTTCTGTGACTTTGCCGATATCAACCAACCAAGTATACTTTCCCCTCCATTTTCTAAATATAATTCATAATAACTCAATATTCTAAAATACTTCTTGTCTTAATGCAGCTGAAACCCGATTGTGATACGTTGACCTCAAAACTGTAGACAGCACTCACTTTACTGTACTGAAGAATCAAGCGTTTAATCTTCAAAATGCTGCGCTCACTTTTGATTTGGAGCTCCTCAACGAGGGCGGTCACATGAACCTTGCCACTGGTGTATTCACGGCTCCTGTCTCTGGCTTCTACCACTTTTCCTTTTCGGGAATCAAAGACACCACTACTGAGACTGTACTGATTTATCTTCGAAAGAACGGTTACCCTATCGCTCGCTCGTTGGCCGGCTCTGGATCCAATGCCGCGCTCACCTTAGAACTAACCCTTCCTCTATCAAGGAATGACAAAGT
This sequence comes from Chydorus sphaericus, assembly GCA_030141595.1. Lineage (NCBI taxonomy): Eukaryota > Metazoa > Arthropoda > Branchiopoda > Diplostraca > Chydoridae > Chydorus > Chydorus sphaericus. Next base: position 4,252,663 of record CM057931.1, read on the forward strand.
GGATTTGTTCAAAGAGGGAGCTGGAGTGCTCTTTGACGCGGGGGACGCATACAAATCCCCCGACTAACATTATCTCCAGGGGCATGGCACACTATGTCCACTCAATGCAACACTATCTCCACCTCATGAAACAGTATATCCAGGCATACCTGGAACGTTATAACCACCATATAATCCAGGGCCATCCCTGTCAAATCATCCGCCTATATATCCAGGCATGCCTGGAACGTCATACCCACCAAATATTAGATCCCTGTCAAATCATCCGGCTGATGGAAAAGATAGCGTGATTCCTTTTCCAATTTTTTTCTCATATTAGGGAAGAACAAGAATTGGTTGGTTGAACAATGTATTATTCATGTCATGACCGCTCGATACACCTCGTCGCCCACCGCTCAATACACCTCTTTCACTGGTTTCTTAATAGAGGAAATCATCATCTTCCCTTAAATATTGCTAGTTTGTGTATTGAATAATTAGAAATTGAGCAATAAATGATTATTAGATAACCTGAATTGTATATAATTATTAATTAGAATCACAAGAAATGAAAATTGTAGGATCTAGATCTTTGAAGGGTGTTCCGGAGGCACAGGTTCCTTTAAGGATTGCGGACAAGAATTTCCGGTTATCTTTGAGGAGCCAAGATAGATGACAAGGATCATCATCACAGTTGAAAGGATCTGGAAATAATCCCGGCAATCAAGAAAATGTATTTAGGTATATTAGAAAAAATCAATCAACTTTGGTAGATGTTGAGTGACCCAGTTGACGACGTCATTTGCTCAAGTACAGGCCGAAATACACTTTCATCAAAACGGGTTAACGAGTTGTTGGACAGATTTATAGTTGCCCTGCTGAAATCATCACCTTTAAAAATAAATAAATAGGATTTTACTGGAATAATTCAATGTAAATTTGGGTTGCTAAAAATATTACCCCGAAAAGCGCCAGGTTCGACAGTAGTAACTCCACAAGAACTGATATCCAAATTGGAAACAGGAACTGAAAATTCTAACGAGTTCTTGGGAATAATCGGAATGCTTCTATTTGTCTGTAGCTGCAAATATAGGGAATTGAGCTTTTTAAAAGAACCAATCTGTTTCGGTATTTTTGTCAATAGATTCCACTGAATCTCCAAGTCTTGCAGATGGTCTTTCGAATGCTCGAGAAGCCAATCCAAGAAGCGAGCCATTCCTTCATCATTTACACCATTAGAATGGTAGAAGACATTAGTCAGTTTCAGATTTTCCTCATCTTCAGAGTTCTCTGGGTACTCTATCCATTCATCTGCCCCAGTGTTGTTAAATAACCTCAAAGTAGACAGATTTGGGAGCGTCGGGAAAGACCGTCTCCAATCTGCCAAGTGAATATTGAAAGAGTTCACCACCCCGAAACTGTTTAAAGCTGGTTCCAGAGCTTTCAGAAAAGTGAAATTGAAACCGGTTACATCACAACCCGATAAGATGTTTAGGGTATTGGTGTAGGTACCCGATGACCGGAAAGCATCCGGATGAACCTGTTATTTGGATTTTTTTAAAATCAATATTAAAAATGAAACATTTATTAGAGCTGACCTTTAAATGGAAGTTATTATCATTAGAAGGGCACTGGATATTGATGGTTTTAAATCTCATCCGGCCGAGAAAATCCGCTGGAATGGAGACGTTTTTCTCATCAGAAGAGAAATCTAATAAGAGGTTGGTGAAGTCGACTTGAGCATTACTGTCCGTCAGATTATTATTTGGGCGATTGAAAGCATCCTGGATAGCGGTAACGTTGCTTATTTGCATACACCTCAAGTAATAGGGTAAATTTTGTGATAAACAGTTGCAGTAGGGTAAAAAGTTTTCTCCATTTAGACAGTTGTTTGCTACTGGTTTTTGACTTGTTGACGATGAAGGACTTTGCGTTGTTGGTGTGGTCGTAGTGGTCGACGATGAAGTGGTTTTGGGTTTATCCTTATCATTCATGATTGAAATATTGTCAATAGCGATGGCATCCAATGCGTCGTTCCCACACATGCCGTAAAACACCAACTATTTGGGATATAAATATGATTCTTTTCAAGAATAAGAATTTTGGATGATTCATTTTATTAGAGTTGACCAGGAAAGGATGAATAATAAAGTGATACCACTTTACAAACTACGAATTCACTAGTAATAAAAAAAGTGCCAAACGTAATAGTTGTAAAAATTCAAAGTCGGTGAGACGCATCATATCAAACAATTTCCTAGAATTCTCACATAAATTTTTTCTAAATTTTGATAAGTATCTCAAGGGTCAAATAATGATTAACAAATGCCCATCTTATTATTACTCGCAAAACAGTGATAGTGATAACGTTACATTTTCTAGTCTTTTTACCTTGATTTCTGTTTGGATCTCGATTGGAATTTCAACCGTGACATTTTCCCATAAAGAATTCGCGGGAACGGAATTTTGAAACAGTTCGATGAGAAGCTCCTCGCTGTTATTTGTTTCGTCATCCATATCTGACCAGAAGAGCTATTCGAAAATACAAATAAAATTCAGTTATTATTGCTAATTGTTTATTGATTCTGAAAACTCTTTGACTTTGTTAACGAATCTATTACACTATTATTACTTGCATTTATACAAAATAGAATAAAATCGATACAATAATGACTTAAAATACCACTGCTACGCATTAAACAGCATGTGCCGCACCATCTATCTTCACAAACCTGAATGTTGTTGAATTGATTCCAACGAGAACGGATCCAGTAATTGAAATTGATGGTATCTCCCGGATAGGAAGTGAATACAGGACTGGATAGGACCGCAACTCCACCGAAATCCCCATCAGGGTTCCCGCTTACAATGAGGTAATGATTAATATCACCATTGATTCCATCTGGATCATTATTGGAATCCAAAGGAGCCGAACCGTCATCTTCAACAATCGTCCACTTGATTTCGTAGTCCTTATTCGTGTTTGTTGAAGAATCGTTCATCCATAGATTGATTGATTTTAAGTTTTCAAAATCTTCATCAAGAAAATGAGCTTCGGAAACGTTGCCGATGATTGATGTCCAATAACCACACAATACAATTATCAAAAATCGCTTGAATAGAGTGAAAGACGTAGCAGAGCGACACATTTTTTAAAATATTAATTAATTAATGCAGTTATGATGATGGCACGCGAGTTTTCAATGAACTGAGTAATGTATTTTAGAAGGTACTCTTTTACAGTAAATCCATAATGTCGCTATAGTCCTCTAATAGACTTGTGACACACCAGACAGTAAGGAAAAGTATGGAGAACTGATGCCGGAACCTTGCGAACTCGCTAAATAGTGGCGGCACAATGCCTTGGGAGCGTGACAGTTTGTTTGAGATTGGCCAACTACATATCCTTGATTACGAAAAAAAACATATATCGCAGGTGAATAACTTTTTAGGTGCCAATTATGATGCTATATCTACGATAGACTCTTTATATCCGCATACTGCGCCGCACAGTATTAACTCTTTATGAGTTATGACCTTACTTATGGCATTATATATATGAACTAACTAATCTTTATGGTTTTGTTTTTAGTGTACCGTATTTATCCTTCGTCGTCATAACTATATATACACGTATGTATGTAGCTTTATGTAAAGTAGTATTCAATGAATGTGATATTGAAAATCGTCGCATTATTTTATAGACAACTGTTATTGATTTTAGAAACTGATCCACCGTTGAAAGGCGTCCAGTTTTTCTTGCGCCGCACATATACTAATCGGATCATAGTTATATTGATCTTAATCCTTCTAAAACTTTAGCGATAAGACGTCCTTCGTGATTTTTCTTTTATATATCTATATAACATGGATTACAAACAGTGCAGCAGCGGTTATTCCTAACATTAAAGTTATGTTTCATTCGTAACTATTATTTTGTCTGGAACATCAGCATGGCACGTTTTATACCGTCGGGGTATCATGTTTTAATTTGGTTAGATTATTTAGTTCTTCAACTAGATTTTACATTACACCATTCCATGCATACATTTTTTTTTAAACGAATACCTTATTATCATTTTTACAAAATGACCGCACCTGTATGTATTTACAGTTTTTGTGTACAGCAGCAACATTTTTATCGTGATGTCCTGCTACAACCATTTTTATTTACTTTTTCAAAACTAAATAATACAGACAGTAGTATTGCTATTTCTGACCGTATCCCTCTTATCGTCACTAATGATGGTGGAACCTGATCTTGATATTGAACCGCATCCGATCATTTACTGTCCTCCCGAAGATGGAGACTATTCGCCTTGTTATATTGCTACTACTACGATGGTATCGGAGGAAATGTATAGTATGAAACTACAATATAACATTATGACTTAGTATTATGATCCTGTTCCAATTATCAGGCTATCGATTGTGTCGAATAATCTTTGGAGGCCATTCGCGACATGTTTGCCGAATGCCGATCAACCGAAGCCTTTTAATGTCTCAAACCTCGCACTAGTGCCCCCATCCACTGATCCGATCATTTTTGCAGATATATTTTCCAACCATGAAGCTTCTTCAATCTCTTTTGGTTGTTATGAAATTTTAAACACTAGAGATTTTTAAAAATCCTGTATAATAGCAATTTACCTTCTTATGTTAAAGCAATATTTTCTCCATTTCAAAAAGGTGGATTCGACTGTCTTTAGAAAATCGTACGTGGATTTTACGGAGTTCGATTTGAAGGTTGTGATTTGAGTCGCCTAATTTAGATTTTTTTGACGGGGTTCATCTCTCTGAGCTACTTGAACTGCTTCTCTCACCACCCATAGAGCTGAATGGATGACCTTACCGGTTTTGTTCGATTTAAGGAGTCTTAGCCTAGTAACCAGTCTAGATCTTGACAAATGGACACAAATCCCGAAGCTGTTTCTTTGACAGATCTCACCGAGCTACCAAGAACCGATTGCTGGCTCAATGACCGTCCGACCGTCGCATACTTTTCAATATTTTTTTTCTCTCCGCAGAGCGGTAAGTTATTATTAATCTTATTCGGTGAAATATTTTTTTAAACTGAACAATCAAATTCAACCATAATTGTTCCTATAACAGGAATCTAGTCCTCAATAATGCAAAAGTGACTTCTATTGAACCAGATGCTTTCCAAGGTAAGTAAAAATAGATAAATAAATATTTTTTAAATGGCCCAAAATAATTGCAGAATGATGATGTATTAATCAGGAGATTTTATCAATTATCCTATCGTCGAACTTCCTTACAACTCTTAAACCCGATTCGAAGCTTCGGTCTTTAAAGAAATGCTTCAACAGATGGTACTCAGCAACGGCTACCGCTACCCCCAAAAGTGGCTTGAAGTGGGTTGTTTCCAATATAAATATAGGCCAGCCTAAAGAGTTCCTTTTCGGCTATTCCTGCTAATTGATTATTACAATATGTGGGTACTTGAGTATACCATTCATAGCCTAATGTTGATAATACTAAATGAAATAGTTTATTCATCAACTCCGTTATCAAAGGTTTTTTTTTCTTCGTCAGTTTGGCCTGTTGGAGTGCCCGATCCATTCAGCGGAATGGATCCGCTCCGCTAGCTGCACGAAAGCCTTCGTCAATTTGTTTTACAGCATTGGAACGTTCTGTTCCATTCCCTCGTATATTTCCATCAGACATAATTTTGTGAAACGTGACAAAGATTCTTCTCAAGAAAAGATTCTTCTCAAGAAAAGTGTAAAGATTTGAATAAACGGTGCAGCGACTATAGCAGAGCCAGGCTAACGAGCCAGGGTTCGTTTGCTATTTTTAATGTCTAGATGATGCATATTACTTGACTTCCCATTTTAGATTGAAGACTCGATGTATTGGGAAGGAAGTCAATATATAACGCATAGTTAAATCAAATCGGGCGGAATAGATGTACAATTGAGCTTTTCAATTCAATTTCAAGCGCTTTCAAGTTGGGAGCAAAGCTTCTTCAGGTTTTCTAATACCGTACCAAATCGACAATTAATTATATGATTCTAACTCGCTTAATATGAAAAATAATGTCCAGTACTGTAATAATAGGCACACAAACTTCAGCATTTAATTTTTTTTAATAGCGAAGAGTAATATTTCGTTAACGAACGAAATAGTAACAGCAACTTTCGTTATTAAAACTAACGATAACGATAACTGTAACGTTTTAAAATTTAGACATGTCACGATAGCGTTAACAGTAACGATTTAAAATTTCAGTAACGGAATACCACTACTAATTTTCCGCCCTATATTTAACTCAAGCCGGATACTTTCTAGCCTACATTTTGTTAGGTGGATTGTTAAGTACATACAGAGTAGGGGCCTACAAGTGAGAAGCTTGGTAAAAGTAATACGGGTAATACAGGAGACGGCAGATTAAAAAAAAAGCTCATCTAAATGTAGGCCGGAGGAAAAAAGTTGGCGAGCTTCATTCTTTGCTTCGATCTCTCCCTTCGAGAGAGGACAAATGATAATGACGACGTCTCAATAAAAAAGAATGAATTCTGCAACGTCACTCGAAATATTTATAATTCTCAGCAGTTGGTTTGCTCTGTAAAGCGGTTATAAAAAGAATGTTTCCTATATTGTATATAAATGTGTCGATCTCTCGTTGAGGAATAAATAGGCCGTCGGATTATATGAAGTAGCAGGAAGGGATTGCGTTGCATAAAAAGGCGGTGATATTTAGGATCCCATCCTATAGTCTATTACTAGCAGTGAACGTCTCGTCAACCCGTAATCTGACTAATGTGCGTTATAGAAATATATTAATTTGAAATGAATTATTCATCGTTGATGGTAACACAGGTAACAGTATAAGCTCAAAATGAGTACATTTTAAAAATAAAACCAAGTATTAATATTTTATTGAAAAAAAATTCAATTAGATTATTACGTTTTTCATCATCTTTGAGGTGATACTCGAACATGTTTACTGCATTTCCATCATTAAGAAGCGGAACTATCACGTTGATAAATTTAATCGATTTTACTATCAGCAAGCAGGTGAGAAAATCTGTTACCGGTAGATACTTGATCGTTAACTTTTAAAATACCGAAATAATAAACTTAATTTTTTTAAATTATCTTGCCAGATGACATAAATAGCCTTAAACATGGCCTTAAAGAGACTCGATATTTTCACAATATATATAATCAATTATCCGGCCAGTCACCCATTGATTTAAGACTATTAAGTTCTATACCTGTAATTTTACCACGTTTAAAACTCAACTTATATGATACGGAAATATCTTCTATGAGACTCATAAACACTGGTGAGACGGTTATGGTATCACTCCCGACTAATTATCCAAGCGATCAAATACCTTCCGTCAGTGGCAGTGCATTTTTCACCAATTATCGATTCGTTCAACTGCATTTCCACTGGGGTCCAAACTCAATCGACGGAGGCAGTGAACATTTACTCAGATCGAAACGGTACGCGGCCGAGATGCACCTGGTCCATTACAACACGAAATACAATTCACTTGCCGAAGCTGTAAGTTTCTCGGACGGTTTAGCAGTGATCGGCGTCCTGTTGGATACGAACAACAATCCCAACGACAATCCAGGATTCGAGAAAATCGTATCGCAATTGAGTTCGATCACTGAAGATGGAGCCGAGACGACTCTGACCAGTTCGTTGAAGCTTAGAGAATTGATGCCGCCGAATACGAATTTATTTTACCGCTACCAAGGCTCACTGACGACGCCAAACTACAACGAGATTGTCACTTGGACTGTTTTCAAAAAGCCTATTTTTGTTTCGGAACGGCAAGTAAGTTATTTTTAGTTAAATATTTAGATTTAATAGTAGCATTACGAAATTATGACTCGTCAACCTTACAGATTGCCGCTATGAGAAACCTTCACAATGCAAGCTATAGTAATTACCGCGAACTACAGTCCCTCAACGGTCGACGTATATTATCCAACTGGTGGCCAAGATTACCGAGATTCTTCCGTTAAGATCCATTTTTGACAATGCCGTTGTCCATCGAACAGCGGAATGAGGAAATTCTATAAGATATTAAACCCACTTTTGGGTTCCATCGATTATTTAAACTATGTTATGTTTGGGTCTTTTTATTATGGCTGTGTTATATTATTTGTTATACTCTCTTATTTTTCATGAATTTATAATACTCTAGCTTATTTTCTCAATAATGTTCTGCGTTCAGCATGATGACCTCTCATCACGAGCAATTAATGTGGATTAATAATAACTTACTAGTAATTTACGACTGTATAATTTACTGTTGCATGTTGGTGCTGCAAGAAATATGCCAAAAGATCAATAGATCGTGTAATCTTCTTATCTTCTCTTGTTCATGCCTTTTTTAGTTGGTAGTCGTCTTTTGGAATATTCGATAGTCCTACCAGCCCCCCCTGTTACTAAAGCTCTAAAATTATCCCCCTGTTAATAATAAGCAATTCTTTTTAAATCTTTGGAAATACTGTAGAAAAATCAAAACACTGTAGAACACTGATTACAGCATTGGATTCGACATCTTTGTTGGAACATAATAGCCTTTTAAAAAATTACTAATTTGAATGCGTAGATATATTGATAACTATATGATGGGCAGGCCCCCTCTTTTTGAGATCAAATAAATTAAAAGTTAAAATTGAGGTGATGAGAGATTTTAATCCGACTGATGTAGCCTAATATGTCGTGATTCTAACAGCTAGTCCTTGCGTTGTGTGTATTTCTATCCTAAAACTAAACTTGTTCACTAACACTAGATAAGATGAATTGAGTACAAGAGGTGATTACTGCTCGATGTCTAAAAGTGTACTGATTCTTCTTCTATGCGAAAGGGGGAGAAAAAGGTCTAGACAGGATGTTGCGAAAACGTCGGGGTTGAGAAACTAGGGTTGCAACATCTCGTGGACCGTGGGAAAGCAAAGAAAAGGAAATCTCTGTCGAGATTCTCGACATCCTCCCGGCGGAGAAAGGAATGGAAAATGGGGACATAATAATTAATACACATTACATGAATTGTATCAAGACCAAACAACATATGAAATTATAGCTTCGGTCTGCATCTTCAGTCTTCTTCTTTATCTGAGGCTGTCCATCCAGCTATCTTCTTCCTAGCCGCCACTTTGGCTTTACGAATGGGACGCCCGACTTCCGGCTGAGTTGTGCCGGTCTCTTCTTCTTCTTTCTCGAACGGCGGGTCGATCTTGGGAGCGGACGATGCATAGTTGGGAGCACACACTCGCACCTCTAGTGGGTAAAGCTTCTCAATTGGTCGATTCGTGCGGCCGCCAGCCGTCCGGATATTGACGGAACGGACCTTTCCGTCCGTACTCTTGATGATGCCTTCCACAATAGCCATTTGCCACTGGAGACGCGGCTTATCGTCGTGAACCAAGACGACGTCTCCTTGTTGAATAACTTCCTTTTTTCCGGTAGATGCCTGGTGAAACTCTCTCAAAGAGCTGAGATACTCGGTCATCCACCTGTTCCATAACTGTTGACCCAGCTCTTTCTGCTTAAGGACCTGCTTAGATAGATCTGACTGCGTTAGATTGGGAATATAATCGGGATCTTCAGTATTTGGGGGATCCTCAATAGGAAACGGAATGATGCGACGGCCGTAGATGAGATGAGACGGAGTGATGGGCTCTGCATCCAGGTGATCGGGCGAGACATAAGTAAGAGGCCGGTCATTCATGGCTGCCTCCACGTCCGTGATGAGGGTCCTTAACTCGGCCGCTGTGATCCTTCTCCTTCCAAGAACTTTTCGTATAGTAGTCTTTGTGAGTCCAATCAATCTCTCCCAGAAACCTCCATGCCACGGAGCTCTCTTCGTGATGAACTTCCACTTAATTCCTCGATCTGAACAGAAATTCGTTACTTCAGGACTGTTCATGAGTCTCTTGATTGTCTCGGCTGACGACTCAAAATTTGTAGCATTGTCGGACAAAATAATGGCCGGTGTAGAGCGTCGATTAGAGAAACGACGGAGAGCGTCGAGGAACTCTTTAGCTGAGAGATCCTCCACTACTTCCAAATGAACTGCACGGCTCACCGTGCATGTAAACAGAGCGATATAAACTTTCTTCTCAGCTCCTCCTCTTATCTCAGGTTTAACATGAAGAGCTCCCGTCAGGTCAATTCCAGTTCCGTGAAAGGGTGGCTGAATGCGGACTCTTTCGGCAGGTAATGGAGCTGGACCAGGTGATTCATAGGGGCGTCCAATAATCTTGGTGCACTTGACGCATTTTCGGAGCGTCTTGCGGACGACTTGACGCGCTGAAGGGATCCAAAAAACCTGGCGAAGTGCGGCCACGGTTGCTGACACGCCACTGTGAGAGGCGCGCCAATGGAAATCCCAAATTATTAGTTGTGTGAAGTAGTCCGTCTTTGATAAAAGAATAGGATGCTTTGCGGACTCCTCCATCTCAGAATGTTGAAACCGTCCTCCACAGCAGATAAGACCATCTCTTAAAATAAGATCCAGTTGACGGACCATGGCCGGTTTCGTTCGGGAAACGCTTGATGAACGTAGATAAGCGAGCTCAGGTCCAAATGTTTCCTGTTGACGGGAAGAAATCCATTTCTTTCTTGCGTTCAGCACCTCCCGGGCAGACAAAGGAGGCGACGGATCCTTCCAAGGCTCCTTAGTTGAGTAGAGTGGAATTTCTTCTTTATTTCTCTGATGATTACGGCAATTGCTTATGACACGGTACATGGATGCTGTGGTGCGAATAAGCCGACTCAATTTACTGAACCGAGTGATGTCGATTACCTTTGATACGTTGCCCACTGGATTAAACGGAGGGACGTCGACGGATTCGGACTCGATGATTGTAGTAGCGACTATAGTAGCTGGTGGCCACTCAGGCCATAAAGAAGGGTTGTGCAACCAAGACGGGCCAGTTTCCCATAATGAAGCTGAGAGGAATTCTGAACAGGAAATTCCTCTGGTGAGAAGGTCCGCCGGATTGTCCTTAGTCGGGCAATAATGCCATGTAGCATTGTAGGTTCCGCTGAATTTGTTGATCTCTTGGACCCGATTGGCAACAAAGATTGGCAATTTCTTCTTCGATCGAAGCCAATAAAGAACGACCTGTGCGTCCGACCACATATGGACCTGGATAGATGAGCCTTTCTCGACGATAGCTTTTAATACTGATGTGGCCAGAAGAGTCCCGATATAGGCCGCTAGTAACTCGAGCTCGGGAAGGGTTCTTGTTTGAATTGGAGCGGCTCTGACTTTGGCGACCACCAGTGATGAGTGGGTTCCGTCGGAGACGTAGACGGAGGCTCCGTAGGCTACTTTGCTGGCGTCAACAAAGACGTGAAGGATCCTTACAGGGTTGGCCGATGGAAGATAGCAGCGCTTGAAATTGTAGCTCGTCACTTCTTCCAAATCACGACAGAGCGCGGACCATTTGATGATCAAGGGCTCCGGGAGGGGCTTGTCCCATTCATGTTTCTCAATCCATAACTGCTTGATGAGTAGCTTTCCACGAATGGTTACCGGTGATAAAAGACCCATCGGGTCAAAGATGGAGGCGATTCCCTTTGCGACGTCTCGTTTTGTAGAAGTAGGTGAGCTGAATTGGGATAAAAGAACTGAGGGAATATACATCCTGTCTTCTTGTGTGTTCCATAACAGCCCCAGAACTTTGGTAGTCGGTGGCTCAGCGTAAACTCCGTCCGGGCAGATGGCTCTAAAGACTTGAGGATCGTTACTGTTCCAAACACGCAGGTTGAATTGAGCGGATTCCATAATCCTTCGGGATTCATTATAAATGTTGACAGCTTCCTCTTTACTTGAGCAACCTGTGACAAGATTATCGACGTAAAGATCTCGTTGGAGAAGCTTAACGACTTCTGATGATGGTTGGGCGTCAAGCAGCTTCTGTATGACGGCGGCCAACACGAATGGAGAGCAGTTAGCTCCGAATGGTAGCACAACGTGACGTAGGATTCTGAAACGGGATTCTGGATCCTCTGGATTAGAAAGGTACAGGAATCTAAATAAATCCCTTTCAGCTGGCTCAAGCATGATCTGGTGAAATGCCTTTTCTATATCGGAAAATAATCCGAACTTGTGGAGGCGGAAGCGCAATAAAATGTGTAGCATATCATTCTGTAGGGCTGGACCCTCGTCCAAACAATCATTGATGCTGACTCCTGTCTTGGACCTTCCGGAACAGTCGTAAACAATTCTTATTGGTGTAGTTAATGATTGAGGCTTCAGTACCGGATGATGGTTGATATAATGAACGTTCCTGGCTGCTGGTGTCGTCTCAACCACGTACTCGATGTAGCCACGATCAATCTGGTTCTGCAGGATCTCAGTATAATCCTTCAATAGAGTTCCATTCTTGCTGATACGGCGAAGCATTTGCCGGGTCCGTGCTTGACACATGTTGAGATTGGTATCGAGTGGAGGATGACCCTCTCTGAAAGGCAACTTTGAATAAAAGCGACCGTCTTTGAAGTAGATGTTGTGCTCCTTGAAGTCCTCAATCCAATTAGATTTCTGTTCAACTTCGGGTAGGATTCCAAGAGATTCAATGGTCCAGAATTTTGACATGTCGAATTCTTCTTCGATGCCAATATGGAATGATGAGACTGATTCGTCGGTGCTGGTTGAACCCGTTGGGCCAGCGAGTAGATAACCAAGTCGGGACTCCACCGCTACCGGAACACCGTGAATCGTTCTTCCATTAATGAACGAATAATAGTAGTCGAGGCCGATGAGGATGTCCACCGAAAAATCACAATTTCCGTCGATCTGACGGGCCAATTTGAGGCCTTGAAGATGAGGAAAAGAGGCCGACGGATCCACTGGCCACCGGTTTCGAATCGTAGTGGCTATGTGCTCAACAACAACAGCGTGAATCGAGATTAGATCTCCATCTAAGGCAATGACATCCAGCGTCACCACCGGGTAGATTTGCACCTCCGAGGCTGCGCATCCGAATGGGATCAGGCGGAGACGATCATATCTGATTACTTGAAGCTCTAACGTTTTGAAAAGATGAGCTGTGATGAAGCATCTCTTGCTGGCATCATCAAAAAGAATACTAGCATCGACGACCGTTTTGCCCGAGGAAACTGGAGCGATCGCCGTCTTGAAGAGAACCGAATCTGTGTCAATGATGCTGCTAGATGAGGTTATCGTCAATACTGTGGTTTTATCAGGAGGCACTGTAGACTTGGTATAAGTGGCGGATCCGGATTCTTTGCCGCCAGCATCCGTCGATCCTTCTGATTTAACTTTTGGGGATTTTTTTTCTTCGTGCAGACTGGTGTGATGTTTCTCCTTGCAGTGATGGCATACCCAAGAAGACGAGCAATCCGCATGACGATGACCGGTGAGCAGGCAGTTGCTGCAGAGTCTGTTTCGTCGGACAACCTTCCATCGATCTTCGACGGTCTTGATCTTGGAACAATGTGATGCTTTATGTCCCTCTTCTTCACAATAAGGACACGATTTTGACTGAGCACTGCCGCGTTGATTCTGTTGATTGGAGCGGCCGTTGCTGTCTCTTTGTTGATTAGATGACTGTGACTTTTGGTTGCAGTTGGCGATCTCCATTATAGTGATTTCCTTCTGAATCGCCTTGCAGAGCTCTTCCAACGTCCATTCATCCGGATCATCATCATCATCAACTTCACGACTACGGATAAGGTGCTGTCGGATGCTTGGATGAATTTTGTCCAACAAGATACAGACCAGTAGAGCACCATAGGAATCAGATTCCTTTCCTAATGATTCAAGACTTCTGACATGGGATTCGAGAGTGTCGATGAATGTACGTAGACTAACTAAAGTATCGGAAGTGGAGGGAAGGGCCGCAAGAGCGCGAAAGTGTGCGTTGATGATTCGATTGGGCTTACCGAAAGTCTCTTTCAATTTTTCTAAAGCTCTTGGATAGTTGGCGTTGTTTACACTGAATCCGGCTATCTTCTTGAAGGCGTCACCGGACAGTTGACCTCGAAGGTAATTGAATTTTGTGACAGGGGGCAAATCAGGATCGCTGTCGACCTCCGCTTGAAAGGCGTCCCAAAACTCGCTCCACTTCAGAATGTTTCCAGAGAAATGTGGTAGTTTTATCTCAGGAAGTTTGCTGGATCGGTGTCCACCTCGGGCCGAGGTATAAGTCGTGTCGGCGTCGTCGTCTACCTGGGCCGTCTCTGGTCTCAGCGTCAGCACGTAGGCCTCGTAATCCAGTCTTTTTGTAACGGCGTCGACGTGGTACTGTTCGGCCACCTGGATTTCTCCTTCAATTTCTGCATCGGGTACAACGTTAAGGACCCTGGCGTCGAGCAACTTGATGAACTCGAGCTTCGTGTTAAGAAGCTGAATCTGCACCTCCATAGCGGCGAGTTTTTGCTGGCGCGTCTCGGCGTTATTTCGGATTGCGTCCATTGCAGTAAAGAAACGAGTGACGACGCCATGGTTAGCCCCTCGACGTCTGTTGAGACGGTCTAATGGTTCGTTCTCGGGAATGTGATCCGCCATTCTAATAGCTTCAACCCGTCGAGGATTTAGCTAACAACTGAAATGGTAGCTTCAACCTGTCGAAGGTTTAGCTATAACCTGAATAATGGGAGAAATAGCTTCAACCTGTCCGAGGTTTAGCTATAGTGTGCTTAACTAGGAATAGCTTCAACCTGTCGAAGGCTTAGCTAAAATCCAACTGAAAAGAATAGCTTCAACCTGTCGAAGGTATAGCTAAAATCTTACAATACCGATCAAAAGTAAACAAATAGATGGGAAGAGGCAATATAGCTTCAACCTGTCGGAGATTTAGCTATGATCTACCATATACTGACAATAAAAGAGAGAAAAATAAGGAGCTTCGGCCTATCGGAAGCCTAGCTGGGATTTAAAAAATGTGATGAAAAAGGGTTTCGGCCTCTCAAAGACGTAACCAATGATACTGGAAAGAAAACGATTCTGTCTATGACGAAGACAAGGTCTCGCTTACCCTGGCCAGCACCTGTACGTACTCTTCGTCAAGTGCGGGAGCAACAGGCCTCGCGTCCGTCTGAACCTCCTGGTCGATGGTAACAACACGCGCAGGTGGATCCGTTTGAGTCGATTGACTCTTGTAGCGTGGCGGAGCGGGGCAAGAAGCGGGCTGAGCACGTACTCGTGTCGTCGTGCTGGTCGTCGTCGGCTCCCCTAGTCTCTCGAAAATTCCACCACGAGGGCCCGGTGAGGGAGATGCAGAGGGTACCAGCGAAACGATTCTCCTGGCAACCTGTTCCCCACCAGCTACCACAACCAGCCTTGAGGGTTGTAAGATGTTACGTAAATCGTCGGGCTGCTTTGGCTGCTCGACTTGTCCGGCCGCAGCTGCTTGCTCTATCTCAGCAACGCGGTACGGCGCTTGACGTCGAAAACTGCGTGAAACTTTGTCTTTGGCACGCAACTTCAACTTTTTGTCCGGATTCATTCCATGACGCAACAAAAACGATTTGATATCCGGGTCACGGCACCACAATGTCGTGATTCTAACAGCTAGTCCTTGCGTTGTGTGTATTTCTATCCTAAAACTAAACTTGTTCACTAACACTAGATAAGATGAATTGAGTACAAGAGGTGATTACTGCTCGATGTCTAAAAGTGTACTGATTCTTCTTCTATGCGAAAGGGGGAGAAAAAGGTCTAGACAGGATGTTGCGAAAACGTCGGGGTTGAGAAACTAGGGTTGCAACATCTCGTGGACCGTGGGAAAGCAAAGAAAAGGAAATCTCTGTCGAGATTCTCGACATAATATATATACAACCACTAAAAATGAAAAATGTCAGAAGGTCTCCTGACTTTCGATGGATTCCGTTTCAAAATCGTCGCCTTCAACTTCTTGCCTTATTTTATTACGATTGGGCAATGCTATAAAAGAAATCTACTTAGGGGCGTGGATCACGCCGGGCAAAGTTGTTCTAAAAAGCTTATCAAATTTACTAAGCCTTCAATTCTCTCGTCTTTATTTATCTTCATTTTGTACATCTACACCACAATACATTTAAAAGGTTTAGAGGTCATATTATTAAACTATTATTTCTAGAACCGGATGAGCACGCATCCACCAAAAAGTGGTGTTAGACGGCTTGCCATACTGCTACATTCTCGGGCTATTTTTAAAAGGGAGCATTTGAAAATATATGTATAATACAATTACGAAAAAGTAAGCTAGACTTTGAAATAATTGAAATAAATCGATTTCGAATAAGCCACCTCAAACCACACTCTGACAGTTCGCTGACTCTGGGGCTTGCGACATTCTGTCAGGTCGCTGGCTCGCCTACTACCTCGCCCAGAGTTGTTCTGCGGCGTATTGTTCCAATTCGACCCCGTTCAAACTTTTGAATCCGGCTGCAACTGAAATTCAAAAATTGTCCTTATATAATACTTCAAATCATAACAATATTGCTTTGATCTTTAATGTGAAATCAAATCCATGTCATATTGTAATCAATCAGTTATAAAAGTAAAAAAAATAAACTATGCTGCAGTAGCACTATTTAACCGGTCTCTTTAATAGCTAGCGTTTTGTTACGTCATCTCAAACTTCTAGCAGATCACCGAGCCGCTTTCTCCAAATTTTACTATGAATAAAAAAACTGAACTGATTGATGAGAAGCTGATTTGCTAACTAGTGAACGGTCAGCGGTTACTGGTTGAGCCGTTAAGCAATTCAAAAAAAGCTTCGTCTGCTATTTGAAAACACCCCCGTCACCTGAGTCACGGCGCTTAACAATCGATTATATAATCGATCAGCCCAAGTCGATCGCTTAGCTCTATGTCAGAGTCTTGTAACGTTGGCGCTGGGCTGGCATTAATACACATAGCAGGTCCCGTACTTTTTTTTTCTTTTTGCATTAACAACTAGCCACAAGAGAGGCGTAGCAGTGTCATTTTTTCCCCTTTTTTTCTCCACTTCTTTCCGTGGCCGTACAGTATAGATCATCGTCATTTTTCCCAACGAAACACAAAGAAGAAATGAATCCCGAATAGTAAGTATCAGCCTCACGCAAAACTTGTTCTTTTTTTCTCTTGTCTGGTCGTGAAAATGGTGTGATGACGTATATCGACGAGATTGCCTAACCCACTCATGGGTTCATTGTGGGCTTGCTTTGCCTCTTCCTCCCCCTTCTGATTTTTTGACATAGTTTAATGATGGCATCTACTTTTCCAGTGATTACCTCTTCAAACTGCTGCTGATTGGTGATTCAGGTGTGGGAAAATCATGCCTTCTCTTACGATTTGCTGTAAGTAGACTTTTGAAAGTGTTTACTGCACGCAGTCCACCTTTCTATTAATTTCACTTTTTTGTTTCTTTGCAGGACGACACATATTCAGAGAGTTATATCAGTACCATTGGAGTTGATTTTGTAAGTTATCTCACACCATTACAAAGGATTTATTTCATTATATTAATGTTTTACTGATGGCTCTTTACAGAAAATCAGAACAATAGACTTGGACGGCAAAACTATCAAACTTCAGATTGTGAGTCACCATTTCTTAACTATTATTATATTTATTGTTATGTTGATTTCTTCATCTTGGAATTCATGAAGTTTACTTTAGTAGGTTAACAGTAGACAAACTACTATTAGGCCTACTCATTATTTATTTATCTTTCATTATCATCAAGGCTTAAGCTTTATATGGATGGGGTGCTCCCACATATTATTAGTCATTCATTGCTCAGAAAAAGATCATTTATCATTTGCTTTAACTCACCTAAAATTTAGAAAAAGGTCCCTCTTTGAAATGCTTCAATTTAACTCACTTGTTAAATTTTTTGGGTTTCTCTAATTTAATTTGCCATTGATATTCTCCTTCTAGGTTGTTGATGAAATGTTATTGATTTTCTATTTGATCATATTTTCATGGTGATCCACTTTCAGTTTTCAATATTAAAATAAATTTCTTTGTTGTTTTAGTGGGACACGGCAGGACAGGAGAGGTTCAGAACAATCACATCTTCCTATTATCGAGGGGCCCATGGGATCATCGTCGTGTATGACTGTACTGACCAGGAATCGTTTAACAACGTCAAACAGTGGCTCCAGGAAATCGACCGCTACGCCTGTGAGAATGTCAACAAGCTCCTGGTTGGCAACAAGTGTGACCTCTCCACGAAGAAAGTCGTCGACTATGCCGCGGCCAAAGTAATCAGTGATTCATCATTCATTACATATTCACTTCTTAATTTACTAAAAAGCCTTTCAAGTAAAAAGAGAAATCAATTTACAAGGCGAATCGTATTGCTAACTGTTCAGTCGTAAATGGATCTTCAAATCATAGTTTTAATGAGCGCTTTCTTATTAATTATTTCACAGGAGTACGCAGAGCAGTTAGGAATTCCATTCTTGGAGACGTCGGCCAAGAATGCGACCAACGTTGAACAGGCCTTCATGACTATGGCGGCTGAAATCAAAAATCGCATGGGCCCTCCTTCTGCTCCTTCCGATGGTGTCGGTGGTATCTCTGTTGGTGGTTCTTCCCGGCCTGTCGAACAGCCCAAATCTGGCTGTTGCTAATGAAAAGAATTTGAGAAAAAAAGAGAAGTTTTTCCTCCCTCTCGTAAAACAATTCTTAAAAAACCGAAAAGTTGAAAAAGAAAAGAAAAAAAAAGAAGTCACCCGACCATCATATTTCCCTCCTCCCAAAAAAGCTTTTTTTTTCTCGATTAGTAATTTTTTTTTGGATATACAGCCCCATGCTCTTGTTTATTTTCTTTCTTTTCGGTTAGGTGCCGTTGATTATATAATCTTTTTTTCTCTCTCTCTCTCTTTCCCCTCTCCTTTTACGTGTGGGTTTAAAAAAATTAAAGTTGGAGTTAAAAAAAAAATAACTGAATTTAGTTTCTCTCGGGCTGGAAAGCAAAAAAAAAAACTTTTTTCGTGTCGGCCATTCCATCTTTCATTTTCCTCTCCCGAGTATTTATTCCAATACAAAATAATTGAAACAAAACACATTGAGGCAAAGAACTAAACAAAGCACATTATTAAAGACTCAAAATGGAGGAGAAATTTAAATTCAATAGTGCATCACTTTGTTATATTAAGTGCAAGTGCTGGGAAGACTTCATTAGCATTAATTTTACAATAGGCACTTGTAAAAGTAAGATAATAAGAGTAATAATAACGGCTCTTTAAATTTTCAATATGAATGTTTCATATTGCTCTTTCATCTAAAGGGTGTTTGGCGCTCAATTCAGGGATTCGATAGTTAAAATCAGTCATCCCATGGACAAGCAAAGTGATTCCGGGCGGAAAAGCGGTAGTGGAGGCACTTGCGGCATGTTTTGATACCGCATCGGTAAGAAAGAGCTTTCCCAGATTGGTCATGGCCTCGGCAAAATTTCAACCTAAATTGAACATATGAATTTAGTGATGGTATTACTTGAATGAGTAACAGAGTATATTTACCCGCAAGGGTACCAGGGAATGCAAAATGTCAATCTGCATAAGCATTCATCTGATGATACAGAAGAAGAAACTCCTGTTTGAGATGGCAGAGGGAGTCGAGAATTGCTGCAAAAAGTGCCGCTCTCCTGCGGCAGACTCACGTGCCGAAATGCGTCTAGTAAAACGCTGGGATCCACAGATCCAGCTGCCCATACTTTTAAATCTCCTTCCTGTGGGTAAACTGTAGTTCAGAAATAATTATAAACGGAAAGATTTGTATGCTATACCTGAGCGTATATGCCTAAAGCTTCTCGGCAAAGGCTAGCGATGTGTAAAGAGATGACTTCAGACTTGGCAAGATCTAGAGTGTACTCAAAGGTAGAATTCTCTTGGCCATGATCCTCTTCAGGATACCTCACAGTATGTGGGTTTTTCTGTAAATCAATAGGTACATAATTATAGAGTATATGCTCTTTGATTATTGCCTTGAAAATAATTACTTGGCGAAGTTTGGCAATGGCATCAGCAGCAATAAAATCCTGTTTGGAAAGTCTCATCACAAAACAGACACTCCTATATGGAACTTGCTGGGCAGGTGGAGTTGGCAACTAGATCAATAAATAAATATTGAATAAAGTGATAGCATATTGTTGGTTCATATTGTTAAGCCTTGTATACCCCTTCCTCCTCTGACAGAATGATCAGTCTGTAGATCTGTACTTCCCGGAGGAAGTCTAGGAACTGTGTCACCAGCCTTTTAATATAGAAGTTATAAATTATAATTAGTTGATGTATAAAATTTAAAATGTGCAAGTTCTGGGCACATACGTTCCATCAGCTTTCTGGAATTCAAGCTGAACTGTATCATCTGTCACATTAGATGTCAAATTTTCCTGAAGGATGTCACCACCCTGCTCAAATAAAAAGATGCTATAGTAAATAAAAATATAACACGTTGTAACCTTTTTCCAAGTAACCTGATTCTTAACGTTGATAACGAGTTGGCCGGAAGAAAGGTCCGCCCAGATGATTGCTGTCAGCAGCCCAAGGATCAAAGTCCGGGTGCAACACAAAGTGTTCTGACTCATTATTCCGACCAAGGTTTCGTCCCGAATAGTAGTGGGAGTTCACTAAGCTCTTTAGATCACCGTGACGCCATTTAAAATTTCCATATAGTAATTAGAAAGAAAACAACAACAAAGGAACGTTTTTCGACAGTTCCTCTGCTCATGCCTCACCCTCACAAACCCGAAGTTTACTACGTCGAACACCATCTAGCGGCTTCGTAAAATTCAGTCGTTTTTTGTATGCCTATAATGCCCTAATAAAAACCAAGATGCCGGATTGAATCGGGAAAAAAAAATATTGGTGGTTTTCCAATCAAACGGTGTAATCCACATCTAAAGCTGGCTGTTTTTCAGCCAAGCAGCATGATCACCAACTTTTCTAGCATGTTTTGTTACAGTTTCAGAAGATGAACAAATGTGAAAGCAAAAAAAGAAAAATATTCAGGAGGGCCGACAAGAAGATAAAGAGATGAAAAAGGAATAAGGAAACGTTATAATCATTATATATGATGTACATCTCTTGTATCTGTATCAAAGGGCGGGATCCTTTTTGCCTTGGAGACATCCTTTTTAAGAAATTCATATTATAATTATCCCTCTTGACCAAAATCTTCGGTGAACTTTTGCAGTTTGACGAGGTCTTCATCGTTCACAGTCGGCTTTGATGTGGCGAGTGAGCGCAGCATATCACTCTTTAAAAAGAAAAACGGTTAAGATATTATTAATAATTGA
Organism: Chydorus sphaericus; assembly: GCA_030141595.1. Lineage (NCBI taxonomy): Eukaryota > Metazoa > Arthropoda > Branchiopoda > Diplostraca > Chydoridae > Chydorus > Chydorus sphaericus. The sequence goes on from CM057931.1 coordinate 4,273,882, forward strand.
AATAAAAATTGAAATCTACCATCGTGACGGGCGGTTCGAGGAGCTTTTCACTGGGCACATCCATCCAATTCATCTCAATTGCTCCGGGAGAGCCTGGGCTACAGGGCGTAAGCATATCATCTACGATCCGATTGGGATCCTCGATGGATGGTCCACGGACTTTTCGGAAGTGAGTAGCCAATTGAACTTTACGGACGGGCTGCATGAGAGCATCTCGGACAAGAATGGTTATATCAGCTCCGGAGAAACCTTCCGTCTTTTTAGACAACTGCCGGAGATCCTCTTCAGTCAGACTGTGTTTAGTATCTCCGAACGCCAGCTTAAACATATTGAGTCGGGCAGGTTCCTCGGGCAGCGGAATGTAAATCCGCTTTTCAAAACGTCGTCTGCAAGGGTAAAAACGAAATTAAAACTACGAAAATGTAGAGCAAATATTAATTGATGTTTACCGAATGGCAGAATCGAGAACCCAAGGTATATTGGTGGCTGCAAGTACGAGGATCCCTTGTTGATCTTTACCAACTCCTTGCATTTGAATGAGAAACTCTGTCTTGATTCTTCGAGCAGATTCTGATTCATTCTCTGACCTAATTAAAGAATTCTTTAGTAGTAAGAGAAGACCTAGTTAAAGTGATTTATATAATGCAAACCTAGTGGAGCAGAGGGAATCAATCTCGTCGATAAAGACGATGGAGGGCTTGTGTTGACGGGCTAATTCAAACAAATTTCGGACGAGCTTCTCCGACTCTCCCAACCACTTGGAAACCAAGTCGGAAGAGGAGACAGAAAAGAAGGTAGAGTTGTTAGCCTCTGTGGCTACAGCCTTGGCCAAATATGATTTCCCTGTTCCTGGTGGCTACATGAATTGAGAAAAGAAAGAGGTTAATATTGGATAAAAGCAGTTTTAAAGATCCGGAAAACTTACGCCAAAGAGGAGAATGCCTTTCCAAGGTGTTCGTTTCCCCGTGAAAAGTTGCGGGAATTTGATGGGAAGGATGACTGCCTCTTTAAGGGCTTCTTTTGCTAATTCCAATCCTGCTACATCTGACCAGCTGACATTGGGCTTCTCCATGACGATGGCTCCTTCCAACTTGGTTTGCATTTTCTTCTTCTCAGGATCGTCCCCTTCTTCGTCCGAATCACTCTCTTTGTCGTTGTTTTTCCTATTGAAGTAAACAAAAATATGTGAGAGATTTGTTTGTTTCAGTTACATAATCTAATTTCTAAAGTTAAATAAGGTAAAAAATAAATAAATGTAAAATCTGGATCTAGATGCAAGTCAGAATAATAATAAAATTGAGGAAGAAGTTACTTTGGGGGAGCAGCACCATCCTTGATTGGCTTCTTTGTATCTTTGCCCTTTTTCAAGTATTCTTTCAACTTCTCTGCTCTCTCCAGGTAATGTTTGCACTTCTCTCTAATAGTCTCCCTAGCCCTTTCACTCTGTGTTCCATCTGTCAATAACATATAAGTTATATACATGAGAGAGAAATGGAATAATGATATTTACATTTGATTGCATGGAGGAAGTACTCAACAGAGTGCTCGTAGAGCCTCAAAGCTTCTTCATAATTCTTGTTCTTGTCTTCTTCTGTTGCTTTGGTCACCAAATCAATGGCTTTCTGTAACAGAAATTAGTCCAAAACAGGTTACATTAAGTTGAAAATATGAAGCAATCTTCAGATAATGTCAAGAATGAGTCAGGAATGAAACATCACTGGAGATTACCTGAAGAGCCGGATTGGTGGCCATGACCAAATTAGTATAATTAAGAGGAAAATATGATCGCGGTTTTTCACTACTTCAAGAGATGTTAAGAATTCAGAAATTTATAAATCGAAAAATAATAATCCAGAGGAAACAGCTCTAATAAATTATAAAAACGGCACACAATTTTGACGCAAGTAGTTGGACTCTGCCATTTAAAAGGCCGGAGTAACAAATAGTAGGAATGATAACAAAAAGTGGCTTCTAGTGCTGCCCCCTACTAGCGGTGGCGCTACTGAACACACATTTCTTATTAGAATTTTGATTTTGTGGTGATTTTGAAAAATAAATCGCTGCAAAAAGAAATTAATTTTCAAATGCGGTTAATCGAATAGGAACGTGATGCCAATTAAGACTGAAATAGTTCTTTTGCAGAATATTTCGTACGTAAGCTAGTTTGTAAAAAGGACATATGACAGGTTTTTAAAAATGATTCTGTTTATTTCATTAAAAATCTATAAATAAGCATGATTGAGCATACATACACTATTACAAAGAATTACTTGAAAAAGAACTGCAATCACAAAATCCAATTACTAAAAAAAGCGAATCGATAATTTCTTTTTAAAATATCACAAGACGACTAAAATATGTCTCTTCAGTGCGTAGCTTGTTAGGCAGTTTTACCAAGTTGACTATTCAGTTGGTTTTTAAAACTGGAACTAAAAGTAGCTTCTACTTTGCCGGTCTCGTTCTGCACCACATTATCTGTAATTGAAAAAGAAAAGAAAAACACATTGCAAACGTTTTTCAAAACATAAATTAATTTAATAGCCTCGTACTTGTGCGATTCGCCATAAGATTCATCAACGAAGATGTTCCATTTGTTCCATCTTCACAGCCGTTGATAAGGTAGTCGCAAATGGCAGTTTGGTTCAGAAGAACGGGCAGCTTTTGACGCCCTACAGGCTTCGTAACAACTGCAGAAAATAATTCTTACATTAAATACCAACAAAACTTTTTAAATACTGTAAACATACATTCGATGTACATGGCGATGCCCACAGCAATGAGACCAGCGACGGCCAAAACAAGGAAAGCAATGCCGACCATGGTGCATTTCGACATACGTTTCTTCTTTGGATTTCGAGCTGCAGTGGCTGGAAGTGGAAGGACAGGGTAAACAACATCACTCATGTCCACGCAACGATGATGAGATGCCCCTCCAGGTTTATTATGGGATGGGACATTTGATGAAATTGTGGCACAGGCGGCCACTGCTCGAACTACGCTGTTCATCCCCGATCTAAAATCGATTTTGATTATAAAACAGACAAAGAATATTAAAAAAAATATTTCTTACTGGAACTCGAAGCAGCATCCTCCTGTTTCGGTTTGCCCAGAGACGTCCGAATCGTTCCAAGAGTTCCAGGTCAATTCCTCGCCTCCCCCGCCTAGTATTCTGCAGGGTGCTCCACCGATGTCTACAGATGTGAAGCTGCTCTCTGATCCGGCACCTTTACCAGCCTTTGATGGTCCCATACTTGGCGTAGACATAGCTTTTTCCTAAAGCAATTGCAATAATGTTTTAGAATGTGGGGAAAATGAAATAAATTAAAAATATTTTACATGGTAAGAAGGACTGCTTTGTATCTGGGGGTCTTGCTGCTCTTGGGAACCGCTTCCGCATAGGGACAGGGGAGTGACGTAAGCCTCCACCTGTGGCTGTATAACAGCACCTGGAAAGCTTATGTGCGAAGAGACCGGGCTGTTGGGAGTGGGCGGGCAAATCGTGATGTTGGGCACTGGTCGGAAAGTGAGCATATCCGGCTTTGGCCTCTGTGTTGGTGGAGACGAAGGTGGAAGCGCTCGCTGAAAATCGAGACCCTTCACTTGCATAGTATCCACGTCTTCGACGACGATGGAAGGCGCAGCCCAATGTTTCATCATTCTATGCAGAAAAATAAATAATACGTTTTAATATTTATAACGGTAAAATGACAGAAAAACACAATAATTTAAATATTTAAAAGAGTTATAACTATTTTTAAACACAGTAGAAATTTACACAGTAAAAAAATTTGGATCTCAATTTGTAGAGGACTAGTGCCTTCAGGATACAAAGTAATAAAACATAATACAATGTAATTATTTTTACCTGCAAAAAAGTTGATGGAGTTAAGAGCCCAACCACGTGTTTCCCTTTATTGAAAATGCGAAATGGCCGACTGTGGCACTGTGTGGACGCTAAATTTCTCTACAGCAAGTAGCTCGGCACACTTCCACGAATCACGGTCGACTGCAAGTGTCTCACTGTTGAATAAAAAGAGGTGTTGTGGTAAGCACTGATAAAGGCGCCAAAACGCAGCTTCTCACCAGAGCGACCGGATTTGACGCATTGCTCGCGAGTCGTGCGTGCGAATCGGTTGCAGAAACTCATTTTGAATCTCATCAAGATTGCACAAAGTAATTTAATCCAAAGAGAAGAAGTTAAAGCTCAAATTTAGTTCTAGGTCCTTTTGACTACATTTAATCAGAGGTTTTAATCAATTTAATAAAGTAAATTCGAGTTCATTCAATTTTCTTAACAACTTTTCATCCGGCAACGTAGGCGTATTGATGTGGAATGTTTCATGTCTGGGAAAAATCGTCTGCTATCGAGTTGTGTTTTGGTTTTGCTGTTTGACGGATAGGCGAATAACTATTTATTTGTCATTTTTATTTACTCAAAACTCAATTCGTTGCCCTAGCCCCTAGATTTAAGCTAGTTTGATTTTCCAACTCGGGAAGCTCAGCAAAATGAGCTCGGATTTGGAGATTCCGTCGGATTTACTGACTAGACCTCTAGCGCTTATCGGCCTCACCGGCTTGGAGGTGGAAACAAACTCAACTCATTTGGCTGTCTGGAATTCTTTCTCTTCCCTAAGTTCTGGTTCTAATAGTAATAGTAACAGCCACAGCAGAGGTAATCATGATTCTTTTCAGCCAATTACAATACATAATTCTTGCTATCTTCTTTATATAGGTGGGGACCAGCGTCCTCCTCTTAATTTTGTGCTTTTCCCTGGTGATCATTCCTTCATCCCTGCAAAACCAGATGTATGAAGAATTCAATATCAATATTTTATAGTTAATGAATTATCATGTACGAATAATGAATTTAGAGAGCATCCTATGAATGGTACATCCCAAAAGGCATACTGAAAAGGAGCTGGGCTAACAAACACCTTCACCTCATTCCTGGTGTTTTGGTTCTCTTTGCTGATCTGGAATGGGATGATCCAAACTGGAAGGCCAAACATGCTGAATTTTCTGCTCGTTTGCATGCTCTTAGGTACTGCTTTTGTAGAGAAAAAAAACTTTAAAAAATATGCTATTATTATTTGAGATTTCTTTAGGACTGGCCTTAGCGGACGTGGAACAAAGCTGGTCCTTGTCCTACTTCAGGGTAGTGCTCCACTACCATCAAGTGAGGATGTATTAGCCGCCGAAAGGGCTGCTTCCCTATGTCAGGCTTGTGAGCTCTCACCGAAATCCCTCTTTGTTTTACCCTGCCGTAGTGATCATCTTCAAGGCTACACCCTCAGGTAACTATTTTTCAACTGTTTCTTCAACATCTTAACACTAATTAAGTATATTTTTATCAGACTGGAAGCAGCTTTTTACGAACTCGCCCAGTCAAGCTACCACTTATCGTCTAGGGCAGTCCGATCCCATCGAGATCAGTTGAATCGAACAAATCACAAATACCTCTACGTTCGACATCAGTTTAAAATGGGCTTCTATCATGAATTGAAACAGGATGTAGCCATGGCGCACAAGTATAACCACTAAAAATAACAATAATAACTCTTATTATAAGCTACCTTTTGAATTTATAGGCATTACAGTCAGGCTTACGCTCACCTGCTGGAACTCCGGATTACGGATGCAAATGTGACTGAAGTTAAAATAGTTGCCGGCTATCTGGGTTATAAAGTGTGGCGCCTTTCCTTCCTTCTTAATTTACCCAGAGGTAACTATTCTTAATGCAAGATTCTTTTTATGATTGAAAGTTTATTTTCTTTTCCTTCGATCAGAGGCGATTGCGCACTTTCGAAGCCACATTGATTTTTTCCGGCTTCGACTTGGGCATCCACTTGGCCGTTTTGAGCATCACTCTTGGTAACAATTTTAAGAAACCTTTTATTTTTTAAATGCCCTTTTAATTTAGTAAATATTCCCTCAAAAAGGCTTTCGAACCAATTTTCCACTTTTGGTCGGCTCTTTGAGGATGCAATTGAATTGGGTCTTCCAGCAATACAGACGCAGCATCCAGGATTTTATTACCAACAGGCTGCCCTGCAAGCCGTTGCTCGGAAACGGGCTGTTCTTCAAGATTCGGCTGGGCTCTCACCGGAAGATCTTGCCGCTGCTTCATCTGTAGTAATAGAGAATGAAACTGCTCTCGAATTCTATGGTCAAAGACCTTGGAGGTATCCATTTTCAAAGTTTCATGTACCAAGAAAATATGATGGTTTTAATCGTCTGTTTCTCTATAGACCTTCACGTCTCAGCTTAGAGCCTGCTGACATGAAAGCAGAGAATGAAGGAATGGCTGCTCTGCTTCTGAAAGAAAAGCTTCACGTTGATCTGACTGTAAGATTCTCTATAATTAAAGTGTATTTGTTGTTTGATCAAGTACGCTTTCAAACGATATAAGAAAATTCAAGTGATACTCATATTTTATTTTGAGTTTTGTATTTATCATTACTTTAAAATCTCCACCCGTGTCACAAGTCCGTTTTTCAGTTCTTCTCGTTCATCTATTTTTTAGGGACACATTGTTGGAGCTCTGACCGCCGCTGTGAACCAATTTAAAAACCACCGATCGCCTAGGATGAAGCAGTATTTATGTAAGTTTCATAATATTTAATAAATATTCTGCTGTTACCTATTTTTTCTTTCTTTGTTTGTAAAACAGTGGTCCAAATGGCTGAGGAATATAGCAAATCTGGCAACTATTCTGAAGCTTTGACGTAAGTAGATAAATTTTAAATACTGAAAATAATTTTTTAAAAACTCAAATGTTAAATTCATTAGGCTGTTGGAACCTCTGCTATGGGATTATCGCAAAGATTTCTGGTGGGTCCCATTGACTTCTCTTCTTCAGTTAGGCCTCCGCTGTGCCTACCTCTCAGCCCGTATTCCGGATTACTTTGCTTTTGCTATCGAACTCTGTTCCGCTTCAACTGTCAATGACCGGGCCCAAAAAGTCCGGTTACTTGCCAACCTGGAAGGCATCCTCCGAGTAAATTGATCTTGAAACTTTTTCGCTTTATTGAGATTTTAAAAATATCATCCCTTTTTTAATGATTCAGAAACGAGTTCCGCCTCCGGAAGAAGATGTGGAACCAGCGGCGATTGCGGAATCTTGTGCCGATAGAAAATGGCGTGAGCAACTCGATTCCATGGCTTCCGTCGGACGGACGTGCGTCACAACAGTTGTCACTAATCAGATCGCCTCTTTCTTCCGGATCCGGACTACGTTTGTTCGTAAACAGTTCGCTGCCGAAGAGCCTATTCTTCTTGAAGCCCATATTAGGTAATAATCGAATTTTTAAATACTATCGGTTAGGTAAAAATATTTTAAAAAAAATAACCTAGGTATACGGGACCAGAGACAGTGCAGTTGACGGGTATCAGTGTGGCACTGAATAATGCCGCTTACCTGCCGCACTGCCAAATCCAGCATCCAGATAAGGCTGAGGAACTGCTCTTTCAGCCGGGCCAAATTCGGTGCTTTTCATTCCAGTTCCCTGCTGAAGCTCAAGATGTTGGAGGAGAGCTCCAAATATCTTCTGTAACTTGCAAACTCGGATTTTCCTGTAATTTATTAGTAATATTTATCTGTGTTTACAGGTAACTCTGGAAATGGGTCGAGATCTGGTGGCTTACCTGCGCTGCGAGGGGGCTGCCAGCGATGAACTTGATGGACCCGCCGCCTCTAGAATGATCGAGTTCCCCACATTTGGAACTACTGTCGCACCCATGGATCTCCTGGCTGTTTTCAACGTAACCGAGATCCTTCCAAGAACCGCTCGTGTCGCGCTTAAAGTAAGAAAAGTTGCATCTATCCAATTTATTGTTTATTTTCTTTAACTCTTCTCGTCTTTCATGACAGGTTGAACACGACAGTCCGGCTCTGCGAGGCGAGTGCTATCCTCTGGTTGTTCACCTGACAAATGAAGAGGACGATCCTATCTTGGACGTCCAAGTTGTAGTTACATCAACTCCCTACACTGTGGATGAATCTGGAGTAGCGGTGGAATTGATGCGACTAAGTAGTTGGCCAGAGCCAATTGACCAATCTTCCGACCCCTTTTCTGTGACACTAAATCGGGATAGGATTGATACAGAGAATAGGGTTTCTACGTGGAAGATTCTTGCTCGTTTGCCAGTCGATCGAATTGGTTCCCACTTAATTACTCTACAGGTAAAATTTATATACTATTATCGTTAATTCATAGTTTCTTGTATTTATCTTTTTTTTCTTTCTAGGTCAATTACCGCATCGATAACGGAGCAGTGGTTAGTAAGAGCCAACATGTAACTTCTTTGGAATTAGAATCAGTGGAACCCATTGTTTGGGAATCCCAGGTAACTTAAAACCCTCAACAAATAATATAGAAGTTTGAATTTTTTTCTAATCTAGTATCAAACTCTCCAATTCCAATCGTTGGATCCACCGGATCAATTGCCGGCCGGGGAGAGCTGTCTGACCGTCGTGAGCGTGACGAATATCTCTCCATTTCCTCTACTGCTGGATAGTGGATCGTTTCAGCTAGAGACAGATTTTGGAGGATCAATAGCCAATCCCGTGACGAAAACTGAAATCCTCTCAACAAGTCCCCTTTCCGGACTGATCCTGCAGCCTGGAGAAAAAGCCAGCGATTTAGCTGTCCTCCAGTTGGCCGACGCAGATAGTCTGGCAGCTATGAAGAAGATCTTACCGGGCTCATACTCCCTCCAATGGAAAAGGTACACATCCTATATAAAAGTATACCTGATCATCTTTTAACTCTTAATATCAAATTAAGGACGGCCTTTCCCAAAACTTTTGGTAATGATGAATTGGGAGAAGAATTGCCGCAAACTTCGATCCGCTATAATCTTCCAGCCGCTCATATTCGAGCCGGTCCTGGGTTGCACATTAGCGTAAAGCTTCCTGCCCATGGTCACGTCCGCCAGTCCATGAACGCGTCCGTGGTCCTTCGTAATTCCAGTCATAGTTGCATCGAATTGGATGTAACCATGAGCTCTAATGACGCTTTCATGTTTGCAGGAAACAAACAGGTCTGATTGATTTTCTCAAAAGATTATAATGGTTATAATTTTTTTTAAAGTGGTTGGATGAGTTGCTTACATAACAATGCCTTTTTTAAATCACACCTTAGCAGGATTTATTTGCTTAGTATTTTATTTTAAATCTTTGTCACGAAACAGGTTCGGATTCAAATCTATCCTGGGGATGACTATACTTTAATGTATAATTTGTACCCTCTGCTCTCTGGCTTTGTGGCTCTTCCTCCCATTCAGTTGAGGCCATCAACCCCAATTGACCCTTCCGATGGAGAGTTTCAATCGCCGTTGGACGCAGATATCCTCGACGAATTAGTCGCTCGATACGTCCCTACACATATTTACGTTTTGGTATGATAACACTTTTCTTTGAAATAAAATTATAATAATAAGAAAATAATTTTTCTTGTAATTTTTTTTCTATTCAGCCCCAAGCAAAAGAGAAATCGGTTCCAAATAACAAACCGGCCGCTCCAACAGGACTTGGAATGACCAGAACGGCCACCTGATTACTTTATTTAGATAAGCTACTGTTGAGCTTCTTTTCGTCAATATGGTTGTAACGTCATGCATATGTCTTATTCATACACTATAAGATTTTGTTAGGAAAGTGAACTTGTGATTCTATTTATTTAAAAAAGAGGGATCATAGAAAGGATTTCGATTTCGGATTTCGATCGACGAGTCCTCGATTCCCCTCCATCCACAGACAGTTTTTGAGTAAAAGGTTGTGAATCAAATTTATCCTGGCATTGAATTTAGTATATTATTTAGTATACTCTGTACCATCTTCTTCCTCCGGTTTAGCGCTGCTACGGTCATCAACCTCTTATCAGTTGTTGAACTCAAGTGATGAAGTGAAAGGACCCAGGTAAGGTGTTTGTGTGTGTGCATCAGCGCCTCTTTATTTGGACGTGGCTGTCCCTATTCCCAACTATTTGTATGACTGATCGAAGTTCGTCACTTGGTACTTAGTGCTTGTTTCGTTTCTGACGTTTGTTAATTTTTACGCAAGAAGACATTATAAAAGGAATATGTGTTATTTGATACACGCTCAAGATCTTTGAAAATTAACATAAAATCAAAATTAAGATGTCTTGACCCGCGCAAGGTCAAATATTGTGTTAGTCTACCCATCTACTTACTAACGAAGAAAAACTGGAATTTGGAATTTCATTATAAACTTTATTTTGTTTTTGTTTAAAAAAGTATCCAAATAAGGTATCCGTGTAGTTATATACCCAGCAGTCGATAATGGTATATTCTTCCGGTGTTTTCGTAACTATACCGAATATTTAGGCTGTAAAATTCTGAGAAATCATGCCCTCTATGAGAACTAGCCGGAAAAAGTGTTAACTAACTTTAAAAAAAAACAAAAAAAAAAACAAACAAACAAACAAACAAACAACAACAACAACAACAGATACCGTAATCGAACCATTCAAGGTCTGCTGTTCGACACAGCAGTTTATGAAGAAACTCGCATTTGAACGCAAGACTTTGTCGACAAAGTACTGCAAACCAGTTAAATCCCTCTGACAACTTTTGTTTCTTTATTATAAACCTATTTATTCACAGCAAATTAAATTATAAAATGAGATCTGAATTACCAAAAATATTTAGCACCTTTGTTTTTACTTATCTTGCTTGTGTCTTTATTTTCGGCCCATCTGGCGAAGAGATTCCTGATACAAAAACGTACGAAATGTCCGAAACATCTGAACGAAAGTAAATTTTACTTTTAAAAAAATTGAAGTTGAAGCACATTCTTGAACAGTTGAACGAATGTGATCTATTTCGTCTTAAAACCTTTAATTATCTTTAGTGAAGAAAATTATTCTGCATATTTATTTAAAATAATTAACACATTGCATGTTTTACAGCTGCCAGCGTCCCGATAAAATTCTCTTCGTCAGATGTAAAAAATGTTCAACAAGCTCCGCAACAACTGCCGTCTCCAAAATATTACTCAAGTAACCGTATTACACTTATTTTCTTCTTTCCAGAATTAAACAAAAAAAAATTAAATGTTTTAACTTAGATTTCCCCCTACATTTGCGATTTTTCCCTCTATTTGTTTCGTACAAATTAACTGCTTTCTTTTATGTAATTATATATGTTTTTTGTCTACCACGAAATCTTACCTAACACGGAAGGTTTTTTTTTAGGACTGAAACACCCGTATCTTATCCCTTCAGCTTTCAAGCTGTAGCTAATAACAAAGACACTCTTGTTCTGGATCTCGACAGTTTGCATCCTTGGAACTATGCGAAAGTGATGAACCTACTCGGTCCCAAGGCAGTAATTGTAACAATTCTTGCGGACCCAGTAGACCAATTTATCGAAACGTTAGATCAATCCTCTTTAAAAATGGATATTAAGGGGCTAGTGAAGCTTATCCAAAGTAAGCGCTTTAAAGATAAGCAATTGAGCATTAAGAAAGAAATGCGCGAATTCCGCCAGACCATCGGCTGGATGAATGGAAATTCCATGATTCACGAACTTGGATTTCCTTCTCTATTTTTGGACACGGATTCCCTCGATGTGGACGAATACATAGCTCAATTGGATCGACAAATGGATCTGGTTTTGATATCGGGCCGACTGGAAGAATCTCTGGCTCTATTGCGACGTCAACTCTGTTGGTCCGAAGATGAATTATTGTCCATCATACGTAGTTTAGGCGTCCATCTATATCAGCCTCAGGTGTCTCATAAGAGACAATTTGAACTTGAAGAGAGAGATCAACTCCGTAAATGGCTTGGATCCGCCGATGACCAGCTCTACACTCATTTCTCTGAACTGTTTAATCAGAAAGTGGCCAGACACCCAAACATAGATGAAGAAATTCAGCGAATCAGAAGAACTCAATATTCCTTACATTGAAACCAACTGATTCTATGAACTTGACAATAATTTCTTTTAAGGTTGTATAAGCAGAAGGTTCGAATGTAATGCGGTTTCTCAATGATAACCCAAATAAACAGAGCGTTTCATGGTTCGACGTTGTTATTTTGTGAATAACTACATTTACTTACATACACATTAACTACATTTACTTCATGGTAATAAAAGTATATTCCTTATTCCATCAGTTTGGACACAAAAAACGAGTACGCTTCGACGCGTGCCAGAAAGGGGCCAATTCTTTTGTAAAGAAAGTATTTTTAAACAGTGAAAGATCAACGAGTTCAATATTCTAATTGTAGAACGATGTAATAATGTATGTCTCGTAATGTAATAAATTTCACTGACATTAAGGATAGTACAATAGAGAGCCTCATTTGATGTTATTGCATTATTTAACGACATTGCTTTAAACCGGAGCCAAACCAATTTATATATATTTTGGCGTGCAAAACAAGTTCGGATTCAAACTTACTTGAGAAATGACTTTATACTTTTTTTTTACCCTGTACCAGAATAAAGCTGTTTTTCTAACATCCAGCACTGGTCATTGACCTCCCTTATTCAAGCTTCTATACTTATTCAAGCCCTATACTAGATTTTAGTTTCCAATCCAGTTTATATTTATTTTTAAAAATGTAACACGTGAGTAACTGTACATTTTTTCCATTGCATTTATGCATATCATTATGATTCCAATTAAGGATTTTCCACGTGGAAAATTAAATATGAAATTCCGTTGGTTTATTTTTACTTTGTTTCATTCCAATCAATCATTCATAAAAAAAATTAATAAATAGGAAAATGGAACTAAGAAACAAACGAATGAAATAAAAATAAAATAAAATTGGATTATGTTGATCTTACCGTAGGGAAAACGTGTTATGCATTTGTAATTTTTCCAGATTTTATTCGTTTTGAAATTTGGCAAAAAAAAATAATAATTCGTGGAATCAAGGTGATGTTTCGCTTATCGAAATGGATGGCTCAATATCTGCATGAACAGGAATAACGAATCGAGAAGATACACAGTAGAAGTGTTCCGTAATGACGTTGTAAAATGGCTTGGCTGCTCGGCAGTACATATATGTCGATTGATTTCAGGTTCAGTTCTCATTTGAACAGGAGTGTTGACGTAACCTGTACCGTAGCGCTTCGTGTTCACCCGAGCATTTGTTCATTCTTTTTCTTCAACAAAAAATGAGACGACAGCTTAAAACTTATTTTACAAATGTCAAATATGAACTACCGAAAATATTTGTCTCCTTTGTAATCACTTATCTTGCCTGTGTTTTGATCTTGGGTGATGACTTTTCAGCGAGGGGCAGAACAAATGTGAACGAACCATCAAAACAACGGTAAGCTACGATTTATATACTTTAATTGAAATAAGTATTTATATATTATTCCTCTCATTCTTATCAGAGTCTAATTATTTTAAGCTTGTACAATTGATACAAAAATTTAATCATAACTTTAATTTAAAATGCGAAACTTGCTAGCTTGAACACTGACCACCAAGTGACGAATATCAATAAAACTATGATTTTAAATAATTAAATTGCTATTTGTTTACATTTCTCAAATTTTCATTCATACAGATGCCAGTCTCCCGAGAGAGTCTTGTTCGTCAAATGTAATAAATGCTCATCCAACACCGCAGCGACAGCCGTCTCCAAAACTTTGCTCAAGTATGTCTAATCCGTATTTTCAAATAAGATTTAAAATATTAGGTCTCGCAAATTTAGGAAAAATAAGGGGAATTCATTTTCGTATTATTATTTCTATAACAGGACTGAAACTCCGACTTCTGAGCCCTTCGGCAATCTAGCCGTGGATAGTGACAAAGCCACTTTCGTTCTTGATCTTGACAGTTTGAATACCTGGAACTATACGAAAGTAATTGACCAACTTGGACCCCAAACAGTAATTGTAACAATCATCGCGGACCCAGTAGACCAATTCATCGACACGTTAGATCAATCCTCTTTCAAACTGGATATAAAGGGGCTAGTGAAGCTTATCCAAAGTAAACGATTTAAAGATAAGCAATTGAACATCAAGAAGGAAATGCACGAATTCCGACAGACCATCGGCTGGACAAATGGGAATTCCATGATTCACGATTTAGGATTGCCATCTTATCAAGGCGCAGATGCCCTCGAAGTGGATGAATACATTGCTCAATTGGATCGACAAATGGATCTGGTTTTGATATCAGGCCGACTGGAAGAATCTCTGGCTCTATTACGACGTCAACTCTGCTGGTCCGAAGAGGAATTACTCACCGCAATAAACACTTTCCATGTCTACCTTCATCAACATCAATTGTCTCGTAACAAATTTGAGCCGGAAGAGAGGGACCAACTCCGCTATTGGCTTGGATCCGCGGATGATCAGCTCTTCCGTCATTTCTCGGAAAAGTTCGACCTCAAAATGGATAGCTTTGCTATTACGGATGAAGAAATCGAACGAATCCATCACAGTCAATAAAAGATGTTTCGGACAACCCACTGATGTTTAAAAAAATACATAATTTACCATGATTTTGTTAGAAGTAGTCGTAACGTGTTTACAGTCAAATATTTTTAGAACTGGTTCTAAAGGTGTGAGTCTATAATAATCTGAGCAGTGAATAACGACAGTGTATTATTCTTTTACAAATTCAGATTGGTGATTGTGCATGCACAAAAACAAGAAATTTTTTATGATTATTACTTTGATAGTGTATGATGTGTATGAAGAGTTTGACATGATGATGAATTAACTGTCGGAAAGCAATTTTTTAATGATATGTTAAAAATGCTGCCCTGCCGGTCGAAGATAAACATGATTCTCTATTTCAATTTTTTGTTTTCAAACAAAGTTAATGGTCCACGAAAACACAAACAATTATTTGGTATTTAAGATAGAAAGCACTGACATTTTTATATTAGAGGCCTCCGTTTATGAGTCAAGGTGCGGTATCTTGCTCGCCTTTAATAGTTTCTTCACTATAGTATTAGTAAAAGACTATGTAATATACAAGAACAACATAATAGTGTTATTAGGATTTTAATCGGACGAGATTTTGCATTTCTGGCTGGTCCCACTGCTAAGATGTCGTTGTGTTTTTCCCTGCTTTTCTCAACTGAACAACTTTGCTGTGCACTCTTTCCATTTCAACTTCATTAATGGGCAGCTTCAGCATCTGGAAGCAACAAACACAATCAGTTCAAACTATCTACTTAATATGAACATAGATAGAGAGAGGAGACATACCCTTGCGACCAAAGCGTTCTCATCTGTGACGGAGGGAGGCAAATGCCTCAGTAGATCCACCGTCTCGTACATGGTGGGGCACTCTTTCAGTGTTTTAGTCTTCGAGAAAGTGTACTTTAGAAGAACCAGACCAACCTTGAAGAGCACTTTAACTCCTGCATAACAAAATTAAAATTCCTTGTTCTAATTGTTTAGGTTTAAAAAAAAAAGTCTCAATTATTAACCTTCGCAAAAGAACATATCCCATACGCGGAGGACGGATGACCAAGGAAGCGTCCTAAAATGAAATGAAATTTAGTATATGCAACTCTTCATTAGTTGATATTAGGATTGATTACCGAGTGTATATACACATGAACCACTCCATCATGTAGAGAATAGGATCCACAACTTGTTTCGTCTATTTGATGAAAGTAAAATCAGTCAACATAGTAATGAAATATGAAGGGGGATCAGGATATTACCAAATGACGATGGACAGGTGGAGCGATTTTCTTTAAAAGTTGGACCAGAATATCCCCGTCGATTTGGATGGCTTCCTGCAATAAAAATTACATGTTAATAACACCAAGATTAGGAAAATGATGATGAAATTGTATATAAATTACCAAGCCTTGTGAATAATAACCAGGCAAATAGCGCTCACAAATCGCCACAAGGCACCAAAAGGCTTCTTCTGCAGGCATATGCATCACCTTATCAAATTTAAAGATAGATTGTTTATTCAAATTTAAATTCAAGATTTAAAAGAACTCACCAACATGGCGGCAACAGGGGCCTGCCCCTGAAAATAGCCATCGACTGGGTTGAGGACGGAATAGGCCTTTAGGACCCGGAAAAGTTCAGCTTGGCCCGGACCGGACGAGTCCTGAAACATTTCGTGAAGAGGAAACTGTCGGTGGAGATCTTTACGGATATCGTCGAGCCATTTAGGATCCCCCGGCTGTGAGACAAGATCATCGAAAATGCCTCGATTTTGCGACATTAGGTAAGAACCACCACAAAGGAACTGCCAGGCTCGAGGCCGAATGGAGCTAGGAATACCTTTCCTACATCTATCCCTCACCTAATACAATGCAATTTATAAAGTAAAGAAAAACAAAATACAAATCTTTAAGAAATTTTTAATACCTTTTTATACTTTGTTGCCATGTACCGGTCCCAATTGTCAATCATTTCAAGCCATTTAAGCTCTCTTTTCCTCAGAACATCCACTGTGATAGCATCCCTGGTAAAGAGAAAAAAAATGTTAGTTAAAAAAAAAATGGAAACAAAAAGATGTAACAAACCTGATTTCATTGGTGTACTGATTGCCACCAATAAATCCATATCTGTCAGGAACAGTGGAGGCCACTGAGCCTCCAAAGGCCACACTGCTTGTATCCTCTTCTTCAGCAGTTTCTGCTCTACCACCAGAAGCCCCTTCATTATTTCCAGCTCTGGCGTTGTCTGGAGCAGATAGGATGGCATCATCCACCCCCAATATTTCACGGCTGAGCCGGTTCTGCCTCCTGTTCTGCTCACCATTGCTTGTTTTGAAAGGTTCCAGGTCATTGAAGTTGAGCCTTTCAATCATCTCCATGCTTCGATGAATTTCTCTTCTTTCTACTGGCAAATTTGGCTGTTGACTTCGAAGAAAGGGCGACGTCACTTGGGTGAGGTCGTGGCTATTGATTCCATTGGTGGCAAGATTCATTTTGTGTTCCTCTTCGAGAAATTACAAACAAAAGAAGAAAATGTCACGTTCTGAATTTAAATCAACTCATTTTTTTCGGGTGTGGACGGCAATGATTTATTCTCCAACGGGAAATGTATGTCACGCACGGATTTTGGACGATAACAATGAGGGATGGATTGACAGAATTGACAGAGGGAACTAGCAAGAAAAATAAGAAATACGGGTCAACTTTGCGTAGTGAAGCCCTTTAAACAATTTTGAATTTGAGCTTTTTTAAAAGTTTTTTTTACAAGTGAAGTTACAACTAAAATTTTAATGAAGACTAGAATAAAGAATGAATGCTATCGATGCTATTTCATAAACACTTACGGTAATAATGAAGAAGATATCATATCATTTCCTTGAAATTTGTTGAATCACCGCGATTATTTCGAAATTTTCATTTTTATTCTGGTTCCCCAAATGGCCACCAGAGTTGTTTACTATTTTCTTGTATCTTACGTCAAACCTTGAAATCAGTCGAACGTCCCACTTTTTTATTCTCTCCTCTTGCTCTCCTCATTTCCTGATCGAATATTCTCCAATAGTGTGAATCACACAATTTCACGACTATCTTAATACTCTTCTTCTCTCTCATCAGTGTACAGTACAATAATGGCTGGTTCTGGAGCCCGAAATATCCGTCCACCTGCTAGCAAAAACCCTTTTTTCGATGAGGAAGAGGACGTTGACGACGAAACTTTCCTTCAAAATGCTCCCACCCGAAACAGTGGATGGGCTGGAAACAGTGCTCAAGCTAAATCGCAAGAAACATCCAGTGCAGAGGAGAGGAGACAGCAATTACTCCTAGAGAAGCAGAAGATTGAAGAGCGTACACTGCAATCCAGCAGCCGAGCCAAGGGCATGCTCTATGAGACAGAGAAAGTTGGGATTGCTACTGCAGAGGTATTGAAACAAATATCTGTTTGGCAATTATTTACTTAACACTAAAATTTCCTCACAGGATCTCATCAGGCAAAGGGAACAATTGGAGAGAACTGACACCCGGTTGGATGCCATGAACAACTCTTTACGAACTTCTGAAAAACACATCCAGAACATTAAAGTATTCTTTTAGTTAGTTTCTAACCTTGGGTCAATAGTTAACTTAATTTTTTAAATCACTAGAGTATATTTAGTAGTTTCACCAACTACTTCACCAAACCAGATCCAGCACCATCCACTCCCAAGAAAAAGGATGAAGGATCGGCACCTCCCGTGTCGGGAAGTGCTAGTGCAAGTGGGTTGAGTCGAATTGTTGATGAAATGAGCACTTCGTCGTTGCCTTCTTCGTCGAATACGACTCATCCAGCTTTGAGAGTTCGAGGATTGGAGGAAGGGCCTCAGCACAAACTTTCGAATGTCGATCAACAACTCGAAGAAGATCTTGGTAATAATATACATTTTATACAAAAACTGATTTATTTCTCATTTTTTGCATTATGATTTTCCATTCTCAGGAGAAATGAGTGCCGGTTTGTCCCGGTTGAAAGGTCTCGCTCAAGGATTAACAGGAGAATTGGAGGACCAAAATCGCTTGATCGACCGGCTACAAACGTCGACTGACAAAGCGGACTGGCGGATTCAGCGTCAGAACAAAGACATGGAGAGGATCCTCAAAAAGTAATAATAATAGTCATAAAGCGGATATGAAATTCCACCTTTTTTCTGAAAATAAATTTATCTTGCCGCATCATTTCATGATTTCAATCCCATATAAGAAAACTGATTAAGACTTGATAATGTAGGTGTTAAAGCCAATCGTTTATTGCTGTAAATCAATTATTATGCGCGCAGAAATTAACTGTAAATCATCTCTTTAAAGGGTTGAATAGATTATAGTGTTCATAATAGTTTTTTTTAGATTGGTTTTATCTTTGCCTCTTTTCCACACGAATCATCGGTTAACTATTAATCGAGCTTTCCTAGATTAGCAGTTTTATAACAGCCGGGAATGTTACTTGCGAAGTCGCAAGTGCCCTCAAACTTGTTGAACTTCAAGATATCGGGAGGCGTACAGTTCTGAAAGGAATAGAAATTTTAATAATTTTTAATAATTTATTTAAATATAAACTAATCGTTAGAAAAGTATGAAATGAATGAAATGGTGATTTACGAAGAGGTAAGGTGTGTTGTGGGAGCAGGTGTAAAACTGGTGAGAGCATGGAGCGCTCTGCTGCTGACCGTCGTAGTCACATTCAAGCTAAAATCGGTGAATAGACTTTTTCAAATGCCGTTTAGTTAGTATGTGAAAATCATAGCTAATTACTCGGCAATCGTTAACTTCTGATTCTGGGATATTCGCAATCCTAACACCGCTGGAGCAGGTGATGAGATCAAGTTTAGTTAGTAGATCCCTATTTCGGTCACTGTCAATCAGCCAGGCCAGGTGGCAGATGTCACTGCAATCATACTGATCTGTTGTCAAGAAGCTCATTTTATAAACGCGGAAAATGAAATTAAAAGGAATAGACAATTTACTTCCGGAAGCGAAGAGGGAACCGACTGAGCCGCGCTTTGCCATCTGAAGGAGAAGCTTCTCGAAGACGGATGCCTCGAATCTAGTTAGTTTGTTGGTTTGAACCTGAACTCGGGCGTTGTGGAAATTTCCTTAAAAATTATGACGGTGAAATAGGTTAAAGCACACTCTAATATTGTAAGTGATTTAAGTTATATACCAACGAAAGCTCCAGGAGCGATGGTACTAATCTGATTGCCCGCCAAGTTAACTCTTTTTACATCAGCAGTGAAGGTAAGAGAACCTCTTGGAAGCGCAGTGATTTGATTGTAAGAGAAATCGACAGCATTTAACTCGAAAAAGTTGCCGAGAACGGAAGGAACTTTGGTCAGAGAGTTACTGTCAAAATAGGCGACCTCTAGTGAATCGGTTGACGAAAGAGAGAGCCAAGACAGGAGTCGGTCGATGGCAGCGTCTTCAAGACCGTTAGCTCCGCAATCCAACTCAACCAGACCGTTAACAAGACGGCTTGGGTAAATCCAGTTGGCTTCGTTCAGTCCTCTGCTGTTGTAAAGGCTGAGGGATTCGAGGGCGGGCATGGCTCTCATCGATACAATGGCCCGTTGGACATTGGAAGAGGATGAGAGGCCAAGGTAGTTCAGACTCTCGAAATTTTCCAAGAAGGCGAGACTGAGAAGAGTAAGGTCGCAGTACTGAATCAAGATTCGTTCCATGTCATTTTGAGAGAAGCGGAAAGCGTTGATGTCAACGCGAAGTTGGAAAGTAGGGGCCGGGCATCGGATGGAAACGACACTGGCTCTCTTGTTCCCCAAAATATTAGCTGGGATTCCAGTCACATCTGCTTCAGTAGGGCGGAGATCGATCTCGATCAATTCGTTGACCGCCTTGGTCCGAGAAAATACGCTGGCAACGGCTGACATATTGGCTCCCGTACAAGTGATCTTTGGACTCGCTGCCGTCCCAGAGCAAGAGCAAGGAGAGTAGTCATCTTGGTTGGGGCAGTTGGCCTGACCTTTTACTACGTCGACTAAAACCTAATATGAAATATGAAGAACAAAAAAATAAATATTGTATTGATAAATACTACAATGCTTAGACAAGGACATCCTAATAATAATAATAATAATAATAATAAAAGTGTACTAATAACAATACCAGAGAGACGAAGAAGAGAATGAAAGCGCCCGTCTTCATTTGTGCCATTTTATGTTGTCGATTATTTTCCTACAAGAGAAATTAATTTAACTTTCTTTCTTAAAGTAGTGTAGATCTATTAATGTTGATATTACCTCTGCCAACGGAACTGCTCGCTAATACAGTCGTAGAAAAGCTACGCCGCACTGAAGCTGCGTATCCGAGTATCTATATATATAGCCATTACGGGAAACTTATTTGTGAAAGGGAATAACCAAAAACACAGAGGCTTTATCGAGACAATAAAAGCTGTTTTTTAAACAAAATAATCCACTTTAATAAATCATGACAACAGCTTTTCTCTAGTTCAATATGAAATTAATATGAGTTGATTAACGAAATATTAAGGTGGGTACAGTGCGGGCCGAGATCAACATGATTAAAATCAATATCATAACCTCAGATTTTAGCAGGACCGCCGCGCACTTGTTTTTTGGACGGCAGTAGCTTATAAATTTTCGGGGGGATCGCACATAGCCATTGATAATATACATCTCCCTAAAAGTGATGTCAGCTAGCATTTCGTCTTTACAGCCCTTAGAGGATTATAGAAAGTGAAAAGGAATTATAGCCATTAAATGTATCACCCGTGTTCCTTACACGTGATCATAATTACTAAGATTATAGTTATTAGAAAGCATTGGCAAATCCATTTTTTTCTCTCGAAAAAAAAAAAATTATTAGAAATAATTTGTTTTTCTGTATGTATGTATGTATGTTTCAGTTTACATACCGCACTTTCGCTCATTCGATCAAATGACGGTTTGGGGTTAGGCCCTGGTTCGCCTTTTGCCTGAGCCGAAAAGACAGACGAGGAACCATTCTGAAGATTCGACTCAATTTTTCTCCTCTCTTGGTTTCTCAAAATGGGCTTAAAAGTCCGGATGCTCATCCCATGAATAAACGTGTATTCCCGTGCACTTTCCATTGAAATCATTTAAGGAGACAAAATTGTAACACAAAGCTCAAATTGGAATCGAATTTCAGTTCATATTTTGTAAAATTCCTGCTGTGTCTTACATGTTTTCGTTTATTTATTGGTATGGTGGTAATTTTTATGTCGTCATCATTTCCCAGTTAAGTTAATTAGGAATATCAATGGCATTTTACATATTACTGGTATTAAACTTGAAACTATTCGCATTTCACGGCTATTGTACTATTTTTAGGTAGCCTAGAAGTAATAAATAATTGATATTTTTTTTTCTTTTTAAAAATCAAAATGCGTTAAGTTATTTGAATTTGGTATATTAGATCAAAATACAATTGGTTATGGAAATATGTCATATTTTATATTGTCTTTCACACGATTATAGCCATGATCCAATCGGGAATTAGTTTTCATAGCATGTAGTAGCCTACATTCTAATCAACCAGTTCAAGATTAGCGAATCCGTTACGACAAGCCGGAATGTTATACGCATAGTCGCAAGTGCCCTCGAACTTGTTGAATTTCAAGACATCAGGGGGTGTACAGTTCTAAAAGAAAGAAAAAAAAATTAATAAACTTCATTTTTTGTAAGATCCAAGAAATAAATCTGAAACTTACGAAGACATGTGGAGTCGTATAGGAACATGTGTAGAATTGGGGAGAGCACGGAGCGCTCTGCTGCGGCCCATCGTACGCACATTCAAACTAATAAAACGGGGAAAACTCAATAAATTTATACGAAACATATTGAAAGCAATTGAAAATGTAAATACCCGACAGTCGCTGACTTCAGATTCCGGAATATTGGAAATTCTAACGCCGTTGGAGCAGGTGAGGAGGTCGATTTCGGCGAGCAGATCCCGATTTCGGTTGCTATCCACCAACCAAGCTAGATGACAGGGGTTACTAGTACAGTCAAATTGATCTGTTATTGTAGGAAAGTTGAAATATTATTACAAGCGCAACAAAATGAATAATGGGGAATCTTCAAACTGTGGACCTACTTCCAGAAGCGAAGAGGGAACCGATTGAGCCAAGCTTTGCCATCTGTAGGAGCATCTTTTGGAAGACAGATGCTTCGAATCTTGTCAATTTGTTGCTCTGAATTTGGACACGAGCGTTGTGGAAATTTCCTAAAACAACCCATAATTGATTGCAAATAATATAAAATACGAAATGAAATGGGAGATATATTCACATGGAAGGCAATTACGCAACATACCATCAAATGCTCCAGGAGCGATGGTACTAATCTGATTGCCCGCCAAGTTAACTCTTAAGACATCTGCAGTGAAGGTGAGAGAGTCTCTAGGAAGCGTTGTAATTTGATTATAGGAGAAATCGATAGCATTCAGTTGGGAGAAGTTGCCAATTCCGGACGGAACTTTGGTCAGAGAATTGCTGTCAAAATAGGCGACCTTTAGTGATTCGGTTGATGAAAGAAGGAGCCAAGACATGAGTCGGGCGATGGCAGCGTCTTCTAGGCCGTTAGCTCCGCAATCTAACTCAACCAGACCGTTTACAAGACGACTTGGGTAAATCCAATTGGGTTCATTCAGTCCTCTGCTATTGTAAAGGCTGAGGGACTCGAGGCCAGGCATGGGCCTGAGTGACACCATTGCCCGATGGACATTGGTATTAGATGTAAGGCCAAGATAGTTCAGATTGTCGAAACCTTCGAGAAAGGTAAGACTTAGAAAAGTAAGGTCGCAGTACTGAATCAAGATTCGTTTCATATCGACTTGTGAGGAACGGAAAGCATTGTAGTTGATGCGAAGTTGGTAAGTAGGAGTCGGGCATCGGATGGACATGATACCGGCTCGCTTGTCGTCCAGCACATTGGCTGGGATCCCATCCACCTCTTCGGAGGTAGGGCGTAGATCGATTTCTAGCAAATTCGTGACCATCGAATTCTTCTCAAACATGGCTTTGACATCTGCCATCGAAGCTCCCGTGCAAGTGATCTTCGGAGTTAGTCCCGTCCCAGAACAAGTACAAGGAGAATAATCCTCTTGATTGGGACAATTTGCTTGACCTTTGACCAAGTCAATCATAAACTAGGAAAGAAAACAAGAATCACCTTGAACTAAATCTACTTTGTGAAAGAAATATAATTGTAATAATACCAGAGCGATTGAGATGAAAATAAAAGCGCGAGCCTGGAAGACTGCCATTTTATTTCTACTTTTCCTGTCGAAATAATAATGAAAAATCATGCTACTTTGAAATATACATTTTTATGCATTGATTACCTCTACTAATTTGAAATTGTCAGTACAAATTGAAAGGCAACTGAACTGCAGAGGGGCCACCCGTAGAACACTTTATAGGCATTACGAGGATTCTGTTCAAAAGTGATGTAATACCTAATATGATGCTATGCACTCTGAATGTTTTGGTGATATGTTTCGTCAACAAGCTAATCTTCTTTGAAATAAATCATCGTAACATAAGAGCCGCTCCAATTAACGTTAAGACAAATATGAGAAAATTTATACAGTCTAATTGCTACTTGAGCAATCAAATATTATGGCTCTGTCTACTAAGCCGACGTGATTGCTTCTGTATATTTTATCAAGGGAGTGTACCGAAGCACCACATATTTACTGTATTCAATATTTTTTTTGGTCGGCATAATAAAGTCTGGGCATCGGTACACAAGTCTTAACCATCGTCAGTGATCACTTTAATCTCCTTAAAGATAAGCAAACCCCTAATCTATAAAACAGAAGAAGAAGAAACAATTTTTAAGTCGTCTAATTTGCGTTCTTGCACGTACGACAAAAGCTACTTAAGCAGCTTTAACTACGTGTTTAAACCCAGCACATTCCTAACTTTTCGATTTATTTTTTTTATTGCGAATTTGCACAAAAACTTATGGTTCTTTCGGGTACAATAATAAGGTAGTGACACACTGCTAATCCCCAAACAAAGTTCAGATCTTATTTATTTCTTTTCTTGAATGTTCCTTGATCCATTTCTTTACTAAATCGTTTTCGTGTGTGGATTTATGCCGTTTAAAACATCTACCGATAGCAAGTTTACTATGGTATTCAATTGAGGACAAGGGAAAAATCCGTATGCTTCAACTATGAAATGTAAACTCAGGTGATGAAATCAAAATAAAAACACTGCAATGTTTAAAGTTGAATCGTAAACGTGTATTTATTATTTGCTAGGCGTAGCCTATATAGAATCATGCTTTTGATCTCAGACTATAACGAAAAGTATTTGGAATACTTTTTTTTTAATTCTACAATAATCAACTTAAAAGAGAAATAATATTAATGAATTTTCATTATTGTTGATCGGTCAAAAAGGCAGCTCATGAAGTGGATTGAAGCACCTGACGAGTTTTTCTTCTAACAGTAGCCTTGCATATTGGAACGCCATTCACAAACTCGAAGATCTGGGTGAAAGACCAGATCAGCAGTACTACAATTCTATATATAACCAGAGAGATATGTATCAGAGTATCAAGTAAATAGCTTTTTAAGATATTTTACCTGAGCATAAGCCCTCTGATGAACACAATTGTAGAATCCATTTTCACATTCACCCATTGGAAATGGTCCGTCACCGGGACAAGCATACTATGATTTATTTTTAAAATCATTAGTCCTTTTTTCTTCTTTGCGCGATTTTTATTTATATTACCGGACAAGAGCTGAATAAGTTTACATCCAAGTCTCTGATCAAAGTGCCGGTATTCGTTCCCCCACATCTGATTAGGTCGATTGGTTTCAAAAGATTTCTACCAAATCGGGTTAACCATGCCCAATGGCAAGTGTCGCTAGTGCAATCAAATGGGTCTAGGTAATGAATACGATTAATATATATTAGGCAAATGTAAGAAAAAGCTGCATTCATACTTCCGGAGGCGAAGAGGGTACCAATCCCATTGACCATCTGCACAAGCATAGGCTGGAATACCTCTGCGTCAAATCGCGTAAGCTTGTTGTTTTGAATCATAAAACGCCCATTGGTAAAATTTCCTACATACAAATTAGTTATACCGTTTTAAATATTTAAATAATGTAACAATAGTCTAAAGTATATCACCTTGAACGGAACGCGGGGCAATCGTACTGATTTGATTCCCGCTGACGTACAGACGGACGACGGGAGCGGTAAGCCAAAGATCCCCGGTTTTTAGCTCTTCAATCTTGTTGTAAGACATGTCGAGGGCACTCAGGCCCACAAAGGATGAAATAGCTGCAGGAACTTTCTCTAGCTGGTTGCTGTCAAGATACAAAGTGTTCATGGTGTAGTTGGATGGAGAACGGACGAGCCAGTCAAGGAAGCGGTAGACACCAGTGTCGTTGAAGCCGTTGGCACCAGTGTCAACATCCGTAAGACCGTTGACGAGAACTGGGGGCCAGTTCATGAGGTTATTCAGCCCAACACTGTTGTAGAAGCTGAGAGAGACTAGGCTTGGGAGAGGGCCGCCTTTAACCCCCAAAGTAGCCATGGCGCCGTTGAGCCCCACGCAGGAAGTAGCGCCCAAGTAGTTGACATTGGGGAAACCGTTGATGAAAGCTAAATCTGTCTGGCTAAGGTCGCAATATTGAATTTGGACGCGTGTCAGATCGAAGAAAGAGGAAGCTCCCATGGCATTAGGATCCACCTTTAATCATAAATTAATTTGATAATCAATGAATAATACTTAAATATTTAAATGTAATTACCCTGAGCTTGCTGTTGGCGTTGGCGCAGCGGACGGTGAGGGTCCTAACTTTCTTATTACCAAATAGACTGGAAGGAATGCTGTGATCCGAAGGATCCGAAGATGACAATGTAAGAGTAACGGCAATGGATACATCGAATGGCTGGGCGTTCGTAAATATCGTTTTGATATCGTTTAGGTTTACATTGGTACAGGTTATGGATGGATTGGCTGTGCTACCACCTGAACAAGTGCAAGGCGAGTAGTCGTCACCGTTAGGACAGTTTGCTTGACCATTGATTTCACCAACAAGCAACAACTACATGTACAATTTTATGTTACTTTTTATTGGCCCATTTAAATCAATTTAATAATGTGGCTTACAATCCCAAATATGAAAGCTAGAATCGTCGAGGAGCTCCCGATAAAGGCCATTCTTTCCATTGGTTGCTGTGCTCTGATCCAGTCAATTTAGCAGATGCACGACGACAGTCTTGCGGTTACACCTTGACTGATTGAAGCCACCTTTCTTTTAGGCAATTTATAATGTAGCACGGGCTCATCATATAAAAGCCCACGTAATTGTACAACTATAATTTAAATTTGATACTGGAACGGTACTGCATTATTATTTCAACACGGTATAATATAACTATATGGGCGGAGAAGAGGTGCAATTGCTTAATGATTTACACTCAAGGGCTTTTCATTTATTGTATTTGTGTGTCTTCATTTCATTTTTTTATAGCAGTTAATATTTTGCAGGACATTCCTCCTGTCTAATTAAAAGGTTACCGCTATATGATTATAACAATATAAAGGGCTGTCTTAAATTGAAATTAGTTTATGCATTTATTTGTTTATGACACCAGTAGTGCATGATGACGAAGTAAATTTTTAAAAAAATTTAACCGTTTAACACCCTTCATAATATAATTACAGTATTAGGCCTGCACCTATAATATATGTGAAATTATAATTGTAATATTTAGCCTTTCAATACTATCTATTTCTAAATCAGCCTACTTTATGCCCTTTAAGCACTAATTTAAGGGGAAAATTCTGTACCTAAATTTCGGAGTTTTATTGCTCTTTGAAAATTATATTTCAAAATTATATTGTTTGCTCGTGCATTATGCGTCCTGTTTGCCCAACAAACTGTACCCTTACGTGCGTGTTTTTATGTAAATCTATCGGATTGAAAGCTGTATACGGTACGGTAGTCTTAGCAATAATAGTCTAGCCTACAAATGCCAGGAATTCAGGTAAGCAGATTATACTGCGTTGATAATACTAGTCATTGTACCATTAAGTATTCACGATGGAGCCGCACGTCTTCATCTTCTCAGGGAATTAATATACAGCTGTTATTAAAAAAAAAAGGTATGTCAGGGCCGTTTATAGGCTCCTATTTGGCTAATCCAGTACGGCATAATATCGTAATAATAAAATTGCTGCACGTTAATTTCTTTTAAATGTTATATTACCATATGCTGTACAATATCAGTCCCACGATTTTATTTTATTTTGCATTAAAATTCCGCATGGTGTTGTTTTTTACAAAATATTTTTTTTACAATATCAATTATCAATCAGATTAATCGGCCCCATCTCCTTTGGAAAGTTCGGTATTGCTGTTTCTAAATTAGTATAGAATATAGGTTATAGTAAACTGATATGATCACTTATATGGATGATTAGAATAGGCTTCATATTATGTTGCTCTATATACCACACATTATTTACTGATAAGTCTACCTGGTGATGTGCAATAAACAATAAATCGACGAGTAAACACATATAGAAGGACTAGGAACTGTACCAGATGTCTATATTTTTACAACATGTAGTCATGTACGAATATAATGATTTATGGTGCATCTAGGCATAAAACACTCCTTTTTTATTATGCTGATGGAATGGATCTCGTAAACTGATCAATAATACCTGCAGTGTGATGGTATATAAAACCCATATCAGTAAGGAAGTAAAATTATCACTATTCCCTCAGTATAGGTGTCCAACAATAACTCAGGAAAAATCATCAGCATCGAAAAATTTACGCAATGGCGAGCGTCGTCCCATTAAACGACATTTCCACTATTAAATCAAACTCTGGAGAAAGTAAGCGAATTCTTTTAATTGAGACGCTGCGATCTCTTTGGAAGATGACAGAATTCACTGGGATCCTTTTGGATTGGGGAGGTAACCCGCTAGCATCATCTGCATACTACTTTAATTCAACTAAAAACTTATGAAATTACATTCAAGTTTAGTAGGGTTGCTTTAATGATGAAGTAAACATTTCACTTTTATTCATGAGGCTCCGGTACCGTACTGAAGATCTATCAATATATTGACAAAATGACGTACATGCAGGCCTACCCTTGTATTAGTTATTGAATAGAAAATAGTTGATTTAAATAGTAAATTTGATAATGACGCATCTCATACATGATACATCTATTGGTTCAATACATTAATAAATTATAATAGATTTTTTTCGGCATCATTATTCCGTTTATTCGTTTGTAAAACGTTCAGGTGAACATAAGTTAATATCTACAAATCGCATGTAAAACCTATTAAACAATTTTAGTTGATTTCAAAAGAATTATAAAATGTGATCATACCTCTCCATCAGCCATTTTTTCGTATCGCTTCTTCCGTGAAGCTTCAAGCCCCTCTTTTTACTAACAAAAAATGAAGTTCCCTTGATGGTAGCTTCTCCAGCAAGCGTCACACTAATTAATTACGCTAAGCGGATTAATTAAAAAAGATTACGATTCCTATCCTGGTTATGGACCGCCCTTTGGCTAATTCTCAACTCCCAGAGTAAATATTACACGTTTTTCCGTCGGGCGAAG
Organism: Chydorus sphaericus; assembly: GCA_030141595.1. Lineage (NCBI taxonomy): Eukaryota > Metazoa > Arthropoda > Branchiopoda > Diplostraca > Chydoridae > Chydorus > Chydorus sphaericus. The sequence goes on from CM057931.1 coordinate 4,302,952, forward strand.
ACAGGCGCATTTCAAGTCCTTTTAAAAGCAGATCAGCTAACTGGAAAAGTGCTAATGGAACATTTTACGTCGGCTCTAATTCGTCCAACATCTTTTCTAACCCAAGCAAACACTCACTACATGCTATTTTTAACTATTAGATTGACTCAGGCGCGATTTTGTCAGTTTCGCCTTGAACCTGTCGATTATCTACTAGCTAGATCGCCCTCCTATGAGCGGTGTTTGAAAGGGCTCCTTGGCGGCTTTTCCTTTTATCTTCTATACGGTATATTAATGTGTGGTTCCAATGGTCCCAATTCATAAACGTTTGATCAATCTTAAGTATCATCTTTACGTTTTACAAAATAAGATTATAATTTTCTGTTACCTGTATAAATTTAAAATATTCTCATTAATGTGAATTCCTTACTTTTTTTATTTACGTGAAATTGCGACAGTCGATAAACACTATACTAGCATTTTTAGTAACACTCCTTCAGTTTAAACAATTAACCAACGCATAATAATCAACAACCATCACACTCATGTCAAGTGTCTGAGTCTATTGTATTATTATGTACCTATAGTGCTCGTCTCTCACGTGAATGAATTCCGGAACCTATATACTTATTATCCCTAGTGTAAATCGAATTTATTCGATAACATCTTGATGACGTCGTATACCGTACAAAAACGTTTCTTTTTTCAATTCGTCAATAACACCTTTATGCTGAATATCATAATGGATTACTTAAATCCATTACGAGATTATAAACGGTGCCCGATGAAAAAACTAGATATCATAACTATGGGCCGCATTCATCGCACAAAAAATATTTCGTGGATTCCAGAAGTATTGAAATATGTCACCTTCTCCATCACCTCTTCACCAGAAAACTTTTTCGCATCGCTTCCTCCGGGAGGCTGCACGACCCCTGCAACTTGTTTTACTAGCAATTGGAGTTCCTTTGTTGGTGTCCTCTCCAGAAACCATAACAGTAACCCATAACAACAACATTAAGAGGAGTGTGTTAGCAAGAAAAATCATATTTTGCTTATGGTCCGCTTTTTTTCTCATCCTTAATTCTCAGAGTGAAATTTACATGTTCATCCGTCGGGCGGTTAAACTTGCATTTGAAGCCCTGTTAAGAAACGACCCTGTTTCAGGAATCTTGTGGACGGAGAACTTAACAGCAGCTCTGATTCGTTCAACGGCTTTTGTCACTGAAACTAGCACCCACTACATACTGGTACTAAGCATTCGCTCGATTTTGGCGCGATTTTGTGTCGCGCTCGAACCGATTGATCATCTACTGGGCCACCCTCGCTTGACCGTCATCCGAAAGGGCTCATTGGCGTCTTTGGCTTTCATTCTTTATACGGTATTTATTTATATTTAACTTTCACAGTAGCCTTTATCATAATTGGAATGTTAAATTGTATCTTTTCCCCAAAAGCTTGTTCTCAATTTGATTTGCTCCATTTTGTGGGAGATCTACCATCCCAATCGACCTTTCGATATGACGGATGCAGTTCAGAACAGTATTCGGATTGCCTGCCAGGTTTTCACTCTTGCCGCTCTTTTGCTGTTTGTCATCTGCGGTGAAGTCTTGGTTGTGTACCATCGAAGTATTACCAAACATTTGGAAGACTACAATGGACCTATCCAACCAAATAAGGAGCAACTGTGGCGGATTGTGAGTTTATTCCGTCCACTGATAGAAGTCCGCCATCGCCTCTACCAAGATTTTCGATTCATTTTATTGGCTAATATCTGCCTGAGCCTCGTGACCATTTTATCCTCAACATATTATATTTTACACCATATATTGTGGCAGTTGGGCTCTCAAGAGCGACATTTGAGTCGATATCTAGTGACTTTATGGGATGGCGGTGATATAATCGAATCTTTCACGCGACTCTGGCTCATTTGCCACATTAACGATCGCATCCACTCGTCGGTTTGTTATTTTATTGTTACAATATTTTGGAAATTATTTTCCGTATTTCACCGGTACCTCATGGCAGGTAACTGATTGTATCCCCGTCTTACGAGAGATACGTGATCGAATCGAATCGATAGGAGAACGACACAAGGTAAAATCGAGATCCATTTATTTTCCTTACGCTTCATTAATTATACGGTACGTTAACTTTACCGATTCAAAACTGTATTTTTGGTTTCCAGCTGACACTCTTCTTGGTTGAGTTGGCCCAGTCATCGTTTACTCAGAACGAAACCAAAGACGTTAGCGGTCTTTACCTCTTTTCAATGGTGCCAATTAATAAGCGTTTGATTCTCCAGGTAGCGTAATTTAAATATTTTAAATGGAATTCTTAAATTGCTTACTATACATTTTTTTTCATTAACACATTCTTCGTTTCCTTTCTTTTCTTTTCTTTGTTCATGGTCAATCGTGAAAGTCGATGAGCACTATACTAACATTCCTTATAATAATTCTTCAATTCATAAAAGTTACTAACGAGTAACACTTACCAATCAATGATCGTCTCGCGTCATCTATTAACAGAGTCTCTAATGTATTCTTTACATTTTGTTTATTTGATTAGTTGATTGTTTATTCATTTCTTATATTAAATGGCGTGGGTAAATAATGTAGCGTTCATCGTCATGTTTATCCAGTTAATTAAATTTAAAATATTTGTCATGCTCTTCATTATTGTGCCGTCAGAAATACACACACATATACCCTAATAATACCCTAGTGTGTAAGAGAGTGGCCTCGTATTATACCTGCCTGACTTCTTACTTCTGCGAATCATAAAGAATGTGATAAACAACAAAATGGGCGAGAGAGAATCATATTAGAGTTCGCACATGATGGCTTCAATTGTAATTGCAGCTTTTAAGTTACTTCTGCAAATGTATTACACTAGAGATGACGGTAAACAATAGAATGAGAATCTTCTGCTTTATTGCACTAATATTGAGCTCGTTAACTTATTGCTAATCCGTTTTTATGCTTAACATTTTTTGTATGAATGAAAAGAATTATACTTAATTGAAAAGGCTATATTTTCAGTGATGCAGTAAAACCCTAACAGAAAAAATAAGAGCGATCTAAATTGATGACAAAAAAGTGCGTGTCCATCAAGCGATTGAATGAAAGCGGTGAATTCATTTTATTGACATATAGCGCAAATGTCACAAAACTATTCCAACTCTCTAGCAAAAATGAAAAATGGATGTTGAAATTAAAAAAAGAGGTCACTACATATTGTTTCCATGCGTCAACACTTCTATATCTATCATCTAATAATAATAATCATATTATGACGAAGTCTTTCTTTGATAAAAACTATTTCATTACACGAATGCTTATACCATATTACCGTCGTATGAAGCACAGTACATAACTGTAGGCTGCGATGGATAGCGTTTCGTAATAAAAATATCTTCTTTTCAGATCAAATAAAATGTCGTCGTCAACTTTCCATCATCAGCAGCAATTTCCCGATCGATTTCTCCGGGAGGCTGTACGGCCAATTCGACTTTTCCTATTGACAATCGGAGTTCCTTTGATGGTAACTTCTCCAGGAACTATCCCAATCAAAACTAACAAAAAATGCAGCTATTCAATCAGAAAAATCCTCTTCTTCTTATGGATTGTTTTTTGGTTCATGTTACACACTCAGAGTGGAGTTTATATGTTCATCCGTCGGATAGTTATTGTCGCACTTGAAGTGCTAAAAAAAGATAACCTTAATGGTAAAGTGCTGACGGAGACTTTTACATTGACTCTTGTTCGGTCTACAGCTTTTGTCACTGAAACAAGCACTCACTACATCCTAGTCCTAATTATTCGTTCGACTTTGACGCGATTCTGTTTCGCTCTTGAACCAATCGATCTTATACTCGGCCGCCCTCCGTTGATCGACGTCCGTAAGAGTTCCTTAGCCTCTTTGGCATTCATCTTCTATACGGTATACCAGCAATTCACAAATTGTAATCCAATCAATTACCTACATTCAAGTATTTAATTCATTTAATAGTTTACTCTCAACGTGATTTGTACCGTATTATGGGAGCTATACCATCCCATTCGACCTTTCGATTTCACAGATACTATTCAGAACTGTATCCGGGTCCTGTGCCAAATTTTCACTCTTGCTGCCCTTTTGCTGTTTGTTATGTGCAGCCAAGTATTGGTTACATATCACCGAAGTATTACTGAACAGCTAGAAGACTATCAACATATTCCCCATCCAAGGACCAGGGAGCATTTGTGGTCCATTCTCAGTCAGTACCGTCCGCTGATTGAAGTCCGCCGTCGTCTCTACCGAGATTTTCGCTACATCCTTTTGGCAAATGTCTGCTTGAGCCTAGTGACCATTCTAGCCTCAACCTACTTTGTGTTACACTACATGGCGAGCTCTCAAGAAAGTCAAATGAGTCGCTTTCTTGTCACCTTTTGGGATGGCGCAGATGTCCTCGAATCTTTCACGCGACTTTGGCTGATTTGTCACATCACCGACAAGATTCACTCCTCGGTTCGCTTTTAATTTTAGAACAAGACTTTAATTGTGTTATTATACTTCCTTAAAAAATACTTCTTTTAAAAATTCCTTTTGGGTTATTTATTGTCAGGCAATTAGTTGTGTCCCTGTTCTACGTGGAATACGAGATCAGATTGGATCAATCGGAGAACGGCATGAAGTAATAAATAGTTGTAATCGTTTTTAATACCTCCATATCACCGTATACTATGAAACAGCTGACGTTGTTCATGCTTGAGATAGCGCAGTCGTCGTCCACTCAGAATGAAACGAAAGATGTTGGAGGTCTTAACCTATTCTCAATGGTTCCTATTAATAAGCGACTTATTCTCCAGGTAAATTATTTCAATAATCCACGAAATACTTTATTTATTTATTGATAAATAATTCCTCCAAACATTTTTTATGTTTCATTGGAATCAAGTCGATGAGCACTATATTAACGTTTCTTGTAATAATTCTGCAATTTAAACAAGTAACCAATAACGCCTAGCCAAGGACACTATCGCAATTTCACCATGCTGTTTGCCCTTTAACCATCAAAATTACAAATACATGAATATATATACCCTCGTTAGTAATGAGATGTGAGAGTAACTTAATACTTTTTAGTTCTTATCCACTGATCACGGAGAAGACAATGGGCTCGGCGAGAGAGATTTGTAAAAGGGTTCGCACATGGCTACCACTTGTTTATAAGCTTTCGTCTGTTCAACGACTTTCTGGTGTTGAACAATTAATATTGCACAAGGAAGAACCACACTTTCTAACTGTAATCAAATACAAACAAGAGATAAAAAAAATAGTACATCCAATAGTTGAATACAGTTAATTTAGGTATGTATATATGTACCGGCAGTAGTAGCGACATGTCAACAGTGACGAAACTCATAGCGGTTATTTTGGGTTTATTATAAGTTGCATGCAGTAAAATCGTTGTCATCTAAAATAAATAAATTGTTAATTTAAGATTTTAAAATAACCACACCCCTTTTCCCGATATAATTCCATCCTTTTTATGATACGCACCTGCGTTTTCAATAGGGGGTCCGAAATCGGTTCTAAAGCTCTTTCAACTCCTAGGCGGACACAGAATGTCTATTAATAGAGTGAACCAAAAATTATTTAAAACGAATTATTCTTGATTAATTTATATCTTTTTTTTTTATTTAACTCACTTCCTTGCGAATCATATGGGATTCTTTAATTACGATTAACAATCGAATGAAAATGCCAAGAAGAGTCAAGATACGAATAATGAATGAAGCCATAACGTCGCAGCGGTTAGGGTTCTTAGACTGAGCCGTAGCCACAATTAGAGTTGCGTATCTGATTGACAATATCACGTTGTGACACAAAGTAACAGCCAAAATGGGACTGAAACAACGATTGATCTTCTCCACAAAGGTGCAGACCGAGTCGTAGTTTCGAAACCACTTTTCAAACGCCAAAGCAATACTGGTCTGATTGAAATCACCATGGCGATCGGCAAGAATTCTAGCCAGAGCTTCCATTCGCTGATTTAATTCACGAAAAAGTAGTTTACTTGTGGAGACCATGACGCAGAAGATGGATAACACTGTGACAGACGATGATCGGGACAGTGTGGAAAGAACTAGCGCCCATTTGAATGACAAATACGGTAGTTTTTCTAAGCTGGCTGTTGGGTTCGTCATTTCATGCGTGATATGAAAGGCAATATCCTATAGATCGCATGAAGAGAATCTAGATGTAATTCATACAACTGATTCGGTATGGATTTTTATATCTATACTCACCGCGACAGGTAGAATTAAAATAATAAGGTAACAGTGTTTCCGGCATTCTCTGTGAAACTTCTCCGAAAGGTCCATTTCACGTTGAATGTAGAAGATCTGATATTGGATTTGTTTCCAGCGACAGCTTAACAAAGAGGAAACAAAGAAAATCAAAGGGAGACCAACGGAGAAGACAGCGTCCGCTGTGAAACCGGACAAAATTTTAATGTAAGTTGTTGTGTCTTGCTTTTGGTTCCTTTCCTTTGTCACCAGACGAATCCAGAATGCATAACCAACGGATTCTAGGTGAACCCATAAGTTAGTTAAGAGGAGGACGAACCCTAAACTATAAATTATAAGTCGAATGAAAGTGCTCCCTCCTCGATGCAAACCGAGCTCAAATCCAAGTATGGCAGCCCAGGCGTGTAAAGGTCTCAAACTCCATTGAATATCACACTTGTGATTGTTTTTGTTAGATAAGACGGCGGTGTTTTCTTCAGAGGACGGTTGCTCTTCCATCATGCCGGGCAATATTGTGTACCCTTACTGTGCTGGGGCCCGCTGTTGACAGTGGAAACCAAAAATTAATGTACAGTGCCGTGTATATGTTTATGGTGTCAACATTCAATTCACTGTTGGAACCATATCATCGTTTCACCAAACGGAAATATTGATTCCACGGCAAATTGTTTCCGTTTTCATAACTTGGAGAATGGCGGATAACAGCCACACTTATTTTAATATACTTAATATTGACACATTTCATACAACCTTGGTACCTATATTTTATTAGTTACCGTATTTTTTATTCGTGCAGTTTTTAATATTGTAGGGCTGGGGCCTATTCTCATTCGTCTGTACTTGCTATTTGTTACAGTATTGTAAAAACTAAAAAGTGCCCATTATCTAAAGTTCTTAGATTTTTCACGTTAGTGATTTTTTAATTGAAACAGATAGACATTATGGTGCTCTAATTCATAAAACAAAATATTTCGAATTAGAATGCTATTATAGGGATAGTAGATAAAAGGCAAGAGTGATGGGATCTAAGGAAACGGAGGGAGAGAAAGTAAATAAGCAGGCTGTTATTGACAAGATTCGAGACACGCTGGTCCTTTTTACAAAATTGTACGTATTGATTACGGCAATGGTATGTTCTTGGAGCCGTTTTTTTAAGGAATGCGGCTGGAATGATGAGAAAAACATCTAAATTTCATTGAGGTAGCACTCGTACAGCAGTATTAAAGTAATAAAATTCAGACGTTTCCAACGTTTAACTGCATAGAATATTCTATGCAAATGGAATTAGAATTGAAGGAACAATCGTTATAACAACCTTGGCCCAAATAATCCACATTTTTACGAATCTTTTGGATTATGAGATTATCGACCTTTCTTGTACGAAAAGCTATTAAATAGAAACTATAAATCATCAAACAGCGCCATGCATGTTTTTGTTTGCATATATGCGGCACGCCCGTCGGGTTTTATCTTTTTATATGAACCTTTCAAGCAAATGCCAAATAATATACCAAACCAATAACAATTAAAATTAAGTGCTCATTAAATGCATTTATTATTCGGTATCAATACATTTTACAGACGCTGTAAAAATTGTCAATACAATTTGTTAAGGTTGTTGGCTATTTTCATCGCCATATTTCTGATGTTTCATACATTATTCATGTCATATAATTGCGCGTTCGTTAGTCGATACCCACCTGCGGAAAGGTAATATCAACCCCTTATGTAGGAAGTGAATGTTACACATATACCTCTATGTTTTATATGATGATAAACCATTTTATATAAAAAAATTACTTTGCCATGCTGTATTACCGTAATTATTCATTTTAAAAGACGCTGAGAGTAATAGGCATACGACTGGAGGGGCCAGTAGTAATTTTCGGTCTTACAGAGGTTGTGGATTCAGCAGCGCTATAGGGCTGAAAAAACTCGCACATATCTACCTGCTTGTATGTTATTACCGTTCCTTTTGTTTCAGTTTGGCAAACCAATATAGTGTAGGATATTACTGATCCCCCCAGCTTTAATAACAGATGAAAATGGATGAGAAATTCATTTTCATACACATGGCCATATCACAATAAGTAAAATGTTCTAATTTACCGGTAGGAGCAGCGACAAATCTACATGACCCATGCCCCTGGCGTTGATTTTGGGTTGATTATGGGTTACGTGAAGTAAAATCGTGGTAATCTGTAATCAAATCATTACTTTTTGGTCAATAACTTTCTATTTACATAAAATACTACTTGTGTTTTCAATTGAGGATCCATAATAGTGCATGTTGCCCTTTCGAATGCCGGTCGAATTCTACATGTCTGAATAAAACGCAATAAATTAGTTGATACTCTAATTGTATTTGGATATAGGATAAGTATATGGATAAAATTTGGATATAAATGTTACAACATTTTCCACGTAGAAGTACCTACTTCGACATACATCTGATGAGACTTTATGATAATAGCCCATAATCGAATGAGAATTCCAAGCAGAGACAATACCCGAATCAGGAAGAAAACAGCAACGGTGCATCGGTTAGGATTCTTGGATTCAGCCATGGCAACAACCAAAGTACCGTATCTAATGGATATTACGACGCTATGGCTCAAACTTACGACCAGAATGAGACCGAAACAACGATTGATCTTTCCCACCAAAGTGCAAACCGAATCGTAGTGACGAAACCACTTTTCAAACGCAAAAGCAAATCGAGAAGAATAATTAGCATCATTTCCGTATCGATCAACTATTCTTGAAAGAGTTTGCACTCGAAGATTTAATTCCCGGAAGAGAAGTCGACATGTAGAAATCATGATATAGAGGATAGATTGCACTGTAATTGCCGATAATCGGGATAGAGTACATAGAGAAAGTGCAATGTTGAACGAAAAATTCGGCAGCTTATTCAAACTGGAAGTTGGTGTTGCCAGTTCATGCATAATTTGTAAACCAATGTCCTGCATAATCAAACAAAAAAATGGTGACCCACATTATAATAGTTATGATGATTTATATAAATAGACCTTACCAAAACTAGAAGAATTAAGGCGATATAGCACTGTTTTCGACATTCTCTATAAAACTTTTCCGATGGTTTCATTTCACGCTGCAGGAAGAAGATCTGATCTCGAACTTCTTTCCAACGACGACTGCACAATGAAAATACAAAGAAAATCAAAGGGAGTCCAATGGAGAAGAACGAGTCCGCTGCGAAACCGGACAAAACTTTGATATAGGTAGTTGTGTCTTGGTTCGTGTTCAACTTCTTTTGTATCAAGCGAATCCAGAATGAATGTCCAATAGATTCGAGATTCACCCACAAATTGGTTAAGAAGAGTACGGCTCCCAGGCCAAAGATTATGAGACGAACAGAAGGGAGTCTTCCAGCAGAGCCTTGATGTAAACCGAGATCATATCCAAGCATGGCAGCCCAAATCGATATCGGTCTCAAACTCCACTCAAAACCTGCTTCATAATTACTGTTTTTACGAGATAGCACAGTATTTGAAGTTTCTTTTGAAACCGAGGATTTTTTTGCATCCAACTTCATGGTGGATGTATAGTACCCGCGTGTGCTGTATCTTATACTGTTGGGTTTCAGATGCGTTGACTGAAAGAAAATAAAGTGTATAAAATACTTCACTTAGTGGATTTGTTCACTGTTTCCCCATTTGGTCAAATCGAACCATTGATTTAACGATTTGTTTTCGCGCAATAACTGGTTGAGAAAATACTATTAGTTCTTATGGCTACTAATTTTACGAACGTTGGCTCATGTCCTTTATACTCATATAAGATAGATGTATGGCTCGTACGAATCAAATTTATGTCCTTGTCTATGCCCACAACCAATTAATATAAACATTCTCTACCGTTCTATACTACTTATACCAACATTAAAACGAATAAAGTACAAGTAAATTATTTTAATTCATAAGAAAGCAAACGCCGATGTTTAAGTTGTAATGAGCGATAAACCTAAAGAAAATTAAAACAACAATCACAAATTTGTAAGAGATATATACAATCAGAAAGTACGTTAGTGTGTGCTGCATTGGTATTTGCCAACTGGTTGATCAAATTAATCAATCATTCAAATTTTGAAATGTACAAATAACACGGAAGTGGAAAACTAAATAATCGCTATCGTTTATTGACTCTATTCGAACATGGTAAGCAATTAGGTAACTTGCACGATACCAGCGTACGAATATTAAAATAATGCAAAAATATTTATGAATAAGTAGGCATGCATTACATTCCTTAAAGCCTTTTAAGGCTATTGTCTCAATGACTCAGCATTTGTGTATGCAAAATTAAGGCAGCAGAACACAAAGAAAACTTTTGTTATTAATCATAAGCTATATAAGTACATAGGCCACGAAAGAGCGACGAGTAACACGGTAAAGTGTATGTAACTTTAGACAAAGTATTCTCCCACAAGAATCTGCCGTATTAAAACCCTTATGACATATGTTAGGTTAGATTAGGTTTGACCAATACAGTAGCAACCGTGGCCCGTGAGTGTATTAGCGCCTAAGCTATTGCTTATTAGAGTGTATTAGCAATGTCAAAATACAGAGTATTTATGTAAATTTAGGTCTATTGATTTTATTCATGCATAACATATAGGATTAAAGGTGAAATCGAAGCTTACATAAAACTCTTGGTGCAATTAATTAAATACCATGTATAAAGAAACATCTTCAACATGTATTGCTACGGTTTTAAATGATGGTTATATGCTGTTGTGTGTGAGTTAACTTATTATGGTTATTCCCAATTTATCCCGTCCGTCACACAATTAGCCCTAAGGAGGCTTTGTCACCTGGAAATAGTCAAAGGGCTTTAAAGCAATCGACTATAGACTATTTGTTAAAGATTATTTGGATAATTTGGTCACTCAAGTCCAAAACCTTGCATGTAAGTTGACCAAAAACACATCAACTTGCATATAAAATAAATGCATAAGGGTAGCAACAGTACAACTTCATAAATGTATATATTTACGTTTTCCTGGATCGAGTCTAGGATACAGATGGCAAACTGATTTGCAGGATCGCTGAAATCAACAGTATCGGGAAGATTTTGGCTCTGAAAAATCAAAACGACGTAGGAAAGTATTGCACTTTCAAGCTTCAAAATAAAATTCCATCAGTGAGGGTAAAGAATTAATAAATAATTGTTTGTTTAAGATAAAACATATAACTTGAGCTCTGTATATGACATATCCCTACCGAAAACAGCCAAGATAAATCAATCGTAATAAAATGCATGGCATTGATGATTGGTTCATTAATGCTAACTTGAAGTGATATCATCGCTGCCTAGTAATGAATATTAAAAAAAATAAATAAGTATATCCAGTCATTGTATAGTGAAGGACGATAAATTATTGATTTTTGTTTCTAAATCAATAACAGCAATAGCGCTTTAACTTAGCATACTTGCTGAGTGTTTAAGTGTATTAGATTGGGAACAGAGTGAATGGCCCTTCCTAGTTCTCGCCGAAGACGCGAAGCCTGCAATATACAAGGCTGATATATACATTTTTCCCTTTTTATTATTGCCCATAATATTTAAAAAATTACTTTCAATCTCATAAGATTGGACTCGAACAAGATTATCCATAATCGGTAAATAGTACTCAAAAGAGCCAACCCGCGAATGAGGGTTGTGATTTGCACAGTGCAAAAGTTGGGGTTCTTGCTAACAAACATCTCGAATAACAGAGTAGAATATCTTATAGTGTAAATGATGTTGTGGCAGAGAGTTATGACTAGAATTAGTCCGAAGCAGTGATTAATTCTTTCGACCAAAGTGCAGACCGAGTCGTAGTAACGAAACCAGTATTCCATCGATCTACTCGTCACGTTATCCATGGTGGATGAACGAGTAGTCCTATAACCGTCTCTTTTGTTAAGTGTAAATACATCTTTGCAAGCAGCATCTTCTTGATGAACGATGAAAACAGCTTGCATTCTAGTATTCAAATCTTTAAAAAGGAGCCGAGCCACTGAAACACATACTAGAAATATGGTTTGCACCGTGACAGCCGACAATCGTGATAGAACGGTCATGGCTAAAGCATAATTGAATGGTATATTAGGCAAACCTTTCAGGCTGTTCGTTCTCACCAACCATTGTTGTGGGAAAACTAAAGCCATGTCCTAAAAGCGATGAACAGGTTAATGATCTTATTCTTAAATTGGTATTTATTTTGTATTTCAAAAATAACTTACAATAAAAAGAAGAATTAGAGCTTTGAAACATTGTTTCCGACATTCCCTGTGAAACTTTTCCGATAACTGCGCCTCCCGTTGAATGTAGAAAATCTGTTCCCTTACCTTATTCCAGCGGCTGCCGAAAAAGGAGAAAGCGAAAAAGATCAAGGGAAGTCCGGTGAAGAGGATTCCGTCTGCGGTAAAACCTGACAGCACCTTGATCAAAACGGTTATGTCCTGTATCTGTTTGTTCTTGCAATAAAGATCTTTCTTGTCTTTCTTGATGCAAAGGCGGGACCAATAGGCGTAGCCCAGCGCTTCAACATTAACCCACAGATTGAAAAGAAAGAGGACGGATCCCAACACAAGGACAAGTGAACGAGGGACACTTGAAAGTCGCCCTTTGGGATTCAGACCGAGATCAAATCCAATTAGGGTTGCCCAGATGGTTAACGGCTTCAAACTCCATTCGAAACTTGCCTTCTGCATATCGCTGCTGTTAATAGCAACAGATGAGGATTTATTTTGAGATGAATGAATCGAGCGTTGCTTTGAAGGCTTTCGGTTAATACCATCCATTCTAGCTTATCAAATTTGTCCAAATTGAGCCGGTCTGATATGGTCGTGGCAAAGAAAAATGATAACTTCACAGAAAAAAATTACATTGCGTATGCTTTTGTGTGTGTGTGTTTTTTTTGTTGGTGATATCGAGCTGTTTAATAAGAGACGATTTAAACAAGTACTTGTTAAGAATAACAGCATGTGTACCGGTACTTACATTTAGACAGGCAAACAAATTTTTCTCGTTGCTCTAAATACTATAGTACCATAGCTTCTAGATCGAGTAATAGTGATCTGTCTTCTTTGCCTGACGGCTCTATCTGAATCGACATCTATGCTAAGAGACGAATGTTATCGGTTATCGATTTTAGCTAGTCTATTTATCCGATATGTATATGTATCTCATATCTTATACAAATAAGCTATAAGGCCTAATAGGATTTCAATTCTTCAATATCTAGAGTTTAAGGTTATTGATGACTAGTATTGTATATGCCGTTAGTTCTATTATCATGTATGACAATTTGTACTTTATTGTATTGTTAATCCAGTGGGTGTATGTATAGTTAAGCCAGTACTTTTCTCGTGTGGGTTTAACTTTCTTATAAATCGGATCAATTGATAAGCATATTAAAAAAATTTTATATACCCTTTTGCATGCTGTCGTTCCAATACTGTATTATTATGAGTTGAGCAGCAGCAGCAATCAATAGGAATTCGCAAAAACTTCGAACGCAAACGAAGGAAAAAATTGACGTTTTATTTGTCTCGATTACTGTATTATTGGCGTCTGATAATCATGTACTGCGCGAAATGTGTATAGCTATAGCTATATCCAATTTATATTGATGCTTCCGGGCATGGACTCCATTAAGTAATTTGATTCGGAAATTTTTTGCGACTAAAGAAAAAAAAAAAACAGCCGCAGCCCTTCCATTAAATTATTTTCAAGTGTCATAAAAGTGCATATACCTTCACTCGATATCGTACGCCCAATTAACGGACCAACCACAAATAATTTTATTAAGACCGCCATCATCATTTAAATTATATACTGCACCATTGATATTTATATTTTTTTCCCCAAAGCGAACAAGGGAAATAAGGCACGCACATTTCACTCCGGTGGATTGTATTAGCATGAATAAGTACAGGTATATTGCACTGAAAAATTTAAATCCTACCATCTATGTTGATAGAAATATAGAATCACGTTTGAGCCATCACTTTAATAAGGCGATGCTCTGATGCTGAAGTAAAGAACCCTGCGGCCCCCTCATCTTGGCTCACACATATGTCAGTATCCTACTATCCTGTATTCCTCAATCGACTACCAGAAACTTAACCATAAGAAATAAGGATCACGCGCAAGGAAAAATCGTAGGCACACTACAGTAGAAGTCAGACACACAAATTTGAAGTTGGGTTGCGTCAAAGTGTAAATGGTGAAACAATAGCCCTCTAATGTGCTGAAATTATTTTTAAAAACTTGACAGTCCTTTCTTAGCAATTCTCCGTAATAATATGCGTTGTTGTGCAATATTAAATTCTTATTATTTCAATTTGTAAGTTGTGCAGTTTATGGGTAATTTTTCTTGTAATACGGTAGTGAATAATAATAAATAGTCTTAGTTCTTCCAATAGGCTTCTGTCGATGTGATGCGATGTTGATTGTTGGGATAATAACAATAAATGTTATCTGATCCGTATTCTCCTCGTCCCATGATTTTAAAGAATCAAGCAGATGCAGTCATATCTGAAAATAATAAAACCAAAGAACCTTAAACTAACTACCAATACCACTTGTTTAAGGATTAGGTTTTAATTAACGTTAAGTCTTAAGTATGATTTGACCATCACTTTACATGAAAATGTTTGAGAATATTAGTTTTATGATAATTCCCAGGTAGCACATCGATATTTATTCGATATCTTTTTCTTGTTTGACAAATATGTCACTGTGATATCGTAGAGATGTCGTAGAGATGTCTATTAGACATCGTAACAATATAGTTTTGATATGATTTTGCACCCAAATGTTATGTCTACGTCGACATGGGGTAGATTTCGCGGCGACATTAAATTTTTATTAAATAAAAATAAAAAAAAAACGTCCCCCAGAGAGGCTCGAACCAGTAACCTTTCGATCTAGAGTCTTCCGCTTTAACCACTTAGCTACCAATTGCTTAGTTACACTTGTGAAATAGAGCTATTTATATGTTTCAGCTAGCACTGTGTCCACCGGTTGACCCGACTCACGGCCGGGTTTAAGATCATCCAAAAGCCGATACAAAAACGTACCGACGGCGGCGACGAGTTGACGGAAAGCTTTGCGTCAAACGTGTCTGAAATGTATGTACACTGTAAGAAACAGCGTCTAACACTTTCCTGCGCATAATTAAAATACTTGTACTCGGACTCTGAGTCCGGACTCCGGCACCGGGTGACCCTACATTTGTGCCGGTGTTTGGATCATCCAAAGCCCGGCAAGAAAGTGGGGTCACCCGGTGCCGGAGACCGGACGACAACTTTCCGTCAAACAACCGCAGGAGGTCCAAAAACTTGTTAGAGACACTTCCCCGCACTGCCATCGAAGATCCTACCTCTCCGACTATAATTCCGACTTGAGTCCTACATTACCGGCCGACCCGTCGAAGTTGGCCGGAGTCCAAGTGTAGTAGCGCGGGCCTGATATTTCGGCCGTGCTCGTACAATGCTTAAAGATGAAAAATCAAAGCGATGATATTAAACTTAATACCGAATCTTCGATATCGTAGTGATATCTACAACTTTTCAAGTCTTTAAGTAGAAATTGAATCGGTTCTAGAGCTCGATATTACTTTGAAGTTGCAAAGTTGAAAGTATATCCCCACGATATGTAATAGATATCTTGTGCTACCTGGGATATTAAACGACTAGGCTAGCTTACAAACCATATGCTTTGCATCTAGTTCAACTAAAAATAATTGACTTACTTTATTTCCAAACACACACATGCCAAGCTGATTTGAGATTTTGCTGTAATCTACCTTACTGCTATCAAGAGTTTGGCTCTGGTAAATTAGAATGACGTACGATAACATCGCGCCTTGAAACTTCAGGTCAAAAGTCAAGCAGTGAGTATAAGAAAAAAAACTGTTAGATAGAATATGAATCGCGGAAAGAGATTTTCTCCTCTCATACTGGAACCAGCCAAGTCAAATCAATGAAAACGAAATCCATGGCGCTGATCATTGGATGATTAACAGTGACTTGAAGTAATATCATGGCTAGCTAGTAACAGATAGACGGTGTGAAAAATGTGAAATTCATTAATTTAAATACATGAAGTAAGAAAGGTATTCTACTTGCTGAGTTTTAAACTGTAAATAAGGAGAAGAGTTTATCGCCCTTCCTACTTCTTGACAAATAGGCAAAGCCTGAAATAGTTAGTAAATGAGTTGTAAGGTAAACTTACACTGATTAAATGTTTTTTTAATAAGTATTTATTAACGTTATTCTAAAATATTTCGCGTATTACTTCTAATCGCATACGATGGGACTCTAAAAAGATGACCCACATTCGAAGAACGGTAGCAAACAGGGCAGATCCACGAATGAGTGAAGTCATATAAAATGTGCACAAGTTGGGATTGTTACTGTAATCCGCCATTTGGAGTACTAAGGTAGAATATCTAATGGTGTAAATGATGTTGTGGCAGAAAGTTATCACAATAATGAGACCGAAACAGTGATTGATCATGTCGACTAAAGTGCAGACCGCGTCGAAGTAACGCAGCCAGCTTTCCATCTTAGCCGTATTATTCATTAATAAGTTACGATCAAAGATGTTTCTGTTGCGGATAATGATACTGGTTTTCATCTTTGATACATATGTGTTGAAATGAGCTTCTATTTTGGAATGCAAGTCTTTGAAAAGAAGTCGCGTCAATGAGACACAGACTAAGAAAATGGTTTGCACTGTGACGGCCGACAATCGAGATAGAACCGTCATCGCTAAAGCATAATTGAACGGTATATTGGGCAGCTCTACAAGGCTATTAGTCTTCGTGGTCCATTGCTGTGGGAATATTAAAACCATGTCCTAGAAGCCAAAACACGAATATATGGACTGTTCAATTTTTCTTCTTTAAGTTACAATCAACCAGACTCACGACAAATAGAAGAAATATAGCTATATAACACTCCTTCCGACACTCCCTGTGAAAAGCTTCCGACAGTTTTGCCCACTTCTGAATGTAGAAAATCTGTTTCCTCCCTTGATTCCAGCGACTACCGAACAAAGAGAAAGCGAAGAAGATCAAGGGCAGTCCGGTAAAGAGGATTCCGTCTGCGGTGAAAGCTGACATCACTTTGATGAAGATGACTGGATCACTTGCGTTTCTCTTGAATAGACGAACCCAGTAGGCATAGCCCAGTGCTTCAACATTGACCCACAGATTGGAAAGAAAGAGGACGAAGCCCAATGCAAGGATTAAGAAACGACGAATAGTCGGAAGTCGTCCTTTGGGATAGAGACCAAGGTCGAAGCCAATTAAGGCTGCCCAGATGGTTATGGGATTTAAACTCCATTCGAAATCGCACTTTTTCTTCTTTCCATAGCTCCATTCGAAATGCCAACTCTGCTTTTGCTCAGTTATGGTGTTAATATCGATAGAGAATTTATTTTTAAATAAAAGGATCAAGCGCTTTTTTGAAGACATTTGGCTTACACCCTGGATTGTGGTCGACTAGTTGTTTTCTTGAATCAAAATGATCTGATATGGTCGTAGCGGAGTTGCAAAAAAGTAATAAAATGTGATGTATTGTGTTATAGAGTACATTTTCATTTGGTAATAATATGTAGCTGTTTTTATTAAAGACGATTTACACTAGAGCGATTAAAGAATGACAATTGATGCAACATTAAAATATTGTTTTTTTTTCTGTTGTACAAAGCAATATGTTTTAAAGCAAAGATAACAGATAAGAAACAAAGAATATTTCCTTGTTGTTTTTCTACATAAATTACAATTATGTTTTTTTTTTCCTTTTCTACAAAAATTCAACAGTTATAATTTTAAAATAAAAAAGGAGGTGTTGAAGCCGCCAGGCGTAAAACTTTAGCCACAAGGTTCGTCTTTCGTTACTAGCGGCATTGTCTCATATTATTCGACTAGAATTCCTTCGGGAAATTATCTGATCCCTTCTCTTTTTCCAACAATTTAAAGGAGGTAGGAGATGCTGCGTCATATCTGAAAATAATAAAACCAGAGGATAAAATAGAATTGCTATATTTTTTAAAAGTTTATATTTAATGAACCTTGATTTGACAATTACTTTACATGAAAATGTTTGTGCACGTAAACTAGCTTAATACCGTGTTCTTTGGATCTAATTTAAAAAAAAATGACGATTTACTTACTTTATTCCCAAAGACGCACATGCCCAGCTGAGTTATGGTTTTACTGTAATCTACCTTACTGTTTTCAAGATTTTGGCTCTGGTAAATTAGAATGACGTACGAAAACAATGCGCCTTGAAACTACAATACAATAATCCAACAGTGAGTAGAAAAAAAAATTTTGGATAGCACATGAATATTGACACAAGATTTTCTCCTCTCATACCGGAACAAGCCAAGTCAAATCAATTAAAACGAAATCCATGGCGCTGATAATTGGACGATTAACAGTGACTTGCAGTAATATCATTGCTAGCTAGTAACAGGTAAACAGTTATACAAAAAATATAATGCCAATTAATTTATAACATAGTAAGAAAGTATTAAAGTAGTACTTGCTGAGTTTTTAACTGTAGGTAAGGAGAAGAGTGAATAGCCCTTCCTACTTCTTGACAAATAGGCAAAATCTAAAACATTGTAGAAAATAATAGACTAATAAAATGTTTTGCAAATAAAGTACCGTAGTGTTATTCTCAAATATTTAGAGCATTACTTTTAACCGCATACGATGGGACTCTACGAAGATCACCCACATTCGGAGAACAGTAGCAAACAGGGCAGATCCACGAATGAGTGAAGTAAAAAAAACTGTACAAAAGTTCGGGTTTCTACTGGATTCGGCCATTTGGAGTACAAAAGTAGAATATCTAATGGTGTAAATGATGTTGTGGCAGAAAGTTATCACAATAATGAGACCGAAACAGTGATTGATCATGTCGACTAAAGTGCAGACCGCGTCGAAGTAACGCAGCCAACTTTCCATCTTAGCCGTATTATTCATTAATAAGGTACGATCAAAGATGTTTCTGTTACTAATGCTAATTTTCATTCTTGATACATGTGTGTTGAAATGAGCTTGTATTTTGGATCCCAAATCTTTGAAAAGAAGTCGCGTCGATGAGACACAGACTAAGAAAATGGTTTGCACTGTGACGGCCGACAATCGAGATAGAACCGTCATCGCTAAAGCATAATTGAACGGTATATTGGGCAGATCTACAAGGCTATTGGTTTTCGAGGTCCATTGCTGTGGGAATATTAAAACCATGTCCTAGAAGCAAAAACAATCAATATTAACATATTTTTTCCTGTAGTTATTCTTAGTTAAACTATTTCAACCAGACTTACGACAAATAGAAGAACTAGAGCAATGTAGCACTCTTTTCGACATTCCCTGTGAAAAGCTTCTGACAGTTTTGCCCACTTCTGAATGTAGAAAATCTGTTTCCTCACTTGTTTCCAGCGACTACCGAACAAAGAGAAAGCGAAGAAGATCAAGGGCAGTCCGGTAAAGAGGATTCCGTCTGCGGTGAAAGCTGACATCACTTTGATGAAGATGACTGGATCACTTGCGTTTCTCTTGAATAGACGAACCCAGTAGGCATAGCCCAGTGCTTCAACATTGACCCACAGATTGGAAAGAAAGAGGACAAATCCCAATGTAAGGATTAGGAAACGACAAAAAGTCGGAAGTCGTCCTTTGGGATAGAGACCGAGATCGAAGCCAATTAAGGCTGCCCAGATGGTTAATGGTTTCAAACTCCATTCAAAACTCCAGTTGTGATTCTGTCCATTACTCGATTCGAAATGCCAACTTTTCCTTCGACCATTTCTGCTATCAGTATCAATAAAGCTTTTATTTTGAGATGAAGATACCAATAGCTTTCTTGAAGACATTCGGCTTACACCCTCCATTATGGTTGACTAATTTTTTTTTGTATTTAAATGATCTGATATGGCTGTCGCAAAGTTGCAAAGAAGATAATAAATTAATAATTTCCAATTGTTTTTCTTTTTCATTTGGCAATACGAAGCTGTTCTACAAGAATCGATTTAAGCAATAGCGACTAAATAATAACAATTTGCTGCGTACGTTTTCGTTTATTGTAAATACTAGAATATTTGCTGTTTTTTTTTGTATAAAGTAATATGTTTTAAAAACAAACTATCAGATAGAAAGCGAGGATAAGATTATTTCCTTCTTCTTCGACGCATAGTAATAGTTTTTCAGCCATGTGCCTGATAGTACAACATTTTATTATTTAAGCTTCCTCACTAAGTAGAGGAAATAGTGCGCTTCTATCTTAAAGGAACGTTGCACTTTGCAAAAAAATTTTTGGAGCACTGCTGATAACTGGGAGGGTGCTGACCTATGCGACGATGCTTATGTAACCTATTATATTTCTTTAAATTATTCGATATTCCTATACATCGAATTGGTGAACCCGTTGTGATGAATACAATTTCTACGACTATATTAGAATTTCATGGGAGGCTTTTTCATCTCATGTTGGTTTTGATTCCGGATAATAGATAGGACTCTCATTTATGAATATATGAAACTTGGGGGTTACTGTTTTGCGTGTATTTTATGCTCCTTAAAAGCCGTGAAATTCAAGCTTATAGAATGAAGATTATTATTTAGCATACCTGCACGCATACTAAAATCTAATACCGAATTGATAAAAACATTATTATTGCTTAATTTAATTAAATTGAAAGGGGACTAGTTCTTCTATGATACTTCGATTGGTGATAATACTAGATATATAGATAATGATTCATTTTCGTTTCAGGCCTTATAACTGTGGTCATATCTGGAAATAAATCAAGGAAGTTGAAAAGTTCTAGTTAAGAATTTAGCGAATATTAGCAAATTTAGTTCAATTGAAAATTATTTTCTTACTTCATTTTGAAGGACACACATGCCAAGCTGATTCGAAATTTTGCTATAATCTACCGTTTCGCTTTTAAGATCTTGACTCTTATGAATCAAAATTATATATGAAAGTATTGCACCTTCCAGCTTTAAAATAAAAGTTTAGTAATGAGTTTTAAAAAATATATTTTTTGAGAAGCTGATGAAATATGTCTCCGTCATACATACCGGAAACAACCATGTTAAATCAACAAAAAAGAAATCCATGGCGCTAATCATTGGTTGATTAATAGTCACTTGAAGGAGTACCATGGTTACCTAAGGTGTATTTCGGTATAATATAATGGATTTAAATCCTCGAACTTATAAATGATATAAATTGACCAGAAAATATAACTACTTGCTGAGTTTCAAATTGTAGATTGTTGAAAGAAGGCTGTGTGGCCCTTCCCATTTCATGGCGAAGATGCCAAGCCTTAAGGACGATTACAGAAGCGTAAAGTTTGTAATTATTGACCAAATGTTATTTTTCAAATAATATTCTTACTTCCAACGACATGTGATGTGACTCGACGAAAATAGTCCACATTCGAAGAACAACACTAAAGAGAGCCGATACGCGAATGAATGTGGTCATAAAAACAGTGCAAAAGTTGGGATTTTTACTGTAATCCACCATTTGAAGTACTAAGGTAGAATATCTAATGGTGTAAATGATGTTGTGGCAGAGGGTAATGACAAGAATGAGACCAAAGCAGTGATTCATTCTCTCGACCAAAGTGCAGACCGAGTCGTGATAGCGCAACCAGTATTCCAACTTCGCCTTGTAACTCATTGGAGGGCCACTACCGGCTTTATTGACCATACTAATTTTAGTATCGACGGAAGCATCAGTAACAGGTATGGTAAAAAGATCTTGTAATGTATTATGCAAATCTTTAAAAAGGAGTCGAGCCGTTGAGACACAGACTAAGAATATGGTCTGCACCGTGACTGCCGACAATCGGGAAAGAACAGTCATCGCTAAAGCATATTCAAATGGTAGATTAGGCAAACCTACTAAACTATTTGTCTTCGAAGTCCATTGCTGGGGAAATGTTAAAGCCATATCCTAGAAAAAAAAAATTATTAATGGTTTCATCGGTTGATTAAACATTTACGTATACAGTAACTTACGACAAAAAGGAAAACTAGAGATATGAAACACTGTTTCCAGCATTCCCTGTGAAACTTTTCTGACAGCTGTGCTTCTTGTTGAATGTAGCAAAGCTGTTCCCTCACTTTCTTCCAGCGATTACCAAACAAAGAGAAAGCTAAAAAGGTAAAAGGAAGTCCAGTGAAGAGGATTCCGTCCGCAGTGAAACCTGACAGCACTTTGATTAAGATGGTTATGTCTGTAACGGGTCTTAAGAAAAAACGGAGATAATAGGCGTAACCCAGTGCTTCGATATTGACCCAAAGATTGGAAAGAAAGAGAATAATGCCGATAGCAAGGACTAGGAAACGAGGAACAGTTGAAAGACGCCCTTTGGGATTCAGACCGAGATCAAATCCAATTATTGCAGCCCAAATGGTTAATGGTTTCAAACTCCACTCAAAAGTCCAGCGCTGCTGCTGTCTAACACTGATCATTTTAGTTTGCCGTGAAGAAATCTAACGTTCTCTTGAAAACACTTGGGCTATATTCTCCACGATACTACTCTAGCTGCCTATTTTTAAAGTTAATTCTAACTTGTGTATGTAGCGAATTTAATTCAAACTTTAGTCTGTCAGTAAGTAAAAGGTCTTACATTGCATATATGTGTTTGTAAGCGTGTCTTGAGTTGCTGCTATTGAACTGTTTTGCACAAGTTGATTTATACAATGTCTAGAAATAAAGTTTAATAGCATAAATATTGTATTTGTATATGTTTATGTTAAAGAATCCCCGGTTCGGCATAAAGTAATAACTCTCTATGCATGACATTTATTCTAAAGCTAGAATATAAACTTATAAAGGAGGAAATAAAATTGGCATAGATAATCGATATTAAGCCCTGTGTGTTGTTATAGTACAGCAATAAGACCATACAAAACACTAAGAATCTAGACTTAGTGTTATTAGTTAGTGTTATTACTTACTTACTGGACTGGACTTAGTGGAGTTAGTGTTATTATTGTAAGTCTTTATAAGGCTACATCTATTATTACCAAACGGATGAAAGCACGGACATTTTAATTGGAGTATAAAATGGGAGCACGACTTTAATTTGAAAGCGCAGAATGGTTTGGTGCCAGAAAGCATAATATCGTGCGATGTAGAATTTCTAAGACGTCATAAGAAAATAAAAAATTTTTTGGAAGCGATATTTTCTTAAAGCGACAAAAATTTATAGCGACACAAGAAAAATTAAAGAAGTCACAGATCCAAGCCACAGAAGTACAAGTCCAATTTGGCAATACCAATAATGACAATAATTTTTTTTAATACGACACAAGTACTATGCGTCACAAGTCCGCTGAATCCAAAGAAATGTGTTTAAACAAATTTGCTTTTTTCGTTATAAAGACGCTTCCGAACACTAGCGTAAATTTCACATGTACGGTAGTGTCGTTTTGTCTTTCAGACATACAAAACCTTCTACGGTATTAAACTTAAGGGGTGAATCCCATTAAGGCCATTCGGGATTACATTCGATTTCATCATTTGGAATCCAGATATTATTTCTATTTTATACAAAACAAGTATATTAAGTACGTCTCCCCCCCCCCCCCCCCCCCCCCTCCTAGAAAAAAAGCTCTGTTTGGCTTGAACCATAGTCCCGGTCATGAACTTTTCAGTTAAATTATTAAAATAATTCATTGTATCATTGATTAGATTAAAGTGTATTGACGAAAAAGCGTACTCACTTATACTATACTTTACCCCATCCAAA
This sequence comes from Chydorus sphaericus, assembly GCA_030141595.1. Taxonomy (NCBI): domain Eukaryota; kingdom Metazoa; phylum Arthropoda; class Branchiopoda; order Diplostraca; family Chydoridae; genus Chydorus; species Chydorus sphaericus. Next base: position 4,327,038 of record CM057931.1, read on the forward strand.
ATTAACTTAAATTCATATTACATTGTAAGGCGCTTGAGGAAGAGTTGTTGACGCGCTGTGTTTGTATTGGTGGTATTGCTGCATAACTGTTATGTTAGATAATTTAATGCAGCAGGAGTGCTGGGTTGTATATGGCTTCAAGATCAATAATGCACTTTGACTTGACGTCCACTCCATGAAACAATTTACTCTTTGAATAAGTAAGAGAAATCGAACTCTATAAAATTTTCGTGGGGTAAAATTAAATTGTGTATACTTCCAATAAGCATGCGCTATCCGGCGCTATCGCATTATTTGCAGTCAAGCCCATCATAATCTTTAAACTAAATACACTTGTACTTCAATGCTTAAAAGTAAAAATACTCTTCTTTGAGCTGTGTGAATGAAAGAAAGTAGGGATACAGGGGTGCTTATATATTACTAAGTAGGCCTAATATTACACAAGCGGAAAATCGTCAAATTCAAACTTGTAATAGTTGAAGCTTATTATGTATAGCACAAATATTTAGACAGATGAAAAAATGTCGTTTTATTCCCATTTATCTTGAAAAAGACTAGGTCTCCTATGTGGAATTTTTTTCCTGTGAAATGATGGTATATGATGTATCCTAACCAATTCATTTTGTATTAGGCATTATAAATGTGGTCACATCTGGAGATAAATCAGTAAAGGACTTTGTATATAACTAATATATTAAATATAGCTTAATTGCTATTATTACCTTATTCTAAAGGACACACATTCCAAGCTGATTTGAGATTTTGCTGTAATCAACCGTATCGCTTTTAAGATTTTGACTCTTGTGAATCAAAATTACACATGAAAGTATTGCACCTTCAAGCTTCATAATAAAAATTTCAGCAGTGGGTTATAAAAAAAATATCATACTTTTCTTGTGTCATACCGGGAACACCCATTGCAAATCAACAAAAAAGAAATCCATGGCGCTAATCATTGGTAAATTAATAGTTACTTGAAGTAATAGCATTGTTACCTATAATTTACGCCGGAATGAATACATTGGTCACTTCTTTAAATAATTCATTTATATAGTTATACTGCATATTAAAGATAAAATTAGCTTACTTGCTGAGTCTCTAATTGTAAATTAGGAGACGAGTGTATGGTCCTTTTCACTCCATGGCGAAGACGCCAAGCCTATAAACGACCAATAAAGAAGAATTAAATTATATGTAAATTATTAAATATAAAATGTATGCTTATACTATATTCTTACTTCCAACGACATGCGATGGGATTCAACGAAGATGGTCCACATGCGAAGAGCAATACTAAAGAGGGCCGATACCCGAATGAGTGAAGTCATAACAACAGTGCATAAGTTGGTGTTATGGGTTCCGACCATTTCAAATACCAGAGTAGAATATCTGATGCTATAAATGATATTGTGACAGAGAGTAATAACTAGAATGAGACCAAAGCAGTGATTGATCCTCTCGACCAAAGTGCAGACCGAGTCGTGATAGCGCAACCAGCTCTCCAACTTTGCCTTGTCATTTTTCAGTATTCGAGGGCTACTACCGACTTTATTGACCAAAATAATTTTATTACCGACGGCAGCATCAGTAGCAGGTTTGGTAAAAAGATCTTGTAATTTATTCTGCAAATCTTTAAAAAGGAGTCGAGCCGTTGAGACACAGACTAAGAATATGGTCTGCACCGTGACTGCCGACAATCGGGAAAGAACAGTCATCGCTAAAGCATATTCAAATGGTAGATTAGGCAAACCTACTAAACTATTTGTCTTCGAAGTCCATTGCTGGGGAAATGTTAAAGCCATGTCCTAGAAAAAAAAAATTATTAATGGTTTCATCGGTTGATTAAACATTTACGTATACAGTAACTTACGACAAAAAGGAAAACTAGAGATATGAAACACTGCTTCCGGCATTCCCTGTGAAACATTTCTGACAGCTGTGCTTCTTGTTGAATGTAGCAAAGCTGTTCCCTCACTTTCTTCCAGCGATTACCAAACAAAGAGAAAGCTAAAAAGGTAAAAGGAAGTCCAGTGAAGAGGATTCCGTCCGCAGTGAAACCTGACAGCACTTTGATTAAGATGGTTATGTCTGTAACGGGTCTTAAGAAAAAACGGAGATAATAGGCGTAACCCAGTGCTTCGATATTGACCCAAAGATTGGAAAGAAAGAGAATAATGCCGATAGCAAGGACTAGGAAACGAGGAACAGTTGAAAGACGCCCTTTGGGATTCAGACCGAGATCAAATCCATTTAGTGCTGCCCAAATGGTTAATGGTTTTAAACTCCACTCAAAAGTCCACCGCTGGTGCTTATCGCTGCTGTCAACATCAATAGTAGTTTGATTTTGCGGTCGAGAAATTAAGCGCTGTTTTGAAGACATTCGGTTCATACCCTCCATTCTACTACTAAATAGTCCACCTATTTCTTTAAACTTACTGATCTTGTTCACTCGTGTGTAGAGAAGGTAATATATACTCTTGGTAAATAAAAGTTCTTTCATTGTGTATGCTTGATAGTGTATTCCAATTGTTGATATTGAACTGTTTTGTGGTAGGCGATTTATACAGTGAAATAACTAGTCACGCAGTTAAGTAGCTACCGGTATGGTACGTATATAACATAAGTTAAGGCATCCTCTGGTTCTGCATGCAGTAATAACTCTCTATGCCTGAGTCCTAAACCTAACATTTAAACTAATAAAGGAAAACTTTATGGCATACACAATCGATTAGCCTTGTGAGCGGCATGGATCGTCCCAACCTCGATTACAACACCAAAGTTACTGTACATAGTATTTAGAAACTGACCTCAATTCAATTTATATATTCTGCAACATATACTACCTCGAACTGATAGGACAATTACTCATAGATAGAAGTCACATGCTTACGTTATTTTCTTTGTGGTAGGTAAGAAGGCCACATTGGTTGATGAATGAAAGCGCGGACAATTCAATTTGGCACATATTTCATATTTATAAAAAAAAAACATAGATTACAGATTTTTTCACTCTGCTTAATATTTTTTCTCGGTTCACTCCTAAACAGCCAAATTATTAGATTTTTAAAACATGCTGTGTACATGCTAAAAATATGTCTTATACAAAGGGAAATTATGAATTTTCCCTTCCATGGGCCAACACAATATTGAACCCGCATGTAAAAAATAACTATCAGTTACCGTAATTGTCTTGAGCAGAAATATCTCATCAATATAGGTCAGTATTAACCTACTTTTTTGGACAAGAAGTTCGCGTTATTATAAGTGCGTGATGGTCGTAGAAATTCGGTAGATTGCACTCAGCAGTTCCGCGTTATACCCTAATACCGTCCTCACAATGGAGCCTTAATCTGGCATAAACCTTATTCTGGAATAAAATCTCCGTTTGCGTCCATGCAAAACTAAATCTAGAATAAGGTTTATGCCGGAATAAGGCTCCAGTGTGAAGACGGTATAATTAAAGACATTCACCGTATACGGTACCTAAGTACAGCGAGTCCAAATTACCGTGCATATAACGATGTCGCTCAAGAAGAAACCTAATTTTCAGATTGATTTCTCATGGAAGCTGCACGACCCTAACAACTCTTTTTATTTGCTATTGTCAACCAAAGTTATTTTTTTTTTTTTTTGTGGAGGACGTTTGGTCATAAGAAGAGCCTATTATGCTAAAAACGGCGTCGATAAGAAGAGAGTAAAAATAACCTTTTGGTTTGCAAATAACCTTTTGGTTGGAAAATAAACATTTGGTTTTTTTCCCGCTGGCGCTTCATATTAAGTAAGCAGATAGACTTACTTTCGACAATAAAGTGAAATTTTTATGAAAAAAAACCGCGCGTAGATTCGACTTTGAGGCCACTTAAGACCAATTATGCCTTTTCGCTTAGAGGACTACGCGCGCTAGTTTGGTGGGTATTGTACCATACAAATATTTAATCTATTCTATTTTTGCTTCATGATAAAAAAAAAGATTCATACAAAACAAAAATGGAAGAAACCCTCTTTTCAACTTTTTCTGCATTTTCGCAATAACTATTGATTAAATAAACGCGCGTTGATGCAACTCCTAACAAATGGTTGAAACAAAAATTAATGAGATGCCAGCACTCCAATGATTATTCGGAACTCCAATTAGAATTAATTTTTTTAATCATAGTGATGGAGCAATTTACTTAATTGATATACTATATATGAAGCCAAAACGGGTTAGACAATATACATTAACTTCTGCTCTTACTAAAAAAGCAATTATTGTTAGGATATACAACTTTACTTCGGTCATTTTACTTAGTAAATATATGCATCTACAGTACTGTGTATTTTTTTTAATTAACTAAATGCGATTCAATTATACAGTGCATGTCTTTCAGTAGAACTTGTAGCTAGGCACCAGGCTACTTCCGCATATTCTCATGTCTCTCCAGCAAGAAACTAAAATTTCCGATCGGTTCCTACGGGAAGCTGCCCGACCTCTGCAACTCTTTTTATTAGCAACTGGAGTTCCTTTGATGGTAAACTCTCCAACAACCATCAAACGTTCTAATAACAAGTGGAGTTTAACAAGAAAACTCGTTTTCTGGTCATGGAGCGCTTTCTGGCTCATACTTAACACTCAAAGCGGAATTGATATCTTTATCCGTCGAGTAATTAAAATCGTATTTCAAGCTCTGTTTCGAGAAGACCAGCTTACCGGTAGCGAGCTAACGGAAAAATTCACGTCGACTCTGTTTTGGTCCACATCTTTCTTTGTTGAAACAAGCACTCACTACATACTAGTTCTAACTATTAGTTCAACATTGACGCGATTCTGCCTTGCACTCGAACCCATCGATCGTCGTCTGGGTAGCCCCTCTTTGACCAGTGTCCGCAAGGGCTCATTATATGCTCTTGGATTCATCTTATATACGGTAAATCTATTTTGAAAATACTACGTAAAAATATATTTAAATTTTTTTTTTTTTTTCATAAATACCTAATACACAGTTTACTTTCAATTTGATGTGTACAATTATATGGGAGCTGCACAATCCGTTCCGTACTTTCGTCATGACCGCACTAGTTCAAAACAGCATCTGGATAGTATGCCAAATATTCACTCTTGCTGCACTATTGATCTTTGTTCTCTGTGGCCAAGTCTTGATAGCATACCATCGAAAAGCTGTCAAAAAGCTGGAACACTGTAAGCGTCCCAATGAGATGATGGGAGAAATGTGGCTCATCCTAAGCCAATTCCGCCCAATGATTGAAGTGCGCCATCGCCTTTATAAGGATTTCCGTTTCATCCTCTTGTCAAACGTCTGTCTGAGCCTTGTAACCATTTTGACCGCCGCATATTATGAGTTATATTTTATGTGGAGCCCATATACAATAAATAAATATATGTCGAATATATGGGATATTGGCGATATCGCAGAGTCTTTTATCCGGTTCTGGTTAATTTGTCATATCAACGACTGCATCCACTCATCGGTCTGTTATTACAATTATTTTATTTTATTAGCGCTAACTAAATAGTTTATATATTATCAACTCTTGTTTATCGTTTATCATTTATCATCGAGGCAGGCAATCAATTGTATCCCTGTGTTACGTAGAATTCGTGATCAAATGAGCTCAAAGGATGAACGACACAAGGTATTTCAAAATCGTGAATTAATTATATTTCAGTTATCCGATCCATCTAATTTTTTATTTAAAAAAAATACTGAGATTGTTACGGTAATGCTATATATTATTTGATTGAAGTTGACATTATTCATCGTTGAGGTAGCACAATCGTCGTCGATTCAAAATGAAACGAAAGATATTGGAGGTCTTCATCTCTTTACAATGGTTTCCATAAGCAAACGTCTGATTCTCCAGGTAATTGTTTAAAATTTTAACTGTCGCTATTATTTATCCCGATTTTTTAAAATACCGTAAACTTTTTCGATATTTTTTTTGCATGAAATCGGTCAATCGGGCAAAAAGTCACTGAATACTATTATGACGTTCCTCATTATAATTCTTCAATTCAAAAGTATGAGCAACTGAGATACTAGAAGCATTTCGAGTCATGCAGGGCCACTTATGTGAATTTCATTGGCTAAAACAATCCACGTTTAATCTGAATACAATACTTATACGCTAACCGTTGCGTAGAATTCTGAATTTTTGAAATTAGGTTTAACATTTAAAAAAAGTAATAAATTAGAAGCATAATTATAATATGAACAATGTAAAACACGCCCATTCATTATCTATTATTAACGAATTAAATATGGTCTTATAGTTTATATCTATCTTATATGCCGCGTATACTGAACGAGCCTACAATAAGGCCTAGTATAGAAGGCAATTGTTGCAATTGTTGCCAACACTCCAATAATCATTCAAAACTTTTACAAATTACTTATTGATGAATATAACTGTAATGACGAGCTACGTAATTGACATTATAGTGCAACAAAAATGCACCATTCAAATATGCACAATGCATTTACTAATCACTTAGAGCTAAAATGTTCATTATGGGTGGTTTGTTAATTGTTACCAATAAGCCGCCCACAATCCAATTGTACCTTGTCTTCAGTTTATCGTATACATTATATCTGTGCATCGGCGCATTGTTACTATGTCTCATCTTCAAAAGAAACCCATTTTAGATAAATTTCTTACGGAAGCTGCCCGACCCTTACAGCTATTTTTATTAGCAACTGGAGTTCCTTTGATGGTAACCTCATCCCCAACAACCACGAAAATATCTAATAACAAGTGGAGCTTAGCTATTAAAATCCTATTCGGTTTGTGGAGCGCTTTCTGGCTTATACTTAACACTCAGAGTGGAATATACACGTTCATCCGTCGGGCAATCAATGTTTCATTTAAAGCTCTATCAAGAGCAGATAAGCTTTCTGGCAGTGAGCTGACAGAAAATTTTACGTCGGCGTTGTTCTGGTCCACATCTTTTTTAGCTGAAACGAGCACTCATTACATGCTAGTTCTTACTATCCGCTCAACTTTGACGCGATTCTGCTTTTCTCTCGAACCAATCGACCGTTTGCTGGGTAGTCCTTCTTTAACCGGTGTCCGCAAGGGCTCATTAGCTGCTTTAACCTTCATCTTCTATACGGTATATTCAATCATTCAAAACATTGTTATCGAACAAAAAAAATGTTTGGTGATGACTGAAAACACGCAGTTAGCTTTCAATTTGATGTGCACCAACTTATGGGAACTATTCCATCCCACTCGTACCATTGTCTTGGTTGCTGCAGTTCAGGAAAGTATCTGGATTACATGCCAAATTTTCACGCTTGCTGCTCTTTTACTGTTTGTCCTATGTGGTCAAGTCTTGGTAGCGTACCATCAAAGAGCCATCAAACAGTTGGAATGCCATAAACTAATGATGTTTCATCAAAGCCCGAGGTTGATGGGAGATGTTTGGCTTGTCCTAAGTCAGTTTCGTCCGCTAATTGAAGTTCGCCGTCGCCTTTATAAGGATTTCCGTCCAATTCTTTTGGCGAATATCTGCCTCAGTCTTGTGACCATTTTGTCTTCGGCATATTTTGCGCTTTATTTTGTGTGGAGCTCTTTTCCAAACAAATATTTATCGCATATATGGGATGTTGGCGACATTACAGAGGCTTTTATTAGACTCTGGCTGATTTGCCATATCAACGACTGCATCCACTACTCGGTATATGTTATTAATACAAAATTTCTATCTATAGCCTGTACTTATAATTATAAATATATTTATATACTTTTTTCAGGCAACGGATTGCATTCCTAATTTGCGTGAAATTCGTGATCAAATGAGCTCGGCGAATGAACGACTTAAAGTAGTATTCAAATAATCACGAATCCTATTATTAATTAGTAGTATATATATTAATATGTTATACTTGATGGTAGTTGACATTGTTCATCGTTGAAGTGGCACAATCGTCCTCCAGTCTAAATGAAACAAAAGATGTTGGAGGTCTTCATCTGTTTACAATGGTCCCAATCAGCAAACGCTTGATTCTCCAGGTATTCATATTTCGGTATTTATGATCGGTAAAATATATATATTTATTTTTTATAATTAATCTCCACATTACTCTCTTACCTATTGCCATTTTTCGGTATCGCGCAAAACATTTTGGTTGCTGTATCATACACTTTTCAAGTCAGTGAATACTATTTTTACATTCCTCATTATAATTCTTCAATTCAAAGTTGTGTGAAGTTGAAATATTGGAGGAAGCAGTGACGGGCCAAAAAATGTTAGACTTTTTTTGTTGAAAACTTTTGTTTTAAAAATAATAGACGCGTTTGCTTTTCTGTGGTAGCAACAACTGCTTGTACTATTTTGCATTTGTGCTCTGTTTATGTTTGATAATTAACACTGGTTAATACGATCTGATTCTCTTATTGCTTGCTAAAAAATTCACATAATATTATGTTTTTTACAAATAATAACTGAATCATGCATCAATGGAAATATAAATCCGATTGTGCAATAAAAAGTACATTTTCAATTATATAAACTTTTATGTAGGCATATAGAGTAGACTAATAAAAAAAGCAATAAAATGTCCTAACGCAGCTATTCGGGTTGTCACTAAGCAGATGATATTAGACCTAGCCTATATCCGGTATGTGCGCAATATAGACTCTAGCTCTAGCAGTAGAATTCCGGAAATGAGTAGGAATCTAGGATCATCAGACTCTCTATTAGTTTATATTATATACAAACACCCACCATCTTGTAGCCTTGTATATAACCTGTGTAGGCCTATATAGGTCATCACTATGTTTTCGGTTCGGTCAGTATTCTTTCGTCATCCGTTGCTTATTCATCGTACCAGCATCTCCGGATTTGTATTTTTGCATGATCATCTATCTGAATGATAAGAACAGTATGGAAGAACAGCACAAGTTATTCATCAATACCTTCTTTTTTACCGTAATTATTAGTTTTATGGTCTTTTAAAACTAGTGTGACACATTAAAATGAAGTTATTAATGTTTATTTATGTATAAAATAGATAATTCTGTCTTTGGTGACTGGTCCGACTACTTTGGCAAACTGTCCTAAAGGAGAAGATTTCTCACCGTGCACTTGTGATGGAGGTGACAATACTACTCAAGAAGGACCATCCTGGTCAATTTTCTGCATTCGAGTTCACTTGGTGGAGGTCCGTTCGATTTTCAACCGGGCAAACGAAGCTTTGAACCTTACCCGCTTTGAGCTGATCCCTTCTCCAATCGGTGATGGAATTCTCAGCATTCCAGTAGATGTCTTAGGGCAAAAGGTAAAAGTCACCCAAAAGCTGAACCTATTCTGCCCGAACCGGGATTACCGATTGATGATTGATCGCGAAGCTTTCCGTTCTTCAAAGAGTTCCACGAAAGAAGTGATTATCGGTAACTGCAATTTAAGCCGCTTAGAATGGCACTTTCTTATCGGTTTCCATGATTTGGAATCGCTATCGATCCTATCATCTACGAATCTCCACCAAATTAAGTGGGCAGATTTGCCAGCTCTTCCAGAGTTGTCGATCTTCAGAATCCGCCAAAGTCAGGGATTGAACGAATTCAGCCCTACGAAAACTCTTCAACAATTTCGACCGACTTTTGTGCGCGGACTGACGGAAGTTTACCTAGGCTCAAACGGCCTCAGAGATCAAGGGCTCGATCAGATTCTCTCATGGATTTCAAATTCTTCTGCTGGTTCCTTGAAAGTTTTGGGGCTTGACAATAACGCTCTTAACCGGATTCCCAGTCGTACTATATCCCGTTTTAAGAAACTGGAGGACTTGGATGTGTCGTACAATAAGATTCAAAATATTCCAAGAGGAATGTTCAATTTTTCTTCCCCTGTCAAGCGTTTAGATCTATCAGTGTGTCCATTGAACAATTTGGAACCAGATGCTTTTCAAGGTAAAATTATTATAAATACATAGATTTATTTACTTTGCTTCTACAAATCTTTGTTATTTTGAAGGCAACTTTAGCAAGGCTGTTGTGTCTCTACGATACGTTAATTTGACTCGATTCGAAGCTTCCGTGTTCAAGAAAATTCTTCACCAGATGAGTCAGTCGACGGGAACTTTTGAAATGCCAGGAGGTTGTATAGGATAAATGTATACAGTATACTTAAAGAATTTAATTATATATTTTTGGGGGATATTTTTTAGTGAAATTTGACTGTATCAAAGATCTTTGCCACCTGTCTTGGTTGATAGTTGAAAATAGAAACCTTCTGAAACCATTAAATGAGCACGGATACTGCTCTAACGGTTCATCATTCCATCATTTGAATCCAAGAGGGTTCGATCGGTGTTCGGTAAGTATGTTTTGAAATAAATACGTATCCTGGGTAGCTTGATTCAATTTTATTGCTATTCTTTACAGCACGGAATTTCAATGTACTTGCACAGCTCAACTGTAATGGGATTATCTTGGATCATATCTGTAGCTATGCTTATCTACCTATCGCTGTAATCCAGTACTCTTAAACATGACCTTAATAATACAAGACTTAACTACTTAGCCTAACAATTTAAGGGCAGTTGATGAAATTATTTTGTCTGAGTCTTTCAAACGGAATGCCTTGGAGCACTTGCCATAATGCACGTAGGGCAAAAGTTCAGGATAGTCCAATATGAGCCAAGCCAAATGACATATGTGATTGTCGCAATCAAACGGATCTATATCATAAAAATGAAATTAAAATGTCAATGGTGATATTTTTGCTGAATAACCATCGAATACTATAAATCATACTATTGCCAACGTTAACATAGCTACGACCATATATGGGCATGTTTTGGAGCACAGGGTAGAAAATTGATTGCTCACAGCGAGACAAGTTATTGTTCTCAAGGTTCATGGCTGCTGCTCCATAATCGCCTGAGGAAGGAGAGTAAGTAACATATAATCATGACGTAAACTTAAATTAAGGAATGAAAACGTTATGGTTCTAACACAATTGCCGCACATACCTTGGGAAGCTCCATCTTCAATAATAATCAATTGAGGATTATTGGATACGTCGAGATCAGAAACCGGAAATTCGAAAGTGAGTGAACCATTCTTAAGAGTCATCGGAACCGTGTTATTCCGAAGTCAGAGAAAAGTGAGTCGTGTAAATTTAGCAATTTGTTGTGGAGGAACACTGTCAACTCGTTCCCGTTAGTTATGATCACCTTCATGCTATCGATTGATGACTTCAAAGTCCAGTCAAGAATTCTGCATCGTTCCAGCCGTTGTCGCCTTAAAGCAATTCTGTTAATCCACTGTTCAATTTCGGAAATGAATTTGTAGATCCAAAATCCGGACACCGGTAAATTGCAAGATGTGTCAACGATGGCAAAATAGGTAGGCTCATCAGACTCGTCTGAACATTTCTTGAATCCCCAAAAAATAGGTCTGAAAGCACCTCAAATCTAGTCAGGAAACTCAGGTCTAAAAGGTCTAGTTCGCATCCATTGATGGAGAAAGCGGTGGTGAATTGCCCAGAATATTGGAACGATTCTAAATCCACTTAAATGATTTAAATCCACTGTGTTAATATGAACGTAATAATTTATATAGCCTAATCTGATACGTCTATATTATTTTATGTATTTTATGAACACTTCTCTTAAATATTACCTGCCATGTAATGTAGAATGGTAAAAAGCACGACCGTGTGATAAAACTTCATCACCATGATGGAAATTAGTTAAGAATATTTTTATTATTTTCAGCGCAAGACAGCTTTGTCGCCTTCTGTCTGCACAATACAATAATTTCTATCTTTCAGGTTTTGTATAGCATCGGGCGGTGAACAAAACTCGTATTATATGATAAAGGATATCTCAAAAATGATTTTCATGTCGATAGTCAAAATATTTATCCTGATGCGTTTACACAAGGGATTTATAATCGCAAACAACTAATAATTTTGAAAACTGTAGAAGTTATATTTTCTAAACTAGTTTTCTTTTCCAATTTGATAGCTTATGATGTATTTTTTAAACTTCATCAATTTAAGGGCAGTTGATGAAGTCATTTTGGCGAAGCCTTTCAAATGGAGTGCCGTTGGAGCATCTGCCGTTGTATACGTAGGGTAAATATTGAGGATTATCCAGTATGAGCCATGCTAAATGGCATATGTCATCATCGCAATCAAATGGATCTGTGTCATTGACAAAAAGAAAACGATTAAAATAATGGATCAAGTTCTTAAAATGAATTCAAGTTTAATATAGGTTAAACATGTACTTTTGTCGACACTGACATAGCCGCGACCATAGGTGGGCATGCTTTTGAGCACAGGATAGAAAACGGATTCCTCAAATCGAGTTAAATTGTTACTGTCAAGGTTCACGTTAGCAATTGCGAAGTTACCTAAATGGAAAGTAAATAAATATAATCCAAACTAACTATGCTAATATACGTTTCAGCTAATAAGCACCTTGAAAAGCTTCGTCTTCAATAGTCAATTGGGGATTTTTAGATACATCAAGAACGTAGACTGGGAACTGGAAGGACAGAGAACCATTCTTGAGTGTTAGGGGTGCTGTATTGTCCCTAAGCCAGAGGAAATTGAGTCGCGTGAATCTCGTAATTTGCTGCGGGGGCCCGGTCAATGCATTCCCGTATATAAAGAGCTCCAATAAACTATCGATTGATGACTCCAAAATCCAATCAAGGATCCTGCTCATCCTCTCGTCGTTCCATCCGTTGTCGTTCAAAGTCAAGAGAGCTATACCGTTGCTCAATGTTGGGAACGTATTCGTAGATCCGAAATCCGGACAATTACCAAATGCAAGGTCATTCAAAGCTGGTAGGACAGGCAGACTCATCAGACTCGTCTGAACATCGGTAGAATAATCAAAAAAGAGTCCTGAAAGGTTTTCAAACCCCGTGAGGAAATTAAGGTTTAAAAGATCTAGATCGCAACCGATGATGGAGAAAGATGTGGTGCTTTGTCGATTTGATCGGAACGATTCCAGATCTACTTCCAATTGATATTTTCTGTCAGCTGTAGCCGTTGGACAAGTTAATGAAATATAGTCTGCAGTCTGATTGCTCATAAGGTCGGGTGGGATAATTAAGATGTCGTCATCATTCAAAGGTTTAGGTAAAGTTAAGTAGAAGTCGTCTGAGCGCTGAGCACCAGCCGCGCTTGTGCGGATAAAAACTTGTCGGACTTCTTCTAGATCGATTCCTGTGCAGGTGATGATGGTACCGAAACTACTCGTACATGAACAGGGTGAATAGTTTTGTTGACACGGGGCCTTATTATTTTTGTCAGCTTCAATCTCATTTGAGAACCGTTGAACCGATGTCGAATATACAATCCCAACCTAAATTCAATAATTTTTTTTTAAATTCAATTTTACTATTAGTTATCTACTTTTAAATTTGTGATGATTTATATGGTAAAAATGTGGGATCAGAACAATATCCAAAACATTGACATTTTTTAAAGTCTTTAAAAAAAAAACTTATTTTATCGTAAATAGAAAACTTGCCATGTAGGAAAGTAGAATAGTCAACAGCATAACGGTGTAATACAACTTTGCCATGGTGAAATTAGTGGTAAAATATTTTTTTGTTCAATGGTTTGTTGCCAAGATATGTTTCACAACCGATCTCAATTATAAGTAATGAACCATTTAATCCGCCTTTTTGTAACAATGGACCAAAAGAATGCTCAATGTTAAGCACATCTCAAACTTCACTAATAAGCGCAGATCACGCAGCTCGCATTACATATTATCATATCGTACCTGTAATCTCAACATTTGCACTGTCATCATACGACAGGGGCCGATAAACATATTCTGTATACATAGAGTATGCTCAGGACACAAGTAAATAATCACATGAATACAGCTCAATTATATATTCTTTCAAAAATTAACGTGCTTAATACATCAACTATTTAAATTTTTTCACCTTACCAATCATCTATTTAGGGTAGGCCTACATTAATAATAATTTTTAAGGACAATCGATGTAATCATTTCCGTTGAGTTCTTGAAAAGAAATGCCGTTGGAGCATTTGGCATTGTATACGAAAGGCAACAGTTCACGATGGTCCCGAATAAGCCAAGCCAAATGGCATCTATCATTCTCGCAGTCAAATGGGTCTAAAAGAACAAATAAATGTTATTGAAACAATACGGTACGTGAGTGCAAAATACTGATAAGAGAAATTGTACTATACTTTGGTCAACATCGACAAAACCACGACTATAGATGGGCATGTCTTGGAGCACAGGATAGAAAACGGATTCCTCAAAACGGGTCAATTTATTCTTCGTGAGACTCACTGTCCCTGGCCCATAATTACCTTTATTGTAAAGTAAATTTCATGTATTCAAAAGAATTCAATCAATTGCTCAATTGCTGTTAATAATAGCTGATTAAAATCACCTTGAAATGCACCTGCTTCCAAAATCAATTGGGCATTATTGGATACGTCCAGAACAAATACTGGAAACTGGAAAGTGAGTGAGCTGCTTGTTAATGTAAGAGGTCCCGTATTGTCACGAAGCCAAAGGAAATTGAGTCGCGTAAACCTCGCAATTTGTGGCGGTGGAACGCTTAATGTATTCCCGAAAATCAAGAGCTCTGTCAAGCTATCAATTGACGTCTCCAAAATCCAATTGATAATCTTAGTCACTCTCTCATCCGTCCAACCGTTCCCACCTAAGCTAAGGTAGTTCAAACCATTATTCAAAGTTGGAAAAGAGTTTGACGAGCCAAAATCCGGACAGCTGTAGAATGAAAGACCAGTTAAAGTTGGTAAAACAGGCAGGCTCATCAGGCTCGTCTGAACATCAGATGAGTCGTCAAAATTAAGGTTGGTAAGTGCGTCAAATCCCGCCAGAAAACCAAGGTCTAAAAGGCTAAGATCGCAATTGGTCACAGATAAAGATTTGGTTCGCAGCCGAGTCGAGCGGAATGATTCCGGATCCGCTCTGAATTGATATCTCCTGCTGATTGAGGTCGATGGACAGGTGATGTAAATATAATCTATCGCCTGATCGTTCACAAGGTCTGCCGGGATGGTCAATATGTCGTATGCATTAGTTAGTGAAGGAAGAGTTAAGTAAAAATTGTCGGAATGCTGAGCTCCATCTGCACTGGTGCGATTGAAAACTTGACGGACTTCTTCTAAGTCGATCCCTGCACAGGTAATGATTATGCCGTAAATATTGGTGCAGGTACAAGGTGAATAGTTTTGTTCACATGAGTTTTTGTTTTCTGCATTATTTAAGGGCAACTGGGCTGATGTTAATGACACCTAATAATGAATTTAAGATTGAGCTTCAATAAAAAAAAATTCAATTTTGTGATAAATGCAGAAGAAATAGTTAAAATAGTAAAGAAATTGTAATTTAGTACCAGTTACCGTAAGAATAAGAAGGGTCACAAAATGGTAATAGTACAGCCTCTTCATTGTAACAGAAATTCCTATCTAATAAATTGTTGAAAGCAGGTAACAAACTAGTCAATATCTCTCCTTGTTCGTATCTTAAGATTTTCAAGGATTATTGCGCTCAAACGCGCAGTAGCAACAATTGTGTAAATACAAAAACCGCCTTATAATCTCATATGGTTGATGGTTTTAATACCTTCTTTTGTATTTATCGATTGCCATAAAAATTAGTCTATAATACATTGAAGAACTCTAAAGAATTATTTTTAAAGGTAACTTGGAAGCAAAATGTATTAAATTTTTCTCGTCGGGCGTTTTATGGTCTTGATTTTTGATCGAATTGGAAAGAGTCTTTTCTCTTCTTCTAATATTCATCTAATCCAAGACTTCTTCACCTGAATTCATTTTTTCTTTCGAGTTTGGTGGCGGTGTTTTTTCCTTTGAGTTCGGCTTTTCCTTTGAATTCGGTGGCGTTTCCTTTGAATTATTCGGACCCGACGTCGTTGTAGTGGCAGTTTTAGACGGCATTGGGCCCGCATTCATCTTGATGAATACGAAATGGGCCGAGAGACGCGTGAAGACGGAAACGGAAGTCCCTGCTGGTACTTGATTGCAGTTGCTGAAAGAGTAGATGCCGACAACCACATCACCTTGGATCAGAGGTGAACCTTGGTCCATGTCACACGGGGCACCGTCGAAAGCATCTAAATAATTATAAATAAATCAATGTAGAAATAATTTATTTATTTTGTAGTCTATGTATTACCGGTGCATATCATGTACTCATTGTTGAACCGATTTGGAAAGGTTTCAGTATTCAGGATTTCGCAGGATTCTCCAACATTATTCAGACTCAACTTTGCCAATTTGAGTTTGATGGAAACCAGGGTACCATTTGGCTGTAGGAATAAGATATATCATGAATAAAAATTCAATTATTACGCTACTATATTCATATAGAGACATGTATAATAATTTACCTTAGTGATGCCCCAACTGTGTGAGTCAAAAGGAATAAATTTAACATATTGAAAAAAAAACATTTCAATAACATCGGTCTATTGCTTCGGACCATGGGATTGCGTAGAGCATCGACTTACCCCATAATATCGACTAGCGTTTTACTTTCCTCTTCATCAACTTCATCGTAGTTTATGAAGCTGATGCTTGAACTCAATCTTATAGGTTGTTCTAGCTGTAATAGTAGCAAGAGATTTTGGTTTTTATTTCGGTTTCAATATCCATATTAATAGTTCAAATACACTTACTTTAAGTATAGCGATGTCGTTGGCTTTGGATGTTTTGTTGTACTTCGGATTGAAAATAATCTCAACTAAATTGTAATTAGCTTCATTAGGACCCACGACAATTTGTGAGAAAAGGCCAACCGTTACTTGAATGTTTTTCACCGACCACCTTTCGAAAATGCCAAAATAAGGTTCGCAACACTATTAATTAAAAATTTCAAAAAATCATAATTTTAAAGGTTTACCCAAAGACACAAGAGGCGGCTGTGATGACTACGGACTCACTGTAAATGAAACCACTGCAGATCAGGTTTCCAGATGACTTGAGGATGATGGCAGCCAGATGGCTAATTTACAATAAGGATAGTAGAAAACAGTCATATCACTTTCTGTGAAATTTAAACTTACGGAGCTTCAGAAGGAGCAGTAACTCCGCCAATTATACGATCCTGCTTTTGTGGTGCGCCTATTACATTAAAAAGTCAAAGAATACAGATATTGTGTTCCAGCCCGCTTTCTCTTATTGATTGATGAAGCAATAACTACCAATGACCGATGGCATCATCAAGGCAGCAAAAACGACACCGACGACAACGGAATGTTTCATTATTCCGTGGGTCATTACAAACTAATAGACCTTATTTTAAATGTTCCCCAATTATTTTGGAGAATACTTGAATACATGCCTACAGCGCATCTATATATACACCAGTCTTCGCGCCGATTACGCTGTCCTTAGCTATTTTGATGATCCTTAAAAGCAATAAAATGCAGGTGGGCAGCATCATAGATCTTATTTTGAGTAAGGTCAATAGAGTACGTTTAAGAGTGAAAAGAAAATACGTCTGCAAAAACTAAAATAATCCAGCACACTTAAAACTATTACCGTGCGCATTTTTGGGGATCGGATAATTTTATTAATTAACAGCAGATTATAATTTAATGATGGACCTCATTAACCTTCTCTGTACTGTAATAAAATACTAATAGTAAACATCATAAGTTTTTATGACGATTGCATTATTATCGCAATGCACTACTCTAGACAAAAAGAATTTAATGTTAAGAAATTGAGATAATAAAGAAATAATAATTATTCATATATTTTAAAATACCTTGTGTTGTAATGTCTGATGGTTCAAGAAGAACCCTTTAATGACCCTACTTATATAAGCTAGTTGAGACAAAAATACGGAATTTTTTAATTTCTTTAAATCCGTTTGTTAGTAACGTCCGTATGATTATCAGCAGAGATATTTTTTCGTTTGTCTACATCTGTTGTCGTTGCTATTAAACTTAGTCCATCGATATAACAGTTACAAAAATTTTAATTAATGGATATACAAAAAGCTGAGCAACATATTTTTTCATGATTTATTTTACATATATATTTTGAGCATTTGATCAGCCGAGACTTTTGGAGCAAATAAACCGCAACAACAGCCTTTTATTGCCCTTATCAGCTCGTACAACTTAACAAGTGCGCAAGACCTAGTGTGCCTTATAACTTATAAACATTATAATCTTTAAATAGGGCCTACCCTTGCGCCTGTATTCTATAGTCGAGATCAGGCTTTCTCGACGATGTTACTTCATTTATATAAATACGTTCAGAGCAAAATTACAGCAATCGCCGCCTAAAACTTAACATATTAACTAACAACAACAATGCTTTGCAATTTAATAAAGAGAATTTTATTTTTAGAAAGCAGTGCTAGGCAACAACTGATCGGGATCAAGCTTGGGATCCGATGGTATACAAGATAAAAGAACTTGTTTACAAAGTAGAAACTCATTTAGTAAAGATCTGGGCCACGGATCATTGCTCTTTTGAGACAATAAAGTATAGATCAATTTATTACACAAGCGAATAATATCCTAAAAATGGATTCGTCAGGAAGTTTTCTTATTGCGCTTCTGTTGTCCTTTTGTTGTCTCTCTTTTTCTGCCGAAGAAAATCCTAGATTCTTAGGCAGAAAGGTGATTTTAGCATCAAACGAGGATGAGTTTGAACCCCCGTCATATCGACTTCCCCTTGACTTTATACCGAGCCTCTATGTCCTAAGGATGACACCCATTCTCGAGCCCGGAAATTTCACAACGCTTGGTAGCGTACAGATCACTGTAAATTGTCTTCAGAACACTGGAAACATCACACTGAATGCTGCCGACCTTTCTATCGACGAAGAATCCATTCAGGTATTGAACCCATTAAAACTCTTAAAAATGAAAAATCTACCAATATTCGCTATATTTATTTTAATCTATTAGGTTTTAGAAATGGGAGAAGACGAGATTTATTTAAGGGTTTTAAAGTTGACTGATGAGCAAGAGACCCGTGAGATGGTAACCATCCAAGTTTCCCCTCCCGGATTGATGGCTGGTAAACAGTACATCATTTCAATGTCTTTTACTTCTCAACTCAACGACCAACTGCGTGGATTCTACCGCTCCAGTTACCAGGAAAGTGGCGAGACCAAGTAAAGTTTCAATTCATTTGATTCTCTAAAAGCTTATTCCTGTTGTTAAAACATTTTGTTTAAAAAGATATTTAGGTGTTACACAGCTTGCAGCCACGGATGCTCGCCGGGCTTTCCCATGTTTTGACGAGCCCAATTTGAAGGCGGAATTCTCAGTGGTTTTAGGCCGACCTAAAAACATGATATCTAGCAGTAACATGCGCCTTACATTGACTCTTCCCCAGTAAGATTTATTTTGTTTCTATACGAAGAGTAATTAAACAATTTAATTTATCTGTAAATTTCTTCTGATAATAGTCCAGATTTAGAGGATTACGTGATGGATAATTACGAGAGGAGTCCACGAATGTCCACCTATTTGGTCGCAATGATGATCTCTGATTTCGTCAAAATTCGTTCGGATCCTTCTTCGAGCCCTGAAATAGACTTTAATGTCCTTGTTCGGCCTGGACTAGAAGACCAGACAAAGTAATATACCGTAATAATGCGAAATGCAAATGAATTGTTTTTATAACAGCAATTTATTATTGTAGTTATGCGGGAACTATTGGTCCGAAAATACTCGACTCTTTCGGTCAACATTTCTTCGAAATTCCGTACCCTTTAAAGAAGATGGATTTAGCAGCTATTCCAGATTTTGTTGCAGGTATCTTTTTGATCTAAAACCGATTCAATGCTTCTTGATTTGTGTAACAATTAATAACTTATAATTTCAGGAGCAATGGAAAACTGGGGACTCATAACTTTCCGGTATTCATTTCTTGCTTTAACTTAAATTAAGTGATAAATAAATAAGCCGTTTTCATATACGCTTAAAAAAGAGAGTCAGGTTTTCTTGTAAATGAAACGAGGTCTACTGCCGCTGCGAAACAAAAGGTAGCATCGATATTAGCTAACGTACTAGCGCATCAATGGCTCGGCAATTTAGTCACCATGGACTGGTGGGATTCAGTTTGGCTTAACGAAGCCTTCTCTACATTCATAGCGGATGTTGGAGTTAACTTTGTATATACCTTTTAACTATATTTAACAATTTAGAATAATAGAAATCACATGTTTAAGTTACGCTTTTCTTGAATAAAAGGTTGAACCAGGTTTTGAGATTAATAAACAATTCGTGGTCGACAATCTACAATACGCATTGAGGGTAGACGCATTGGATTCTTCTCAACCTATTACCAGGCCGGCGGAAACCCCATCAGAAATCCTCCAATTGTTTGACGAAATCACTTACAAGAAAGGTCCCTCACTTTTGAGAATGTGCACGGATTTAGTCGGAGCAGAAACTTTTCGCAAAGGAATGATCCGCTACCTCAAGGCAAAGTAAGAATGCCATTACAAATTGAATGTGGAATACTTTGTAAGTTTGATATGCACAGTGCTTATGGAA
This sequence comes from Chydorus sphaericus, assembly GCA_030141595.1. Lineage (NCBI taxonomy): Eukaryota > Metazoa > Arthropoda > Branchiopoda > Diplostraca > Chydoridae > Chydorus > Chydorus sphaericus. The sequence goes on from CM057931.1 coordinate 4,347,564, forward strand.
ACGTTGTGGAAGAGAATCTGTGGTCAGCCATTCAAGCACAGGCCCAAGAAGACGCTGTTGCAGTTCCGTTTGGAGTCAGACAGGTCATGCAGACGTGGACTAGCAAAAAGGGTTATCCGGTAGTGACCGTTAATCGCAATTATGAGAACGGGCGGGCCGTTGTTTCCCAGGTTTTATACATCCTTACTTTTATTTCTATATTCAAGCATTCATAACAATTTATACTTTTTAGAAACGATTTGTTTTGACGGAGAATGAAGGTTCGTCAACTGATCCGACCGTTTACCGCTGGCACATCCCTCTGACTTACACGAGCAACTTCGCTTTGCCACCCAGAACAAATTGGTTGGATGTGAACTCAGTCAGTACGACATTGACCACTCTATCAGCTAATAGTAACCAATGGGTCATCTTCAACGTTGGTCAAATTGGTCAGTTTTCAAAAAAAAAAAATTTCGCTCTAAAACTCATAAAGGGTATTACTTTTTAAGGTTATTACCGAGTGGCCTACGACGACACTAATTTGGGTCTTATCAATAACCAGCTGACGGAGAATCATTTAGCTATTCCAGCTGACAATAGAGCGCAAATCTTGGACGACTACTTTAATCTAGCTCGAGCCAATTTAACTTCTTACGATAATCCTCTAGATTTAACTCGATATTTAGTGAAAGAGAGGGACTACGCTCCCTGGAAAGCCACGTCTGTTTCCATGGACTTTATCGATGTGATGCTCTTCGGCCTTACCAATTACAACGATTGGAAAGTAATTTATTGCAAGATTCATTTAAATTTTGAGTTTCTTTCTTCACTCTTATTCTGATAGGATTACGTAACCGAGCTGTTTGGTAATCTCTTCAACTACGTCGGGTTCACTCCTAGTCTTAACGACTCGGTATGATACTATATACTGATTACACAACTAAGACTAGGTAATAAACTAATATAATCCCTAAAGCATATTTTAATCCTGACTCGATCCATTGGAGTGGACTGGGCTTGCGTTCGGCTCGGCCTTTCAAGTTGTGTGCAACCCGCTAGAGCCCTCTACACCGCCTGGATGGCTGATCCATCTGATTCAGCCAAGTCTATATTGACTCATTCTAACTCATTTTCAGTTTGTTTTATTTCATTAGAATTTCTTTAACTCTACACAGTATGATTCCGAAGGATTTACGGGAACTAATTGCTTGTACCGGAGTAGCTAACGGTGGAACCGCCGAGTATACCTTTGCCTGGCGAAGGTACAACGAAACAGTACTAGCTAATGAGAAGTTAGAGTTTCTACGAGCCATGACCTGCTCTAAAAATCCAATCGTCCTTTACAAGTGTGCATTCCTAAAATTTATTCCTTCGCAAAATTTAATATTATTTTTATGGTGCAGCTTACTAACTCTAATGATCACTCGAAATTCTGGAATTCGAATCCAAGATGCAAACACATTATTTAGTAGCATCGCGTCTAATTCTTTGGGTCATCAAATAGCTTTGGATTTTCTAGTTAATCGATGGGACGACATTGAGGACTAGTAAGAGAACATACTTCGCAATAAAGCAATAAATAAAAAAAATGTAACATCTAATATTAAACAACAGCTTAGATGGTTACGCTGGTCTAGGTGCCGGTTTCCCTGGCTTCTTCAGGGCCCTTTGCAATCGAGTCAACACTCAAGCCAAGCTTGATAAGGTTAATTTTTCATTATATTCTTTTTCTTTCAATTTCATTGGTCATTGGTTATGGGTTTTAGTTGGAAAAATTGGTGACGGATCATCCAAATGAACTAGCTTCCAGTAGATCCGTACAACAAGGTTTGGAGTTGGCTCGCTCTAGCGTTCAGTGGGTCTTCGATTTTCGGCCAGACGTCCTCGACTGGTTGAGAGCAAGAAACGCGGAAACAACCCTCCCTAGTAGCAGCACAACGAGGTAAAATATAAACAATTACAAATTAGTGTCAAAGTTTTTAAAGTAGTATGGGTATGAACGCTTTGACAGCACCACAATCCCTACATCTACCTCGACGACGAGCACCTCCATCACGAGCACGACATCTCCCTTAACAACCACTTCTACGACGACCGAGGCGACTACTTCATTTGCAACTACGGATTCTAGTTCTATGACGACCGAGGCAACCACTTCATCCGCAACTACAGGTTCTAGTTCTACGACTGTACCAACCAGTCCCTCAACAATTACAGAGACAAGTTCAACGACACCAACAGCAACAACACCGTCGTATGTAGTTGACACCAAAATTAGTTTAAAAGTGATTAAAGTGAAGAATATGTTTTTTTAAATTGTGTTTTTGTGTGTTCAGAACTTCTATACCTACATTATCGCCTTCAATAACACCAACTTCTACATTAAGAACCACGTCAACCTCCGGCTTTGTATGCTTATGGGACAAAAATGGAAATTTCGCTATAGGCCCTTGCAATTCGCAATTCGTCATGTGTTCCAATGGAAACCCCTACATAATAGTATGAAAATAGTATCGTAATCAGTTGTTATTTCTGCGTAAGATTCTAATCGAATTATCTTGTGCTGATTTTTCATACAGGACTGCCCCACAGGACTCTTCTTTAATTCGATTTTAAACTTTTGTGACTTCCCTAGGGGTCTCGGAACTGGCTGCTAGGCAACGTTTTCTCGAGCGTTTGCTGAAAGTTTTACGAATGAAAACAGTTTAATAATGTAATCGCCGTTTATGAAATAAAGAATTGCAAACTATTTTTGAAAGCATATCGCATTGACTCTGGGTTTTTTTCTCTGTTTTTTCCCGAATTTCATCAACTCAGTTAAGTTTTTTTTCTTTAGATCAAGTGATATCAGTTATTATTAGGACAATTAAAAATTAACTTGGGTATAGTAAGCTGAAACCTCATTCGTTCGTCACTGTTACGTTCAATTTCATTCACCCAAACTTAAACGTGATCAAATCTTTCCCGCGTGTAGCCTTCATCATAAGGGTATTCCAAGACGATTGCGGAACGAAGTTTATTTGTCTTTAAGACCCTATGACTCAGTTTATAGAGTCCGATGTAAGGTAAATTTCAGCCATAATAAAGCAGGATTAAACTAGTACGGGGTGGCTTACCTACTTGCGTTAGATTATTCTCCCTAAAAAAATCCTATCATCATCGTAATATTGGTCACGGACGTTTTAAAATTTCAAGGTAACATAGAAATGACCTGCGTCATACAAGCGGTAGTATAAAAGAAAAGAAAGAAAAATCCTGGCTTATTAAAGAGTCACTCTTTATTAGATAGCCTACGTATCCGGTAAAATGATGAATAACAACAGATAACAAGTGTTTGAATGCAGATGTTGAAATTCATCATGAAGCAAACGAGTCACATAAATATAACGATGAATTTTAAGATGCTTACTTGATATTGATACAGACCAAGATGAACGTTGCTTTCTACATTTCCGTGGTGTTGTGCTGGACCAGCGGTCAAGCAATTGCTGCTTCTCTACCCAACAATTATGAATCTCAGAGCAAAGAGGTATTTACAACAAAATCAAAAGTGATTCACACTTAACATTATCTTGATTTCTCATTTACCCAGCTAAATGGCAAAGCTGTTGGCGCACTTCCAATTTTACACATCGTTTTTGACATTGCGTCGGGAGCCAATGCACAGGTAAACGCTCATTTACGACGTATAATCAACTAAAAACGCTTAATGAAATATCTACTCTCCTCTAGTCTCTTAGCGGGGCAACAAGGAATCTTTTAAACAAGTTGCAAAATGCTGCTCAAAACTTCAACAGTGAAACAATGATGAGCGTTAGTTCGTTTACCGGGAGTGACTCTGGAGACGGAAACTATTTGAAAGTTCTCAGCCAACCTGTTAACGTCATACAAAACAGCCAAGCTCTGATTTCCATCATTCAAAGTATGTCAGGAAGCGTGACTAGCAATATAAATCGAGATCCAGGTGCAGCCATTCGGGATACCGTCAACTTCTTCTCCCAATTCATTCCTGGTGCAGGGGGCATTTTGTATTTATTATCCAGACGATACGTCGACAGTGGACCCACAGTCAAAGAGCTAAATATGATCGACACTCTTTTGTCAAGCAACATGGCTCTCATTTGCGTAGAGGGCACCAACACGAACGACCCAAATAGAATATTTAACTTGCATCGAATTGCCAGATTGACTGAGGGATACTACTTCAACAACCAAAGTACCACCTGGACCAGCACTAACGATGCGGCAAGTAATCTATTGGTAACATTGGGAAGATCTCCAATCGACTCTGTCCGACGAGTGGTAATAATTGCATAAATTTGATTCATTCTTTTAAGATGCTCCTTAACTTTTTGTCCTAACTTCTATTAACAATTATAGCACGCTCTTGTTATAGTATTCGGTCTTTTGAATTATTTTAGATTGGTCGAACAGAATATATTGGAGTTTCGGATGTTGCTCTGACCGGCAGCTTTTTGGTAACCCCCGACCTTGGAAACAATTCAGTAATGACCATTCAAAGCTCCCAGAAAGGCATAGTCACGGTGGCTCTGACCAATATTCAAACCGGAGAATCCGCTACTCTCATGACTCAAGGAGGCACTAATTGGAACATGATCAATGCGAACCTCTATGTTGATGATTTGATTTTTCCATTTGGTGAAGTATGACTGCTATTCAATCTTATGGATCATAAAGTTATCAAGCTATAGTAATTATATATTTTCTACAGACCAGAGGAAGATGGATTTATGGGGTAACTTTTGAACCAGCCATCGATGCTCTCGATACCAAATCCGATGTAGTCATTCTTGGTCTTTCCAGCATAAATACGAATCCAATTAATTACCTACCAGGTGTCTGGACTCTAAACTGCGATCTAGAATTGACTGCTCAACAATCAACTACCATTTACGCTGAGGTGGTTGGTCCTGTTGGCATGTTGACCGGGCTGTCTATAACTGTAAATTTGAAGAATATTGATGACACAAGTAGCCAAGACATATCCATCATATTGATTGAAGAGGTTGAAGGTGGGGCCCCTTACTTAAAACTTTCTAAGGTTTTCAACTTTGTTTCAGTGCTAATAATTTTTACTATGAGCAGGAATGGGGTTGTATTCTGGCATCTTTATGCCACCTTCTGGCGGTCAATATAATTTTTCGGCTGACTTTAAGGCCGATGTAGATTCCGTGTGCATTGGAGAGCTCTGTGCACCAAGCAGCTTTACAGCAGGTGCCTTGGGTCGGTGTCAAATTTCGGCCTCGGGTCCGAGCGCTACAAGCAGCGATATAAGGTTCATGGAAAGACTAAATTACTTTAGAAAATTTTAACAATCTGTTGACGTTTTAATAGCAGCACAACCACTGTAGGAACGTTAACGGTGAGCACCGACACGCCGAGCACGAGCACAGCTTCTCCTTCAACTACAGCAGGCGACACCAGTAGCACTCCAATAATGTCAACTACTGATTTTATGACAATAACGTCAGAGATCAGTACTGTAGAGGACATTACATCGACATTAGATGCTGACACCAGTACTCCTGATGGAACCATAATTATATCGTAGTCATCCAAAATCCACAAAAATTAGTTATAACCTTACAGTTGAAAAAAATGTTAATCAATTCAGATCAACAGTCACTGATATGGCCAGCACTCCAATCACAACTACTGAACCTGTGACGACGCCAGAGATCAGTACTACTGTAGAAGAAACGACAGCGACTCGTACCATTATTACTGATGGAACCATAACTCATTCGTAGCCATCTAAAAACCAAACAGATTAGTTATAGACTTATATTTGAAATTTTTTTTTTTTCAATTAATGTAGATCAACGGTTATTACCGATATAGCCAGCACTCCAATCACAACTACTGGATCTATAACAACGCCAGTGACCAGTACTCTAGTGGATACGACGACAACAACAGCTACCCGCCCTGATTCAACAGTTCAATCGTAACCATCCAAAGTTCTTAAACTGATCTATGAACTCATAATTGAACAGCAACTTTTAAACTAATGTAGATCAACTCCTGCCAGCAATGCGCCATCTACATCAGTGATCCCTACAACGACAAGAAGCACCACTATTGGGACAACGACCGCTAAGAATGTTTGCGTTTGGAACAAAAACGGAAATTTCGCTATAAGTCCTTGCAATTCGAAATTCATCATGTGCTCCAATGGCAACGCCTACATATTAGTAAGAGAATAGAATAAGCAGTTGACATAATATGAATATGACAGTTGACTAAAACAAACACCTTATTCTAATGGTGTCTGAAACAGGATTGCCCCATAGGATTGTTCTACAATTCAGATTCAGACTCTTGTGACTTCCCTAGAAGTGCTGGAACCGGTTGCTAGAAGCTCCTATTTTCCTCTGCACAGCATTTTCATACGAGTTTTCTTTATGTATGAAGAATATTAATATGTATTCACGCTTGTTGTTTACGCAAACTAGTCGGAAAGCGTTTTTCTTTGCTTTTTTTATTGAATTTAACTTATCCCTAATTCTTTTTTTTTTCTTTTTTTTTTCTTTAACTGATTTGTTAATACAATTGTACCGACGGTATCTGGAAAAAACCTTGATCATTTATTGTTCTTTCCATTAGTAGTTTTATACCATGCCATGTTGGATAATATCATGATTGCACTATTCACATGCAACCACAATCAAAAATTTAAAATGGGATATGTCTACGTAAGATTTCATATTTGCCATGGCCCATGATATATACCGTCAAATACCGTTAAATATGGGAACTTGAATTTAAAATGGAAACTCACCACGGGTTCCCGCCATTGCTCGCCCGTATTGAAGTTAATAAATTTGTCACCAGATGGTAGTATTTTCCGTTTGTTTATAACTAATGTCAAAAAGGATGACATAAGAGTTTTGCGATTAGGAAGTGAAAATCAGTCCATCTTCTTTGGTTGTTGTCATTTTTTGTCTTTTCCTACTTGATGTGTGATAGTGAGTTATTAACTTCGATTAATGAATTATCAAGATGATTGATACGGCCGACTTCTTCACCAAGACGGTCCAGCATCTGGCTCGATCCTTAGCTCACATTGAGAATACTCCCTGGGAGAAGGTAAGCCGGCTATTAATTTTTCTTACAGCGAATTTCAAAAGATGGTGATATTCTCTATCCCTCAACACTCAAATGATTTAGCTCCATCTAGAAGCAAATGTTTTTTTCTCCCCTAAAGTTCAACCCATATATTTTGTCTCTCGTCTAGGTTGCAAATCTCTTCAACCTCTGCCCAGTGGTTCCAACTTCTCCTTCTGATGGCACTGTCAGGCTGGACAGCCGAGCTCAATCGGCCCTGGTGGCTCTGGCCACATATTATCTTGAATTCAAACTAAACTTTCCGGGACAGCCTTTCCCTCACAAAGATGTCATTCTGCCGTAATGACTCATCATGCCCTAGGCCTATTTGAAATTATAATTAAAAAACAATTTGTGCTTATTTATTTACTTTTAGATACTTCTTCTCATTGATGAAAGCTCTCCCTTCTGCACGCTGGTCTGATGGAGGCTGCCTCTTTTTAGATCGTCGATTACCATCGTCAGAATGCCTCGCTTTCGCCCTCAACACCTTTTTATGTGACGTGGCCGTCCTGGATCCCCTAGCACGTGCAGAGATTCTCGACTTTCAGGTTAAATAGTTTTATTGTTAAAAATCTGCTAAAAAAAGTTAACTAATTTATTATTTTAGGTCTCACTACTGACGGATGTTGGCCGGCTTATAATGGCTAGTAAGGACGGTTCTGGAACAGATATTGATCCTAGAGTGGAACGGAACTTGACTCGCCGAATTGTACCGGTTCTTTTCGGTCTCTGCCGAGCTCTTGGCCGTTTCAGCCCAGATCCTCTCTTCATTAAACTCTTTCCAAGACCCCTACCACCTGTTCCTGCCAATGGCTCTTCCGGAAAGAATGGGAGCAGAACTGGACTTGCTCCAAAGAATAACCGAAGCTTCACCAACTTCAGATCCATCATCCCGCAGAGCCTTTCGTCCACTGTCTTCGCCAATATCGACGCTTGGCCGGGCACTAAAGAGGAGCAGCAACAACAGGATCTGCCCGATTCTGTAAAGTATTTCCGAGATTTTGGATCCTCGTTCGAATCGAATGGATCTCCGGAACCCATTCAGTATTCTGTACAGCATTTGGAAGCTATTCTAGAGTTGGCCCGCTCTTGTTTATTGGACAGGACTGTCCTCAAATATTTAGACGGTCTAGCTGGCGAGTTGTACTCCCTCAAAACTGACGGACAGCCTCGTTTCCCCTACAAGAGTTTTAGCGAGTATGGATTTCTTAAATTACTAATTTCATCTCAAATTTATACCTAATTTTTATTTTATTATCTAATAGGACGTTGAACTTGGTATTAGTGACGGTATTGAAGCAAGTATTAAGCGGGCATGTCCACTTGCCATTGAGTTTCATGACGGATATCCAAGAGTTAGTCCGATCACTATTCACCTCCGGTCAGACGGAGCTCCAAAGCCGTCATTTTGATCAGCAGAAACAGCTATTCCTTCTTCTAGAACCCGGGACTATGGCCGTCGGAACCCTTACGAGCGCTATCCGGTAAAAAATCTCTGCATTATTTTTTGTAAAAACCTTTTAAACTTAAATTTTTTTCAGGTACCGGTTGACTGTACAAGCCAATGCTTCTTGTGTGGATCTTCTTGTTTGGGCGGCCATGGAAGAGTCGACAGCCGAAAGCGTGTTGAATCGACTTGCCGATAAAATTCATTCCAAAGTAATATAGTTTTATCAACTCCACTTCAAATTTTTTTTTAATTATTTATTTTAATTTGAATATTTTTTGTTTAGGACAAGAACCACTTGATTATGGCCCACTTGCCACTGCTGCTCGTGTGCCTAAGAGCGCTGGGTCAGTTAGCCGGCAAGTTCTCTCACTTAGCCTCCAACGTGATTGGCTGTCTCCGGGATTTCCTTGTCAATCCGTCACCGATCCTTTTACGACTTCATCATCAGAGTCAGCCTCAATCCGGTAGCCCGCCACGAATTAGCGTGAATGCCGGACAGCCAACTGGACCTGAAGACCCTGTCATTGCTTCCGCTCGTGCTGCTTTCGAAAAACTACGAGAGGCTGCCATTGACAATCTCTGCTTAGCTCTTAAAGCCGGAATGGAGGTCTGTTGCGCATTAAAAAAAAAAAAACAAAAAAAAACATAGCTTAGTTATTTAACTTTTTTCTTTCAAGGTGGAGCCATTGTGCGTGCAAGCCTTTTTGGCGTCCGTTTCCAACCGGCTTTTTATGGCTGAGAATTCGGATAGCGAGAGCGCCCTCATCGCCACCAATACTGTCGTCACTTTGGGCCACGTAGCAGTCACCCTTAAGGAGACCCCAAGAACGGCACAGTCTATCCTTCAATTCTTCCAGGTAAAATCATCTGATTTATTATTATTTTTTAATATTATCATATGATCCTTTTTTTAGGTTCGATTTTGTCACCCTCCTTCAGCATTGGACGTATTGATAGTGGACCAATTGGGCTGCATGGTCCTTGCCAAAACCGAGCCCAGTATTTGTGAAGCAATTATGGGAATGTTTACATCCATCACGGTCAGTAACTTTCCGTTTATAAATGTATGTAATTTGTAGTCCTCATACTGATCTCATATTGTTTTAGGTCGAGGATAGTAGTACAGTTTACTCTTCCGCCGCTGGAACCGGTGCAGCAAGTGATGGAGACCAGATGACTAAGAATCAATACCGTCACGTCTCTCAAGCGGTTCTGAATGCTTTGGCCAATGTCGCCAACGGGATCCAAGGAGAAAGCGAAATGAATGATTTGCTTGTCAAACTCTTGGAGCTCTTTGTTCAGCTGGGCCTCGAAGGAAAGAGAGCCTCGGAGAGGTCTGCTTCCCTGATCAAAGGTATATATTTTCTCACCCATAATTTTGAGAGTATGTTTCAAAATTATTTCTTTTTGCAGCTTCGAGCAGTGCGGGAAATCTTGGAATGTTGATCCCAATCATAGCGGCTGTCATCCGGCGTATGCCATCAATGGTCGGAGTCCCGGTCAAACCTCGTCTTCATAAACTCTTCAGGGACTTTTGGCTCTACTGCGTCGTCATGGGGTTCACGTTCCAGGAGTCCGGTCTTTGGCCCGATGAATGGTTCCGTGGCGTCCTTGATATTGCGGTCAAGTCACCTCTTTTGGTACATCTAATTTTTGCTGTCTTTTGAAGGCATTCAAGTTAGTGTTTAAATAGAAAGTAATGTTAAGTTTGATCTCGTGCGAATATAGGTGTCGCAGACTTCGCTCAAGTCGGAGTTACGTGAGCTTCAGTACACGTCTGCTTTACGAAACGAATCTATCTCGGTTTCGGAATTGACGGATCTCAAAGCCCAGATCCTGAATCTTCTTAACAATCCTCCTGACGTCAGTACTGTTGTGGCTAAACTGTCCTTTGCACAGTCTTGCTACCTCTTCTCCGTCTACAGTTTAGAAACCCTCAGAGTATATTTTAAAAAATATTTTCATCCTTTCTATTTTCTAATTATATTGATTAATTTCTTGCAGGTAAAGCACTCGGCTGAGACTAGTTTCCATGCCATCTTTGAATATCTCTGTGATCCTGTTATTCAAAAGGATAAATCCGGCATGTGGCAATGGTAATAATAGTTCGCTACGTTTCTTTTGGAAATTTATACTATTTTTGCCCTGCTTTATAGTTTACTGAGTGTTGGAGACCGGGTCTTTGCCCTCTTTTTGGATGTGATGGCCGCCAAGCCAAAGGCCGAACGGCGTGAAATTGAGCTTGAAAAACACGCCCGCTACCTCCTCGTCCTTTTCAACCATGTCCAGCGGCAGATCCAGCGAGTGGCGGATCGTTACCTATCATCTATGGTGGACCGTTTCCCACATCTTCTTTGGAACCAGCACGTTCTTTTCTCAATGCTCGATATCCTTCAGGTATTTTACCTTCTCTAAATTAGGATTTCTTTCAAATCCAATTTAAAACTTCCTTTTTTAGGTGCTTTCGAATTCTCTCCAGCTTGATCCTCATCAAGGCCCGGGATCCCTAGATCTCCCTGGAACGCATCCTCCACACACCATTCAGCTGATGGATACGATGGAGGCCCGTGAAGATATTGTAAAGAATTTTTCATCCCGATGCGCTATGATCTTAGAACAGGCTATCAAGTGGGCACCGGATGCTACCCGTGCACGACTCCAAGAATACGTTCACAAAATCCGGGCCTCTGGTAATTATTACACACTTTTCAGTTCAGACAATACTAAAAACATTAATTTTTTTTTTAAAGGCACAGAACTGGAACACCATGCTGGAATGGCTCTTCTAACAGAGTCCCTTCTCAATTTCTCTTCACTGAACGTTCAGTGCTCGCCATTGGCAAAAGGGACGCTGGATAAGTTGCCCGTTTGCGTTAAAGGTGATTCACCGCGATTCATCTCAAGCCTTGGACGGAGGAACCTGTTTAGTGGGCAAGTGGCCGGAATGCTCCGCTGCTACCGTCGACGCTCTGGTGGTATTAACGGAACGGAAAAGGCTGAGGATCTTTTAGCCAAACAGCTCATGGAAGAGTTGAGGAAGGCATGCTCCGATAAAGATGAAGTAGCCCACTCACCCTGTCTTTGGCGGATCACTTCTCTTCTTATCCATGTAATGATATTTTAATTCTTTCTTTCGAACTTTTTTTAAACTCAAGGTTTCATTCTTTAGATGCAAGGAGTTTGTCGACCCCTTCTGAATTCGATTGCTTGGAGTCACTTGGAACTCTTCACTACTGGAGCTGTGGCTTCGGCTATCGAGTGCTGGCAGTGGCTCATCTCTGCCCGCCCCGATCTAGAATTCCCTTTCCTCCAGGTACTATCCTATTTTCTAAAATCACAAAAGAGTGGCCAACCAATTAAAATTATTTTTTTAAAAAGGAAATGACGGCTGCGTGGCAATTTGCTTTCGAGAGTCGAATGGGCCTCTTTTCGACCGAGAAGGACGAGGAGGCGTCAGTGTCATCGTCATCTACGGACACGACAGGCAGTTGCAGCAGCAATCCACTTGCAGTGAGCGAAGACTCTGTCTTGCGCCCAGTAGCACCTACTGTGGAACCTCATGATCTCTGGATTCGCTTCCTTATTGAGCGGATTGAGATAGCCAAACATTGCAGCCAGGATCAAGTGGAACTCTTCGCTCAAGTAATTTTATATTTCATTTCCAATTTTTTTTATTTTTTAAAGTTTATTCCTTAATTTTTAACTTCAGATGTTTGATGTCACTCTTCCTTTTGATGTCGGAAGCCGGACTCCTCGTATGTCTCGTCACCCTTGTGCCGTTGGAGCCCGGTTCCGGCTTCTCCACTGTGCATTGAGCCTCCTTCAGGGTGATATGCTACCCCGCTCAATGGCCAAGAACCTCCTTCGCGAGAGAGTCTACCAAGCAGCTCTAGATTACTTTTGTAGTCGGCCTCAATGCCCTAGCAAAAAGTCGGCAAGTTCTCTCAGAGAAGATGCCCTGTCCATGATCAAGTTCTGGTACCTTAATTTCTTCATTCTGTTCGAGTTTAAACATACGAATTTTGTTTTAAACTAATAACTGTTTTCCAGGCATACGATGCACTCAGATAAGAAATATCTTAAACTGAGTTTGATGGGATCGGATGGCGGAGGAATAGGAAGCGGAGATTTGGGTGGAGGAGACACACTTTCCAGTTACTCGGCCAGTAATTACACTCTAGCAGCCAGCGCTGGTCTTGGTGGAGGAGGCGTAGGCGGAGGTGGAAGTTCTACAGGAAGTTTTGCCGCAATTCATGCTGTACCTCAAATGAGTCACAGCGCTACGAGTACCAACATTCTTCAGCCACCCCATGGACCACCACCTTTTGACACTCGTTCTACTTCATCCAATGAGCTCTTGAGGGCCTCTATGATCTCCACGGGCGGTGGATCAGTGGTTCAACCCGGACCAGGAGCCGTCCCTGCATCCGGATGGGCTAATACGGTTATCTTATATTCTCAAATTAATTTTTTCCCCTTCAAAGTTTCTTAAAACTATTCTTGAATTTACAGGTACCACTCACGAATAATGCGGCTACGAATATAAGTACACTGAACCGGCGCATTAATCGAGCCAAGCGGGCCGGCCCTAATTCAGATACTTTCGTTAAGGAGTACATCAAGAAGCGGAATCTGATCCTTTCCTTACTTGCGGCTGAAGTGGTCTGTCCCTTTTGCACCTTTTTTTTAACCTTTCTCACACAAAATCTAAAACGATTTTCATCATTTTTAAACAAGGAATTTTTCGCCACATGGCTAAATCCGCTAGCCCAAGCTGATTTGCAGCTGGCTGGCGAGGATACCGTCAACTCTTGGCGTGCCAATGCTGTAACAGAGCGTTCTTGGAGGGATAATGTCCGTCTGGCATGGGATATTAGTCCAGTTCTGGCTGTTCGAATGGCCAGCCGACTCCGTACTGCTGCTGCTGGAGTAGACAAGGAAATCCAACGGCTTGTCCAGCTGACTCCTGGTGTTGTTGCTCACATCCCAGAAGCACTAGACTATCTCGTCACAACTGAAAGTATCGAAAACGAGACCCCCGAGCTCACTCATACTCTTTTCTGGTACGTCTTTCTCGTGTCAAAATAAATGTATCACTGAATAATCATTATATAATTGTAATAGGGCTCGAGTGAATCCTATCAAGGCGCTTTCGTATTTCTCTCGCCAGTTTCCGCCTCATCCAATCACTGCCCAGTTTGCGGTACGGTGCCTGGCAAGCTACCCACCAGACGCCGTACTCTTCTACATCCCTCAGCTTGTTCAGGCTGTCCGCTACGACAATATGGGCTACGTGATTGAGTACATCAAACTGCTGGCTTCAAAGTCTCAACTAGCCGCCCATCAACTCATCTGGAATATGCAGACCAACAAGTTTACGGACGAAGAGGCGCACTATCAAGATGAAGCCATTTACGATACATTGGAGAGCCTCATAGAGTCTATTGTCGGATCACTTTCAGGACCGGCTAAAAAGTTTTACGAAAGGGAGTTTGATTTCTTCGGAAAGATCACGGCCATCTCGGGTGAGATCCGCCCTTTCCCTAAAGGTCCAGAGCGAAAGAAAGCTTGTCTCGAGCAGCTCTCTAAGATCGCCGTACAACCAGGATGCTACTTGCCTTCCAATCCGGAAGCTTTAGTCATGGACATTGATTATAATAGTGGAACGCCCATGCAGAGTGCTGCCAAGGCTCCTTTCTTGGCTCGATTTAAGGTAACTATTTATTTCCACCCTGTCGTTATTGTTTAATACATATAGATTTGCCCAGGTCTTGCGATGTGGATTGCACGAGCTGGAACAGCGTGGTATGATGAGCGGTCAACCGGGCGAAGAGAAAGGCTATAAAGGGACAGACCTAGTTTGGCAGGCTGCTATATTCAAAGTGGGCGATGACGTCCGACAGGACATGTTGGCTCTTCAGGTCTGTTAAAAAAAAATAATAACGAGAAAGCCTTATTCAAACCAATAACTATTTTTTATTTTATTTTATTCTGTGCCAGGTGATCGGGCTGTTTAAGAACATTTTCCAACAGGTGGATCTGGATCTATATTTATTCCCTTACCGAGTGGTAGCCACATCGCCTGGATGCGGAGTTATCGAGTGTGTTCCGGATGCTAAATCCCGAGACCAGCTTGGCCGGCAGACAGATGTAGGCCTCTACGACTATTTCGTGCGCCAGTACGGGGACGACACGACCCAAGGATTCCGTACGGCACGTCGAAACTTTATCCGCTCCATGGCAGCCTACTCTTTGGTTGGGTACCTCCTCCAGATCAAGGATCGACACAACGGCAACATTATGATTGATGGAGAGGGACATATTGTCCACATCGATTTCGGGTTTATGTTCGAGTCATCTCCTGGTGGAAATATAGGTTAATCTAATTTAGTTAATCCAATTATTTGATCTATAACTTAATATTTATGAATAATGAAAATAGGATTTGAACCGGACATCAAACTGACAGAGGAAATGGTTATGATTATGGGCGGCAAGATGGAAGCGCCGGAATTCCGTTGTTTTATGGACCTTTGTGTACGGGCGTACCTAGCTGTTCGACCTTACCGAGAAGCCATCGTCTCTCTGGTCTCTCTCATGCTGGATACCCGACTTCCTTGCTTCCGCGGGCAGACGATCAAGCTGCTCCAATCCCGCTTCGTCCCTCAGGCCTCCGACCGAGAAGCGGCTAATCATATGATGACCATTGTCCGAAATTCCTTCCGCAACATCAGGACTAGAACTTACGACATGATTCAGTACTATCAGAATCAGATTCCCTATTGAAGATTTGAAGGATCACAGTTGTTAGAAGTTAAAACTAGTCATCAACAAGTTTCTATGTGTTTTTGGGTGTCATTTTTAACATAAAACTTCTCCATATTCCATCACATTTTCCTTGTGTCATTAAAAATTAACATGGCGGAGAATTTGGGCATTGAATTCTTCAAGTAGTTTTGATGCATTTTAAAAAGTTTTTTCTTCTTAGGCATGTTTTTAAATGGTAATGCTTGGAGGCAGAGCATATTCTAGCATAATAATATTGAGAGTTCCAATGTTTATCAATATAACTGTTTCAACTTATGCTAGAAATCAATAAACAAAATTAAAGTATTCGAATTTTATGAAAACTTAGTTGCAATTCATGGTTGAGCGCCGTCGGGAACTGTCCCCTAGGTGCCCATGCTCCTTATTGTCCTGTAGGACGAGGCGGAAGTTATTTCCTCTTTTTATCACAGAAACCATAACTACATCCACCAACGGACTTCCATCGAAGCACTAGTTAGAAGCTAAGCCACCCGAACATGCCTTACAGTTAACAAGTTAATACCGACTTTTTCGTCAACGAGATCCTTCTGGCGCTAAACCCACCAGGTAAACCTTTTCTGTGTCTCTTTAAGGATGTTGGTGACAACATTAGCAGTTGATTTTGAAAGTTACGATTTTTAAACCATCGAAAGCGACTGTAGGAATATTAGCACTTTTCGTTCTTATTTGGAGATCGTTTACTTCTACTTCTCACTTTGCGAATGACAGGAGGCTCCCCGCCGATTTCGACCGAAACTACCGATGAATCCATCTTTTCCGATTCATCCAAGTTATCGAAGGGACTTTAGAGTCGAATTAATAATTTCAGGGTGCGCAGTAGATTTTTCCATGAAACTCTTTTTCAATGATGAAAATTAGTCTACCCAGTTGCGTAATGGTGGGTCCACTACTTTCTCCACATTAGACTCCGGACCGTCGGAGCCCGTGTCAATGCTCTGTAGCTCGACTGAGCTAGAATGAGAAAATTACCTTTCTCTGCATAAAAAAAAATTTAAATAAAAAAATAAAATGAGAAATTCGATGCCTGCAAGGTTATATATTTCAACGACAATAAATCATATAGGGTGAAAAAGGCTTAAAATACATATAAAAAAGAGGAAGCATGCGAATCTATACAAAACATGGAAAAATCTCTTTTTGTTTGATAATAACATTTCATACTCATGATATTGATGCCGATTATAAAATAGTTTAAGATAATGCTTCCGACATTTCATGAATAAGGCCTTTCGAGTGTTAAACTCTGGTATCAATTAAAAAAATTAATAAATTTCTTTGTTTTGTTATTCATAGGAAACATCCTCTGCTGATGTTGTGCTCTGATTTTGAGCCAATGAAGTTTGCTGTTGGGCGTGCCCACTAGCGAGGACGGGTGATGGAACAATCTCCCATTCGCCAAATGAGAGTGCGGAATCATTCTGCTGCTGCATGAATGGATGGAAACAGCTGAGTGTTATCTGGCCTCCACCACCATCCATTTCTGGAACAAGAAAACAAAATTATAACTTTATTTAACGAAAAAAGAGCTGGAATTTTACCTGAAGAGTGGTCGCTCATGGTGACGTAGCGTTGGCCGGCTAAGGTGGATTCGTCTTCAACATCATCTTGCCCGTTTTGCAGCATATTGATATGCTGCCCGGATGACGATCCTTGTTGAAGAAGGAACAGTCGCTCTAACTGAGCTTCAAGACTGTGTATATCGTTGATTAGTGAACAGTGGTGAAAGTAGACGGGCGGTTCTCCACCGCCACGAACGTCCAGCACGGGGATCCAACGCAAGTAGCACTGGCTCCATAGACGGAAATCCGCACACGCATCCGCAACGGGTAAAGTGGTGTAAACAGGCCAATCCAGCTCGTGGTAGGGGATGGCTAATTTTAAGATCAATATTAGTCATTGATGGAAAACATTTCCTAAAATTATTATTACCATCAACACTGGAATTCCAAGGTAGATCCAGTTTAGGAGGATGCAAGTTGGCCGATAACTGGATCGGGCAGGAAGGAATAGGATCATAAACGGCCGGTTTCTGATGGTCTCCAATACCTCCATGAACAGTCCATCTCTGATTCTCATTCGAAGGAAGACGTTGAAGTGAAGCTCTGTAAGTCACTACGGAAGAACCAGAGATGACCTCCTCTCCAGGTGATGGATTCTCCATTCCTTCTTCTATGACGTGGTGGTGGTGAGAGCCCGGCGAGAAAGAGCGGCCGCTATGACCGTGAAAGAGAGCACCTCGGATCCGCTTCCAGCGACTGCTGCCACCTCCGGCACCGGAAGACCAGGAGGAAGACAAATCCGTCAATCCGGATAGACCAAAACGGCTTCCCCAGCTTCGCCCTTAATTTATATAAATTTAGATTTGACCACTAGAATAATTTTTATTCAATTATTTTACCGAGAGTGTCGGTACCGCCACCTTCCTGACCACCGGCTGCACCGTACTCTGCAGCCCCACTACCTCTAGGAAGAGTCCCTGAGATGCTATTTCTCCTCGGTCGCTCACTTCCTCCTATGGGAGTTGAGGGGATCCAACGAGGAGGACTACCAGTAGACGTAGACGAAGCTGGAGTGGAATGGAAGGGAGGAATCGTGGACATCGAGGGACCCGGGGAAGAGACAGGAACTCCATGGCGCTGACGGTAGGCTGCTACCCGGCACGTAATACTGAAGAGCGGGTTGAGGAATAGGCCAACGTCGATGTCGTGGAACTGGGCGGACCAGTCCCATACGGAACGAGGAGTCAGCTGAGGATGAGAAAGCTCTTCTGCTGGCGTCTAAAATTGAATTGTTTACATTTAAGAGGAGTTCTAGATTTATTTAAAAGTAGGTATAGATACCGTAATGAGGAGATGACGGACGCGTTCACTATCAAATCCGAACGTGTCAAACACGGTATTATGGAGGGAATCCCAAAGTGAAGTAAGGTACGTCTGGCTGAACTCAAAGGCGCTTGGGAACTGATCCTGCAACTGCCATACGCAGTCAAGAAAGAGCTGGAAGAGTGGGCTCTGCTGCCCGGATGGGAGCTGCCCACCACTACTGGAAGACAAACTAGTATCTCCACCAGCTAACTCAGCTCCAGTTGCAATGCGACCCAGTCGCTTGGTGAATGCGTGACCCATGCTAACCCATTCTTTCTGAACGAGACTTTGAAAACCGTTGATGGTTCTGAAGTGTGGGTCCATTATTAGCTGAGCTAGGGATGATATGATGGCACTTGTGTCTCGGCTCTCACTCTCTATTACGTTAACGAATTAGTTTTAAAACGAGTTGAAAAGTCTGAGTTTAAATTAATACCTTGAAGAACGACTGAGACTTGGTGGTGAGAAAGGGCTACAACAACCCGACTTGCCATTCGTAGGCAGCACATAACATAATGAGGCCATCGAGAACCATTGAGGAGCGACATAAATCGACTGTCCTGCTCCCAAAACTTTTGAATATTATCCAAGGGGCTGCAGCACGAGTCACGAAGCTTGAGCCAGGAAACCTGGATATCGGCTGGTGAGGGCATCGATTTGTCCAACTCCAAAATAAGCGGCTCTCTCAAGTTCGGATGTGATTTCCGAACATTTTCCAGCATTATGCTTTCTTGCTGACTATTGAACAAAACAAAAACTTTTGAGAAATTGAACTACGGATGATAAATTAAGATATTACGTGTCAGTTATGAAGGGATGGAGGACAGCCATACGTACAATCACGCACTGATTGAGATGACCCCAACACCAGATGGGAGGTCGGTTCCCCATAAAATGTTTGGAAGCTTTAAGGATCTGTCCGTCAGAGAGGGAGCGGGGGACGACGAATCCACGAGGAAGGCTAGCGCTCAGTTGAAACCGATCGTTAGCCTTACATACTCTCCATCCTTCCCGGCAATGGCACCGTTCCACTTCGCTCTCCCAGTCCGCCGGTGAACTGAAAAACTGCATCCCGTGTACATTTTGAGTGGGCGGTAACCTGAGAGAAACAAAATCATGAAACGCTGTTTTTCATTCATTCTCGAGTTATGTAATCATTACGTGCACTCGAATGTAAAGAGGAGTTCTACTCGTTTGGGATAACTGTGATGGAGGATTGCGTTAACTACTGTTTTGTGGAAAGAAGCCGGGCAGAATTTGAAACTGTAGCTGTGAACGCTGAAATCCTGATTTTGAAAATAATAAAATTTAAAATGTATCAAGAAAACAATTGGGAAACAGTTATACTTTGCAGACAATTTGTAGCGTCTTAACATTAGTGACGATACTGGCTCCCGGTAGGAGCCTCTTTTTTCTTTCACCATTCACCTGGAAGACATGATCAATATTGGCCAAGCAAAGCTCATTAGGGCTTAGGATTTTATTTCTTTCATCCTGAAAATCAATAAAGACAAAATTAGAAATGATTTTGGAATGAACTTTGATTTCTGATATACCTTGGAGCTGCCTGAGTAGGAAGAGGAAGTAGGGGAGACAAAAGCCAACTTGAAGTTGGTCACAAAAAGCCAGCCAGAGGTACCATGTTTCCGATTAGAGATGCTGGCAAACTTGAGGACATTTGGGGCAGAGGCCACAACTACCTCCCCTGTAAATAAAGAAGCATCATTGTGGCCATGTTAGAGCTTTCCATTTCTGATATTCAACCAGAATAAAAACAACAATCATTGAAGCTAAAGCCAGAATGGCACCAAGGGTGTAACCACACATCTTCAACAGTTTACTCAAGACTGTATCAGAAGAAGAATCACGTTATCACGGCGCACGCGCGTCGGCGGGCATTTTAGCTTTGAAAATATGCACCACTAGATGAGTCAATGTTGTTGGAAGTGAGACTCACCAGGTAGTAGGCGAGGTTCAAGTTTGGGCTGCTCGTCCTCATTGATAACCCACTCATAGTCCTAAATTGCAAATCAAATTTATTTGTTGCTATTTTATGATTCAGAGAGACGTAAATTCGTGCACTAAAGTAGATGACAAACTCTTTTTCAAGCCTAAAAAAAGTGCACGATAAGAGAACTTACTTCTGAACCGTGTTCCGTGATATCAACGTACGTTTTAAAAGAACTCATACTAAATTTCTAAAGCGAAAAAAGATATAATATTTAAAAGGGGAGGAACATGAAACACGTATTATAATTGGATAAAAAAAATCACAAAACTATTTGTTTAAAAATTCAAGTAAATGACATTCCCGATCCTCAACAAACACAGCAGAGGCTCCGGGCTCCCGCAGACAAACACGAAAAAAGAAAATAATTTCGGGCTATTGCCTACGCTAGCTGTAGCTGCTCTAGTCCTATAATCTTTTTTTTTTTTTAAAGCGGGTTTAAAAAAATGATTTATCAAAGACCTCAAGCGCCTCAAGTTTTCTCAACCCGTATAAGGCCAACATAATTATTAGATAATAACGCGGGACCACATAGTGAGAACAAGTTCCAAAAACAAGGTAAACTAAAAAAAAAACCTGTTAGAGCACATATACAAGTTTTTTGAATATTCTAAAAGACCACACAAGGGAACTGATCTTTTCTTAGTGTACTGTTTTCCAGCCATTTTTTTCAAGACCAAGTCATATTCAATTAATAAAGCAGGGGTGATGAATGAATTCGCAAACGTAAATATGATTTGAAAGAATATGAGAAAACAAGTTATTTAAAAAAATAATTAAAGCGCGAATGAAATTACAAGTTGGGCATGGTATAAAAAGCAGCGAAATCTAGATCAATAATAATAGAAAAAGAGATAAAATGAGAAATCATCACAAACACTGTACAAAACGACATAGGAAGTAATGAACACAGCGGAGCAGTAGCAGTCCAGTTATGTCATAATATAACAAATGATTAAATAAATAAAAAATAAAAAGTTATTCAAATACAAGCAAGATTCATCCTTTCGAAAATTTTGAAAGACTTTCGTACAGTAGAGTGTGTTATAAGAAATAGCAATAATAATAGCAATGCAATAACCGGGAATTGAATCCATTTCCAAGATAGCGGGTGATATGTTCACTGCCGACTTCCATCTTTCGAAAAAAAGAGAGAGAAAAAAAAGGAAAAATGGAATATCCATAATATCAAAGGAATGTGAGTGATGTGAGAGAGCCGTGTAGTAAAATGAGTGAGCAATATAATTTAGTTTCTTTCCATAATTTTGAGAAGAAAAACAAAAAATAAGGAATGAGACAATTTTCGAAAAATGACTGGAATAATGCGATGATGATTGTGTTGCATGCTGGACGTTAGAGAGGAAACAAGCTTCGAAGCGGCATATAAAGGTGTCGCTGGATGAAAGCCATTTCAGGCCAATGTCTCACATGGATCGCCCAATGAAAATCCGTCCTAGTTAATTTTTAAAAACCAATCAAAATCAAACTTCATTGATTATTAAAAAAGTTAAGTTACTCGTAAACGAGAATGAGAGTGAGGGCCACAATGGAGAAAGCTGTAACGAAGCTAGTGCCCAGCAAAAGGATCCTTTTGGTCCAAGCCCGGCAATGAGTCCTTGCTTTGCTCCAGGCTTTCATCCATTCGGTCGTCCAACCAACGGCAGGACCAGCGGGAGCAGCAGCGACACTACCCGGTCCTGGTAGAGGTATCACTGCAGGTGGGTGATGGTGATGATCTCTAAGGTCTGCTGCCCGTCTCCTCCTCGGGATAGAGTCTGTCCATCCATCTGCATCTTCCCTATAACGTCTACTTTAAAATAAGAATTAGTAATAATAAATTAGAATATTTTTAAATAGTAATTACGAGGAAGAGATGTAATGAGCTGGAGAGGCGGAGTGCCGACCACGGTATCCCGCCAAGTGTCCATCGTGAGCGTGGTGACCCGGTGTCCAGTGTTGAGCATCTGCTGTGCTCATCGAGCCAGTTTGACTGGGCACATAGCCATAGAAATCTGTAGAATCGATGGTCAGCCGGTCATCGTACCCATTGCTTGGCTCTCGAGAGTGACCTGGATGATGCTGTTGCTGACTCCGATGATGAAGTGGTCGCTCCGAGTGTTGCAACCCGACCGGGTTCCGCATTGAGCCTAAATCGAGGGCTACCCAGCTGGCAACATCAGATCGGTCGTCACTCCCGCAAGATGAAGCTTCGTAGCTATCGTGTCCCTCTTGAACTGTAATAATTATAATATCTTCATCATTCACATAAAAATATAATTTTAAGAAATTATAATTACAAAGTGAGGATGTTTTGGTACTGGCTGATGCGGTAGACCCGTCCTCACCGTGGTGAAGATGATGATGCCGACCAGCAGAAGTCCGGCCCATCCCGATGGAAGACCCTTGTCGATGTCCGCCGAATTCTTCTCTTCTTCGTTTAGCGGTCGATGTTGACATCATTCGCTCAGAAGATGCGAAAGAGAGGTCTTCTTCTTCTTCCTCTTCTTCGTAATCTCCTTCATCGTCATCGTAGTCGTGATTGACGGGCTCCGAAGCGGATCGGCGGGCTGCAAAAGCTTCGACCCGCTGATTCCGTCCGGCACCCACATTCAAAGAGGCAGAAGTGACACCTCGAGTCATCAAAGCTGCCGCTGCTGCCGCCACGGTTGAATTGACTTCTCCTACTCGTCTTCTAGCTGACGGAACGCTTCCACCAACACCGGCAGCAGAAGGGAACTTAATCTCTTCGGAGAGTTCTCGTTCCACCCGACCGGAATAGCGGACTTTTGAGCCTCGTGAAAAGAAGCTACCGCCAGTTACCACAGCAGGTATATCTGCAGATGAGCTAAATCTAAAATAATTATTTAAAAATTAAGCTTATTAATGACAGAGTTTAAAAGAATTTTGGAAAACTACGTGAAAAAGATGCGTTGTTCGACGGAATACCGCCAGAGTTGGCGGCAGGCGGATGATGTGGCGCACTTGAATCCAACCGTATGCTTCTTCTGCAATTTTAATATTCATTAAATAGTTCTGAAATTTGGAATCAATTTGATAAAACTCACCTTGGTCCTCGAGTCCTAATTAAAAGTAAGGCAAATTAGTACATATATTTTTTATTTGAAAAACTATAGATTAACTACCTCCATGATGATAATGTGAATGATAAACATGCGACCCTCATAGTTGAGCTTTGATATTTCCACCCAACGGAAGTGATGAGTTCGACGGCCGTTGTGGAAGGTGGAAACACCGCTGTGGTTTGTCCCAAGATACAATCTGGCCCCTTTCGGATCCTAATTGATTTAAAGATATTGTTTCAAAATCCCTTTGAAAACATAAAAGGAAATGGATCGTCATTACTTTGACAGGGTGAGGGTCAATGCCATAAGTTTCGAGCGACGCAGCACGTCGAAGGAAGGCGTTAACGGCCTGAGTAGCAGAGACGCCCGGAAGGGAGCCAACTTTACCCGAGTGGAAATCCTCTATTTGAGCCTCCAACTTCTCTGATTGATTCAGTACCAGGTTCATCTCAGAGACGTAGCCCGGTAGATGTCGGTCAGGGTCATAATCACCCAGCTCCTCTATATAAATAAATAAATGCGCATCATTTCCATATCAAAGAAGACATTGAAGCACTTCATACATATCAAAAGAAGATATAGTATGTATACCTTGAAGGCAGAGCGCGGCGAGGAAGGCGAGGTCATGACCCGGTCCGGGACTATAAAGCCGTCCGTGCTGCAGATCACGTTTGAGCTGGAGATAGAGTTGGTATCGAGTGGCCTCTTGGAGTCTCGTAGGATCCGGCGGATAGAATTTCACACGGAAGCAGAGTACCAAATTGTGCACATCTTTTATTGTACAAAAGATCAATATGAAACTCTTACATTGTAAAAGATGGTTGTATTTAAAAATAACCTTTGACTTGATTGGCGATTGATTTCGAGAAATCAAACCACTTTCGTTGTTTGTGGTGATCTACGTATCGTAGACCAAAGTAGTCCTTCTCCAGCACATCCAGCTGCTGGCAGACATAATCCAGCAGGTACTGCGCTTTGCATCTCGGCTAATTTACCAAACAAAACAAAAATCGATATTTAATATTTGAAAAAAAATAAAGTCAGCACTTTATTTAGTGCGGAAATACAATTATATACTCGGGCTTCTGCCGCAATATGAACTTGTAATTGGAGTAGAGTATATAAGGAACACAAAAGGGTTAAATAAGAGCAGCAGCAGAAGCAGCAGTGATGCGCACACAAAAAGAAGTAAATTGGATCGTGGAGTGGTGTAAAGTTTTCTAGGTAAATATATGACAACTGTCTTTGCTGCTGCTTGGAGCATGAACACGTAGTAGTAGCAACGCCCTCTGCCGTCAGGCTCGCCCGGCTAATCGATAAACAGAGAGTGCAGTGGCTAACTAATAAAATGTACGGCAAATAATTGGACAGAAGCAAATAAACAAAATCAAATAACAATAAACAAATCTGGGCTCCCGAATCTAATATTCTTTTCAAAGCGAATTTGTGGGCCTTTAGCAACACCATTTGCATTAGATTTGATACAACACAATGCAATTGCCAATTTACATAACATTTATTTTAGCTTTTTTCCCCCTCTCATAGTACCGTATCAGACCGATAAATGTTTGATCAATTGGAAGTAATTACGCATTCAAATAGCCTTGTAGAACCTAGTTGAAAACCAATAATCCAACTTAATTCAGACTTTCATTTAGTTTTTCTTTACCTTATGCATTTTTAAAATTAGCTCAATAATTACACAAAAAACTGTCTAATTTAGAACTATACCTGGATTTCACATTCGATGACTTCAGCATCATCCAGTAGCCGGATGACACATTTACAGCCACCGCCAGTGCCGGGAAGGAGGATGATGCCTGGCGGAATACCGACGACGCCGCCGTTGCTGCTACTGCTACCGACGACGACGTCGTTTTGGCCCCCGTTGTTGTTGTATTTCAGCATCCTGAAGGTTGCTGACGAATCTGCATCCTCATTCACACATTCTCAATGGGATATTAACAGATGTACTTGCGACTTCTTTATACGCCCAACTGTTTTTTTGTTTGTCCTCTTCAAGGAACGGCGATGACGGACATGTCGACCGCACAGTATACACGGAAGAGCGAGAACAACAATGGCCGCGTGGAGCGCTGTCCTCTTGACTAGCTCATCGTGACGCCTGCGCCGTCCCGCAAGGTGTTTTTTCATGACTCGTTTTTTCATTAATAAAATGCAGCATAAATAATTGAATGGACTCTACAACTAGCCACTTTATTGCGTGGAAATGAACAAGTTTAGAACACCCCAAAGTTTTTGTTTTATTTAAAACTGTATTACACCTTGATCATATCCACAGTCTAGTAAACCGCAGCTCATGCTTCAAATATTTTATGTTATGCGGTACCAATTGGGCCATGGCCAAATAACGTACATCAAGGATATGTAATTAGATTAAACAGAGCGCTTTACATCATTATTAGCGGTTAGACGATAAATTTTCCAACTCTGCGTGAAATAGGGCACAATTTTAAATTTTCATATATATTCAAATTCCCTTGGATTCGTGGTGGCATCCGGTTCATTCATTTCGCACGCGCAATTTGGACCCATCTTTTTGAATTTCAGTACACTAGTTCGAGAGCCAACTGAAAAGCGGTGATTACGTGCCCATAAAACCAAGCCATGATAAAAAGGAAAAGAGAATAAGAAGAAAAAAAAACCGGTTGGCTTGCACAAGGGTGGGGGTCTCCACGCTCGAAAGAAACAGAAAAGGCCACCGATAACGCCGCAGTTGTTTTCTTCCTCTCTCTCTCCCCTCTCGGAGGAAAAAAGGCCGACACACATGAGCAACGAATGAGATCCCCCTACGGAGGAGCAAAAAAAGAAAGAGAAAAACCTTTTTGTATACAACAGTCGAGAGAGTGGAATAGTGCAGGAAGGAAGCAACGATGGCCGCCTCGTCGTCCAATACATCGTCTGCTAACCCACCGGTCACGAGCGTTGTCGTGTTGGATCGGGGCAACAACACCACCTGCACGATTAATTTACACGGTAAACAAAACATTCGCCATATATCTTTGTGTCGTAAACCGTAATGGCTGTCTGTTTACTTCACAGATGATGTCGTTTACATTTAATGATGTACTTTTCTTTAAGAAAATCCTTTTATTTCTTGATTGTCATCTGTCAAAGTCAAACGTATCTTTTAGTTTAAAATAAAAAAGAGCAGCCACTATTTTTTTCCTCCTGTCAATCAAGATAAAGTTCTCTGCGGTTGCGTTTTAGCCGAATAAATGATGAGGTTTTAGAATAGTTTGAATATAATATAAATTGGGTAATAGACTAGTTTTTTTTTAAAAGTAACATTCTTTTCTTTTTTTAATGCCGACTTTATTAAGTTAACATCTATTCGAATCCTTTATTCTTGTCAGACTCGGAGTCCGACGATTTTTTTCTTCTTCTTTGGGGTCGCTAGCCAAGATTTTTTTCTTCTTCGGTGCCATCAGAAACCAGTATATTATATCGCCCCTTTGATAAAAAATAGAATTTTTCCCCCTCTAAACTTTTTTTTCGTAAGTATAAAATAGTGGGTCCCATATACACAAGTTCAAAGACCTTTTTTTATATTTTTTATTTTGCCAACACACAGGAGCTACAGTGGTGAGTTGGCGCGTGAATAATCAAGAGCAACTCTTCGTCAGGTAAGATCTCTTACGGTAGACTCTACTATAGCATAAAATTAAGTCATAAAAATAAACCTTTTATTTTATGATACCAACGTGTGTAGTAAGCAGGCGGTCTTTGACGGCAAGAAAGCCATCCGAGGCGGCATCCCCTTCGTCTTTCGTGAGTATATTTTTTTTTCTTACGTTTCCTTACAGCATCCATCTTTCTTTTTTTTCTCCTGACTGAGATGCTGCTGTCAATCCCTTCTTGGCTTGCCATGATGGATGATGATCGTCCTTCCCTCTCTCTCTTTTTTTTTTCTTACATAGCTCCCCTAATCTCTTTGTGTGTGCGTTTGCATTCCGATATAACGTGAAAGGAAACAGTTCGGCAACGCTGTCAACCTAATGGTTTACCTAAATTTGATTTGATATGCAGCTCAATTCGGTGCGTGGAATTATGGTCCTCAGCACGGGTTCGCCAGAGTGGTCCGGTGGCATATTGAGAAGCCGCCAGAGAGGCTGCCAGGTACCGGAGATGTCGAAGCCATTTTCTACCTGTGTGATGATGCCGTAACCCGTTCCATGTGGAATTATCAGTACGTCTTTTTTCTAATAATTTTAAAATTTTTAATAGTAATTTACATATTTTAATATAGATTTCGATTGAGTTATCGGCTGATCCTGCGGGAAAAGGAGCTTCACTTTAATGTTGGCGTTTACAATCCGAGCCAAGATACCACTTTCTCTTTCAATCTCCTTCTGGTTTGTGATAAATTATTCTATTTAGAAAAATCTACATTTTAAAATGGCTTTCGTTTGACAGCACACGTATTTTAAAGCTCCAGACGTTCGTCGATGTCAAATCACGGGTCTTCAAGGTTGCACCTTCGTAGATAAAGTAATTAAAATTGATATCCTGATTAAGAAAGAGGTTTAACCAGTATTTTAATGCTTATTAGACTCGAGACGGAGCCATGTATCAGGAAACGAGAGAAGCCGTGACAGTGGGCGAGTGGACAGATCGGATCTATCAGAATACGCCTCAGGAGCACATCATCACGAACGTAGTTTCCAACAGAAAGATGCGCATCCAAAAGTACAATCTCCCGGATACAGGTTTAAACTAAATTATAGCCCAATATTGAATGGCGTGATTTATATTCTATTTAATTACAATGCAGTTATATGGAATCCTTGGATTGAAAAGGCCCGTGAGATGGCTGATTTTGGAGACGACGAGTACCCTAATATGGTCTGCGTAGAGGCCGGACATGTGTCCGCTCCCGTAGTGCTCCTTCCAGGAACAGCATACGAAGCTTCAGAGATCCTCCAAGTCATGTGAAAATTAAAACATCAAAATCTTCATCGTTGAGACACTCATCTAAATTCCATGAATACTACAAGTTAACTTACAAAAAAAATAATCAAATTCCGTTCGCTATCAAAATTTCATTGAGCAATAAGTGCTGTACCTTGGGCATTTTTTAAAAATTAGAAACAAAGACAAATCAACATTTTGTTACAAAAACCCCAGTGTCTTCAACATATGGAGAAAAACCAGGCAAACCCACGAATAACCAGCAGAAGACCATAATATCCATACATTGCGGTACTTTTTTCCCGAAATTTGTTTGTTTAGCAAAGTGTTGGGCTTATTGGAGTTGAGCCAATTTTCAATACACTCTTTTCATTATTACTCTTATTAATCTAAAAACGAGAACGCTATATTTAGGTGATCGATAACGATCATATCCTGTTAATAATAAATAAAGACCGATGAAAGCGAGCGCTGAATTATTGAAAACAGATGATTGACTGATCTATTATAAGTGTTTCTTATTATAGGTCCATTTTGTTATGTACCAGATAAAAACGATTCTTTCAATATTTTATGAGTGAAAACAATAAATAAATAAATAAAAAATGCAAGAGATATTACGACCACAAAGTGACAGGGTGTGACCCAAATTTCTCCCGAACGCGGGGGTTCTTTCGAATTTTTCACTTCCGCCGATTGTTGGTAGTTTTTCCACTTCCGCCGATTGCTGTGACAGTTATAAAAGAAACAAGAGAATCTCTAGAAAACGATAGAAAACCAGCGTTGGTGAGCCAAGCAAGTCGCTGCCGAGAGCACAGCTCCAGGAAGAGAAATTGGCGAAAGCCTTTTTTCATTTATAATTCGTTTACTTGGTTCATCTCTCATTTTCCTTTATTTCTAACGTTCAAGAAATGACCCGTAAGTCGTTTTAAAATTTAAGAAATTGTCCAATTCAAAGTGGGCCATCTTTTGACATTTCTGTTATTGTTGGTTTTGTAGGCGGCAATCAACGAGATTTGGCTCGTGAGAAGGCTGCCAAGAAGGCTGCAGATCTGGCCAAGAGCAAGGCTGCTTCTGATAAAGAAGGGAACAAGGGCCTCTCTCTAGAAGCTCGCAAGCAAAGGTAAAGAAAGAACACTTTAGCCCCCAGAAACTGTCTACATCATGTGCTCTTTTAAAATTAAACAGAGATGCAGATTTGATGAGAGAGAAGCAAAAATTGAAAGAAGAAAAGGCAGCCGCTGCTGCTGCTGGAGCTTCAGGATCAAAGAAGTGATGAGACAAAAATGACCATTGCTTACCGCTGGCACAAAATTAAACCTATCCCTACCTGCTGTATTCTTTCAACCCCATCTCTCCCTGATTCTTTGCTTCATCCATCATCCCTGCCTATTTTACCCTGAACTCTTCCCCATATTTCACTTATTATTCATGCTTTGTCATAAGTTACATTTAAATTGTGAAATTCACAGCTCATATACTGGCAGTTCTCTTAAATGGGGCAATAAATTCCACATTGTATACTTTTCATCAATATTTCTTTGCATTTATTTACCTTAATCAATGGTTTTCAAAAATTCAATTCTCTTATATGAAAGAGCAGCGTTATTAGCTATTTAGCTTTCATGTAACTTTCTTGTTCTTAACATAATTTTTTTTCATAGATTTGTGGTTGATTGCTTTACCAGATACAAAACCACAGACATGCCAATGCGGAGGTTATCGCTCTTAACTTGAGTAGAGCAAAAATGCTTTAAATCTATATATACAAACTAATACAGAGTTCACTTTCAGGCTGCTGTAATTGTTAACTATTTTTCACACTTTCAACTGAATTCTATAATGGCTGTAATTTCTATAAAAAGTACGTGAATAGTGGTCTCTCGATGACTCATACCTTTATATTATATTTGTAAAAGGATAATTTCACATGGAAGTTACTGGTGAATAATTCTATTAGATAAAATGAATGCTTCAAAGTTTGAAAAAAAGGACCCAGGTATAAATTAAGTGTATGAATTTAAGTTACCTCCTAACTGTTCCTTAACTTAAAAAGAATAACGAAAGAAGAGAATAATAATCAATTAGCAAGATGCGATGTGATACGTTATGTATTCCATTCCATTCTGTACAGCAAAACGTTCCATCGTTTGTTACTTCCTTTTTTTTTAATTTCCTGACATTGAACTAGCTATCTGGCTCGACTAAACCACTCTTGATTCAATGGTAGTTTAGATGTGGAGGTTGTCAAAATAGTGAATTTATTTTCTCTACATCTCGTAGACGGATTTCAGGGCCTAAACAAATACGGAAAACGAGCGTTTACTCAACTATTCTTGCTTAAATTGTAATAACAAAATTAAACTTACAAGTTCTGGTTTGTCATAGCCCAACTCCTCTGGTGTGTTGAGGCCCAACTGTTCTAATGTTGGACGAACCTCCTGTTGGTCAACAATTGGGTTAGATATAGATCAAGTCCTTGATTAAATCCATATAGCTTTCAAACCTGAAGGATGTAAGGGTAAATCTCATTGACTCTGGATCCACACTTCTCCTTCACAGTCTCCAAGAAACGAGTGGCCAGGGCAAAGTCATTCAACCTGCGGCAGGCATTCAGGGCTGCAATAACAATTTTAGGCTCTGGTACGAGATCCATACCAGCCAGGTCATTCATCGCCTAATGGAATGAGTGGTGGATGTTACAAATTCTAGCTTCCAATAACAAAAAAGAGTAAATACTTTTCGGCACTCCCAGCCGTCGATGTCCTTACGGTTGAAGAAAGACTCATAGCGAGCATCAAAGTCAGCATCAGACTCGGTGGACTTGCTAGACATGAAGCGAACACCGGCTACAAGTATGTTTTAGAAAAAAGAATAAGATTTGTGTAAGTGGAAGAGATAAGCAAAATGTAGATCAATAATTACCGGTGCATTTCATGTGCTGTTGAGGAATGACCAATTGACGAGCAAAAGATGAGCTTCGGACTGCAATCGTTCGGAACATTTTCTTTTTTAAGTAAAGAGTCCGATGAAGGGCAAATTGAACAAATCTTTCCCTCTAATCACGTACACCACGGACAAAATGGCGGAGAGGCAGACGGAATTTTTTTTTCGTTGAATGAAAAATGTTACGGCGAGGTTGCCAAGTAACACTTTTTTCCCTCTGCGGAATTTCGCTCCAAATATTCAAAAATGTTAAAATGATTCCGTTTTTATAAGAATGTAATTTTTAAAAGTAATTTTATGCGGCAATAATGAACTGGAAAATAGTAAGCCATAACTAGATGAATTTAGAAGCCTACCGGCACACTTATTGATTCTACGGTACCGTAGTAAATTTGTAATTCGATCTTATATTCAGTCTGCACCTGCTTGGCTGCTTCTGGACTTTGGTTGACTAATAATACAAATCCATTTAGTCATAGTTCAGGCGTGTGTCTGCCATAACAGCTGCACATAATAATGTAACTGTGTTTACTCCACAGTAAAGTAAGGAAAGGAGTGAGTCATTTTGTTATTTTTTTTTTACTTCCATGTTGGAATCTTTCCTTACTTAGTTTGAGCTCACTACTGGAGATAATATACCGCTAATTTCTAAGCTCAATCTTCTAACATGGATGAAAAAGATAGAGAAGAAAGCGAAAGAGCGTCAAGAAAGCGATGGATGTTGATCCTTTATGGGATCGCCGCCGTCCTCAGCTGTTTGATTATCATCGAAGTCTTGGTAAAGTTTCTGCAATTCAAACTAATAAAAGTTCGTAAATTATTTATCTAAAAGTAATTCAAAATAGGTATGGATCTTTCATTTTCGAGGTGGTTTCGCTTGGCAAGAAATACCCAAAAAACAATTCAATTGGCATATTTTCCTCATGGTCCTTTCCATGGTCATCATTAACGGTCATGGTAATCAGTTTGCATTAATGTTTGCTTAAAGCAATATTACAATTATTTAATATCTAAAAGGGGTTATGACGTACCGCCTGTTAAGATACGAGCCGAAAAGAAGGCTGAAAATTTTCCATGCTTTTAGCATGATCGTCGCTCTCGGCCTGGCCGTTGTGGGTCTCAAAGCCGTTTATGACTCCCACGATCTTGCCAATCCACCTCTACCAAATTTGCAAAGTCTTCATAGTTGGATTGGAATTGTCACCGCTACCTTTTTCGCTGCACAGGTCTAGTCAATTTTGAAATTAATGCTTTACCGCTGAAATTTGTTTACATTTGATTTACTACTCGTAGTGGATGTTGGGATTTTCAATATTCCTCATCCCAGGGATCCGTTTTGCAGTGAGATCCGTGTACATGCCATTGCACATCTACACAGGATTCTTGATCCTCGCAATGGCCACTGCTGCTTGCCTCTCGGGCCTGTTAGAAAAATCAATTTTTATCAAGTAATTATTCATTTAAAATCAACTAAATGAGATGGCTGTTGATGATTGATATTTGGTATTAAAGCGCTTCTCTAGAGAAACCTGAAGGAGTTTTGATAAACACGATCGGCGTGTCGATAATGGCTCTGGTAATGGTTGTAGTTTTAATCGTCTCTCGTCCGGAATTCAAGCGCCAACCACTGCCCGAAGAAGAGTTCCTCCGCGCTGAAAAGTTGTCGGAACAGGATGCTGAATAATTCAACCAATATTTTTATTTATTTTTTGTTTCAATTTAGAGAACTAAATTTGGTTGCTCTGTTACATAACCTACAAAATCTACCAGTATTTGAACCAAGAAATATACATTCATTGTATAACAACATTTGAGGCAAGTTAAATATGACGGTGAAGAGGAAATGACACATCATAAATTTCTTGTATAAGAAATGACTCTGGGAAATCCACAAGTTTAAAAAAATAATCAGTCAAGGCCGTCTTTTTGAGAACATACATCGCAAATAAACAGTGTAATAATACCATCCTTGTGAAAATCTTTCGGAAATTCAGTTCAACGTGCTTGAAATCCTAAAAACTTTTTGATTGTCCTCAAAGATTGAAAATCGACGAAAAAATAAAAACAAATTAAAAGAATAAATGAATAAAAGATGACCGTTAATTATTATTAAGGTAGAACGGACACATCAATCAGGGTCATCTTCATATTATTTGTCACATCAAGGTCTCTTTTTTCGTATTTTTAAGAAATGATTATGAGTAGCATACTGTGAATGCCTCAAGGTTGATCACGATGAAAAGGGGAACTACCGAATCAGGAAGACCACCCTAAAAAGAATAAAAAGAAGATCCTGGACTTCGCACTCGTGTGAACGTATGAATTATTTTGTTGGGTGACAATGTACTTTCAGAATTCATGCGGACATCAGATATAATCATCCAGTCAAGGTTCCTCGAATTCGGATGCATATATAAACTCAACTAAGACTGACTCTTTCTACAGTTTTTTTTGAAAATTCTTACGCCTAATACTCTTGGAGAATGGTTTCACCGACTAAAATTTTGGTAATTATTTTCTTACAAAATGAGAGGAATAAATTGTCTTATTAAACTGTGTTTTTGAATAACAGTTTGTAGCGATGTGTCTTGTTTTGATGGTCGCTCTGGTCGCTGGCGGTGGTAGAAAAGGTGATAATTAATCCTAATAAAGTATTGGTAATTAAGTCATCAAGTGGTGTAATTGAAAATATTTGTTATCAATAGGTGGTGGCGGCGGTCGCGGAGGTGGAGGCTACGGAGGAGGTCGAGGAATGAGCTATGGTGGAGGACATGGAATGAGTTACGGTGGAGGACACGGAGGTAAATCTTTATTTAAACTTTAAAGAAGCTGTTTTAGAAAACAATTCCAAATTGTACGCGATTACATTTTAATGTAGGTGGTGGCCAACGAGGTGGTCATGGGGGAGGACAAAAGATGTGCATGATGCCTTGTGGTGCGTACTATATTTAAGTGTTAAAATACATATTTTAATAACAAAAATGCAATTTTTATTATAGGTGGTGGTGGAGGAGGCCACGGTGGCGGCTACGGACGAGGAAAGGGTCGATAATAACCGCATCATTGCTATTTTAAACTGTATTCGAAATTACTCTTTGGACATTATTGGCTAATGGAATTGTTTCACGTCTGAATCCTTGTTTGGCAGTATCGCCTCATTACATATCATGTTGCTACGAGGTAGCATACGGAAAATGTTTACCATTGGTTGCGATAAAGATATCACAATACACCTATAAATAGCCTGAATGTTTTCAGCTTTGCTAATAAATATTGTTACATTTAAAAAATATAATAACACAAAATAATAATAAAATGAACCATACTCCTAGCATGGTAATGTTTTTGACCAACCTATTGAAACAAAAAAAAATTACATAAAACGAGACTAAAACAGCGATTAAATATGACTTTTTCCATATATTGTAGCTATAACTAAAAGCCAATTTATTGGTTACAATGAGTCAAAAATGATAAATATAAATATAATTTTCAATTTAATCTGTTCAAATTTTACTAATATAGCCTATGAGTTTCATTTTTTAATAATAAAAATAATATGCAATAATGGTGTTGAGAGGAATAATGAATAAAATTAATTAATCTTCAGTACAGGTATATATGTATAATCCCCTTTTGTTTTCGGACACAACTCGTGCCAAAATTTGCTCTCCGCTTTGTTCGGATCATAGTTCCAGCCCTTGAGAATTGGATCTCTTGACACTGCGGTCCTATATGCGATTCCGGGTGGATCCTCTGTCAACTCTTTCTTGCATACGACATGATGCTTTTCAGTCGCATTGGTGATTTCGTGCCAGCAACCATTTTCAAGATTTGTGATAAAATAGTCCTTTTCACGGAGGCCATGATTTCCGTATCGCTTGACGTAACTTAGATGGGTCACCGTTTCCGATTTCATTTCTTCCGTTATGTTATATAATAGGTTGTGAAAGTTTTTCATGATGGAACATCCGTTTTTTATTTTAGTAAGATTTTTCCATTCTTCCACGACACTTTCTGAGGTTTCATGTTGATCGGTAAGCTGGAAGGAACTGTACCGGACAGAAGCTTTAAGTACGGGCGGTGGCCCACCTCGAAGAAGCGTCTCGTTCAGCCACACATCAATATTCCTATCTTCCGCGTTATTCCTGAAGTTCATGTAACAGTCAAACGCGTTTTCTTCATCTAGAGCTTTCTGAGAGACTGGATAAAGGTTAAAATACAGAAGAGTCGACTTCCTAGATTTGCATATTTTTCTGGCCGTTTCGATTGTCTCTTTTTTCTGGTAGAAGTCGTATCGGATCCCGGGAGTGAGGTAATCCACAGAGTAAAAGATGTTAGGAGGGACAAATGGTGGAGGATTGTAGTACTCGTAGATGCCCGTATTCGTGTAGGTCAGTGCAGCGATGAGTCCCATGACGATACCAAATACTATGAAACCGGTGAAAACGCAAGGCCATGAGTGATCGTTTCTTAAATAATTGTACACTGGATCGAACCACCGTGGTTTGGGGTCCACCTCTTCTGGTTGTGCGTTCTTATCCGAACTATGGGAACCAGGCTTGGCATCAGGATTCACACCGTCCTCTGCTTGATCATTCTTCTTATTACAACAAAAGATGTGGTACCAGCGTTTGGTTTCTTCCTCATTTTCTGGTTGGTCCTCGTCGTCCTCTAGTTGATCCACATCGTCCTCGGATTGATCCGCATCGTCCGTTGGTTGATCATTTTTCTTATTCCAACTGAAGAAGCGCTGGTACCAGGGCTTGCTTTCTTCCTCATCTGCTTCTCGAGGGTTTTCGATATCGTTTTTATTGGCCATGTTTGTTTTCTCTAATTCCGATATGACTTGCATACATAAATAAGTTCACAGGGAACTAAGTTGGCTTGCAACTATAATTTTCTTTTTTTTTTTTTTGGTAGAACGATATAATTATAATGATTTTTAAAGAAGGTGATATATAGTTTAATAAGATAAGACAATCAACTCTTTGAGCTGATAAAAATGATCGAAATGAGGATTATCTCATATTCCACTGGTTGATTTAGGCGTAAAATACAATAACCAATGTGAAAATTAACCAGCTATTGTAATGGTAATTACCTGGCAACAAAGAAGGATAACCAAAAGTCAACAGATGTTAAACAGAGAAGACTAAAAATAATAACAAATAATAGTTTTTAAAACAATATTTATCTGTACCATTTTACATAAACAAAGCTCTACACGTAACACCGATTCATGTCTAAAAAAATGTATAAATAATAATTAAGGGGATATGTAGATATCTCAGAGCTGCTGGGGAACCAGTTCTACAACAATTTCAGTACAAGCAACGTCTTCAGCAGGTTGCGCAGTTTTTTCTTGCTCCGTAGTATTCTCTACTGGTTCAGGTTCTACAGGAGATTTCTCCTGGACGGGGTCATTGCTTCCATTCGACGTATCCAACGCAACCAGGTTGACCTCATCCGTAACGTAGACGGAAGTGGTGGCGACGAGATGGCCGCTGGATTCGACAGCCTCCTCTTCCGCAATGGGCTCCAATGGCTTGTTATTGCTCTCGTCCTTGGCCTCCTCTTCGGCAGTTATTGCGTCTTGCTGGCTCACATTGAATAGGTACAAGAACATGAAAAGGGGCATCATTAAGATCCTTAGAATAGATTGAAAAGAGATCTGAATTTCATCGTCATTCGTTTGTGCTTCATCAACTTTGGGGTCAGTAATCACTCCATCTTGGAAGATATCCAACACTTCCTGCTGACCTTCAGATTTTTCCGCTACAAAATTTAGAAATTAGTCTGGTTTTAATCAAATAAGATATAAAACTCTATTGATTTACTTTGTTTAAGTCCATCCGGTAACTCGACAATATCAGGGGCGATGAGAGCAGCAGTCATTTTCTATCGTTCTTTCTGCAACCTCAGAGTAACACGCACTGATTAGAAGAAGCTCTGCATATTCCTTTGTTATAGAATATAGCCTCGTTATCCAGGATCGGAAGGTGGGTGCATCAAAACCGGATTCACTCCCGAATGTTGAGTAGATGATACAAAAGGCATAACTGTATTCTTATTTCAGAAATGAGTTCATTTCAGAAAAAGAAGACTGGTCTTCTCAGGGGCTGAAACTGGTCTTCCTGAGGGGTTCGTTGAACTATTGTATTACACACTTTCTTGCGTGTCCATAGCCCAATTATAAATTTGGTAAAAAAAGCTATATGCAGTAAATTGTTGAATATTATACTAAAAATAAAGACACTGTAAATTATTAGGTAAGGTTATTATATATATTCTAATTTTAACACAATATATAAATTTGCACTAATAGCATTCATATTTTTTCCTTCTAAGACGAGCACGTTGGTGATTTAAAATCAATTAGAAATTAGTAATTTCCCTAGGCAATTGACGTATAGATGATTCAGACGTTTTATTTTGACTTTAAGAAACCACACTACATTAAGTATTCAAAGAAGAGACAATGAATTATATACACAATAAATAAATTATGATGCAAAAACCACTACCGTAATACCGTATCTTTAATATGGAATAATAATCACTCTTATTAAAATTCTTTGCGTTAAAGGTTTTTGGTTAAAAATCGGGGAATTGAGGTAAAAGAACTCTATTAGATGTCAGCATCAAAGGTTTCTCCATCTGACAGTACAGGAGGAACAATGACCTCCGATTCTGACTGCGACGAAACTCGTTTCTGATCATCATTCTTAAGCTGTTGCTTTTTACGAAGATTGAGGGCGATGACCGGCGACTCTTCTGGCAAACCAGAAGGACCAGCAACAGCGGTGCTGTCTTTCTGCATATCAACCAAAAGTGCTGACGACGACGATACATCTCCTTTATCACTATTTTCTATATCAATCGCCGATGATGATGTAAACGGTCCACCGGATTTCGGGGTGTAAATAGTCATCCAGCAGAAGAGTATGAAGCTCCAAATAATGACGCATTTGACGCAAGTTTTAAGACGTCGTTGAGTGTGAACACCGAATCGGAAAAAATGGTCCCCTGACTGTCGCATCCGACACAAAGTTGGCTTTATGGAGAGTGGATTCCAATTGATTTTTAAACATAGTCTTTCTATTAATAGAAAAGTATTTGCAAAAGTATTTTCAAATGATTATATTTGCGTGCCAATACCTTAGGATGCGGATCCCTGGTTTTCCGTGTAGACGAGCTGTTACGTAATCCCTTTTTCGACTGAACTGCTTGGCAGTTCTTTTCGTATAATTTTAATAAGGAATGCAGTCGATGAGCTTCAAGTAGGGCTTTAAGGTATAGAAACAGGTTACCTATGTTTTGTTTTTTATATATAATGAAGCCATGAACACATTTTTCTGGCATATTTACTTCTCAACGAAGTATTGATATCATCCGCAAAACCGGCTTCCAATTTTTATTCAATAAAATTATTTTATTTCTTTGGTTCAATACTTTATAATTGTAAAATCTAATCAAATTAAATTATGAATTAGATCTTGACTACAATTTATAACTTAAGCAATAAGAACTAAGGTAAATAAATAATAAGAGGCTTAACGCTGCTGATAACAACACCACGCAATTGCCATGGTTACTCTTCTCCTATCTGAAATTTCTAGACGAATAATGCTCTGCTCGTTAATGATCATAATAGGCCCATTCCATTTCTATTACACTTTCAGTCACCAAAAATTTAAATAATGAAGTTCTTTTACTTATTTTTCTTAATGGTTTTCGTAGTGGTTAACTACGCAAAAACCGATCCCAAATGATTTAAAGCCATAGAAAGTTCCCTACTGATCCTCTTGCAGGTGAGTCATTATAATATTATTTATTTAATATAAATGCAGCAATAATTGATAAGGACAATTCGAATGAAATAATTTAGAGTGCGCAGTGCTGAAAACTGTGTCTGGTGGACCCATCCGCTCTGCGCTGTATCCTACTCCCATATCCAGCATGGAGAGGAAGAATGCTGGCTCATTTCAGCTCCGAATAAGACCTACGTTCAGCTTTGAATTTCCATATTTTAGGACCGGTTCAGAACGATGGCCAACTTACTGTATTGCATATACATATAATCTTCATTAAAAATTAGCTTAATTTGTCTATCATTATGTAACATTGAATATAGCTTTACGATGGTCCCAGCAATCAGAACATCGTGCTGCGTCAATTATCTGGTGACTGTCTACATAGGGACCGTTTTCTCCACTAGTAATGAAGTCCTCATGGTTTTTACCAGCATTGAAAGTGGAACTACTGGTGCCAAAGGATTTGAGGCTTACTACGCTAGCGTAATAGTCACTTTGTTATGCTTTGTTATGCATTATTTTAATTAAAATGTTATTTCTAGTTTCACAAACCCTGAAAAAGCCGCGAAGTATCCTTGGTGATATCATGGGATCACTTTAGAGTCAGGATTTTTTATTATCGAATTGCAGAGATTCCTGAGAAATTTTGTAATACAGTGAATGGGTGAATTTTAATACATTACTTTCTAAAAAAAAAAGACTTATTAATCAGAGTGTATGAATAAATCAAATGAGTTTGGATTAAAAATAAAACTAGATGATATCGGACAATAATTGATCATGAATGAAAATATAGCTTTCATCATATCCTTCTAAATAAAATATAGATATACATCATATACATCTAAATAAAACGGCATCGCTAATTCAAATGTTGATCTGCTCGCGTGATGCTTCTACGCACTTTTTCGAAGTTTATTAGTGTGATAGAGATCAATGGCTATGTTATTAGTTATTCAGATGGTGTTATGGTTTTGAACCTCGGATTAATTAGATAAAGACTTACGCAGGCTAAAAGCCTTAATTTATTGAACTTTTTCGGTCTTTTTATTTGAAAATGAGACGCAATTTCCGTTGTTTGGTAAGAACTCTCCCCTAAAAAGCTACACATTTATGGTCTCGAGCGCAAGGTAGAAGTAGAGCTTATGGTAGTGTTTACATCATCGAGATAGTATAACGGAAGGAGGTCATTAAGATCATTCAGCGATGTATAATACAAAGCAATAAATACAGAGCTGATCTGGAGAAACAGTTTCAGTAATCATCGGTCCTTTCAAGTTAAAAATGAACGTCTTGGAGAAGATTTTAGTTGTTTTTCTTTTGCTGGGCGTCTATTTCGATCAAGCAATCGCCCAATTAGGATCTTATCCTACTG
The DNA here is from genome assembly GCA_030141595.1 of Chydorus sphaericus. Lineage (NCBI taxonomy): Eukaryota > Metazoa > Arthropoda > Branchiopoda > Diplostraca > Chydoridae > Chydorus > Chydorus sphaericus. Next base: position 4,387,980 of record CM057931.1, read on the forward strand.
ATGCGCATACAGGTAAAAACATTTAGTGAAATCATCAAAATCTGTTTTACGACCAAAAATTGAACTATTATAGAATGCGCTCAGCTCACGACTGCAACCGGATCGCTAAGAACGACCAACTACCCTCGTGCTTATCCAGACAACTGGAAGGAGTGTTGGTTGATCACGACAGCCGTCAACACTTATGTTCAAATAAATATTCCCTACATGAAAACCGAACGACACAACGATACATTAAGGGTATTTACATCTTTTATCTCTTTATTTGTTCGTACATATTATTTATTGATTTCTTTATTCTTTAGATTTACGACGGGGACTATGCGACCAACATTCCGATGAGGGAGCTTAGCGGAGAAGTGTATCCGGGTCGGATGTCTACTACGTCTAATTTCATGCTGCTTGCATTTGTCACGAATAATATCTACACCGGAGATACGGGATTCGAGGGCGATTACAGAACCGTGCCTAAATAATAATTCAAAAAGATCTTGTTAATCCCATTAAATAAGACTTTAATACATATTTAGTTTAGATTATTACATAAGTCTGATGTACGTTTTGTTTTCTGGCTATGGAAAAGCCCAAGAGGCAAAAAAATTCCCTAAAATGGTTAAACCTTTAATTCTCCTTGTGGCACGTGGAGATTTTGTTCGCCGATGATGCCTGATAAATTCTAATAGATATGAGAAGGAGATATTGATTGATCGAAAGTAGAATAAATTGAGGGCTGGCATACAGAAGCAGCCACAGTATCTGTCCGTACTATCTACAATTACAATGAAGGTTTTAGTTACGCTTATTCTTTTGGGCACCGTCTTAATTGTGGACCGGTTTGCTGTTGCCCAAATTCATACTTACCCGGCCAATGCATACTCTGGTAATATCTTTAAACAAAATTAGACACAGTTGTAACTGTACAAAATGTTGTATACAATACAAACATCTTTATATACAGAATGTGTTCAGCTAACAGCAGCTACGGGATCGTTAAGCTCAAGAAACTACCCAAACACATACCCCCAAAATTTCAAGGAATGCTGGTTGATCAGTACAGCTATCGGAACCGTGATTCGATTAAATATAGATCAGTTGCAAACCGAACCCTATTACGACGTATTGAGGGTATTATACATACAATACATCTTTTATAAATTATCATTGCTTATTATTATTTTGTTTTAACATACTGTAGATTTACGATGGGAACATTGTTACTGACATTCCACTGAGAGAGCTTAGCGGGAATGTGTATGTAGGCCGAATGACGACCACTACCAATAACATGATCCTCGCTTTCGAGACGTTAGATTACGCCAATAATATCACAGCCTACCCCCATACAGGATTTAAGGGCGATTATGTTACATTATAAGGAACTCATTTAAATACCAAATTTACTTGATGGTTGGGTTACATAATGATAATTTTATGAGTCATAGAGCAATACAATCCTTTGATTCTATCAACATTCAGCATTGCCTATACTTAATATAAAATTATTTATGTTCCTAATTTCGGTAACTAAACAAGATTTCTATTGGTTTTATCAGTGAATAGACACATGAGCCTAAACACACAAAGATAATAAAACGCGGTTAATCAAGGTCTGATATATATTGCTGGCGCAAATACTGCATGCAAAATGTACTGTCTGGAAGTTTTAGGAATAATGAAGACTCTTACATTATTGATAGTCATTTTTGCAACATCAGGAGCAAGGTTCATTATCAAAGATGGAGCTGATCATGGTAGCTTCTTATTAATGAAGTCTGATGATGGACTTTTGAACATTAACAAGAATCGTGCTATTGAAGGTAAATACACTTGTCCCTTGAATAAGTATTACGAAAACTTTGAATGGTTTATTAGAGCCTGGTAACCAATTATCCACCGATAACGAGACGACTACCCATACGACTCCGGCTCCATTTGTTTGTCCACCAGGAGCGATGGCAAATTATCCCTACCCAGGAAGTTGTGAACTCTATTACGTCTGCAAAAACGGAAATTATTTTATATCGGTAGTAAATATTATTTGTCAAGGAAAATTATTGAAGCATTATTTGAAGTGTTGCAATTTTCAGAGTTGTGGAACTGGACAAGCTTTCAATCCATCCACTGGATTTTGTGATGACGCGGTAAACGTACCGGGCTGTGAGTCTGTCATAACACAAACGTTGATGAGTTCGTTATCAAAAACAGATAAAATTGGATCCGTTTACTAGATAATGCTGTAGAATGGATACTGAGTGAAAATAAATATTTGATTCTTTCAGAAATGCTTCACAATAGTATTTATTTATTTTTTATTTTATTTTCTCAAATAAAGAGGAAAAAGAGAGAGAGAAAGCTAAGAAAAAAAAAAAGAAAACACCGCTTACACGGAATATGAACGCAAAGTATTGAGTCCAAAGCGCCATATATGCAATGCAGCTGCTGCATCGTCCAGAATGAGCTAGAAGATAAACACCGGCTAGATTATGTCAAGTCATGGTGATTGTAAAAAAAATAGGAATGTATAATAGGTCGTAAAAAGGACGACACATTTCTTCGAGTGCTACATTTTGGCAGCTGGTTAGTCCAATTTGAGGAGCATCTTGCACCACTGCTTCGCGTGTATCTATTGACAAGTGACAGCCCTCTTTGTTTACATTTTTTTCGTGTAAGTCGTGTGTTGTGTTTACAATGGTGGCAATCGAAATTTTGCCCGAATTTGGGTGCGTAATTCTTGTTGGAGTTGCCTCGGCTTTTCTCCTCGTTTGGCAAGGAATGAAAATCGGTGGTCAGCGCAAGAAATTCAACATCACTTACCCAAGTAAATCTGTTCGTTTCCAAACTAGCATCATACAATATGTCTTAATCTCTCTGGGTAAATTGCAGCTATGTACGCGCCCGACAACACCATCTTCAACTGCTATCAAAGGGCCCATCAAAATACGTAACAAATAAGAGTCTGCCAAAAATTGAATTTTTCCAAATATATCTATTTGCAATTTTTGTGTCATACAGTCTTGAAAACTACCCACAATTCCTTATGCTCTTGTTTATTGGAGGTCTCCGCTATCCCCTCCTCTCATCCTTAGCTGGACTTATCTGGATTGCTGGAAGAGTATCTTACAGCTTGGGTTATTACACTGGAGGTATGTATAACATAATTTTTTTTTCAAAAGAAATTTCTCTAATATGCTTCAAATCTCCATGATGATATAGATCCAGCCAAGCGTATGAATGGCAGTTATGCCTACATTGGCTTACTCACCCTTCTGGGGGCTACAGTGTGCACAGCTTTACACTTGCTTGGTGTCTGGTAAAATTGCATTTCAGAAAATGGGAAAAAAATATTCAATACACTGAATTGACAAAATATTCTGATATTATCAGCTTATTATTTAAATAATAATTATAGCAAAGCAAAGTAAAGAAAATAATTTAATTACCATTGAATTAAACTTCTCCCATCATGATTTCTAGTCAAGAATGGAAAACAAAGAGGCTGTACAGATTATGAATAAAGAACTCTCAGTTTCGAATTCACTCTTACTTTCAGTTCTCAGCTTGAATAGCAAGGTCCCTTAAGGAAAGCAAAAGTGGTTCTACTCTTGCCAACTGAATTGCAGATGACTAAGCGCAAAGTCGCTGAATAGTCTTTTGTTCATCATTAAATGGAGAGCCACGGAAAGAGCGTCAAAGTAGCTTTTATTCAAACAGATGAGCTTAATAATAAGTTGAGGAAGTGAAACCACGGCTGCCGGTCTTTATAAGGCGGGGAAAAAGTGAACACCGATTGTAGACTTTGTGTTTTCCTCCCAGATACCTGAAGCTAAATCACAACATGCGCTCTTTAATGGCAAGTTGAGTTTAATTTGTAAATCAAACAGTATTCAAATTTTCTTTTTGAATTGAACTTATTAGCTGTGTCTCCTGATTGTTGTGATTGGTTGCGCAACTGTAAACGCCGGACAAACTGGCTATGGATTCGGTATCAGCTCTTTAAATCGATTAATTTAACTAGGAGTACTAAACCTTATTTAATTTTGCAAGCCAATGCGCAATTTGGAGGGGGCTTTGGAGGTGGTATTGCTTCGGGAGGTCACGGGAGTTACGGCGCGCCCACTAATTTCGGCACTAACCGGTATTATGGTGCCGTTATTTATGGTGGTGGACACGGTGGTAAGTTATAAGCTTGCAGCTTAGAAAAATTGAATTCTGTTCTTTATACATTTGTTTTGTAGGCGGTGGTTACGGACGTAAATAAATTTTACTTCGGGATCATTGAAATCGTAATAATATTGTTGCATATAATTTTGAAATTTGTGACTATGATTCTATCTTTTAAAAAATTTGAATAAAACTATGATCTTATAATAGATTTGAGACTCGAGAGTAATTTTTATGAAGATTATTTCTATTTGTTGTTATGTAACTATTCTGCTATTTTTTTTTAAAAGAAAAATTATTATTGTGATGAAACTAAGTGGGTTAAAATCAACCTGACAACATCGCGCTCGATTTGTTTTTATATTGTCTGGAAAAGAAAACCACTACGAATTTGATCACGGGTGTTAAGGACGTATTTAGTTAATTTTTAAAGATTAAAAAAATTAGCAGCACAGTTATTTTATTTCATTTTTCAATTCGACTATGATTAATTAGAAACTTGTCAAAACTTTCCAACCGTTTCTAAATTTTACTAAGATTGGCTGGTTGCCCCATAACTATTAAGTAATATTATTACATAAGAATAACCCCCCAAAACTCATGGATAATCATCTTCAACATCAAAGGCGATTCCATCAAAGAATGCCTAAAAAGAAGGGAGACAAACATGATTGCAGAGGTAATTATTTACGTATTTGGTTCTTTGAATAAATTAATTCTCATAAATTGTGTGCTTTTTATAATCATCACTTATTTCTATTACGCCATTCAAGGTGTGCTCCTCTCCTGGAGAGAAAAGCAAGAGGCTATGATCATGAAGTTGAAGAAGGAAGAAGCTGAACAAATTGAAAAAATGGTCTCTTATCTAACCGAAAGAGGAGGTATATAATAATATTAGAATGGGTACTGTATGTTATACTGAATATTTTTTATAATCTCTTGCTGTAGTGCTGGTTGACCAATTTTTCCATTTTGCCCATTTCAACTATGCTGTGGCCACATACGAGAAACAGTACCCACCAGTTGAAGTGGCCATTGTCAAGTACTCTTTGTCCAATGGTATTCTAGATGAGTATCATCAGTTCATTGAACCAGGTAAACAGAAGTCATATCTAGTCCTTCTAAAAAATGTTAACTTATATTTGAATATATGATGCATCAGGTAAACTACCCATTTCTTATGCCTATCCGGCAATTTTACACTCGAATGAGACGCACAAGATCCCTTATTTCGGCTTTAAGTTGGCCAACGCCAATTACGATGAGATCACGAACGCGCTGAAGAAAATTATCCGACAGTCGGTCAGTATTAAGCCTATTCTACATTTTTACCCAAATATAATTAGTGAAGAATGAACTATTTCCAACTTTTGTTAGGATGGAAGTCTTGCTCCCATCTACTTTCTAGAATCAGAGATTCCCAAGGCCAAGTTCATACTGGAATGGCTTGTCAACAAGAGCACTCAAATTGATCCCAACTACGAAAGTACCAATCCGTTTCGTGCTTACAGTCTTAACCAACTCTTCTTCGAGCTTCGTCGCCATGCCAATTTAGATGACCGTCGTCTCCAGTTCACCAACCCTGTTGTGGTAAAATTTGATCAATTAAAGTTGGATCATTTCATTAAGCGACTCATTATACGTTACTAAATTTTTAGGTAGCCCGGAAATTATGCAGTGGAAGCTTTGATTATTGTCCTGACATGGGCTGTCAGGTATTTGCTTATTTACTTTTAAATGTAAAACTAGAAATTAAAGCATTTTAACTTAATTCCATTTCACTATAGTGGCACGAGGAAGAGGATAGCCATAGCCCCAAGTACTGCGCTCTATCAATCGTCCGCAACTATGCATACATAATTTCGGACATGTGCTGCGAACATTACGGCCTCAAGCTGTTGCCAAAGCGTCACTGCCCTGCAAGCGTTGCGGACGAATCCAAGTACATGATCAAGCCGCCGACTACTCAACAAAAACCAGATGAAGTAAACCAAAACATGGCATTTCTAATTTATAGCACTTTTAATTTTATTTTTTTACTTGATTTTAGGAGGTTTCAATTTCCACCGACTTGAATTCTTCGATTGAAAACTTTTCTCGCACACCGCGCAGTTTCGGTGCGTTTTCCTTATTTTCTTTTCTTTCTCAAATAAATAATGTTATGTCTCATTTTGTTTCCTATTCTCTTTCAGGCACTGTGGTCAGTTCGAGACTTGCTGCTAAATTCGGCATGGGCCGTGGCCTATTGGGCTCTTCTCAAGCTTCTGCAGTATCTCCTCAAGAATCTCTCTCTTCTGCTATGTCTTCTCTGACTGTTAGCGCACCAACAACTCCCTCGATCCCGCCAGTTGCTCGTGGACGTGGTCGCGGACTTCTTGATGATTAGAATGTACTTAATCTTAACTCGTTCCATTCCTTAATTTTTTTCAGTTTTGTTTTTAAAATTAAGACGGAAGTTTCTTAGTGACTCGTATCATGATCCATGTTTCCCGCGCTCTAACCAATCGTTTTGTTACTTCATTTGATCGTACCTTTCGTTTTCTCCTCCTTGACATTGCATCCAAGAATTACAGTACACAGAAATATGGAAATCTCAATTTTTAATTGATCTTGTGTATATACTATTGCAGCAATAGTTCTATATTTGGAAATAAACTATGCGCGTGTGGAGTAAGTCTGTAAACTGGATGAAAGATATCTTTCATGAACTGGTTTCCATTTTATTTTTATTTTTCCGTGAGAATATGACCCAAAGTGCGCAAGAGATCTTTTTCTTTACTCATTCTCTTTAAGGGCTCCGATGACTGATAGGACTCTGGCGCTTCAAATAGAAATATTCCCAACCGACAACATTGCTTTCTGATTGTGTTTACAAGAAAGCCGGTGCTGCCGGTAGAGCCCCATACTCACGAGTGTCCTACGTTATTTTCTCGAGTTGATTTTAAAAAACGTTGATGAAAAAACAATCATTGGAGAGCCCAAACTAATCTGTCAACTCGACCAGGGCCAATCTTAAGTTGAAACTTGAAAGCACATTTAAACAGTTTTAGAACATACTTGAGCATCAACATGGTTGCGTAAGATTTTTATTTTTTACTCTCATAAGGACATACGTATAATTTTAATCATTATGGAGTCATCCGTTTTTACTTTTTTTAAAGATTCAGTCAGTTTGCTTCACCATTTCCGGGCAATTGGAGACTGATTGACAGATCTGATTATGGTTATGTAGTCTTCACTGGAATTGCCTCTGCCTTCCTACTCATCTGGCAAGGAATTCAGGTTTTCTTATTGCATAACTACCCCTTATTCCACTTCATTGACTAAATAAATTCACATTAAGGTGGGGAGAATGAGGAAACAGTTCAAGATCAATTACCCTATCATGTACAGTCCAGAGACCACAGGTGATGGTCAGCTTTTTAATTGCTATCAAAGAGCACATCAGCACACTTTGGAGGGTTACCCAATGTTCCTCATGCTGCTCTTCACTGGTGGCCTTCAATATCCCATCCCATCTGCCCTAGCTGGAGCTGTTTGGATTGCTGGGAGGGTAGCTTTCTCAAAGGGCTATTACAGTGGAGGTATAATGCACATTTGTAACAAAATAATTATTCATCTTTCATCTTAATTGATTTTTAAACCTTTTAAATTAAAATATAGATCCCAAGAAACGGATGCAAGGCTCTTTTTTCGAGGTTGCCTTGGTGGGTCTGCTTGGTGCATCAACAATTTTTGGGGCCAAACTTTTAGGTTGGCTGTAAAATAGCAAGATCCCTATTGAAAGGATTGAATCTCTTGAAGATTATCAAGCTGAATATGAATAATTTAGAATGGTTGCATCTATAAAATTCAAATTTTTGTTTTGTATTATAAATAAATTTGTAAAAAAAAATAATAATCTTAGTGTTACATCATTAATTTTGTCTTCAAAACAGTATGACCATGCCGCATAGCGTACCAAAATCTAATAATTATTACGACATCGTTCGGACTCCGGATGAAAAATCTTGATTCAAAGAATATATCTTGAATTCTTGATTTTATCGTTTATCTAGAATTCGTAGGGCAACAGCAACTTCTCGTCGAGCTGGTTCCGTGTCGTACGGTTACTGGCAGCGCCCATCAGTCTATGTCGGGGCTCTGGAACCTTGCTCAGGCAGCACGGAAGCTTAAGATTTGAAACTGAAACCTATTATTATGTGGCGCCATTTTCGTTGTTTAAAAAAAATAATTACGTAACAAATTTAAAATGTAAAAATAAGCACAGACCCCGCCAGCCTACCTGCCTACGTGACAGAATTTCAAATTCACAAAACTGATTTGTTTTCTGCTGCTGTGGTGGCGAGTGGCGACGCGCCGGGGAGAGAGGGGTGCTTTCTAGCGCCAAGTCTAGAACAGCGGAGAGTGAGTAAGCCCGTGCTCGGTGACAGCCTTGACAGTACCCACGGTAGTCGGCAAAAGCAATCGTTTTATCGTTTGCTTGCTCTCGTAGAAATCGTAACAAATACGTCTCAGGTTCTAAGCTACCGGCACTTTGAAAGAAAAATATTGTAAGAAGTTTGTCATTCACATCTAAATAGTTAAAAACTCAGACATCATCATGGTCGCGTAAGTAATAATTTTACTGTTACATGTATTTGTTTACGTTTTGTTTGCATTGATTAAACTGTTAAAGGGCAATTTACTCGTGTATAGTTATAGCAAAGATACCCGCTTTGAATTAAGAGTTTGTACCATTTTTTTTGCAGATTCAGCCAATTTGCTTCACTCTCCTCTGGAAATTTGACTCTTATCGAAATAAGGTCTGATTATGGTTATGTAGTCTTCACAGGCATTGCATCTGCTTTCCTTCTTGTCTGGCAGGGCATTCAGGTTGTGTTCTTATTGTCATTTGTATTTATACCTTTATTCATCAATTTTATCATGCTACTAATAGGTGGGAAAGATGAGGAAACAATTCAAGATCCACTACCCCATCATGTACAGTCCAGAGACAACAGGTGATGGTCAGCTGTTCAACTGCTACCAAAGGGCCCATCAAAATACACTGGAGAATTATCCCACTTTCCTCATGCTTCTCTTCACTGGTGGCCTTCAATATCCCATTCCATCTGCCCTAGCTGGAGCTCTTTGGATTGCTTCAAGAGTGGCTTACTCTAAGGGTTACTACACTGGAGGTATCTAGCTATTTACATTATATTTCCTCTGAAACCGTATTGATTTACTTTAAATTTAAATAGATCCTAAAAAACGGATGCAAGGCTCCTTTGGCTACTTGGGTCTTATTGCTCTTCTGGGTGCATCAACCATGTTTGGAGCCAAACTTTTGGGCTGCACTTGGAATTAGTTTCACTAAACATTCTTCCTTAATTTAGTCATGATTTCTGGAAGCTGTGACTTGCGTATGATGGGGAAAACAATAGTAAAGATGGTAGAATGTAATCCACGTCTATAAAAACAGAGTACCTACTTAATTACGTCCTAAAATTCGATACAAAAGCGTAGCGCACCAATCTTTTGGCAAACACTATTAGGACTATCAATTTTTATGTTTTAGATGGGGCCACTTACTTATCATATAATAAACTTTTTAATTAGTCGTCCTCTTCTATTCGCAAGCATAGTTTTCAGTTATCAAATGTATTATCTCGCCAATACATCAAGCAATGGTTGTGACATTTTCAGCCGCACAAAATACAATAGCGCGTCTTTTGATCTTTTCCTGCTCGATAAATATGAAAGCCCATTTCTTTTTTTTATTTTATAAATAAGCTGCCTTGATCGATTATATTATCACGACGTCAATTAAAATCTCAAAATAGATAGCGAGTTAATTGTAAAATAAGATTTAGTTCTCTCTCAGTCGATATAACTTCTCGTTCACTTGAGTTTTGCTTGAAAATTTTGAATTCGTTTGCTTTCTTCTTTGATTATATCCAAAGCTTTAACGCACCTGCGTGTTTAACATGAAATTAAGTTGAGAATTGCCCAAGAACATCTTAGAATAAACCTACCGGCATCTTTCTGAAGAAAAATAAGAGCCAGTAGAGCAATCCGTATTTGATCCTTCCGGACACCGACACTTGCAGCTCCTCTCATCCCAATCTTTTTTACAAGATTTTTTAACAGTTTAAAATCGACCCACATTTCTTTTAGACTGCAAGTTTCATTATACTTACAAAGGGGTGCTGTGCATTTGGGCGGGCTAGCTGGGCGACCTCCGGTTGGTTTGGTTCCAGTCGGTTTACAAAGGCAGCGACAGTTGCGTGAATCATAGGTTTGTAGAGAATTGCAATCCTTTGCCTGAACCTATAAATAATGGTCAGATTTTCTGCAAGATTCGAAGTATAATCTGAGTATTCATACTTACTTTACAGACGCATTTGCATTTGTTATGCTTTTCAATACTGAAAAAGAAATTAATTATTGTATAATTCAAAAATTGCCACTCGGAAAATCAGTGTAAATAGTACGGTACCTAACTTGCTTCACGCCTATCAGCGCTCCCTTTGCGTCCATGGCAACCACCTACAGAATCGAATTAAATAAATTCTTACTTTTTTCTAAATTTGTGAAATCATGAAAGTAATTACTTTCTTCTTCAAGAATGTTATTCCATCTGGTGTTGGAACGCAGTGAAGGGATTCGTGTTGGCAGCAACCTCCGCATCTTTCTACCAATGCACATCCTGGTTTCCAAGTGATGTTATTTTCAGTCGGAATGTCCACCGGAATCTTATTTTTAAAATTATTTATTTATTTGAAAGGTTTTAAGAGCATGAGCTGAAACTATCAACTCACTTTACGAGGTTTGCAATCAGCCGATCTATCTTTAATGATTTCGTTCATTTTCTGCATCACTTCGTGATCAGCTGCTGAGTATTGCCCAGTCGCACCTGAAGTGGTTTGTTTTGTCCCAGCCGATGGAAGGAGTCTTCCAGTTGGTCCAACTGCATTCGTCACAAAATCCTATTAGATCTTTAAAATAAAGATATTTAAAAACATATCTTGATTACCAGGCTTTGGGATTAATGAAAACATGAGATGCTCGTCCGTTTCCAGGATGGTGTCATTATTACTGATGACACTATCGTTTGCTGACTTTACGGGTGAGAAGTGAATGGGCGGCAAACCCCGAATGAATGGCATCGCAGTTGTTGATGGATGAGTCTTTAGAAGGGCATTATAACAAGTTCGCCGTAGTTCCCTACTATCTCTCTGAAATCAAAGGTTTTAGACTTAATCCATACATTTTTAGACAAGATTTTTTTATTACCAATTCTTCTTCGGTGGGCTGTCCATGGCGCCAAGTACCCAGCATGACACCACGAGCAAAAGGTGAAGAGCAAATTTCAGATCCTTTTCGACGAATGGCTTCCAGTAACATAGATTCAAGGCTGCCAACGCTGTGTAACTTGATCTATACAATGTCATGGAAATGTGATATTTAAAGATAAATGGTTAGATAAATAGTAAGTTAGATAAATAGGGAAAACCCGAAGGCATAATAAATCAGTTTTTGGGGGCACATTAATACCAGTTTAAAAATGGGAAATCACAAATTACCTGGTTATCTCTGTCGGGGTCATCTTCGGCGACTTCATCTTCCATCAATTCCCCTATTTCTTCGTTTGTTTCGATGTTGAGTTGCAATGAAGTTGCCGGGGTTGACATGTCAATTTCGGTGAAAATGGGTTTGAAATAAAAGACCAAGAAAGCAAGCATCGCGATAAGATGGGAGTAGTGTACCATTTTTCTCAATTTTTTAGTTATTTGATAGCGAGAAAAGTTTCTGAAACGTCCGATCTGGCTAGATTCGCGTTACCAACTGCTACTGCTATAGTTTTAGTTGTGGACTAGCGCTCCCGACGAATGTAAACATGCTATAGTATATGCTCTGGGTTTTTTTTTTTTGCTTGAAAATAAGTTTACGATGCTGGGAATTTCCAAGCGATCGTCGGTTTTGACTTTCAAGGAAAGCCGTCTTGCTTCTTCATGTAGAATCAACAAATATTGTCGGGCGAGTGTTGAGGAAAGAACCCGGATCTAAAATGAGGTGATTTCAAGTTTCTAGAATTGATCTAATATAGCAATTTTTCTCAAGTTGTTTGGCGAAATTAAGGTAAATTGATAGCAAGGAAATCCAAGGATGAGCCTGATAAATTACAGATGGATTTTTTAAACTGAAACGACAAAACCTAGTTGATAAATTAATGGCTTTCTTAATTTTCATTAAAGTTTTAAAATTGCACAATAGACAATTCAAAACTATTCTAATTTAATAATTAAATAACCATGAATAACTATTTTAAAAAAATTAGGGAATGCGTAGAATATTTTGAAAATTGTAATTTTAACCGTCTGGCAATGCTGCTTTGTCATTTAAAGTTTTCAATTTTCTACAACCGTCTGCCATCTCGGGCTCCATGGCTTGAAAATTTGTTTATGTCCAACTGAAATTGTTTATTTCAATTCAGTTTCTTCGAATTTATAATTGGTGTTTTTCAATTCCTGGAAGATAAAAAAATTATCGAGGAAATAAAATGGCGGAGGTATGTACCAAATAACTAATTGTCTATGTTTGTGGAAGTAAGAAGCTATCATCCTCACATCATTCCATGTAAAAATCATGATCTTCCCAACTTATTCAAATTTGTTTAACTACAAAACATTTTACATTCACTTTTGGTACAGAAATTTTTCTTTATTCTAGGCTAATTTATACTAGTTTAGTAATCTCTCTTGTGGCATTAAAATGTATAATCCAAGACAATTAATCACCTGAGTTTAATAATGTATATTCTATTTTTTGCAGAGTGATGAAGAAAATTCCCCTTCGACAAATGGTGGAGGATTGAAGAGTATTTTAAAGAAGCATAGTCACAAGCGAAAACTGAAGTTAGCGTCATCTCAAAAAGAATTGTACTTAAAAATATATCCACAGTATTAATTTTGTGTACAACTGTGACCATATAATTTTATTTTTTTCAGGACTGGTCCAATTCCTAAAAAATTTAGTGATTATTTAGCTGACCATGATACCTCTTCTTCTTCAGACAAGGAAACAGGCAGTGAAGATGATGATGAAAATCCGTCTCCTGCAAAGAAAACTAATTCAAATCAGTCCCCTGATTCCAAGATAAAGAAATCCTCCAAGAAAACTCTGGCCATCACAAACGGAGATGACTCAGATAGTAGGGATAGTCTTATTTTGCCTCCCAAACCTTCTTCATCTAAACAAGTCTTGAGTGCAACACTGTCTGAAAGTGAGCCAGAAGACCCAGAAGAGGTAAAGAACCACCAGAAAAAGTTGGAGGCTAGAAAAAGCCGCATTAATGCAAATGCATCCACCATTTCGAACGTCAACAAGTTGCTTCCTTTGAATCGCACTTTGAATTTAACAACCGTTCACAGTACGTAAAAAAAAAGTTAAAGAAATTTATTTATAATACTTTTAAACTTTTATTTCTTCGTGTTACAGACAAATCTAAATTCATTCCTGCCCGCTTGTCGGAAGCTCCACCCGATTTGTTGGATCTTTCATCTGCTAGTGACGATGACGAGCCTAAAGGTCCACTCAAATATACCATGAAGGGAAGCGACTCTGAGGAAGCATGGATATTCACCGATAAGAGAGAACCTAAACGAAAACCGAAGAAAGCTTCCCCCAAAAAGCAGCAGGAAGAAGATCTAGAGGAGCAAGTGCTGTCTCCATCAAAGACTACTGAAGAGACCCCTGAAGACCCAGCGAATCTGTCCAGAAGGGTTGCGTCTCCCGAAGAGGACCTCGAAAGTCCCCCCAAAAACAAGACATCTTCGCCCAAGTTCGTCATAGCTCCCAATACTACCAGGAGATCCCAATCAACGAGGGTATCCACTCCTCAAGCCAAACATTTGGGCCCTAGCAAAGTGTTATTGGGGTCCAGATCTTCTAAACGCATCTCTAGAGCATCGGAGAGAGTTGCCTTTCAGCAAGCATCCCCTTTACTTAAACAGAAAGAAAGTAGTATACTAGGAACACCTCCGAGAGCTTCCATGAGCCCAAGGACTCCCATTAGGAGCCCTGCAAGAGAACCTCAGATTCTGGAAAACTCCCAAAATGGATCCAAATCACCCTCGTTTGAGTCTGAAGTACTCAACACATCTTATGCTTCAGCGAATGTTTTAGAAACGGCCATCGACATCTCTTCTGCTAAGGAATCCCCGGCATTATCGAAGGCTAAGAAAGTGCCGCCTAAGAAGAAATCCAAAAAGAGTCTAGCCAGAGAGTCGGTTAAAAATAAGACCAAAGAGCCAGAAGGTAAAACCATTTAAATGAGCGCATAGTTAACTATCAATTTAATTTTTATGATCATTTCAGTACCTACCGAAGCTCCTTTATCGGAAACAAGAAGAGTTCTGCGCTCTTCAAAGACGCCTTTATCTCCCCCTCCAAGATTGTCATTTGCCAAATCACCGGAGCGATCCACAAGTCCTTCTAAAGCGTCCGCTGTCGCCATACCTACTATTATTCCAGGTTATTATTTACTTTATTGTATGTACTCTGCCATTTAATCAAACAACCTTTCTTTTTATTTTATAGGAAAGAATCAGTTAACTGGCATTCGTCCGATATTAAAACAATCTACTTCTGGAGCTGGTAATACAATTATTTGTATTTTTAAGTTATTTTTATTTCTTATAATAAAATGAATTTGAAAAAAAGACATGTCGAGATTTATGGGCCCCCGATTCATGACCTCTTCCCGCGTAGCTAACGAGGGGGATCCGATCCAGTACAGCGTTTCGTACGACAGCTCAACGCTTTTTGTTGTCTATTGGAAATTGAAGCCGGATACCATCAACTATTGCAGGACCCGTGGAGAAACATGCGTAAGACAGAAAACATTTAAATAAAAGAACTGATTTAGGAGTTATGGTTATTAATTATACTTTTTTACAAAAATAGATTCAAGTGATGGAGGGTGAAGTCTTGATTGAAGATCAAGTCTATCCTCGCGGTCATGTAATCAAAATCCCAGGATCCAGTACTTATTCCGTGACCAACTATTCCTCCGATTCTGATGCCTTGTATCAAGTGACGGAGTATTTGTAAATAGACTAGACGTGGGAAAACTTTCAACGTTCGTTCATTTTGATCCATTTACAAGCCACGAATAAATTATTTCTCATCGAGTTTACTTTTGTAATTTATTATTATTATCACGGGGTGTACCAAAGAGATAAACATTTAATGCCAAAAATATTCAAGATTTGTTACGGTATGCTATATTACGGTATTGTTACGAATGATCCTGTAGTTATTGTTTTAATGTTTTTAAAATTAACAACTGGAAAGAGTTATATTAGTATCACTTCAATTAATGCACCAATTAATTCCAATTGCACCATCAGTATGCAATATGCCTTAAGCCTTTGTATTCACTTCTGTTATCTTCCAAATCATTGGTCAACCCAACATAATATGAATAATTGTTGTTTTGATGGCGCAATAGTCTCAAAATAGCTCTTTTAAAGGCAGAAGTCGTGCGGCCTGACAAAAAATGGTACACTGCATTATTCATTCAATCGATACAATTCAATGGTCGCGCGGAGCAAGCGTGCTCAACATATGCACCTAAAAGCTCCTGCTGAACCGACTGTTTCAGCTCTCTCAAAGTTTTCAATATTTAAAAAACTAAATTAAAGGTAAGGTAATTTTTTATTATTGTTTTATTACTCATTATGTTTCAATGATATGAATAATTTTATTTACCTATAACGCCTTCAACGTATCGAACATTATGATAGAGTCGTTAATCATTAAGTGCCTGACTACTTGTTTAAATCAAGTATTTAATAGCTATTAAATGCGTATTGCCATACATTAACGGACATGACTTTCCTAGCGCTGCATCCTTGTTTGTAGATACAATGCTCCATAGTACTGACTGTCACGCAGTTGCTTAGTGACCACGAATGATTCGAAAAATAAAGTGCGTGTACGAATTCATGCCGGCGGGAGCATACCTGAAATAGCAGACGATATGTGAATGCAGTTGCGTATCTTATAAGAGAGAAAACTGGACGGTGCTCTCAAAAGGCCGCCTTTGAGATAGCTTTCAAATTAAGTTTTCAACTTGTTCTGACCTAAAACAATTAAAAATGTATAAGTTTTAAAAGAGTTTTTCTTTCTGGCACATCGTATCTTTACTCCTTTAGCAATGTCAAATGTTGATGATAAAACGGTATTACTCTCGCCAGGTAAAGGATAGTATAGACATTTTATGATTGACATTCATTTGTAGAACCACACAGTTGTAAATTATTTTTTCTATTTCATTTCCAGAGCAAGACAATATAACTCCTGAAACGGAGTACACAAATTGTCACACCAATTTGGGATTCGAAGAAAGCAATACAGCGGATCAGACTAACTTTTCTAGCTCATCAGAACAAAACACAAAATCAGAACAAGAAAATCATCCGACGATTCCGGATGCCGATCCAATATCCTTCTTTTCCCTCTTTCAATTCGCCTCTTGCGCCGATGGGTTCCTTATCTTTCTCGGAGTATTAGCTTCCAGTGCAGCTGGGTTCATTTTCCCGATCATGCTTATCATCTACGGAGATTTAACTGACTCGTTCGTCGGCGGTGGATTGGATCCCGATACACTGAGAAACATTTCTTGCAACAAATCTGTACCCAGCAACACAACGTAAAATATTATTTTTTAAAATTTGATTAAATATGAATTTTCATTATGACATATTGACATTCAACTATAACTAGTACGGACTTGGATCCTAATAAATTGATCCAGGATATAAACCGATTTGGTATACTTGTATCCAGCCTCGGTGGAATATTTTTTATCCTTGGATTTATTTTCGTAACATCATTCAATTACACAGCTGAAAAGCAGGTAGTAGTGGAATGATTTTATTTTTATTTTAAATAGTTAGTAACCATTTGAATTTCAGGTTTACCGGATCAGGAGTGAATTCTTGAAATCAATTCTTCGACAAGATATCGGCTGGCACGATAAAAGAACTTCAAACGACTTTGCTAGTCGCATCACGGAGTATGAAATAAGCTATACATTTTTTAATCAACTAGCAATATTATTAAAACAAATACTTATTAGGGATTTGAATAAAGTTCAAGATGGAATCGGAGAGAAATTGGGAATGTTTATATTCTCCTTAACAAATTTTATCGTTTCCATTACCAACGCTTTCTACCATGGATGGTCTATTATAATTTATTCATATCTTAAGTCTTTTGAAAACATTTTCTAAATTTTATTTGTAGGGAGTTGACCCTGGTTACATTGGCTGCAATGCCTATCGTCATGATCTCATCTGCTGTGGTATCGACGATCGAAACATCTCTTACAGAGAAAGAACTTGCGGCGTACGGCAAAGCGGGAGGTGTTGCTGAGGAAGCCATCAGTTCTATTCGAACTGTAATGGCTTTTGGTGGAGAACAAAAGGAAATTCAGCACTATCAAGATGAATTGAAATGGGCTCGAAAAGCTGGTATTAAAAAAGGATTGATTTCAGCTATCGGAGCAGCCCTCAATTGGGGTTCATATTTCATCAGCTACTGTTTAGCGTTTTGGTATGGAACGCGACTTATCCTGAATTCGTGCGAGTCGGATTCTGGTTACTCTGCTGGGGATCTCATGGTTGTCTTCTTCTCTGCACTTATGGGATCGATGCAGATCGGACAAGCGCTACCGTACATTGAGGCTTTTTCAATTGCTAGAGGAGCCGGTGCGAAAATTTTCAGTGTTATTAAGACGAAATCGACCATCAAAAGTTTACCGGAGGTAGGTTTAGTCCTTTCAAAAGTAACCGGAAACATTTTATTCGATAAAGTCTGCTTTGATTACCCATCACGTCCTGATGTAAAAGTTTTGAAAAATCTGTGCTTTGAAGTGTCTCCGGGACAAACGGTAGCTCTTGTGGGAACTTCAGGATGCGGTAAATCAACTTGCATCCAACTGCTTCTAAGATTTTACGATCCACAAGAAGGTAAAGTCTGCATAGACGGCTACGACATTAGGGATCTAAACATTGGCTGGATGAGAGCCCAGATTGGAATGGTCGGACAGGAGCCCGTTCTATTCGGCACCACCATCAGTGAAAATATTCGTAACGGATGGGAAGAAGCCACTCAAGAGGACATAGTAGCGGCCGCTAAAGAGGCCAACGCTCATGATTTCATCTCGCGATTGCCGTTAAAGTACGACACGATGGTTGGAGAAAGAGGAGCTCAGCTTTCCGGCGGTCAAAAGCAGCGCATCGCAATTGCTCGAGCTCTAGTTAGGAACCCGAAAATCCTTTTGCTAGACGAAGCGACGTCTGCTCTTGATACTCAATCTGAAGCCGTCGTTCAACGAGCTCTGGAAAAGGCTCGACTGGGCCGGACGACCATCATCGTTGCTCATCGTCTTTCAACAATTCGGAATGCGGACCGCATAATCGTCATCAAGGAAGGAATCGTAGAGGTATATTTTCTAACATTTTTTTTTGCTTCAAATGGTTTAAATTGCATTGAGAATGTTTTCAAATTTTTTTAGGAAGAAGGGAGCCACGATGATTTGTTATTAAAGAAAAGAACTTATTATGAACTGGTTTCAACTCAGCAGCAAGACTCCAGCATGAAATTAGCCACTTCACACAGTGACTTACAACCTGAACTGGATTATGATGATGTTGACAATGAATCCATACTCTCATTTGAAAACGAAAACTACGGAGATGATGTTAGCTTATCTAGTAACACTCCACTTACTACTGGAGCTACCAATTCAAGCGAGAATTTCACACAACTTCAAGGCAAACGAAAAGAAGGAGCTTCTTTCATTGATATAATCAAGATGAACGGAAAAGAATGGTATTTGCTCCTGATAGGAATAGTTGGATCTACTCTTGTAGGGGCCGCAACTCCTTTTTACGCAATTATATTTGCGGAATTGTTTGGAATTTTGTCTCCAGGAGGAACAGAGGAGGAACTAATTGAGAAAAAGGCTCTAGGAGATTTTTACTCGTTAATGCTCCTCATTACAGGTATAGTGGTTGGAGTCGCCGCTTTCTGTCAATTCTTTTCATTTTCAGTAGCCGGAGAAATGCTTACATCCCGACTACGAAGTCTTACCTTCAAGGCCATCTTGAAACAAGAAATAGGTTGGTTCGATCAAAGTTCCAATAACGCTGGTTCCCTCTGCGCTCAACTAACCGGTGACGCGGCTAGCGTCCAAGGAGCTACTGGATCTCGATTAGGAGTTATCTTCCAAAGCCTTTCAACCGTGACTGGTGCTGTAATTCTTGCGTTAATCCTCGAATGGAGGCTGGCATTAGTTGCTATCTCTTTTGGGCCATTTATATTGTTTACTTCTTATTTGCAATCGAAGATAATTATGGAACAAGCGGCATTTGAACGAGAGGGACTTCAAAAATCGGTTAATATCGCGACTGAAGCCATCAGCAACATCCGTACTGTAGCCAGTTTAGGGAAAGAGGAAGCATTTCATGCAATTTTCATGGATTCTTTAAGGTTACCTCATGAAAAAGCATTGAGAAATTCTTGGATTCGAGGTATCGTCTTTGGGTCAGCGAATGGAGTAATTTTATTCTCTTATGCTGGCACCTTGTATTATGGAGGCTGGCTCATCGTGAACGCAGGAGTCGATTACGTCACGGTGCTCAAAGTATCCGAAGCGCTTCTCTTTGGAACGGAAACGATCGGAAATGCCCTCTCTATGGCTCCAAATTACCACAAAGCGAAAGTAGCTGCTAATGCTATTTTTGGTCTACTTCGTCGAAAATCGAGTATTGATGCCTCTACACCAGAGGGGACAAAGTTGAGAGAAGCAAGTGCAAATGTCGATTTCGATCAAGTCGAGTTCCAGTATCCGAATCGAAAGAACATCAAAGTACTTCAAGGACTCTCTTTGACTGTTAAAGCTGGTCAAAATGTAGCCCTCGTTGGTCCCAGTGGTTCTGGGAAATCCACCTGCATCCAGCTATTGGAAAGGTTCTACGATCCCGATGATGGTCAAGTGCAGCTCGATGGACATAACATTCGACCAGTCAACATAGCATCCCTCCGCTCTCACATGAGTATCGTATCGCAAGAGCCCGTCCTATTCAATCGCACCATCGGAGAGAACATTGCTTACGGTGACAACTCTAGAGAAGTACCCATGTATGAAATCATCGAATCTGCGCGGAAGTCAAATATTCACACTTTCATCCAGTCGCTTCCTAATGGTTACGACACGATAGTCGGAGAGAGAGGGACACAGCTCAGTGGTGGGCAGAAACAAAGAGTTGCCATTGCCCGAGCATTGGTCAGGAACCCAAAAATCCTCTTACTGGACGAAGCGACTTCTGCGCTGGACTCGGAGAGCGAAAGAGTGGTCCAAATGGCTTTGGATGCAGCTAGGGAAGGACGGACGTGTATCACGATTGCTCATCGGTTAAGTACTATTCAGAACGCCGACAACATCATCGTGCTTAACAGAGGTGTTATCCAAGAGCAAGGGACCCATGCACAGTTAATGAGGAAAAATGGTTCCTACTGTTCTCTTAGTTCTGTTGGCGAAAAAAAAAATTGATCTAGATACCTAATCAGCATTCGTTATGGGACTCAAACATTTAAATTCTAAAACCGGTTTAGTTTTAAATATATGTTTATTATTGTTGGGCATGTAGTAGCATTATTTAACCTATTCCGCGTGGTTATAGCGTCTAAATTTTGGTTATTATTATAAATCTATTACCGTCGTTGGTGAGATAAAATACAAGTTTTGCGCATTTTACCGTAACTGTGTGTTAAAACTTGTATATTCGATTATGTCGTGGAACATTTTTTTTCAAATTAGCCTTTGTTATTCGCTGGAAACAACGAATTTGTTTTTCTCGATAACCAAGCAAACGAGTTATTATTTCACAATAATCTTGCACGCATCACACGTATCTATTCATCCTTGAACTATTTTTTGTGAAGCTAGTAAAACTGTCGTCGTTGGCGTCGCTGACACAAATCCAGTATCAAGCGATAGCCTACAGGTTAATATTTATTTTTCGTAATTTCCATATATGCATAGTAACTATTATATAACATGTCCGTCTGCTTTCCCTTTTGTCGCTATTGAATGAATAACAGAAAGCGTTCTCATCCTTTCGCCAATAGTTTTTTTTACGCTTTGTAATTGATAAATCCTAATGATAGAAAATTAATTGCAATTCGTGCGATTTTCTGTTAGATATTGAATTGGTTTGTATAATTTTATATAAATTTAATAAATTCATCGGGGCTGTATTGTAGCTGTATGGTCCCTTCTGATAGAGATATGCTAATCAAAGGAACCGGATGTTTCCATTCTTTGAACTCTTTGATCTGATACGAACGACTTCAAATGAAGTCTGATCTTTGATTGAGCATATATCAAGGGACGAAGGAAGACTTATTCAGTGACGCCATGCAAAAGTAACCTAACAAGTTTTTACGCTTCAAAAATTACTCTCCAGCCAATCAGCGATGTGAAATTATGCGTATGTAGGTTAA
This sequence comes from Chydorus sphaericus, assembly GCA_030141595.1. Lineage (NCBI taxonomy): Eukaryota > Metazoa > Arthropoda > Branchiopoda > Diplostraca > Chydoridae > Chydorus > Chydorus sphaericus. The sequence continues at coordinate 4,409,703 of CM057931.1, forward strand.
ACCAGCAAAAATCAAGATATTCAGCAATCGTTGATGTCAACAACATAAATCAAAAAAGGTATATAAACTCTTTTTCCAATCGGACAAGCTGTCATGATACATAATGAAAGAGAGAGAGAGAGAATTCTGATTCTTGAAATGAAATGGTCCAAGGTGACCTACTTTGCTACTGCGGTGTGAGAATTAATATTCACACATTGAAAACCAGGTTCCTCCACAAAATCCAAAAAAGTGGTTAGTACTGATCAATCTCTAATCATTTGTGCATCTCTATTTCATCTTGCATTGAAAGTGTATCGATAAAAAGACGGAAAATGGATTCTTCTCAAAATGATCATTTTACCGTGGAAGACGATACAGCTAATATCATCACAAAAGAAGAAGATGAAAATGGAAACGAATGCAGCGCAGCTACTGACAAATCAGATGCTGAGTATAGTATTTCTCCGCTATCCTTTTTCGCTCTATTCAGCTTCGCTTCATGTGTGGATGGGTTCCTCATCTTCTTTGCTATTTTGGCTGCGATCGCCGCAGGATTTGTCACACCAATTATGATGCACCTCTTTGGCAACGCAATGAATGCATTCGTGAACGGGGACTCCTTTGCTAACACTACAAATTACACTGATAGAAGTTTGGAGAACAACCCTCTTTTATTGTAAGTGCTGAAAAATTAAACAATTACCCTTAGTTTCTTAACTTTAAACCTAATTATGGATAGGAATGTGGAAGAAAAAGATCCGATGGAACAGTTTAAGAGATTTTCGTTTTACGTTTCTCTTTTCGGCACATCGCGCTTCTTGCTTTCTTTCTTATTCTACTCATTTTTCAACTATGCTGCAGAAAAGCAGGTAAGGATTTCTAAAAATATAAAAATAAAACGGTTGAAAGATCCAATAACGATGTTTCAATTTAGGTTTACCGGATTCGAAGTCAATTTCTGCAAGCAGTTTTGCGCCAAGATATGAGCTGGTACGACACGGCCACTTCTAACGATTTTGCCAGTCGCATAACAGAGTATTTTTCTCAATAATATTTGTAAAGGGATTATTAAAAGAGTTACGTTTCCATCAAAATTTTTTTTTTCAGAGACCTTAATAAGATTCAAGAGGGAATCGGATGTAACCTTGGTATACTTGTATACTGCATTTCCATTTCATTGTCTTGCTTTGGAACAGCTTTTTATCATGGATGGTATTTATAAAAGATATATTTCTATTACTCAGTTATAATATGATCATTTACTCAAATATATTTCAAATAGGGAATTGACACTTGTCATGCTCTCTTCAATGCCTATCATAACTATTGCAACTGGAATGGTAACTCGAATTCAGGCCTCACTGGCTGAAGCGGAATCGAAAGCCTATGCGAAATCCGGCGGAGTAGCGGAAGAAGTGTTAAGCTCAATCCGAACTGTGATGGCTTTTGGAGGGCAACAGAAAGAGATTGAACGATACGAAAAGAGCCTCAGTTTTGCACAGAAAGCTGGAAGAAAGAGAGGTATCGCCACTGGGATCGGAGCTGGTTTGAATTCGACTATCAACTATGCCAGCTATGCACTCGTCTTTTGGTACGGCATGAATCTTGTCCTGAAGTCGAATGAAACGAATACCGGCTATACAGTGGGAGATATTGTGACCATCTTTTTCTGTGTTCTACTCGGTTCATCGAGATTGGGTAGAGCATCCCCTTACATTGAGGCAATATCGGTGGCGAGAGGTGCTGGAGCAACCATTTTCAGCATCATTAATCGAGTTCCCCCAATCGACAGTTCTTCTGAGAGTGGAATTAAACCAGATTACATTTTCGGAGATATCTATTTCCAGAATATCCGGTTCAACTACCCTTCTCGTCCGGATGTAAAAATCCTTAATGGACTTAATTTCCAAGTAGCATCGGGGCAAACAGTGGCTCTTGTGGGAACGTCAGGATGCGGTAAATCAACTTGCATCCAACTCCTACAGAGATTCTACGATCCACAAGAAGGAAAAGTCTGCATAGATGGGTACGACATTAGGGACCTTAACATTGGTTGGATGAGAGCCCAGATTGGAATGGTCGGACAGGAGCCCGTTCTATTTGGCACCACCATCGGAGAAAATATTCGCTACGGCAGGGATGGAGTTACTCAAGAGGAGATCGAAGCGGCAGCCAAAGAGGCCAACGCTCACGATTTCATCCTCCGATTGCCGTTAAAGTACGACACGATGGTCGGAGAACGAGGCGCTCAACTTTCAGGCGGTCAAAAGCAGCGCATCGCAATCGCTCGGGCACTGGTTAGGAACCCGAAAATCCTTCTATTGGATGAAGCGACGTCTGCACTTGATACTCAATCTGAAGCCGTTGTGCAACGAGCTCTAGAAAAGGCTCGACTGGGTCGGACGACCATCATCGTCGCTCATCGTCTTTCAACTATTCGGAATGCGGATCGCATCATCGTAATTAAGGACGGGGTCGTAGAGGTAAGATTATTTTGTAGTTAAAAACACACACGTACATAAACCTATTAGTTCTTTTTTAATAGTGGTTGATGAATATTTTATAATATAGGAAAAGGGAAATCACCGTACTCTGATGGATAAAAGAGGATCATATTATGAACTTGTTGTATCACAAGGATACATTGGAAATACCTTAAGCCAAGATGAAACAAGAGAAAGAAATCCTCGGGATTTGCTTTCACATCTAACAGAATCGGATTTTAATGACGATACAGTAGATGCAGAAGAATGTGATGACAGAAAATTAACCGATTCCATAGATTCGTCAGAATCTGCACAAGATATGAATTCCGAAACGGATAAAAATGAAGAAAATAGCACTTGTAAAACGTCAAGTATGATGGAAATACTGCACTTGAACAAGAAAGAGTGGCCTATTATTGTAACGGGTGTCATCGGCTCGACTATCGTGGGATTGAGCACGCCAGCCTACGCCATTCTATTCGCTCAAATGATGAGTGTTCTCTCTGCCGGCGGAACTGCCGAAGAACAAGAAGCTAAAAGAGAGCAAGGAGATTTCTATTCCTTGTTGTTTCTAATCATGGGTCTAGTCGTTGGATTGGCCGATTTCGCTCAAAACTTTTGCTACACAATAGCTGGAGAATCCCTGACATCCAGAATTCGAAGCTTGGCATTCCAAGCTCTTCTTAGAAAAGAAACTGCTTGGTTCGATCGAGAAGAAAACAACGTGGGATCCTTGTGCGTTCGGCTCTCAGGAGATGCTGCCAGTGTCAAAGGAGCAACTGGGCCTCGAATTGGTATCGTTTGCGAAGCGATATCGACTATTATTGTATCGATCATCATGTCCCTCTATTATGAATGGAGACTTGGCCTACTTGCACTCAGTTTTACTCCTATAAGCTTCTTGTTTGTGTACCTGAATGGTAAATTAAACAAGACGCACTCAAATATGGAGCGATTCAGCTTACAGCAGTCTGCAAAAGTCGCAACAGAAGCTATCGGAAACATCCGGACAGTGGCTAGTTTAGGAAAGGAAAGGCAGTTCCACGATCGCTTCATGGATGCGCTGAGAGATTCGCATAAAAATGCTTTGAAGATCTACTGGATGGGAGGACTAGTTTACGGGATATCGAACAGTATGGGCATGTTCACGTACTCTGCAACTTTCTACTATGGTGGCTGGCTAGTAACTTACGATGGCGTAGATTACAGAAAAGTTATTGCAATCACCGAGGCACTCATCATGGGAACCATGTATGTTGGAGAAGCCTATGCATTTTCACCAAGTTATCAGAAAGCCAAGGTGGCTGCGGATCGTATTTTTGCGCTCATTCGTAGCACACCCATCCATGATGCCACATTATCTAATGCCAAACAAATGGAAGATGTTACAGGACGAGTAGAATTCGATCAAGTCGAGTTCCAATATCCGAATCGAAAGAACATCAAAGTACTTCAAGGACTCTCTTTAACTGTTACAGCTGGTCAAAATGTAGCTCTAGTGGGTCAAAGTGGATGTGGGAAATCTACCTGTATTCAGCTATTAGAGAGGTTCTATGATCCAGATGTCGGTCAAGTGAAACTTGATGGGCAGAACATTCGGTCAGTCGACATTGCGTCTCTTCGTTCTCATATGAGTATCGTATCGCAAGAGCCTGTTCTATTTAATCGCACCATCGGCGAGAACATTGCTTATGGTGACAACTCTAGAGAAGTACCCATGGATGAAATCATCGAATCTGCGCGGAAGTCAAATATTCACAGCTTCATCCAGTCTCTTCCTAATGGTTACGACACGATGGTCGGAGAGAGGGGAACACAGCTGAGTGGTGGTCAGAAACAAAGAGTAGCCATCGCCCGAGCCTTGGTGAGGAATCCAAAAATCCTCTTACTGGACGAAGCGACTTCTGCGCTGGACTCGGAGAGCGAAAGAGTGGTCCAAATGGCTTTGGATACAGCTCGAGAAGGACGAACGTGTGTCACCATTGCTCATCGACTGAGCACTATTAAAAACAGCGACGTAATCTATGTAATAAACAATGGGAAAATCGAAGAGCAGGGAACTCACGATGATCTGATAAAACGCAATGGTCTCTATGCTGAATTATGCTCCCTCCAAGGAGTTTCCGTGAGTCACAGGGGTATTCCTTTTCTTATAGCGTAAATTTTCTTTTATTTGCTTGGCAATATATTTTTTTTATAGCAGTCTTATGGTAAAACTGTTAAAAAAATAAAATAATGATTTTATCTAGTTTATGTATATGTACTTTTATAAAAGAAATATTTTAATTATTATTATTTGACTTCGCTAAAGTAAAAAATACACATTGGTCTTATGCATGAACGTATCACGTGATTTACTTAATCTAGGGGATAAAGGACATACATTTTTTTCGAATACATATTTCTTATCTCCATCTATCTAACAATGACAGGTATGGTTTATAAAATCCCCACTCGAGTCTTGTTTCACTTAACAGTCTATAAGCTCTTCTGAAAGAAACAGAAAGATGCTAATAAATGCACTGATTCATAGTTCATACCCCAGGGCTAAAGAAATCTAATCAGGGCAACCGGATATCGTCCCAATTCTGGAATCTGATATGACCTTTTCCAGATGCTAGTCTGGTTTGAAATCGACAGTATATGTTGAAGGGGTGCAAAGTCTTGTTCAGTGGCGCCCATGAATCTAACCAAACAAGTTTCCCATACAGTTTTTAAACGAATTATTTTAATTAAGCGTGGAATGGTGCTTTAGGTTAACGACCGGTTGCGCAAGAAAAACTGGAACTGTTTGCCAAGTTATATTAAAAAGGTATTATGTGACTTACTGATTTTACTTTGTCATGGTAGCTATTTAAACAAAAAATAATAACTTCAAGAACAATGGATTCCTCTCAAAATGAGTCATTTACCGCGGATGCCGACACTGTCAACATCATCCCTAAAGAAGAAGATGAAAATGAATGCCAGCACACAATAACTGATGCCGATCCGGTACTCGTACCTTCTGTATCTTTCTTTGCGCTCTTCCGATTTGCTTCGTGTATGGATGGATTCCTCATCTTTTTCTCTGCATTGATATCAATCATTGCGGGATTTGTCACACCAATCATGTTAAACCTTTTTGGTGACGCAATGAATGCATTCGTGAACGGTGGATCCCTTGCCAATGCTACAAACTGCACTGATTGGTATTTGGAGAACGCTCCCCATTTATTGTGAGTTTTAAAAAAATATCCTCTCTGCACACAAAGTAGTTTAATTTCTATTTAAAAATTAGGTATGGTAAGGAAGAGGAAGATCCGATGAAAGAGTTCATCAAATTCTCATTCTACGTAGCTCTTGTTGCTTTATCGCGTTTCGTGCTTACATTCTTCTTTTATTCGTCGTTGAATTACACTGCAGAGAAACAGGTTAATAATATAAACACATACGGTACAAAATTCTATAAATTATAAATACGAATGCTCTCGTTCCAGGTTTACAAGATTAGAAGTAGATTTCTGCAGGCTGTTTTGCGCCAAGATATTAGCTGGTACGACACGGCCACTTCAAACGATTTTGCAAGCCGCATCACAGAGTAAATTTATATTTAAAATCTTAGGTAGGCCTATACGAAATAGTTATATATTTACATCTCACATTTTCAGAGACCTCAATAAGATTCAAGAAGGAATCGGCAGTAATATTGGGATACTTCTATCCTGTATATCCGTTGCACTGTCTTGTTTCGGAACAGCATTTTATCATGGATGGTATTTCTTTTGCTATTTTTCCCTTGTTAAAAATTAATTGAATTATGAATTACATAGGGAACTGACTTTGGTCATGCTTGCCGCCATGCCACTCGTAACCATAACCACAGGAATCGTGACTCGGATTCAGGCTTCTTTAGCTGAAGCGGAGTTGAAAGCCTATGCGAAATCCGGCGGAGTGGCAGAAGAAGTGTTAAGCTCCATTCGAACTGTGATGGCTTTTGGAGGGCAGCAGAAAGAGATTGAAAGATACGAACAGAGTCTGAGTTTTGCACAAAAGGCTGGAATTAAAAGAGGAACGGTCACTGGGATCGGAGCTGGTTTGAACACGGCCATAAACTACGCTAGTTACGCACTCGTCTTTTGGTACGGCATGAATCTTATCCTCAAATCGTGTGATACAAATTCCGGCTACACAGTGGGAGATATTGTGACTATCTTCTTCTGTGTTCTCGTCGGTTCAACGAGATTGGGTAGAACATCTCCCTACTTTGAAGCGATTTCGGTGGCAAAAGGTGCTGGAGCGTCTATCTTTAGTATCATCAATCGGGTTCCTGCTATCGACAGCTCTTCCGAGAGGGGAATTAAACCGGATTACATCATAGGAGATTTATCTTTCGAGAATGTCCGATTTAATTATCCCTCTCGCCAGGATGTAAAAATATTGAAAGACCTTAAGTTTGAAGTACCAGCTGGACAGACGGTAGCTCTTGTAGGAACATCTGGTTGTGGCAAATCAACTTGCATCCAACTTCTCCAAAGATTCTACGATCCACAAGAAGGAAAAGTCTGCATTGACGGGTACGACATCAGGGATCTTAACATTGGCTGGTTGAGAGCCCAGATTGGAATGGTCGGACAGGAGCCCGTGCTATTCGGCACCACCATCGGAGAAAATATTCGATACGGCAGGGATGGAGTCACTCAAGAGGAGATAGAAGCGGCAGCAAAAGAGGCCAACGCTCACGATTTCATACTGCGACTGCCGTTAAAGTACGACACGATGGTCGGAGAACGAGGAGCTCAACTCTCAGGAGGTCAGAAGCAGCGCATCGCCATCGCTCGAGCACTGGTTAGGAACCCGAAAATCCTTCTATTGGATGAAGCGACGTCTGCACTTGATACTCAATCTGAAGCCGTTGTCCAACGAGCGCTTGACAAGGCCAGGCTGGGTCGCACAACCATCATCGTCGCTCATCGTCTTTCAACAATTCGGAACGCGGATCGCATCATCGTTATCAAAGAAGGAATCGTAGAGGTACACTAAAATATGCAAATTTGCACTACTTACAGTACTTCAACTCATTTTGAATATCTCTATTCAGGAAGAAGGAACCCACAAAACTTTGATGGATAAACAAGGTTCTTACTACGAACTTGTTGTCTCCCAAGGTTGCACCGGGAAGAATGACACTATTTCAAAAGATGGCACGATAAAAAGTGATCTATCTGACTTAACACCTATTCCTTCTGAAAGCGAGATCCAAGATACATTGGATATTAAAGAAAGCAATACCTCAGTAGGATTCGCGGAATCGTCCTCATCTTCGTTAGAATCGGCTCTGTTAATAAATCCCGAATCAGACAAAGAAGAAGAAGAAGAATCTCCAAACCATTCCAGCATGTTGGATATCCTACGACTGAATAAGAGAGAATGGCCGATCATTTTCATGGGCGTTATTGGCTCAACGATCGTGGGATTAAGCACTCCAGCTTACGCCATCTTATTCGCACAAGTGATGAGTGTTCTCACTCCCGGTGGAACTGTCGAAGATCAAATTGAGAAACGAGCGCAAGGAGATTTCTACTCATTGCTGTTCCTTCTTCTAGGACTTGTGGTTGGATTGGCTGATTTCGCTCAAAAATTTTGCTACGCAGTGGCCGGAGAAGCTCTTACATCCAGAATTCGGACCCTGGCATTCCAATCCATTTTGAGAAAGGAAACCGCGTGGTTTGATCAGGAAGAAAACAGTGTTGGATCCTTGTGCGTTCGACTTTCCGGAGATGCTGCTAATGTTAAAGGCGCCACTGGACCAAGAATCGGGATCGTTTGCGAAGCGGTATCCACCATGGTTGTATCCATTGTCATCTCTCTTTATTACGAGTGGAGACTCGGATTACTTGCACTCAGTTTTACACCCTTAAGCATATTGTTTGTGTACCTAAATGGAAAAATAATCCAAAAACAGTCGTCTCTGGAACGAATTAGCCTTCAGCAGTCAGCCAAAGTCGCCATAGAAGCTATCGGAAACATCCGAACAGTTGCCAGTCTGGGAAAGGAAAAAGAATTCCATGATCGTTTCATGAATGCGCTCCAAGATTCACACAAGAAAGCTTTACAAAATTACTGGATAGGAGGTCTAGTATTCGGATTCTCAAATAGCATTACCATGTTCACGTATGCAGCAACTTTCTACTACGGCGGATGGCTCTTCACCTATGATGGACTTGACTACAGAAAAGTTATCGCGGTTACAGAAGCGCTCATAATGGGAACCTCGTACATCGGACAGGCGTTTGCTCTAGTACCCAGTTATCACAAGGCCAAAGTAGCTGCTGATCGTATATTCGCCCTCATCCATAGCACTCCTAATCATGCAATATTATGTAAGGATAAATACATGGAAGATGTTACGGGAAGAATTGATTTCGATCAAGTCGAGTTCCAATATCCAAATCGAAAGGACACCAAAGTACTTAAAGGACTTTCTTTGACTGTTAAGGCTGGTCAAAATGTAGCTCTAGTAGGCCAGAGTGGATGTGGCAAATCCACATGCATCCAGCTATTGGAGAGGTTCTACGATCCTGATGCTGGTCAAATGATGCTCGATGGACAAAACATTCAATCGGTTAACATTGATTCTCTTCGTTCTCACATGAGTATCGTTTCGCAAGAGCCTGTTCTATTTAATCGCACCATCGGAGAGAATATTGCTTATGGTGACAACTCTAGGGAAGTACCAATGGATGAAATCATCGAATCTGCACGGAAGTCCAATATTCACAGCTTCATCCAGTCTCTTCCTAAAGGTTACGACACGATGGTCGGAGAGAGAGGGACCCAACTCAGTGGTGGACAGAAACAAAGAGTAGCCATTGCTCGAGCATTGGTCAGAAACCCAAAGATTCTCTTACTGGACGAAGCAACTTCAGCGCTGGACTCAGAGAGCGAAAGGGTAGTCCAAACGGCTTTGGATGCAGCTCAGGAAGGACGAACGTGTATCACAATTGCGCATCGACTGAGCACTATTAAAAACAGCGATGTAATTTATGTGATAAACAATGGGAAAATCAAAGAGCAAGGAACTCACGAGGAACTGATGAAGCGCAATGGTCTCTACACTGAATTATGCTCCTTCCAAGGGGTTTCAGAGACTCACAGAGACGATATTCCATTAGTTATATTATAGTGTAGCCAAATTAAACATACAGAAAAATCGAACTCGCTTTACTTTTTATAATACTGCAACGATAATATTATTGATAAATTTCCTGCGGCCCCTGGTCACCCGTAACCGCCCATGCAACCACAAGATGAGGTATATTATTGTTGAATACGACGCTCCCGCAGCAAACAGAATGGATAATCCTGTATATTGTATGTTGTGCGCTAGCGAAATACATGATTTGATATTCCATTATGGATTTACATAATTCAATGGCTATTTGGCACCTTGCTAACGCACCTTGCTAACGTTGACGACAAAGAAAAAATGTTGGTGTGTACTGTATAGGAATACAATAAATATATATATGTTTTTCGGGTACCTCGTGGAATGAGAATCTGACATGATTCAAAGCGCTAACCTGATGGTCATGTTCTAAGTTTTTATTGCTTGTCGGAAATTCCACCGAAATGGAGTCATTATTAAGGTGCTGGCTGATTTCAATCTTTTTTATTTTCCGTTCTAAGGGGACTTATTCAATGGAAAATGGCAAGGATATGTTGAATGGTATCAACTTGAGGGTATCTGCTTTCGAGGTATATTTCAAATAAGTAAGTTGGAAGCATATCGCTGTAACTAATTATTATTAAACAGTATCCACCATTCATGATGAGTCATAGAGGAGCTAAAGGGAATGTTACCTACTCAGGTGCTTCAGTCAATTCTCTAAATGATATGGCTAAATACTTTCACTTGAGGTATGTTGTTTTTAGTTTAATAAGTTGCAATAAAATCTTCAAGGTAGTTTATGAGTAAAAAAAAGGCTTACGTATGTGCCGATTGATCCTGCCGAGGTGGCCAAGTATGGAGTTGGGATGACCGTCATTCATCAGCTTCAAAATGACGTGCGCTATTCTAGCTTTGATCATTCATTTGGAAATGTTTTTGGATATAATTAATTAATTACTTTTGTACTAATATAGCAAGTTGATTTTGCTGCATTCCCGTTTTCTCAAATGCTGGAGTTTTCATATCGGGTCGATTTGTGTTACCCAATTGGCATAGATGATTTCATCTTAATGCAACCTTTTCCGAAAGAAAAGAGCCGGCTCTCTGCTCCTATTAAACCATTTAGTTACCAAGTAAATCTTAATAATATTGTCATTTTAAGGCATGCGTCATATAATGGTATCATCAATAGGTATGGATTATTGGCATTATCTCAGTTGCTGCATTTATTATAATAGCAGCAATAATAGTCAGCTATACCCGAAATCACTCTGATCCACCTCCGACATTTCTTGAACAATTATATCGACAGTTCGAGTATGTTCTTAAAATAATTACGACACAAGGTACTAAGCAATATCTATTCTGCTATTAATTACTTTCTAAGTTGATATTTGTTGAAACATTATTGAAACAACAACAAAATTTGAAAAGGGAACGCTACTCCTCGAGAATTCGATAGTTTTGCGCTACGTCTCATGGTTGCTCTCTGGCTTTTTTCGATGGTCGTACTTATCAACGCTTACATTGGAACGTTCACTGCCCGACTGGCCGTGACCAAGTTGGAGCCCACAGTGGACACTTTAGAAGAATTGGCTGCCTCTAAAACATTCAAAATGGCAGTTGAACGCACCTCAGATATGAAACAAAAAGCAATGGTTAACATTTTATAAAGATGTTATTATCATAATATGTACATAGAAATCAAGTTGAACAATCATTTTACAGGAAGCAGAGTCCGGACCGTACAAAGTCTTTGGCGATACTTTCCGCAAGCATCCAGATCTTTTGTTCACACAGCCGCTGGATTCCATTTCAAAAGTGGTGGAGCGCAATTGTGCGTATCCAGGGGTAATACAATGTATACCGTAATCATCTGTATGTAGACGAATAATGTTTGAATATTTCATTCTCTAAATTACAGCCTACAAATATGATTAACTTCTTAATTAATATCGACTTTAAATCCCATGGTGAATGCCGGATGACAAAAGCTACCAAATCTTTACCCCATTTCTTTACCTTTTCATTCGCTTTTCAAAAAAAGAGCCCCTACACTGCAACATACTACCAAAAGTACGCGAAAAAATGGTATAATTTTATTGTACCTATAATACACCTTTTGATTCTATCGTATCTAGATTTATGCTACGAGCTTGGGAAAACGGATTTATCGAGAGTTTGCGGCAGAAGTCTTTCCCGCCTATCCCACGTCAATGTCAACCATGGGGCGGAAAACGATTGGGAGATACCCCTTTCAAACTAAACGACTTCGTTGGAGTCTTTGTTCTTTTCAGCAGTGGTTGCCTAATTGCAATTTTCGTTTTCGTCACAGAATTCTCGACTTTCCGCAAAATCATATCAACGGATGAAATAATAGTGTAAAACAAAATATTCTCTGACAAACTAAGAATTGCGGCATGTCATGGTCAGTACCAAATTACATTCCGATATTAATTACGTTTTTTAGGAATTATATCATACATATATATTACATTATACATGTATTTGGTCTTAGTCAATAGTCTACATCAGAATAACGGCGATTGTTTATAACAAGAACAGTGCCGTACCTTATTGGTAATAATACAATCAAGCAAGAATTACATTCTATGGTTAGTGGTTACTAGATTAGAAAATTGTAGAGACTCCAACACTCCCGCCAGTACAAAAAGGGAACGTAATAGTGATTTGGTCCAAATTTCGGAGGGGGGGGGGGGGGGGTGCTTGTGCACTTCACGGCATTCATAATATGTTCGAAATATATATAACAGTTAGATGTTGAAGTAAAAGCAAAAAAATTGTATAAGAAAACAACCGGGTCAGATAATCGGTAACGACAAGTAAAATTTTTTTACATTTTTTTAATGTGTTGTCAATATAGGTGCGCCTCACAATAATTTTACGTACTGTACAACAATAATTAGGGAAAAACAGATCTTGAAAACAGAACCCGAAAATATGCTAATTCAATATGAATATATGTAACTAGATCTATCAAAAGGCCAATAAATATATTATTTTCCAAGTTACCAAAAAAGTGACGATAATAATACATGTTGGGAGTGAATAGGACTACATAAAATTTTAATCTTTGAATGGAAATATGGAATTATTAGATGAAACTAAAAATCTATATTCCATCAACACTGAATTAAAAAGAAAATTGATGTGCTGATTTCAACACAAACATACAAAAACAATATAGAATGAATACAAATTAAACTTTTGATGCTCCTTGAATACAATAATAATTGGCTTTTAATGTTCAATATGTTTGTGATGATTATTTGCTAGAATTGCACATATGTGAAAACTAAGAAAATTGAACAAACTTCTTCTTTAAAAAAAAATGTTTAATCGCACCGCTTTACATTTATTGACTGACGTCGAAGGTTCGCTTTAAATCCCAGGAGTACATGACAATGATTGAATCCGATGAACTTGCAGTACAAAGACCAGAAGCAGTCTGACACAATGGATACCGTACCGTATTTGAACACACCCCATGCAAATTTTAAATATTAAAAATTCAATCCCACCATGGAAACATAAATTCAATGGTTAAGCGACTTCGGACGTCAATGACCCTTTTGATCGGTATATACCTTTGAGTAACCATAACAACTTTGCCCCAGACTGTCTGATGTTATCTTGGAAATCCTTGTGTTAACAACAATAGGGAATGTTTAAGTCGCGGCACGTGGTCGAAGCATTGGCAATAGCTGAAGTAAGATCATCGTGTCTAACCCAACGAGTAGGTACAGCTTTTGTATACTTCGGTGACTACTGTGTAAATGTCGATTCGTCAACAGGAATCAAATTCACTATACGCCACCTGCACAGAGCAGAAACGCTGAGCTGTACATAAAGGCTGAAACGCTAAGTAGACGGAACAGTCTATCGGATGAAGTGGTTCGCACTTCGTAGTAGACTGTACGGGAGAGAAAAAAAAATGAAATTCCTGCCTGAACTTATTGCCATTTACTTTAATTTAGTGAATTTCAAACTGACTTTGGCGTCTCGCATTGAAGACAAGAAGCTTTTGAATGGAATCAGTTTCAGAATCTCTTCTTACGAGGGATGCTGATAAGAAATTATTTTTTAAATTTACGAATAAAAAAAATTGTTGATTGCTCGATTGCCTCGATATTATGCATGTCCAAAAACGGAGTATCCTCCGTTTATGTCGAGTCGTCGGGAAAATGGTAATGTCACTCATACTGGTCTCATGGTGGTCTCTGCCGCAATTTTGGCTGCTCACTTCAAAATGAGGTGTGGTATACTACTCGTGTTCAAGTTTCAGAAAACAGTCTTTAGCACCCCTTTAATCATTTTTATTTTATTTCAAGAATTGTATACGTCCCTGTTGACCCAATTATGTGGGCAAAGAAAGGACCTGGAACGATGATCATCCATCAGCTTGAAACTAACGTATTATTAATAGTATTATTGTCCTAGCAGATACACAGGGTTTCATTTGCATTTAAAATCCCATTTAATTTCCTAGAGCTAAGTTAACTGGGTTTAAATCGGTAATTAAATTAAGTAAATATTTTATAGGATAATTAATATTATGTTGCTCTAAAAAAAACTACCATATGCAGCAAAAAATACAATAATTAATGCTAAACTTTATTACTACATCAATAGGAAGTGGATGCTGCCTTTTATCCTTTTCAACAGATTTTAGAGATCTTAGACTTGACTGATTTGTCCTACCCAATGACTGTGGAAAACTACATATTGCACTCTTAAAAAAATATCTATACTTATGTCTACTTATAAGTTGGAAAATGGAAAAATCCACTTATAAGTATATGCAATATACTTGCTAAGTGTATGGTATACTTGTGCCCTTAAGTATAGTAATATGAATAAATTCTAGTACTTATAGAATCGGAATAAGTATACCTAAGTATGCAATATACCTGAAAAAGTATATGCTAAACTTGTTTGTTTATAGTAGATCCTATACTTTAATTTTTTTTAAATTACTATGTATACTATATACTTAAATATAAAAACCTTTCCTATACTTGAAAAGTAGATTATGTACTTATCTCTCTGAAGTAGACCTTCTACTAAACTTTTGGATTACATATACTTATGGAATTTTAAGTAGATAACAGACAACCTATTTAAGTATTACTAAAGGAATAACTAAAAAAGCGAAATAAAAAATTAAGATTCAAATTCTTTGTATTATTGATTAGTACCAGGCTCATGAGATAACTCAAATTACACTGTCAATAATGTAAGCAAAAACACAAACCACAATCAACAACATAGGCTATTGCATCACGATATACATAAATATTACGCGCGCTCTTCACTAACGCGTTGCGTAATATTATACACATCAGTGACATTTCCTCAAATATCAGCAGCACCAATAAAAATAATTAAGAGTTTCGCGGGATAAAAGTGGTGAAATGACAGGTTCAACGGGCATATTCTTGATTAAATAATTGCTACAACAGGTAGGAAACAAACATTCATCCAAGGAGACGAAGAAACTCAATCGTGGAGGGCGTGGCTGTTTCCACAGCAAAAACGGCCTCAGAAAAGAACTTATAGAAGTGAAGGAGCATCCTTGGAAAATTAAGACGCAAAACAAAAAAAGACGCGACCAGATTCTTGAAAGCATTGGTAAAATTAGTACCGCAAGGAATGATCGTGTCTTCAATGACCAGATTGTACACGACGGGTTCCTCCTGAGATCCTTGGACAAACAAGAACGGCTGTTTCATTTTCTCCTTTTCCCTTTCTATTTTCTCCAACTCTTCTTTCAAATCCATCGACTCCTATAAAACGAAAAATTATTAAAAGGTTCCAAAATGCTATTAAAAAAAAGTTGTATACTTTGCAAAATCTCACAAATTTAGCTCTGCGAGATTCGAATGAAGTTTTTCGGCCTGTCAATGCATGTTGATTCATAAATCCTGGCATGCAAAGGAGGAGACACATTTGGAAACATTCTGTAAAAAAAAATAAATGGCCAGCATTAATTTTTTTTTAATTTAAATTTATTTTTATTTTTAGCATTTTAATTACCATCACTGCAAACGGGAAGCTCGATGTCCTTGGTTTCTGCAAGCGCTTTTATTTTTTCTGCGTATCTCATCACAAATCTCCTTTCAAAGTCTTTGGCAGCCGGGTACATTTTCATAAAATCATGGAAAATCTAAAAAAAAAAATGGTTAAATTAAACGGTAAAAGTTGAACATATTTTTTTAAATATTCTTTTCATTTTTAATTTAAAAGTAATACTAACCAGTCGCCCTTCTTCCGCGTCAACCATTCGAGGAAACAATGCGAATAGAGCTGTTGGATCTTGATTCAGCTCTTTTTTATCCAAGTACTGCCGTTGGCGATAGGCAAATGTTGAGCTAAATTTTTCCATGATTTCTGCTTTGTTCTCTGCCACGGCAGGATGATTTTTCATCCAATCGACCTATTTGACAAATTTTAAAATTAAAATAAAATTTAAAATTTGAGGGAAAATGTTTGTCATATTTTTAAAAAATATTCAATATAAAATATTAATAAAGAAATTAATGGTATAAATCGTTTATATAGATTTTAAAATAATTCTGAATTTTAAAAATCATAAAATGTTTTAAAAATGTATGTTTTATGAAATATTTGATAAAGTATTAAACAAAAACCTGAATTTTAAAAAATGATGTTAATAAATTAGATAATTTAAATTTAAAATGAATAACTTATTATAGCATTATTTTAATTGATAAGTTTCCTATAGCCACCAAATTCATATTTCTAATTCAAAATATATAAATCTATATTATCAAATGAGGATGGTATCGATGCTTAATAGAATATTCTACTAGAAAATTATTTTATTCAAAATTAATTAAAATATACTATTAAGGTTTTAAAATTTAAAAATACTAAATTCATTTTTAATTAAATAAAAATATCTTTTACAATAAAAGGAACAGCTTATTGATTACCCGCATTTGGTCGTCCTCTGGCTGTGCATCAGTAGCATTTTCCTCTGCGCTAAAATCAGCTCCTTTCGGCTTCCTCGTTCTGGTTCTTCTTGGACCTTCATTTTGCTTTTCGTTTTTCCTTTTTCTATCTTTCGGATCCAGTGACTTTCGCAGCTGCTTTAACCGTTGATCTAGGAAGCCAGTGTTTTGTGGATTTCGAAAAGCCTGGTATGGTTCACCAGGTAGATCCGGGCTGCTTGCAAGTTCTGGAAAAGCGGCGATGATCCCTTTGGCCATTTGGATTTTTTGTGCGCTGGAAGGATAATATCCGATCGTATTAATCCAGGAGTCGACGCAAATCCGGTTTATTAGGATTCTGTCGTCAGTTGACACAGCCTTTGGGTTGCTATTGTTGTAGTCTGCGACGATACGGCTTCCGATTTTTCCCGATTTTTTCAATATCCTTTTCACATCGTAACTCTGCTATTTAATAAAAAAAAAATAAGGGTAAAAAAACGGAAATAGCATAGGCTGTTTCTAAAATAAATTTAAACTATTTCACTATTTTTTAAAAATTCAGATGAGAGTTACGACATGAAAATGTTACTAAATAACTTAGTAATTCTAAATACTTTTAGAACTATGTCGTATTAACGGAATATATGTATAGATTCTT
Organism: Chydorus sphaericus; assembly: GCA_030141595.1. Taxonomy (NCBI): domain Eukaryota; kingdom Metazoa; phylum Arthropoda; class Branchiopoda; order Diplostraca; family Chydoridae; genus Chydorus; species Chydorus sphaericus. Next base: position 4,426,953 of record CM057931.1, read on the forward strand.
AATCTCAGAGAATTTCTATAGAATTAAAAACAATTTATGGCGAAATAAAAATATTTTCTCATCGAGAAACCTTTTTACCCGAGAGAGTCATTATACATTTTAAGGATTTTTAAGCCCCTCCTATCGATAACCAGTTGGCGTTCGGCCTTCAAAAGGTCGTCAAAAGGTCACGAAAATCAGTTTACAAAAAAGTTTTCTTTTGTTATATGTAAAAATTCAAAATTATGTTATTATTACACGATTTCCAGTTACGACTGATATTATAAGTTAACCTTCGATATGATTATTTCAATTTTTATAAGAAATAACGTTTAACTACGATAGTTAAAAATATCTCAAGAAGCATAAGTTTAAATTCAAAAAGTTAAAACTTAAAATAAACACGTTACTTCTTGTTGCTGTTGTTGTTCTGCATCTATTCCCACGTCGTCCTCTTCATCGTCAGAAGGAGCTTCGCCGTCGCTGGACTCGCTTTCAACCTCAGAATGTCGAACATGGATCGTCCTCTTTGGACCAGATGTTGGCGCTACGGGTGCTGGAGAAGAAGTGGATGCTTTATTGGCACTGCCGTTTTCCTTCAATTTATTGTCAGGGTAGAGAGAAGCAATAAGTTGAAGCAGCTTTTGGTTTGGTCCAAATAACGTAAGGCCCATTTGACGTAGATCAGTCATAGTTACAGCCTGCAGAGTCGATCCATCTATTTGGTTTTCTACGAGTAAACATGTGCCGTCAATACAAACTATATAAAAATGAAAAATAAACAAATGTTTATATTACCCGCAATCGTATGGATGTAAGCCTCTGGCATTCCCTTTGATTTTAGAAAGTCCACAACTGCTTCAACGCTCCACTCCATCACGTTTTCTTCCTTTTCTGCAGTGGCAGCCATCTTTGAATAGAAATAGACTAGGAGAGAGAAAGACCCTGAATCAGAAAAGGTTATATCAGCGATGGATACTATATTTATTAAAAGTTTGACTCACCTCGTATTCTAATCCAACGCACGATGATTCACCGATGATTGTAAGGGAGATTTTAACATTAAGACAGATAACTATTAAAAAAAAAGTGGAATAACTGCGTAAACCACGCGACGATCTCTCTCTCTCTTTCGACCTACGTTCAACTGTTTTTTAGGATACGTATATGAGCAGCGTTGCCGGATGGAAAAAAAGAAAAAGGTTTAAATCAAATGCCTAGGGCAAACAAACTTTTTTTTATCGTTTTTTTCAAAATTTTCTAAAAAGTTCAATGGCTCAAATTGGGGAAGTTTACTGAGTGACACTACAACAGTTTCCTTCTGTTTTTCAACAACATAGCCATGAAAATGGTCATGGAAATAAAGAGTTCGACAACTTGAAATAAAGAAAAAGATGGAATTTTTTTCCTGCATAAAGATGGTTTGTATTACTCCAAATCGAGGCAAAGCATCAAAGGTATTTGAACTCTCTTCCAACACAACAACGCTATCGATGTGATATTCAAAACCACCTACTGTGACCCATCTTGTAACAGAAATGGGGCTGCTGTTGAATAAAGCAATCGTTGTTGGATCAAAAGAATATTTAGACATAACATCTTTATGACTAAAAGTTTGAGAGGGGCCAAATTTAATTGGTCGAGTAACACAAAAATTGGGATCTTGAAGGTTATGACACAAAACTGTGTTGCAATGTTCGGCAATAGATTTTGGTAAATTTTTAAAGTTACATATTGATTGAGCTCTACTCTTAATTGTGTTATGAAACCCTTCAAATCGCATGCACCAAGTACCTGTTGCAGGACCGTGAGTTGCCATCATTTCCACATAGTGTAACATGTGATGTCCTTTGTTGATAATAGAAACAGAGGGGTAATTCTTTTTATATTTTTCCAGCATTTCTTGAATGTAACATTTTAGTATTGGCATATGCGATGGGAAAAGTTGAGGCAAGAAAACTATATCCATGATTTTTAAAAGGTGAAGGACAGTGTCGAAATTGGAATCGCCTTCTTTGATCAAATCACCTATTAAAAGAGGAAACATCCTTATAAGGCACCAGTTTTGGCTCGCTCTCTGTTTAGTGTTATAATTTCTTTCCTCTCTAATGCTTTCGTTCGTAAATTTGGGCGAAGGCTTGTTAGGTAAGTCTCGTCTTGCGTACTTGAACAATCGAATTCGTTGGTTTAAAATCTCAGCTGATAATAATGATTGGTTTTTAAACTCACGGAGAGCTAATTTAATTGTAAATGGAACGATTCCTTCCAAAAAATCGTGCATGGCATCCATGATGATGTTGTCAGTTACATGCCAGTACTTGCTCTTATTCAATGCACACCCGCGTGCCATTCCCGTACTTGGATCCGGCTTCCCTTCTTCCAAAATACGGATGAGTGTTTCATCATAATGAGCTCTAGTTCTTTTTTCAACCATATCATCTGTTAGACAGGCTGCGATTGATTTTCGACTGATCAAACAGAGGCGGCATAGCTTGTCAGCTGAACAACTCATAAATCCTAATAGTTCGTGCATTCCTTTAGTGTCACCACACACGGAGCAAATGGTTCCCTGAATTTTAAAGTCCTTCAAGCCATCAATGTCAAGAGCCATTCCGTTTACTGACTCGAGAACCTCGACCTCTTTCATAAGAGTTTCTAAAATTTGGTCAAATCCTAGTTTTTTTATTAAATCCGATCTGCATATAGCAAATGGGAAAATGGACGAAAGACGAGAGTTTATCTCTGGAGGGAGATTAAGAATAGAAAACGTAAACATGCAGAGTTCCCCTCCCTTTTTTGTTTTTGATCCGAGCGCATTAGTAGTTTCTACGTCATCAGAGAATAGTTGAAGTCTCAGGGCAAACCTATTTGAGGAAAATAGCGGATGATTATTGAAATGTCTGGAGTCTCGATGACCTCGAACTGACCCATCAGTACTTGCGGATTCTGAAAAATAACAATCCCTAAAGTTTTTATTATTAAAGAGGGACGTCAACGAGCGACTAAGTGGGATACAATGAAATGAGTTGGGAATAAACTTTGGTATGGTTACGTAATCAACTACCGCACCACCTGATCTCATAACCTGTTGCTTTTCACCACCCATATCGATTTCGGTTGACTTAATTAAACCGAAATGAGTAGTGAAAAATATATTCCTTTTGTATTGGGAATTTAATTTCGAAAGCGATAAAATGATCAAATCAATAAATTTTTCGTTTTCTTGACCTCCAATAAGAAGAGAATTTTTCAAACTAATAAAAGTTTTTTTCATGTCAGATGCTACGCAATCCAGTAAAGCATGTGTAGCATTATGATTAGCACGCAATTTAAGGAAAGTTTGTGCTATACTTTTTGTCAAATCGAATTCCGGGATATCTGCGTGTCGTGATTCGTCTCTTTTTTTAATGAGCTTTTGCTGCTCTACGACACCCTCGAATTGGGTATTGTCTACAGAAATGACAGCATCATCGTGCATAGCAACAAGGTTTTCTCTCAAATTAATGTTATTTTCCGGATTAACTTTTTTTTCTATTTTATCGCAAACTTGTAAATGGTGTCTAAATGGAGCAAAATATTCAAAAGTTTCGTTGCATCCATTTTGTCCACACTTTAAATATCCTCGAGAAGAGTTGGACGTACTCATATAGTGAGAGTTACGAAAATGCTTTGTTAAACTAGTGTACTCTCCTTCGATAAACTGATTACAAATAAAACATTCAAACCCAGAATTTGAATCCATGATAATAGGGGAAAACCTTTTTATGTATTTTTAAAAATTACATTCTTATATAAAGCTTATTTCAAATAAACGTCAGATCATAACCGACGACACTGGACACGGGCGGTCATAGGAATTACCCTTACACTTCCGCCCGTTCACAGTGGCCGGATATATTCATAAATTTATTGAAATCGCAGTTAAATTTAAAATTTCAAAATAGGCTATCATAACTGGATTTTATTCTCAATTCAAAACTAAGACACTGCTTTATATTTTGCTATTTCTCTTGCGAATAAGACTACTTGCTTTGTTGGATTAAAAAAAAAGTCTGCGCTCCCTCGTGCATTGTATACAACTTTTTTTATATCAAAGCTCTTTGTTGCCCGAGGGAATCATTAGAGCTTGTAAGCTTTTCTAATTCCCAGCACTCGCATAGCAGGTGTTCATTTCCCCCATCTGCAATCCAAATTCCCAAGAGGAGTCATTAAAATTTGTTGGTTTTTCTTACCAGAATTCACCAGGTGTTCGACCTGAGTTTAGCGAAAAGTATTTTTAAAAACGTTATCCAAGGTCACAGAAAAAGTAATTGATATGAAGTTTTTTTTATTAAAGAATAAGTAATTGAAAACAACAGATGTTCGACCTCTCGTCAACAAAGGTGCTTCTTCTTGGTAACAATAACAATATTTTATTTTAAAATTTATCAGGTTAAGAAGAACATTTATTAAGAAAATTAAATTAGAATAGAGCAAAATTATGGACATTTATTGCCAAGTAATTTTATTTATTATAAAACATTATTAATCACGATTTTCTTATTATTTAAAAAACGCTCAAAATTAAGTAAAACTATTATTATTTGAGAATATTCGTTTATTCACTACTTTACCTATACTTACAATTGCATTATTTGCACCAATTTAAGTGATAATTTTTTTAACATAAACTTAATATGTATATATTTAAAATTCGTCTGCACATTGGTAAAAAAAGGAAAACAGTCCGATAAATTGAAAGTGATAGCAAACAAACTTCAGATTTTCAAAGTTTGAAATGCCGGTCCCAAATAAATATTCCAGTAATTTTATCTAAAGTCATCTGTATTGTAGTATTATCTAACTTTATTTTTTTTCTCCCAATATTTTTAGTGTATCTTTTTACTATCGTCGAATACCCAGGAACCATAACCGTTGAGAATGGTGTGAGGGTGTTTAATGATTTTCAAGACTCATGTACCATCATCCCAGAAAAATGGCAAATCGTAGAAGAAAAGTTACCAGTAAAATATGGCCCCATGCCTCCTGAGATGCGATGTTATTTTCCTGATGTTAATCTGGATGAAATCAAAAGGCTTGTCCGGAATCAGGCTGATCCTGAACCATCCTGGTACATCCTTAAAAACCATATCATCCAGCTTTACGGTATATTAATAGAATACTTTACAATTATTATTGTTGTGGTTTATCTTCTTATGGATAAAGCAATAATCTTTTTCCTTTCTTCTCCTTTTTTTCCTAGGTACGTTGGAAGAGGCTTACTCTGACCTTGACAAGCAAAAGGATTTGGATTTCATTTACATGTGATACGCATATAAAATATGTGGTTTGTGTACATTACTTTCAATTTAAATTGTAAAAATGATACACTACTTCACTTAATTGTTTTCAATTGTTTATGTCTGTATAATTTTTTATGGAGAAGGTGTAATTTCCTTAAAATACTAATAAGTAATATTTTAAAGGTCAATTAAGTATACTTAATATTCTATTTACACTAATAATTATTTTTTGTGTACTTGCATAAGTACAAAATAGTATACTTACAGGGGTATACTTAAATGGTTCATAAGTGATATCAATTATAAGTGTATGAATGTATACTTATTCGAACATTTTAAGTACCAAGTCCATTCTACTTATTTTAAGTAAGAAGATAACATTTTAAGTTATGCATGGTACAATAATAAGTTTATCTTAAGTAGAGTAAGGGGTATACTAATAATAAGTGTAGTTTATAGAAATATTTAGTATACATGTACTCTTGTTTAGTACATCTATTACTTATAAATTATATATACTTACCTATACATAAGGGAGATACACTTAATAAGTATAGGATAAGTAGATAAAACTTTTTTAGAGTGTGATGCAGCCATTCCCAAATGAAACGACTCGATTTTCAGAACCAGTAAAATATGGCGGGCCTCAGCTGCCAAAATTTTTTGTCTTTAGAAAAACATATTTTTATCATTATCATAAAAAAAAATTTCATTATAACAAAAAATTTCTTTATTTCATTAATATTTTTTCTTATTTCTTTAATTTTTTAGTCTTATTAATGATTTTAATTTTTTTTATTTTATTAACTTTTTTTAGTCTAATTATAATTTTTTTTCTTCTTTCATTTCATTTTTTTCTCATTTCATTCGAAAAAAAAATTCTCGTATCATTAACTTGGCCCCCTGGCGGTGAAATCTGACGGTCGTGTGACAACACCAAAAACTCTCACGCTCACGACTGTTAATTGACGGCTCTTTTTGAATCTGAGCTAGTGTGTTGTTTTCCTGTATTCGTAATTGCATATGGTACAGAAAAATGATTGAGAATTAGCACAAACCAATCAGCATGCGTAATAAATAATTTAAAACTATGGAAAAAGTAACTCCTAATCTCATCGTAATCTTAATTTGATTAGTTCTTAATTTTCCGGCGAACGTGCCGGTTGACATTCGTGAGCGCCGTTTAGCATTTGGTGATGTCTACGGTCGTGAAATTCCACCGCCAGGGGGCCAAGTTAATGATACGAAATTTTTTTTTCAAATGAAATGAGAAAAAAATGAAATGAAAGAAGACAAAAAAATTAATAATAAGACAAAAAAAAATTGTATAAGATAAGAAAAAATTTCAAGTATTAATAAGACTAAAAAATTAATGAAATAGGAAAAAATATTAATGAAATAAAATTTTTTTTGTTATAATGAATTTTTTTTTTGATGATAATGATAAAAATATTTTTTTCTAAAGACAAAAAATTTTGGCAGCTGAGGCCCGCCATAGTAAAACCGTTCAAAAGCACCGTATTAGATATTATTTTTATGACTAATTAGCTATAAGCCTTTTTAATTTATATATTTTTAATAATGCACGACAGGTTTGGCTATATTTCATCGGGTCAACCATTGCATTTATTATTTCGATGACTGTAATCATGCATACAAGGCATCCGCCGGAAAATGTTTTTCATCCTCGTCGAACCGTACGCGGACAACTTTATAATCAAATCGAGTATGTATTCAAGATCATTACATCTAAAGGTGAGACGACTCCAGACAATTCTGCATATGATGTTTTTTTAACGATGCTTTAAATTTTATTCTGGATAACCAGGAAGCGCCATTCCCAAAGAAGTAAAAAGTTCTCCTTACCGTTTGATGATTGCCATGTGGCTTCTTTCCATGGTGGTTCTTATCCACGCTTACATCGGTACATACACTGCCCACTTGGCTCTGCGCAAAAGGGAACCTACGGTGAACACTTTAGAAGAATTAGCTTCTTCAAATAAGTTTAAAACGACTATTGATTACCACTCGGACTTGGCTTACAAATCGTTGGTGAGTAGTATTTCAACATCCACTTTATAACATGTCTTCCAAATTTGAAACATGGTTTTATGGCAACTGTGTGATATTTATATGTTTAATAATATTAGAGTGCTGAGACCGGACCTTACAAAATATTTGGCGATACTTTCCGCAGATATCCGGAGCTTTTGTTCACACAAACTTTGGAAGCTATCCCAAATGTGATCAACTTTCGTTGTGCCTTTCCAAGGGTAAGTATATACAGTATTTCAACATGTATCGGACGCTAAAAAAATTATTAAATTATTGTTATACTTTGCCTAGGCTGTGACTTTAATCAACTATTTAATCAATATGGATTTTAAAGCTCATGGAAAATGTCGATTGACCATGGCTACCAAACTACTATCTTACTCTGTACCTTTTTCTTCTGGTTTTCAAAAGGATAGTCCTTACACTAAAATCGTGGATCACGAATATTTGACTTAATTTATCAACAGATCACGTAGCATAGTTATCCTTTTAGCATATCGCAATTTTTTTCTTCAAACTACATTTTAAATCAAGGTTTTAATCACCAAGATTTTTTTTTCTTTAAGATTTACGTTACGAATGTGGGAAAACGGACTGATGTACTACATGGCGAAAAATGCAATGCCGCGAGCTCCTCGTCGTTGCCTGCTTAATAGTTGCCAGAATAATAAGATGGGCCCCTCTCCCTTCAGAATGACTGAATTTTCAGGAGTATTTGTGATGCTTCTTGTTGGCTATGGGTTGGCCGTACTCAGCTTTCGTGCAGAAATCCTAATGTCAAACTTGAGCCGAGGACGCGAATAACTGATACTATTGCTAGATTTTAATTTATCTCATTGAGTGGTCTTCTCAAAGTAATTTTAACGAGAAAGAAAAAAAAATATTAAAAAGTTAAAAATTTAATTATTTGTTATTTATATATCTCTCTGCTGCTTGATATCACCTAATCTTATGTGCAATTATCAAACACATCGATAGCAACAGTAGCTGAACCTTCTTTAATATATTATGATTAAAACTCGATTTGTTCGATTTACTCTCTTCAAATAATAAATTGATGCATGATGAACTATTCGAAATTAAAAAATCATGAAAAATGGTTGATGAGAAATGAAGGAGTTGCTTGAAAACATAAAACGAAAGCTGGGAATTCATATCTGAAGGAAACAACTACCGTACTAAAATCGTATGTTAGATTGACGGAAGGGTGACAGTAAATGTTCATGTATCATACATCGAAACATGAGCTGTGATAACCATCAATACCTATAGTAACCATGACAACATACTAAAACAAAAATGAAATCGTTATATTTCAAAGCGAACTACTATGAATATTGGAATTATTTGTATGAATATTCAACGATAGAATCTACTATAAATCGACTGTATTAAAGATGTAGACATGTTATTGGCGCATATTACCATGTTAAGAGGCTACAGCCGATTCTAATAAATAGCGCAAGTCTTGAGCATTAAACTTGCCAATCTTCTCTTACTGCTTGTCCAAAGATAGTTGAAAGAATGAAACTTCTTAAAACGCTGATTTCTATTTATTCTAGCGTATCCCTAAGTTTGGCTAATTCTATAATTTCCGCAGTCAACGACAAGGAGCTTCTCATTGGACTCGCTTTCAGAATTTCTTCTTACGAGGCAATATCATTTTGGTTGCGTATTTACATACAAACTATCATTAATTAATTGTTTTCTTTGATTTTGTCGTATTATAGCATCCCGCGTTTATGAAAAGCCGCAGAGGCATTGGCGGGAATATCACCCGTTCGGGGTCCATGGTGGAATTGGTTGAAACTTTGTGCGACTACTTTCAAATGAGGTAATAATATTAAGGTAATAACGATATGTTTACTTATTAGTGCTTTATATATGTTAGACTTGTGTACGTCTCTGTTCCTTCCGCTGAGTTAGCTAAAAAAGGAACTGGAATGTCTTTGATTCATCAACTTCAAAATGACGTAAAGGGCCATAGAACAAGTTGTTATTGTTGATTTAAACTATCTCTTTGTATTATATAGCAAGTGGATCTGGCCCCATTTGTCTTCATGAATATTTTGGAGTACTTCAACGTCATAGATTTATCCTATCCGATATTTGTAGATGACTGGATCTTGATGCAGCCGTTTCCTAATGGAACCAGTCGATTGAACGATCCTATAAAACCATTTTCAAGCACTGTAAAATATAGAAAATATGTTGGTCTTCTTTTTCGGTTCGCGATCCTTATTTTGTATTTTTTTAAATATAGGTGTGGCTGCTGTTCATAGCATCCAGTGCTATTTTTATTATGGCTATGACTTTAATCATTTATACTCGCAAGAACTCTACTGAACAACATCGTCCAACCTTGTGGGAGCAATCCTATTATGGATTAGAGTATGTTCTAACTATAATTACATCACAAGGTATTATTATGTTAATCGCTTTATTTCGCCTAATGAAACTTTTCAGAATTAGAAACATAATTTTAAAAAATAGGTAATAGTACTCCACGAGAGATGAAGAGGTTTCTTTACCGCTTGATGGTTGCCTTGTGGCTCCTTTCCATGGTGGTTTTGATCAACGTCTACGCGGGCACCTACACGGCAAACATGGCTGTTCCCAAACTTGAGCCCACTATTGATACTTTGGAAGATTTGGCTGCTTCTAACAAATTCAGGATGACGATTGAAATGAATACGGACATGGGTTTCAAAGCTTTAGTGAGTAAAACGATTTTTAATAATAATTTTTTTATGGGTAATATACCTATGTCTATTACACTTTTATAGGAGGCTAAGAGTGGGCCATTCAAAGTCTTTGGAGACACTTTGCGCAAGTACCCTGAACTGTTATTCACACAGGCTTTAGGTGCGATTTCGAATGTGGTTCAACAAAATTGTGTCTATCCAGGGGTATCTAATGATTTTAATATTAAGTCATCAAGTTTATTAACTTTGTGTGTCTTAGTCAAGAAACCTTATAAACTATTACATCAGTGCGGACCTAAAAACCCACCAAGAGTGTCGCCTAACAATCGCTACTAAGCCTTTACCCTATTATTTATCCCTGTCTTGTGGACTTAAGAAAGAAAGTCCTTACACAAAAATCTTCAACCAAAAGTATTATAGTCGAAGCATATTACAGCGTAATCTGATTTTTTTTTTTCAATTAACACTCTTAATAGGTTTTGGCTTCCTATTTGGGAGAATGGAATGCTAAATTATATGAGAGGAAAATACTTTCCGCCGGTTCCAGCTCGTTGCCTGGCGACTGGTCGAAAGCCAGGCGGACCTACTCCTTTAAAATTGGATGACTTTGCCGGTGCCTTTGTTCTACTTTTATTTGGTCTTGGCTTTGCGAAACTCGTCTTCATTGTCGAACTGATAGCTGCTCGATTCAATTAGTCAAGGAATTGATAATAATCCTACAAGATGTTGTTTTATTATTCGCTGAGTATTGCGGTAGTCGAATAGCAAAAAACGATGGAAAACTTGGATTTCAATAGACTGCACGTCTGCACATAAAATAATACTTTTAGCCTTTAAGGTTTATTAATTTACCTCATTCTCAATAGTATACACTCAAAAAAGCACATTAGTTTTTCAATTGCTATAGGTATATTAAGCAATTATATTTCGTTTATACCATGATGTGGTAAATAAATTGAGATTCGCTCCAAAAATGGATGTTCCTTCATAACTAAACACCTACTATTGCGTTTACCTTACTATTACGCAGTATTACAAGTATTACAACCCCACATAAAGTCTGTTATTTAATTATTGTGGTAATTTATTCTTTTCAAGTCAGAGGAAGTTGATCTTTATTTGTATATTATTCATTATTGTGTAGGCACGGTACAGCAAAGTATTAGGATCAAATTTTTTTTTTAACAAGATGAAAGTATCCTCATTATAGATCGAGGAGTACACATATGTCGATTATGGTACGGGAACTCAAATTCATTAAATATTAAGGACTGGTGGGATTCAATTTCTTCGATTTTCTGTCTTAAAATACTTAATAAACTAATAAGTTGTATTATTCGAATATCAGCCTCTTAACATTAAGATCGCGCTTGATTTGAAAACGAAAACAAAAAACATGATGTGTGCCAGTTTTATTTAACAAGGACGCTCGAGCACTGCTCGTCTGATAGAAAATATCATAAACTATTTAAAACGATTCAAATAATTCTTCAATGAAGATTAACAGTTTGCTGTTCCTGAGAAAATATTCATGCTATAATTTTTATTATACCAATATGTGAACTTTAACCTTCTCGATAACAACCATGGCAATGAATCGTAGACATAAAGAGAATAAATGAAGGCAGTTTATTGGCTTAAATCGGGGTACGGCGCTTCTGAACATGCCTTTCTGACCGCGGCGCTTATGACCATACGATTCCGGAAATGGCGTTTCTGAACAAGCGACCCCTGCCTTTATGACCATATATACATGATTAATGCAATATTAATGCCCGTGCTGAAACTCAATTGCAAATAAAGTTTAAGTGTGCGCACATGACATAGTTAACAATTTGACAGAAAATATTCCGTGTTGCCCAAATGATTGAAATTTTGATCGACGAAACTGAGCTTATTCCGATGAAGGTTACTTTGTTCCGACTAGACAAGATAAAAAGAAATCTAAAAAAAAAATCCAAGTTTGCAAAGAGGAACTCTTGATTATATGGAAAAGTAACAGAGAGTCAAAGATCACGCACCAAGAATTATTTGATCTCAGTATTGAGACCACTCTAACCTACAAAGCTGGCCCTATGAACTATGCGTCGCCATGGGGGCGATTTCGCGGAGACAGCCGGGCTTAAGATAATACAACATTTTCCTACGCACTATCAGAGTACTTGTACTCGGACTCTGAGTCCACCGGGTGACCCCACTTTCCTGCCGGGCTTTGGATGATCCAAACACCGGCACAAATGTAGGGTCACTCGGTGCCGGAGTCCGGACGACAACTTTCCGTCAAACAACCACAGGAGGTCCAAACACTTATAAGAGATACTTCCCCGCACTGCCCTCGAAGATCCTACCTCTCCGACTATAATTCCGACTTGAGTCCCCCTTCACCGGCCGACCCGTCAAAGTTGGCCGGAGTCCAAGTGTGCTAGCGCCCGGCTGATATTTTGGCCGTGCTCGTTCAATGCTTAAAGATGAAAAATCATAAGCGATTACATTCAACTTAATACTGAAATTCTCGATATCGTAGTGATATCTACAACTTTTTAAGTCTTTAAGTAGAAATGAAAATGGTTGTAGAGCTCGATATTACTTAGAAGTTGCAAAGTTTAAAGTATATCCCCACGATTTATGATAGATATCTAGTGCTACCTGGGATGCACTTGTTCAATAATTGTTGTCTCGAGTTCTATATTGTCCTAACAAACTTTGTTCAGCATCAGCATTCATATATTATTATAATTTAACACTTGGTCATAAAGGCTAAAACAGCTGTTCAGAAAGGCAGGGTCTGTTCAGAAAGACTGGTCAGAAGCGCCTCTGTTCAGAACGCCCGTGACCCGCTTAAATCATCTGGTTGGAATAAATACCACCATTCTTGGGTATGAAACATGCCAGTCTTCTCTCACTTCTCCTCGGATGCTGATCTTTCAATATTGTGGGAAAATGAAGCTGCAAATATTAAAACTTCTGCTGATTTTCATTTGTTTCAGCATTCTAGCTAACAATAGTACTTTTATTTCTGCAGTAGACGACAAAGAGGTTCTAATCGGGCTCAGTTTCAGAGTGTCTTCCTACGAGGTGGTATACGCTCTGCTTACATTGCTATAATCTATTTGCCATAGCCTTATATGCATATATTAGTACTCTCCGTTTATGTAGAACCGTCGAGGAGTTGGGGGCAGTGTCATTCGTTCGGGCATCATGCAAGATTTCGTTGAATCTTTGGCCGACTACTTTCAAATGAAGCAGGCTATTATTATTTGTGTAATTGTGGTAAAACACGTAATGGTATTTTTTTTCTATTCAAAGACTTGTGTACGTTCCAATTTCTGCAACGGATTTAGCCCAAAATGGGACTGGAATGTCGTTGATTCGTCAACTTCATCATTTGGCAATTCTATATCTATATAATATGTAGGGAATGTTACGCCAAGAGCGGTTATTCATAAACATATTTTCCGACTAATGATTGCCTTATGGCTCCTCTCCATGGTGGTTCTAATCAACGTCTACACGGGCATCTACACTGCCAACATGGTCGTACCCAAACTTGAGCCCACTGTCGATACTTTGGAACAATCGGCTGCTTCTGACAAATTCAGGATAACGATCGATAAGAAAACGGACATGGGTTTCAAAGCTTTAGTAAATCTATTCATTGTAATAAGAGTTCCAGAGAAAATAGTTTAATATTTTTTGAGGAGGCGCAAAGTGGACCATTCAAAGTCTTCGGGGATACTTTCTGAAAGTATCCGGAACTTTTGTTCCCTAATCCTATAAATGCCATTGCCAATGTGATTCAACAAAACTGCATCTATCCAGGGGTAATAATGACCATAGTTTAGCTTGCTATTCAAAGATGATTTATTAACTAGTCGCGGCGAATGATAGGCAAGAAACCTGGTAAACTTTTACATCAGTGCGGATCTAAAATCCCACGGCGGAGAATGCCGACTAACGATTGCTACTCAGTCTCTGCCTTACTATTTGGCCTTCTCCTTTGGGCTTCAGAAAGGAAGTCCTTACAAAGATGTATTCAACAACAAGTTGGAAAACCATTTTGAAATTATATATATTTTTTTATATCTCCGTTGTTTGCAATGATTAAATTTCTTTATAGATTTATGCTGCGAATGTGGGAGAATGGGTTGGTAGATAAGATTAGAGGGAAATACTGTCCACCGGTTCCAGCTCGTTGCCTTGCCACCGGTCGAAAGCCAGGTGGACCCACTCCTTTAAAACTGAATGACTTTGCTGGCGCTTTCGTACTACTTCTAATCGGTTATGGTCTATCAAAGCTAGCCTTCATTGCAGAACTGCTAGCTAACCGGCTGAATGTGCTGCGAAAATAAAGGTTATGCAACATGATTTTGCTTAACATTCGCCGATGGAGTTTGACACAGTAGTCGAATATAAAGAAAAAGCAGACTTGGATTTCAATTACAGTTTTAGTAATTATTAATATACAAATTTAAGTAAACTCACTAAATTATATTGATCCTCATTATTTCCTTTTCAGTTAAATAATGTAGTTAATCCAAAATGAAAATGATATAATTATTGTGAAAAATATACGATCACACATTACGATAGCTGCAAACTATTTTTTTTTTACAGCGGCAAACTTATATTAATTTTTAATGAAGAATTTTCAAGAACGACATTTAAATATTTAGATTTTTTATATGTAATCGAGTCCTGCACTCTTGGTATCGTACACTTCGTAGCTTTTTCTACGCGGACTTCTTTATATTCGAAAAAGCTCTTTCTGCAAAAAAAAGCAAAGGCGGAGCATAAACATCTTTGAAATTCAAATAATAAAATAAAATTTTTAAACCCATCCAAGAAAATAATAAAAAAATTAGCAATCAATTTAAAAAATAACGTAGTGCTTTATTTATTTTTTGGTTTCTTCATTGCATTTGTTTACTATCACGGAACTAGATTTAAAAGCCGCAATATCCTTGCCCTCTTTCTGATACTTCTCATTGTGCCTTCCAATGTAGACCATCATAAATATTTTTCCTGTATGGAAAACCAGGGCCTTCGAGAGAATTGTGTCGATACCGTGGCGCCCGGAAAGCATATATAATCAGAGAATCGTCATTTCTGGTTTTAAAATCTTTCAGTTGTAATACTAGGAGCACTCCGATCGCCCATTTAAAAAAAAACATCATTTCCCGTTTATTTTCTATATGCCGCGTAACAATTTAGAAAAGACGAGTGGTGCGAATTACATCAACGCCACTTTTACATCTGAGGATGAAAAAACATCTTCGGAGAGCAATATGTGTCATCACATTGAAGAATGTTCAAAAGACCGAAGTAAAAAATGCAAAAAGAAATCGGTTGATAGTGAAAAACCTCCTCAAATTTCCTACTTTGAATTATTCCGCTTTGCTTCCGCTACGGATTGGACTCTATTAACCATCGCATCCGTATCCTCCTGCATCTCTGGAATCGGTCTCCCGATCATGTTGATCCTCTTCGGGAATGTTATCAACTCTTTTGTGGAAGGAGGAGTAGACCAAGAAGCTATTTACGCATCAAGATGCAGCTCAAATTCAACCAACATTACGTAAACTTTAGCTTTAAACAAATCACAAACCATTAGAAATTGAATCATTCTTTGATTTTTGCAAAAGTTTTTCTAAAGAAAAAGGTGATGTGATGGAAGAGTTCTCGAATTTTGCTATTTACTCATCCATTATGGGGGCAATCCGCTTTGTTCTAGGATTTATATCCATCACTTCTTTCAACTATGCAGCTGAAAAACAGGTAATAAGATGACTTAAACTGATTAAATAACTTAAAGAAATTTAATAGCTTGGGCATTTCTACAAAGATATTCAGAATTCGAAGCAGATTCTTTAAAGCTGCTCTTCGTCAAGACATTGGTTGGTATGATACGAAATCTTCAAATGACTTCGCAAGCCGCATCACCGAGTAAGAATTGCTTTCCTTTCAATCTTCTGATACTGATCACTTTATAATGAAATTAATTTTATAGAGATTTGGCCAAAGTTCAAGAAGGAATCAGTGAGAAAATTGGAATGTTTATTTTCTGCGCGTCGATTGGAATATCTTGCATAATCACTGCATTCCTCCACGGATGGTACCGCGTAACAGTTTACGATGTTGTTAGATAACATTGGCCTCAATTTTTTACTGTTTTCTTTTGCAACATCAGGAAACTAACTTTAGTGATGTTGGCCTCCACGCCCATTTTGACTATCGCTATGGGCATCGTCGCTAAAGTGCAAGCGTCCTTGACCGAGACGGAGTTGAAAACTTACGCCACAGCGGGTGGAGTAGCCGAGGAGGTATTTGGCGCCATCCGAACAGTTACCGCATTTGGCGGTCAGGAAAAGGAAGTGGGACGGTACAATGAAAGTTTGACCATGGCCCGGAAGGCGGGCGTGAAACGAGGTTTGGTGACGGCTGTCGGAAATGGATTGGTTTGGGGCATCAATTATGCCAGTTACGCCCTAGTCTTTTGGTATGGAGTTAAACTGATTTTAGAATCATGTGATAGAGATTCTGGTTATACGGCCAGTGACCTCTTGATTGTATTCTTCAATGTCCTCGTCGGAGCTATGCAGATAGGGAAGATGACGCCCTATTTAGAGGCCTTTTCGGTGGCTCGAGGAGCCGCTTCAAATATTTTCTGTATTATTGATCGAGTGCCTCTTATAGACAGCACATCGGAAGAAGGAGAGAAACCCAATGGCAACATTCGTGGCAGCATATCTTTCCACAATGCGCATTTCAGTTACCCATCGCGCCCAGATGTTAAAATCTTAAATGGACTCAGTTTTCACGTACCGTCGGGACAAACAGTCGCTCTTGTGGGGACATCAGGATGCGGGAAATCGACTTGTATCCAACTGCTCCAAAGATTCTACGATCCAAAAGAAGGGAAAGTCTGCATAGATGGGTATGACATAAGTGATCTTAACATTGGCTGGATGAGAGCCCAAATCGGAGTGGTCGGACAGGAGCCCGTCCTATTCGGCACCACCATTGGAGAAAATATTCGTTACGGAAGGGAAGGGGTCACTCAAGTGGAGATCGAAGCGGCAGCAAAAGAGGCACACGCTCATGATTTCATCCTCCGATTACCGTTAAAGTACGACACGATGGTCGGAGAACGAGGCACTCAACTTTCAGGCGGTCAGAAGCAGCGCATTGCAATCGCTCGAGCATTGGTTAGGAGCCCAAAAATACTGTTATTAGATGAAGCGACGTCCGCCCTTGATAATCAGTCGGAAGCCATCGTTCAACGAGCTCTTGATAAGGCCAGACTAGGTCGGACGACTATCATCGTTGCTCATCGTCTTTCAACAATTCGGAACGCGGACCGCATCATAGTCATCAAGGATGGTGTCGTCCAGGTAAAAGAATTG
The DNA here is from genome assembly GCA_030141595.1 of Chydorus sphaericus. NCBI lineage: Eukaryota > Metazoa > Arthropoda > Branchiopoda > Diplostraca > Chydoridae > Chydorus > Chydorus sphaericus. The sequence continues at coordinate 4,444,377 of CM057931.1, forward strand.
TTTTGAATTGTTTTGAATTGTTTTGAAAAATTTCTCCTCAATCTCTAATCTAAAAATAATGTAGGAAGAGGGAACTCACCAAAGTTTAATGACCAGACAAGGAGCCTATTATGAATTGGTCGTTTCTCAACAAAACGGAAATGACGAAGAAGATGAAAATTTCAACATCGACAAAGAAAAAATGAATCATCCCTCTAAAAGTGAAAATTTAATTTCATCTGAAAATCAAGACGTCGAAATCATCAATTCAACTCCATCAAACTCTTCAAATGGAGCATCCGAAACCATCGAAAAGGAAGCTAGCATCTTAGACATCTTAAAAATGAACAAAAACGAATGGCCCATAATTCTTCTGGGCGGAATATGCTCTTCAATAGTTGGTGTCAGCACTCCGATCTACGCCATTCTCTTCGCCCAAGTAATGGGCGTCTTATCTCCAGGGGGATCCCTCGAAGAAATAGCAGAAAAACGATCCAAAGGCGATTACTACTCGTTAATGTTTCTCATTCTTGGGCTCGCCGTAGGACTTGCCGCTTTCATCCAATCCCTCTGTTTCTCTATCGCCGGAGAAGCCCTCACTTCTAGATTACGTAGCTTATCATTCAGAGCAATTTTGAAACAAGAAATCGGATGGTTCGATGGCGAGGCAAACAGTACCGGCTCACTTTGCGCTAGGCTGTCAGGCGATGCCGCCAGCGTCCAAGGAGCTACTGGATCTAGAATCGGTTTGATTCTCGAGGCAGTATCGACAATGACTGCTTGCGTGATCCTCTCTCTCTATTACGAATGGAGGCTTGGCTTAGCTGCAATGTGCTTCGTGCCCCCATTAATGTTATCTACCTACTATCACCACAAGATCATTCTGGGACAGTCGACTTTGGAAAGGGATGGGTTACAGAAATCGGCCAGAGTAGCGATCGAAGCTATTGGAAACATACGAACAGTGGCAAGTCTTGGAAAAGAGAAAGATTTCCATAATGCTTTCATTGAATCTTTGAAAGATTCTCATCGTGGAGCACTTAAAAAGACGTTGGTTCGAGGTTGTGTTTTTGGATTCGCCAATAGTTTGTTCATGTTATCCTACGGAATAACGCTGTATTATGGGGGCTGGTTAGTCACTTACGCTGGTGTCAATTACGTGAATGTGATTGCGGTTAGTGAGGCACTCATTATGGGAACGAATTCTGTCGGGGAAGCGTTGGCATTCTCCCCGAATTATAACAAAGCCAAAGTAGCAGCCAGTCGCATATTTTCCCTTCTCAGCATAGTGCCTCTTACCGATTCAAATAAACTTTCAGATGGGGCTTCGATGGGGGAAGTAAATGGAAGAGTCGATTTTGATCAAGTCAAATTTCGTTACCCCACACGAAAGAACACACAAGTTCTGCAAGGTTTAACTTTGGCTGTGAAAAAAGGCCGAAATGTAGCCCTTGTGGGTCAAAGTGGTTGTGGCAAATCCACTTGCATCCAGCTATTGGAGCGATTTTACGATCCCGATGCCGGTCAAGTAAAACTCGATGGGAATAACATTCGACCAGTCAACATAGCATCCCTTCGCTCTCACATGAGTATCGTATCGCAAGAGCCCGTCCTATTTAATCGCACCATCGGAGAGAACATTGCTTATGGTGACAACTCTAGGGAAGTACCCATGGATGAAATTATTGGATCTGCTCGGAAGGCCAACATCCACACTTTCATTCAGTCTCTTCCTAATGGTTACGACACGATGGTTGGAGAGAGAGGGGCCCAGCTCAGTGGTGGACAGAAGCAACGTGTAGCTATCGCCCGAGCCTTGGTCAGAAACCCAAAGATCCTCTTACTGGATGAAGCGACTTCAGCGTTGGACTCGGAGAGCGAAAGAATCGTCCAAATGGCTTTAGATGTGGCCCGAGAAGGACGGACTTGCATCACTATAGCTCATCGATTGAGCACTATTCAGAACTGTGACAATATAATCGTTGTTAATCACGGTAAAGTACAAGAGCAAGGGACTCACGACGAATTGTTGCGACTTAAGGGATACTATTTTGATCTTAATAACGTTCAAGGGAGTTGCAAGTAAAAATAAGAAAATAATAAGCTAATAATGCCGTTAAAGTCAATTCTCGGTTAATTCTGTTAGCTTCTTATTTTTCTCTTTATGTCTCCTATTTTAAATACGTTGGTAGACTATTTGTATCGATTATCTACCGATTCCATTTGTCCAAATATACATTTATCCACTTTCTTAATTACTTTGTCTTTCATACAGCGCAATTCAATCCAGGTACCGTACCTTTTCCTTGTTGTCGATATATTGGTAAATTTAATCATTTGAGCAGAGAGAACAGACTTCGAGTTTTAATATATCATTGACGTCTTCAGTAACGATGTAGTTTCTAAAGAGGAATAATAAGTAAACAAATACAGTAAGTTATACACATATTCAAATATATCATCCAAATATCCAAATACGCATATAATAACGCATATACGAAAATAAGCATACATAACACATATATGTAGTGCTCAAGGGCTGTGACGCAAGTTGAGTACTGGGAGAAATAGGAATATGTCACTCATTCCAATATTCGAAGCGTACAATATGTCAATATATTGCCGTCCCATACAAGAAGAATAAAGGCTTATGATGATGGACTGCTATAGGCAAAGCAGTCCATCATCATATGGATATAAGCCTATACCTTTACTCTTCGATGTATATGATAAAATGATTTGCTGATGTAGCTGTCATCTACGAATTCAGCTACCTATCAAATGACATATGCGATAGGATTCGATGCCGCTGATTAGATAGGATGACAAACATAGTTTTCCGCGAACACAAACGGTTGCTATGGACATCTCATACTAATTAGCTCAGCTTCTATAAAGGTACAATACACGCCGAGAAAACTTCTGCAGAACTTTGTACTGGTTGTGATGATATTTCCAGCGATGGAGGCCGGGCATCATATGAGAGCTTGCTGCGGAGAGGTAGATTATAATTTCAAAGGAATTTTTAAAATCTTCATTTATGATTAATGGCCATAGCCCTTATGTTATGTACCTTTTATACATTTTATTACTTAAGACTCCCGGCGCCCTGAAAATCAAGAGGGACTCAGTGGGTAATGTAACTTCGATGGAGGGCATATCAGCCGAGATGCTCAAGTGGATAGCCCTCGCGTTCAATATAACGTAATTGAAAATGCTGGGCAATTAATCTTCTCTCATTTCTCGAAACATTTCATGAACATATATTTAATCCCATAATCTTTGCATGATACCCTTAGATACGAATGTGAAAACGTACCGATAACTACAATTGAGAATACAAGTACCGCTGTAGGGGCTCTTCATTATGTGACGCATGATGTATAAGTAAAATATATTATACTAATTAAAGTTCACTTAATATTACAAGTCACTGTTAGATATGCGACGTTCTAATTGGGCCGAGTGCATTCCGTTACGACCGTTTTCAAGTGATGGACTTTCTTCACCCCTGGGTAACAGAACCGATCCAGTTACTCATCCCGATGCCTGCTTTTGTCAGTAATCCATTGGCTTTCATAGAACCCTTTACATTTCAAGTAAATGACGAATAATCCTTAGTAACTTGTCTTCTGTCTATTATAATTAGCATGAGTACATATGTAATACCGTAGGTTTGGATGATTTTATTATGTTCCATACTAGTGGTGATATCCATGTTGGTTCTAATGGATTACTTCAAAGGGCCATTAGGGAGCCATACTATTGACACTAAACACGCTAAATTAAATTTGTACTGGCTTTTTGTTATCGGCTCATTATTCGGACGAGGTAAAATGAAAATTGACTTTAAATTGACTTAGATTTTATGTTTAACAAAGCGTGATTTGCGGTATTATTAGCTGCATTCTGGGTTTCAAACAAAACCAGGATTCGAATTCTAATAGCTGCTTGGCTTCTAGCCGCCTTTGTCCTACTTCAGCTCTATACCATTCAACTGTTTGGCTTCGTAATGACTAATGTTCCTTTGCCGATCGTCAGTTCTACGGAAGAGCTGGCCAATAAACCTAATATCGACCTTGTGGTTGCCATCGGATGGGCCCCCGATCTAGCAATTACGGTAACATTAATAAGTAACAAAATATTAATTACGGTAAGTCGCGCCGCGCCTAGTACCGGTATTGTAGAAAATGTTCTAAGTTGATCGAATCTTGAATAATTCGTTGAAACCTACAGAAATCCGATTTTCCACTAATGAAAAAATTGGCTAAGAAACTAAATGAAAATCCAACGACTTCTCGCTGCCTTAGTGTCCCACTTTGCATCGAGCTTATGAAGAAGAACAAACGACCAACAGTTTTCATTCACGTAATCGAGTTATTTGTCTAAATATCCTTATATAATGTTGGTTAATTTCTATGTTTATAATTTGACAAAATAGCAAATCGGCCCCATGTCTTTGGGAATGATGAAAGATTTCCATCAGACTGGTGAATGTAATTTTGCTCTTGCTAAAAAGAGTTTTGATAATGTTCACCAATCTTGGATGATTCGCAAAAGAGATCCTTTCTCAGAATTCTACAACAGAGCGTAAACTATTATGAACACTTACATATCCTGTGCTATAATTATTCACTTATTGAACAGTTAAAACATTTATTTCCAGGATAATGCGAATGCATGAAACAGGTCTACTAAATCATTGGTTAGATATTTATCAGCCCAAGCCATACAAGTGTCTTGAAATGGCAAAACCACAGGACAGTTCCCGTAACCCAGCTAAAATAAGTCTTAAAAACTTGTCCATGTCGTTTGGCACGCTCATTGTCGGCTTCATTCTCTCTTTGGTCGTTCTCATATGCGAAACGGGGTACAAGCGACTTGGCTTCTGATCTCCAAGATTCTATCGAACTTCGATCCTTAATTACTTCTAAAAAAAAATCAGTATTATGATACTAGCTCATGGTTTATTACGGTATTATTATTATTTGAAACATGACTAGATGTATACACGAAATCAGTCTCAGTAAAAGTGGACATTTTTAGCATGAAAAATACATGTAATTAATACGTCAATAAATAAAAATAGTAGCGAGAGAAGGTATTGTAATTTCAACTGTTTATTTACTATCATTTAAATGCATTTTTTTTTATTAAAATCAAATAACTTAACATTATTTACGAAACGATTTCTTGTCTTCAACGCAACTCGAAAGAAAAGAGACTCATCTCCACGGAGGAGACAAGTGAAGGCGGTGGAAGTTGGGATGTTGCCCAACTCTATTAAAGAGCAAAAATATAATATATTTAGAATGCTTTACACAAAAGAAGACCTCGTTATATTCCATTACCGGTCTACCATCCGCCGTATCCATATTCGACTGGATATCCACCGTATCCTCCGTAACCGCTGGGGTAGCCACCGTCGTAGCCTCCGAAACCGTTGGGGTATCCGCCATATCCTCCGTAACCGTAACCTTCGTATCCTCCGTAACCTCCGTAGCCTACGTAACCTTCACGAACTTCCTCACCGACAACAATGTCGGCTAGGAGCTCTCCAAACAATCCAGGTCGAGGAGCGGCATGAACAAAGGCGGCCAAAACCATCATCGCAGCTAGGATCATCTATGGAAATAATTAAATGAAGAATTAATGGCAGCGGGTAATAATCTTACGTTAATACATACAATAACAGAAGCTACTTACAACTTGACGGCTCATTTTGTGCTGGGATGACAATGTCGAACTTGGTGTATCCCGATCGTCTTTATATACCAAAGAGAAAGTAAAAAATCTTGGGAAGGAAGTTGCTGTTTTATTGCGTGTAATATAAGAAAAAGGAGTTTCATTTCTCTCACCTACTAAGGCTCACCTGGTAAGTTTTAACGCACGATACCTAAAAGCTTTATTCTGTTATAATAAGGAGTAGCCTACGGTGCGGCCAGTGGCCTTCAAATATAGGTATATTTACCAAATATAGGTATACAATTTCATTATGTACACCCGTCGTTAATAAGGTGGCCTTTGGGAATTTGTAATTTCATTATTTAGTTGGCATGTTGTACATGTATATACGTGCGTATATGAGTCTTGTGAAATCTATTTTTCTTCCTGATTTTCGTGTATAATAGCTAGCTGATCAAAGGCTGATACTTTTTTTTTACATTTTGGACAGTAAAAAACTGTTATAATGTAGCGCGCTATTTGTGATTACCATCGACCTACTTTTTAAATTTGTTATTGCCTCATAATGTTTAGAAATTTGAAAATATGCTTTCTAAAAAAAAAAAATTCTGAAATCTTAGAACGACAGACCAAGCGATATAAAAACTTATTTGAAACACGCTCAAATACTTAAATGAATGGAACAACAAGCGCCCGGTACCCACGACGGTACAGGTTATATTTTTACCCTTATTTTAAGGCGCTTTTCAAAATTATCTTTAAGCACAACGTAAGGTGAAACTTGGTTTTGTCCCGGAATTTTGGCCAAAAATCGTGGAGACAAACAACAAAAAAATTGTAAATCAAGAATGCACAATCGTTACGATTCGTATATTTATATATACAGCAAACACGCTGAATCTATTATTTCTGTAATAAATCAACGAATAACCAACAGTCAATTGTTGTCTTAAATTCATATTATTAAATACAATAAACAAATGCAATATTCTTCTTCGATTTACTGTCTTCCATTTGCTTGATAGATGATCGACTCAATTATTAAATCACTCAATGAATAATGTTTTTCTGCAACATCTCCGGAAATATTGATTTTAGATGTGCTGGTATAGGTGTAACATGGGAAAAATCTCTGATTATTTCTGCATTTTATGTTGCTGGTTTCAAAAAGTACGAAAATGGACCAATATCAACCTTTTTTAACGTAATTTTTTACATTTTGTTAGACTTTGTGAACTGCAACTGTATATTTATTATTCATTCTACCCGAAGGGGAAATTATTTGTAATAAGGCTCGCTTCGCTCGAAATTATGTGATAAATTGAAAAATTAATTACGTAATAACACACAATTTAGTGCTATCACTTTTTAAAACGCAATAAAAGGAGACGATAAAAAATTTCATTTTTTACCTTGGACTACTAGATTATTTGCATGGGCGTTGCGGGGAGTTATCATTTTCTCCGAGGATCGAACCCTCCCCCCTAAATCTACGCCTATGATATCCGCACAAGCTCATTTAATATACAATAAATAAATTAAATTCTTTCGATTTACTGTCATTCATTGGCTTGATGATAGATCGTCTCTGTTATTCAAAAAATAGAACGGAACCATATTTGACATCAATAGTTATAATACACAATAAAAAATGAACATAAATGACACTAGCAAGGTTCAATAGTTCTCCTTTGTGTATTGTAAATAATTTAAGGGTCAGTAGTCAAGAATTCGACAATTCGGTCGCCCGTGATAAACTGATTTTCAAAACAAGAATGAATAAATGTTTACAGTAATGGTAGGCCTACCTGAATAATAGTACATGATCACGGTAACTGACGTAGGTATGACAGCTCACAGCTGTAAGTTGAATAGTTGACGGACTCTCGAAGCGTGACGAAGTTTCGATAAGTATATAAATAAGACGAACATTTGAAATTTCTCTTATATCGCCCTTTCAGCTCTTTTGATTTTCCTGCCAAAAAAAAAAAAATAATAATAATGAAGTTGCTTATACCATCACTAGCTTTGATCTATTTTGTTTTCCATAATTCTTATAAGGCTGCTTTTGCGTCTCGTCCGACCCAAGATATTAAGGAAAGTCTAAAAGGAATCACTGTACGAGTTTCTTCTTACAAGGTATAATATTGTGCACCTATTCATATAATTTTTGACTAGCTGGTTTAAAGAGTGATGCAGGAGGCTTACTAGACGCTTTTGTAATTATACAGTACCCACCGTTTATAACGAGTCATCGTGGAAAAGGTGGAAATGTAACGCATTCGGTATTATGGTGGATATCGTTGAAAACTTATCCACCTATTTTCAAATGAGGTGTTACTAATTTATCACAAGTTACTTTTTAAGACTAAATTACAGATATTAATTTTTAATCTTTAAAAAGGGTTTTATTCGTCCCCGTTGCCACAACAGAGCTAGAAAAATATGGAACTGGGATGGCGATGATCCATCAACTACAAAACAACTTAGGAACACGTTTAAATTGTTACAGCACATCGGTTTATTTTGATAATGATAATATTATCATTACTTTTTAATAGCAAGTGGACTTGGCCGACTTTGTTTTCATGAACATTTTCGAGTACTCCCGATCTATTGATTTATCCTATCCAATCATTGTGGAGAATTGGATTTCGGTGACCGTTATAAGTTATATCCGGAAATCGAGCTCTGAGAGACAGCGTCTAAATTTGTGGGATCTAACATTCCGTCAGTTTGAGTATGTCTTGAAAATTGTTTCATCAGAAGGTATGTCATACAATTGATCATAAGCCTTTTAATAAATGTTTCGTTCTTCTGGTGAAAGCCTAATAGATTCATTGAAGGAAGCGCAACTCCACCAGAACTGAAGAAATTTCTTTTTCGATTGATGATCGCTTTATGGCTTTTGATGATGGTGGTTCTAGACAACTCTTATTCTGGCACCTACACGGCCAACCTGGCCTTACCCAAACTTGAGCCCACTGTAGATACTTTGGAAGAATTGGCGGCTTCAAAAAGATTTAGGATGACTATGGATGTGAACACAGACATTGGTTACAAAGCCTTAGTGAGTGCAGTACGGTAGTCTAAGATTAACATGATTATTTTTAAATAATTATTTTAAAACTTCTATAGGACGCTCAGACGGGACCGTTCAAAGTTTTTGGAGACACTTTCTGTAACTATCCGAAGGTTTTATTCGCAAAACCTCTGGATGCTATTTCAAACGTGGTAGAACTTGTTTGTCTCTATCCAGGGGTATGATTCAAACAAATAAATATGTATTAATTAAATTATACATTACCTAACTCTTATTATTCCCACAATCAAATTACTTGGTTAATTATTACATCAATGTGGATCTCAAAAGCCACAAAGAATGTCGCCTGACAGTTGCTACTAAAGTTCTACCTAATTATTACTTGTCTGTTTCCCTAGGGCTGCAAAAGGGAAGTCCTTACTCGGAGATATTTAACCATGAGTAATTTATAGCAGGGATTTTGTTATTATAAAGTCATTCTTAAATAATCCGGTTGTTCCTTTCAAGTTTTTTCTTCGAGTGTGGGACAACGGTTGGCTGGAACTGGAACACACAACAAGGAAAATCTATTTCCCGCCTGTTCCATCTCGTTGCCTTACGATCGGTCGAAAGTCAGGCGAACCCACTCCTTTAAAACTAGATGACTTTGCTGCTTTTTATTGGTTATGGTATTGCCATGATCATCTTCATCGTAGAACGTTTATTGGCTATCGGATTAAACCGAATTAAGTAGGGGAGAGCGGTGTCAGTCCGGACGCAGGGCACTTCGGACATTTTAAATATCGGACGAAGATTTCAATTAAAAATTTTGTAAAAAATACAGTCGATTCCACATATTCAGATACACATGTGAACGAAAAATATTTTTCATATGTTAAGAATTGGCTTAGTTATCGACTCCCGAAATTTTGGGGTATCAAAATATGCGTAACAGCAGTTGCGCCTTTTTCGCTAGCGTCCACAATTTTTGTACTAAAATTATTAAAAAAATATTCTTAAATAGGCAATTCAATTTCCTATCGTATATTGGTTTCAAATTATTTTTATTTGATACCGTTCAGTCGCAATATCTTGTTTTGTTCAAGAGGGGGTTGCAGGCACATTCGGACACCCTATCATGAGGTCAGTTCGGACGTTGCGCAGCATGGAGGGGAAAATCCCAAGAGGTGGTCGAGGGAGCTAGTCAAAGCAGTTCACTCATCTAGCATGATGATTTTTCTATCGATGAATATGATATTTAGATTTTAAATAAATTATTACTACTATATATGGTTTTGATCAGTGAAAAAATCTCTACAACTTCCATTTTTTTTGCTAATTTTCAAGCAGTTTGGAAGCCTGTAAATGAGGCTGTCCGGATTGATCCACACCCCGTCCGAATTGACCCCCACCCTTTTTTAAATTTCCCGATTCCACGACATTTTCTCTTTTTTGTAGCGGCCATACTAGTGATGGTAAAAAACTCTTAAAAATACTGTTAATAGAGAAAAAATCGAGGAATCCGATGGTGCAAACAGAGTTTTAAAATTCTTAACGGTTCTCAAGTTATGGCCGTAGAGCGAATTTCGTCCGAACTGACCCCGCTCTCCCCTAATACATATACGGATATACCAGTAATAAGATGTTTGTTGTAGTGCAAAAATGTAAAAATTCATATTTTGGTGAGAAACAATTATTTATGATGTATTACTTGTCATTTAGCGAGCCCTAGCTAAATAAGCTGTGTTTTGTACCGGGTCGCATGTCTCTTAATCGCACTCACCAATATGTTTAAAACGCTGTGCTTTATTGCATTTTAGTTATGTGGCTATAAAAATAATTTATTCTGTACCGGTAGTTATCAACAAAAAATCTAAATATATCGTCAGTTCGAGTATGTTCTAAACACATTAACTGTAAACAAGTCTTAGACGAAATGTTAAAATAAAATTCTAATAGAAAATAAAAATATGGCAAACATTTATATTTCAATTGATATGCATTACAAACTTTAATTTAAGTAAGTATGTTCATTCCAATATCAACTTTAATAATTACTAAAAAAGTTATCGCAATCATTCTAATGATGAAAGAACACACTTATATTCACTTGATCGAGCACTTGATTCAGAAGTGATGGTGGTGGTGAGGATAGTGATGATGGTGATGACCTTCATATCTGAGATCGAAAAAAATACATTAGATATCACATATATGAGCATACTTGCCTACAATGACATATTATATAATATTTTAGAATTACCCGTATCCTCCATATCCGTAGCCCGGATATCCATGACCATATCCTCCGTATCCTGGGTAGCCATGACCATGTCCTCCGTATCCTGGGTAGCCATGACCATGTCCTCCGTAAACTGGGTAGCCATATCCGTGCCCTCCGTAACCACCAGGGTAGCCATGACCGTATCCGCCGTAACCGTATCCAGGGTATCCTCCGAAGCCTCCATGATGACGAGCTTCATCCCCAACCACAACATCGGCAATCAACTCTCCAAGCAGACCGGGCTTAGGAGCAGCCTGAACGAAAGCCACCAAAACTACCAACACGGCTAGGATCATCTATATTGAAAGATCCAGTTAATTAATTTTTTTATAAAATATTTTCTGTAAATGTCTAATTATAGCTGTTAAATTATTTACCACTTGACGGCTCATTTTGTAGAACTAAAATGTTGTACTAGGTGTGTCCCGATCAGCTTTATATATACGCACCAGTCACCACATGTTATTAAGGAAGTTATAGTACATATTGAAAAGAGTTTTTCCGTTATTTTCATGTTGTGTCACCTTGTAACACAAAATTAAAAGAGCTCCCCGTAAGGAGTAAGCTACGGCCTTGAAATATTATTACATGCCGTTTCACTGTCAGCTGAATTCGGTCAGCGTAAGAGCAACCTTCGGGATTTTCCGAAGCCCTCAGCTGGCGCGCTGTTTTGTTTTAAAGAGTTTCGCGTTTTAAAAATGTCCTATTATAGTATTGACGAAAGTAAAGTGATAAACTGATACCCTATTTCTATGCTATAATGTTGCGTTTGTCTGAAAAGTATTTTGTCTTATTATTTTCTGATCTCCTGCCAAATATCTAGTTCATGGTCTTTATACTTAGTTTATCTAATTTTGGTTTCTCGATTATCGTCAAGGCTGTCCCTTACATTCCATCATATCCGGATGAAACGAAAAACACGTAGTACTCCACTCTACTTTTAATTAGTGTTGACCTGGCTAGATATTAAATATGAGTTGTTTTTTATATACATACAACACGCATATATAACTGGAATACGAATTTCATAACGTTATTATCTGAAATATATGGCTGTAACTCGATTAATTAAAAAAACTACAGCCCCAAAAGGAAAAGACCTTGAACCGGTTTCTAATACTTTCATGAATGAATATAATTTGGTAGCTGATGGAATCCTAAATTATATCACGATTCTAAATAAATCGACTGCAAGATTGAAGTGAATGGTAAAAAAAAATCAATCAATTTTATTTTAATTACAGGACGTGTATTTATCGCTTTATAGAACAAATTAGTATACATCAATGCAACATGAATGAAAACGATTTACATAAATGACACGTTCCGAATTACATCAGACTCGAAGAGAATGCAATGTACGACGGTCGAGATATTGATCTAGCTGCTTCCATTATTTGATACTGCATTATTTACTTCCCAAAGCCACCATAGCTGTAAACAAATAAAAAAAATATATCTATGTATATAAGAAGTGAAATATGGGATGTATTGTTCACCAATAATAGTGAATTGACAACTTACCCATAGCCAGGATATCCACCATAGAGACCGCCGCCGTAAGGATAGCCGCCGTAAGGATAGCCGCCGAAACCGCCACCGTGAGGGTAGCCACCAAAGTGATGGTGATGACCGAAACCGCCGCCGTGAGGGTAGCCACCTAAATGATGATGATGCCCTCCATATCCATAGCCAAAGCCGGGCCCCAATAGTGCATTTTCAGCCAAACCGAGTAATCCGCCGAGAAGAGGGGCAGGCGCCGACAGTACGGTCGTACTGACTATTACAACTAGAAGAAGAACGAACTTAAAAAAGATAAACGAACCATAATTTTACTCTGTTTGAATAAGGTAACTTGTAAGACTGTTAATTCTATAATACCAAGGAACGGTTCATTTCTGTAGTTCGTTTGTTTGGTTAAGAACTGGCCTGGGATGCTTTGGTGCTTTTATATAGATTCCCAAAGAGGAAGGTAGAAATCCATGAGGAAGGAGGAATATTTAGGGCGCCCTTGGAACCCATCACTTTCTCGTCCTTGTACACATCTCTGGCCTTTATAGGAAACGCTGATCTTTGTCAAAGATTGTAAGTATGCATTTGTTTGCGGTTATGGAACGCCTCGGGATGAACAGAAGAAAAGGGTGAACCTCGATGAGAATTATTGATTAAATAAGCTGCTTGGTCATTGTATTATTACCCAGTTTAAATATCCTATTAAAATATGTAAAAGTGCATCAATCAATTGATTGATTTGAAGTGCATACTCAATTTCTTGTCAATACTGCGTGTTTCATGTAGTAGTAATCTCGGCCGCAGCAATAACACAGTTCGATCAAAAGCGCAGGCAACTTTAATTCAACTTCACATTAGAGAGTTTGGATGGAAGGCTCCTGCTGTGACCATATATGCTTTCCTATGGGCGTGACACGGATGACAATATCACGCAACTTGGCAGTTCATCAACAGCTGCTGCTCCCCTCTCTGGCCGCCGTACTGTACGTCTATCGTCCTTCCGTGCGTGTCTAGCTATGCGCGCGGTACCGTACCGAAAAGTACATACGGAATATAAAGACGGACTGTTCCTGCTGCTTCCGCTCCACAGAGCCCGCGGAATTATTGAGGGGCAGATTCGTTCTGGCTGGATGGCGCTCAAAAGTGTGCCCACTTATTTCTACATCCGCAGTTTTACCTTTTATGGGTTCCGATTGGTTGTGAGCAGCAGTACCGTTTTTCGTGCTATACTTTAGTAAATGTGTACCTTTCCTATATACTGTTTTATGTGTGTGGTATAAAGTGCGAATCGTTCGGAAAGATTGGAATTAACTTTGGTTGAAATCTTTGTGAACAATAATACTACGTGCTCCGGGGGTCATTATGGTTCAAAAGTGTTTACCAAAGATCTGAAGAGATTTAACCCCCACGCATCTTCAAGGGACGGATAGATAGGACGAGCCACTCGAGCTGGAAATCGACAAAGGATGTTTGCTGTTCTAAGTCCGGTTGACGGTGCTTGATTCGATCACTCGCTGCTGCCCCTTCCAGTTTCTGCTTCTGTCGGCACTCTGCGCGATCCTAGCTCGCCGGCGCAAGTTTGTATCCTTTTTTATATTTTATATATATGTACGGTTGCAGTGAGCCAGATGGACTAGTTGTTGAGAGCAGCGCGTGCCTTGTTCTCCATATTTCATGTGCCGATGTCCGCATCGGGAATTCCGTATCAAGTATCAACTCGGCATCCGCTCCCTCCGCATATCACTTACAGACAGGCAGACGAAATAAGGAAAACCTAATAAAATATCATCGTAGTATTAGTACTTTATACAAAAAAAGGTAAACGAAAAAATAAATTTTCAAATTTTACTTTAATTTGTATTATGATTATAGTACCTAAACAGCAAGAATTTTAAATTATTTCATGGCGATAAAAAACTTATTTGAATTTATTAAATCAACTTTGAGTTAAAAAGGAAAGTTTAAATTTATGATCGATATGTAATCGCATTCGATAAGGTATCGATTAGCCCCAACCCTGTTGTTGACGTTTAACGAGCATTGCGCGGATTATTGCGCCATCCCGGACTTGAAAAAAAGTATAGCAGTGCCCTTGAAGTGAAATCCGCCCTCCTGTCGAATCTCGAATGAGTCATAAGTAACTTTACCACACGACTGATTAGTATTGTCGACGGTTGTTGAAACAAGGAACACTTTGTCGAGATATCTAACTGCCTTTCAGTAGCCATTACTGTGCCATTGTCACTTACTGTGTTTAAGCCTTTCTGAAGAAAAAACAAAAACAAAAATGTCTCTCTACCCTTCTCTAGAAGACATGGAAGCTTCTAAAATGATAAAAGTATATATTTTGTCTTTCAAATGTCTCCTCTATGTCAGAGTGTGTACTGTGTAGGATGTCATAAGTTAATTGCCCACCTGTAGGGTGAAGTGTCAAACTTTTGACTAACAATTTTTTGACATTTCTCAGGCGCAAGTTCAAGCCTTCAGCACACCTTCAGCACCATTGCCGTATGCTGTCCATCCCCCAAATAGTATCACCGCTTCAGCAGGAGGATCTCAACTGTACCCGGCATTAAATGATTTTATGGGATTGGAAATCACGGCTGAGATGTTGGCCTCACATCAGCTGGCTTTGACTGGCCAATCAGTAATTTTTAAAGATTTTATTCATATTTTGAATCAATATAATAAATGGCATTGTTTTGAAATAATAGGGTGCTGTGGCAATTCCATCAAATAATTCCCAGCAAAGCTCAATGTATGGAGCTCTAGCTCCTCTTTCTGGTCAGTCCACTGGACTTGTCAAAGCTCAGGTGACCCATGGCATCCGAGAACTGGTACTATGCAAAGGAGCTGACGGCAAAATCGGTTTACGTTGCCAGGTAATTCAAAGAGATTGGGCGGAAATGACCCGCATAGTTTTCTCCATCATAATTTTTTATTTTTAATGCAGACAATTTCCAAGGGCATCTTTGTCAGCCTTGTTCAAGTTGGATCCCCTGCCGCTCTTGTTGGCCTACGCTTTGGCGATCAAATCCTACAGATAAACGGAGAGAATGTTGCCGGATATTCAATGGAGAAGGTTCACGACATTTTCAAAAAGGCTGGCGTGAATTCGATTCGTGTAGCCGTCAGGGACAGGTAGTTATAGTATATTTAATTGAAGAATGTTCAACAGCTTACATTTTATGTCGTGTAATCAGGCCTTTTGAGCGAACTGTCACGCTACACAAAGACAGCTTTGGGCATGTCGGCTTTACTTTCAAGAACGGCTGCATTTGCAGTCTCGTTAAAGATTCATCTGCAGCTCGTAACGGCCTCCTTACGGATCACAATCTGCTGGAAGTCAATGGGCAGAACGTTGTTGGCCTTAAGGACAAAGAAATCACGCGCATTATGGACAATGCTGGGCAGTGCGTCACTCTTACCATCATGCCCAAATTCCTTTACGACCACATGATTAAAAAGTAAATTTTGTTTTCTAAACTTTTTTTATGGCAGTTGACGAGAACACCCGCTGTTGTTTTCTTAGTAGAAATTGTTTATGGCTGTACTAACCAAACATTAAAAACCACACTTGAACATAAAGTTAAACTTTTAGTTGCATCACGCATAATGTAATACGAATAGTCATTCATCAATAATAACAAATACCATTTCGATTTGTTTTTGTATAGCATGTCGAGCAATTTGCTGAAGAAGGCGATGGATCACTCCATTCCCGACCTGTAAAGAAGATGGAGCCTCGCGGCACGCCAGCAACGCGTATATTGCATCAGCGTGTCTGATCGTCTGGTTCTCCCTTTTTTGTTTGTCTTGGACATTTTCTTCTCCTTACCCCGTCGCCATCAGGAGTTATTGCTATGGTTGTTTCTAATGTATAATCGAAACATTTCGTGATTCGCCCTCCCTCTTGTCTCTTATATATATATATATATGTATACCCTTTTTTTCTCTCCCTTTTTGTTCTAAAATTTACAGCGAAAAAAAAGGAACAACAATAACCAAGTTCTGGCACACGCCATATATCTGTTTTTTTAATCAATACAAATTGCTTTTCTTTAATTTAACAGCTGAACACCAGTAATGGACGCTTTGTTGTCACGTAAGCCACGATTGATTGCTCTGGAGTCGGCGGGATGCCGTCCCCGATCGAAACCTTGTTGTTCAATAGTTTCAAGACTTTGGGCTGCAATCGCATTTCAGTGGCTAGACTGAGAGGGCTGAGACCGGATCGCGTGCTCACCAAGTTTGGGTCCGCTCCGGCTTCCATTAAAAGATGGATGATGACTGAATTCCGTCTTAGAACTGCGGCGTAGAGGGGGCTGTCACCATTCTGTAATGTTTGGAAAAACAATTTAATTTCTATTTAAAGACAGAGATTTTCCAAACATTTTTTTATGATTGAAGAGGAATGCATTCTAAGCTCATTTTTAATGAGGTAGAAAAATAGTTCTAACATCTCTAAAACTTATCAGCTAGTTGAAAAACTTATCAAATCATAAAATTTTGTAAAAATATTATGTCAAGATAATTCGCAAAATATTGTCTATTACTTGAGCGAGACCGAGGAAGGGACTCCACTGGAGCAATTCTCTAACGGCATCCACGTGATCCTTTTGGCAGGCTTTCAAAAGCGGAGACACGCCATCCTAATACGAGAGAAAGAAAACCGGGAGTCAAAGGACAGTATATAGCGTAGGATAGACGTGAATTGTTTCCTTACGTTTCTGCTGATTTCAGGATTAGCCCCGGCCTTCATCAGCAACCGGATGACATTGTCAAAGCCCATTTGGGCCGCCATCCAAAGCGGTGTAGCTCCATCCGTCCGTCGAACGTTGGCCGCTTCCGTTACTCCTCCTCCTCCGACGGTACCTTGACGGGCCGAAGCGGCGGCCAAAATCAGGGCTACCACTTTAGCGTGTCCGTTCTGGGCTGCCAAAAACAGGCTCGTCGCTCCATCCTGATATGGGAGACAAAAAAAAATTCAAGTGATTCTTTTTTGCTTTCTTGTTTTAACATTGAGGTAACAAGCAAACATAAAATTTGAGGTCGTCCTCTGTATTCATAAAACTATGAATCTGCATATTTTCAAAACTAATTTTATGAGGTCATAGGCTTATAAAACTGGTTAATACCACACATTTCAGTTAATTAAAAAAGGAGAACAGTACTTCAGCGGAAAACTCAAACAGTTTGTTTTATGTGCGTTAAGTGTTAATGAAAAATGAAGTCATGTGATGACATCATCAGCCCTTCTGACATTTTCTTTTGTAAGTACAGTTCAAGAACGAAGAAGATTTCCGTTCTAGGCAGTAGCGCACTCCAAGGTCTTGGCGTAATCATCACATGACAGGTGACAATGACTGCTGCTGACAGAGATTGATGTACTGTAATTATACTGCTCTGCGCTACTACTTTGCAACAATTAGGGGCCGTACAAAGCACATGTAATAACTAGATGGGTCAAAATACTATGCAGCAGCTGGCACAAACAAAAAACGAGTTATTAGTTGAAAGCACAAAATGTGTTTACCCTCATTTGATGGTGAACATCCGCGCCACTCTCAATCAGCTCTAAACAAACATCGACGTGACCTTCTTGGGCTGCCACCATAAGTGATGTTCCACCATCCTGTGTTTATGTTAAATCAATATAACATTAAACTATTTAAAAAAAGAAGAAGAAGAGTAAAAATCACTTTGCACTGAGCGTTGATGTGAGCTCCAGCACGGATCAGAAGTCGAACGATATCACAAAATCCTTCTTGAGCAGCTAGAAATAAGGCTCCTGTTCCTGTCTTTTTATGATGATTTATATTATTTTTAATACTGACTTAAAATAAGAAAAGAATTGAAGATTTTACCTTTCGGCGTTGGGAAGGATTAGCACCTTGTCGGAGCAGCTCTAGGCAACATTCCAAATGTCCCGCTGCTGCTGTAATCATCAACGGAGTCGTTCCATCCTGAATAAAAGAAAAACACAACAAAAGTGCTGTACATGTGTTGAGCGTGATCATTCAAAAGCGGAAACTGCTGTCGAATGGTTATATTTCCTTGCTGCTATCGCCCTACATTCTCCCGGGGTTTCCTAGCTATATCATAATACAGCGTGACCGTCCATTTGTGTTTTCCCACCTATTACACCTTTTTTTTCTTCTCTTTTTATACGACAAGGCTCAATGCTTATTGCCGGGCTTTCGACACACTTCAATGGTGTCGTTCGTTTTTTTTATTATTTATATAATAATAATATATACGTTGCTGACCGGCACTTCTTAC
Source organism: Chydorus sphaericus (assembly GCA_030141595.1). Lineage (NCBI taxonomy): Eukaryota > Metazoa > Arthropoda > Branchiopoda > Diplostraca > Chydoridae > Chydorus > Chydorus sphaericus. Next base: position 4,463,141 of record CM057931.1, read on the forward strand.
GACTTTGTTTTTTTCCCTGTAGCAGTCATTGAAAAATGTCCTGTAATAATACCAGCATTGATAACTTAAATTTAAAAAATTATTTTAATATTCCTTTGACACGCAGCTATTGCAGCGTTATCTCACGAGTTGACGTCCGCCCCTCTGTCCTTTACACGTTGATCTACGCACTGCTCTAAAAGTATTTATTACGCGGCTGAGTGCGTCGACAAGGCGCATACGTAACCGTGAAATAACTCTCCTGTCGGATTCTTTTTTTAAACCACAAAAGTTGGTTTGTCACTATGATTTACGAATGCACCGGGAACGGATCGCCGAAATGCACTGAATAATCGATCGATTTGATTCGTTATTCAGCACAAATCCGGAAATTACGTTGACACTTTTGTAACAAGACGAAGTCAAATAACATAAGGCTCTAGAGAAAATACTTAAAATTTTTTTTTTAAGGCTGTGAGACAGCTAAAATTAGACACAATATATATTGTTTACGGAAAGAGCGAGTAGGGTGCCCACTTGAGATATTTATTATTACTCGTTTTCAAAAAATGGATGTAAACGGAGAAAAAAAGGTTTTTGTATTTATTTTCTTAAAGCAAACAAAAGTACATACCTTGTCCCGGCAATCTGGGTAAACTCGCCCACTATCTAGAAGGTGACGTATGACAACCAAGTCTCCGCGCCGGGCGGCTGCGTGCAGACGGACGTCGCTTAGCGACTCTTTCTGCCATTTTTTGTGTTGTTGGCAGTTCAATAAATTATTATATATTATATAAACGTGGGTTGCATTACAGTAGTGGTTAAACAAACTCACCTTCAAGGACATCCGTGTTGACGATACATAACACTCCGATCCTGCGGGAAAAGGGGAGGGAGAAACCAAGTGTAATCACAGACGACACCAGTCGGTTGAGCACACGTCAGTCCTTCCTCGCAGCGGATCCCGCTTTAAAAAGTATCAAAAGGAAAACCAATGAAACAAACTGTGGGAGTGTATGAACTAGTCGGTGGACACAAGGAAAAAGGAACTATTAGGAACTGCGGACGCCATCTGGCAGGTGTTGTTGTAATAATACAAGTCTTGCTCTAATAATCTTTTTCTCAGGTGCATCACTTTCACATACATGGGACGTTCGGATTGATATCTTTATTTCCAGTATAATGTAATAATATGGGAATTTTAAACTTAAAGATAAAGAATAGAAGGATTTAAAAGATTCTAAATGTACTCGACATTGAGCGGTACTCATTAATAATAATAATGCTTTTAATAATATATATAGTTGCACGGAACAGCAAACTGGCAATGTAATAGAAGAAGAAATTCCATGATTTGGGTAATAGGTAGAAATGGATGTTCTTTAAAAGGATAGAAATCGTATAATAATGATGAACTTGACAAATTCGAATGATATTATATGTTTATAACGAAGAGATCGCTCTATTCGAATGCTTTCTGAACTTCATCAAAGACAGCTTCGGGAGATTGAGAGGCATCGATCTTCTTAACGAGGTTCAATGAGTCGTAATACTCTATTATGGGCATCGTATCGGAGACGTAGGTCTGAAAGCGTTTCTTCAAGCTTTCTTCATTGTCGTCAGATCGTCCACTACCAGCTGCTCCTCGCTGAAGACAGCGATTCATACAAGTCTATAAAAAGAGGATGATATTTATATTAATTAAATAAGAAATATAAATATGAGAGAATAATTTCTAATATACCTCTTGAGAACAGTGGAAAAAGAGAACAAACTTAACAACAGTCTTATCTCCCATCTCTCTCTGCCATCCATCCAAGTTATCCTTGTTTCTAGGGAAGCCATCAATCAAGAATTTGTCTTGGCCACTCTTCTCCATTGCCTGGAAGTATAAATTGAGCTTCAATTGAGGGCTACCTAAAAAAAAGTAGGACAATACCATACCTTGGCAAGAAGACTGCAGGTAATCTCAACTGGTACAATGGTCCCATTACGAATGTGATTTTCAATGAGCTCCCCAAAGGCAGAACCTGGGGTGTTGCGCTCCTCTCTCAATAAATCTCCAGCAGAGAGGTGGACATACTTAAATTTCTGTTTAAGAAAATATTAATAAAGACTCAAGGAAAACTAATTTATAAATGATGTTACCTCCACAATTTTGGCACACTGTGTTCCCTTACCGGCACCAGGGCCACCAAGCACAAAAACCACCTTTGGCAACTCTCCAGACATGGTCCTAATGTATTTGAATGATTGATTTCTACCCAAGTTACCAGTAACACAGCCGATTCTAGCGAAAAAAAGGAAAGAGATACGTGAAATCAATAACGGAGCTGATCCAATATAAATTAGCGCCACATCAGCAAATACCGTACCTCGACAAGAGACTGAACATGCGACGAATAGAGGGCCGAATGAGCAACGGTTATTGACGTAGAACAATGTTCGTCACTTCCTTTGGCGGAGCGCGCGTGGACTATGGAGAATGTGAGCACACGAACGATATGACAAGTAGTATCTATATGGGCAAGTGGCTTCAAGAGAAACTTTCGGGAATCGGGAATTCGGGACCGACTCCCAACACGCTTTATTAGTGAGCAGATGAAACAATCGAGCGCTCAAGCTGTATCGAGCGATTGTGAAGCAGCCGAAATTCAGGGTCGATGCTAAACAGACTGGAACTTTAACAGGGATGACGCAACCGCATATATTTAAAAAATTTTTTTAATACGATTGAGTTTTTAAAAACGAAGAAAACCTTTGAAATCTCGTAAATATTAATCATAATGCTTAACTAGTGTGCTCTAAATAATCAAGTTTCCTGATTTCTCGAATTTTCAATTTCATTTCTCTATTATTCCGCATAATGATTGCTAAGGAAACAACAACAACAAAGTGCGCGGAATGTTTCGTCAAAGGACAGCAGCAAGGGCGGCGTAATGTGTCATCGAGTCCGTGATCGAGACCAGAAGCCGATATTTGCTTAATTCTACTCAATAAAATGAATTGATCGGTTGGTGCGTTGGCTGTCACGGTAAGTTTTTATTGTGTTCCATTTTAGTTCACAAGCGCTTCTAAAGTTTCACTTTGAAATAATAGGAAAAATGAGTTCGGCTCACGATGCCGAAACCGTGAAAGTCATAGTAAGATGCAGGCCCATGAATGAAAAAGAAACGTCAGAAAATCACGAAAGGTACATTTCATTAATCTAGGAAAGATAAGACAAAGATTTTAATTATTTTATTGCTTGGTTTTACAGGACGGTGAATGTATCTCCCAAACTAGGTGTTATTGAAATCCAGAACCCTAATAAAACAGGCTCAAGGGAATTTACTTTTGATGCTGTTTATGATTCAAAGTATACAATCTTATCATTTTAATTTTTGTCTATGTTAACTCTTTTCTAATTCATTGCAGTTCAAGTCAAAAAGATCTTTATGATGAGACATTCAGACCCCTTGTTGAATCGGTGCTTGAGGGGTACAATGGTACTATATTTGCCTATGGCCAGACTGGCACAGGCAAAACATATACCATGGAAGGTGTTGCTAAAGACCCAGAGAAACAAGGTCTAATACCTAGATCTTTTGAACACATTTTTAGTCACATTGCTCAGTCAAGGGATCGGCAGTACTTGGTCAGAGCTTCATATTTGGAAATTTACAAAGAGCAAATAAGGTAAGCTGAATTTCACTTCTTTTCAACATAAAACATCACTGTCCAAAGTATGAAACTTCAAACTTATAATTTTTTTCATTTCACAGAGATTTGGTTTCTAAAGACCCTAAGAAACGACTTGAACTTAAGGAACATTCTGATACGGGTGTATACGTTAAGGATCTCTCTTCGTTTGTGTGCAAAAGTGTTACAGAAATCGAACATGTGATGAACGTCGGCAACTTAAATCGTTCTACTGGGTAATTAAAATTTGCCACTGAGTTGCAATGTTAAAGAGTGAATTTAATTATCAATATTTATATTCACTGTAGTGCTACAAATATGAATGAGCATAGTAGCCGCTCTCATGCCATATTCATGGTTACTGTTGAATCGTGCGAAGTCGGACAGGGTGAAGAAAATCACATTGTTGTCGGGAAACTAAATCTAGTCGATCTTGCGGGAAGTGAAAGACAAACGAAAACTGGAGCTTCTGGTACTAATACCTAAATTTTCACATTTTGAATGTTTATTTAATACATCCAATATTTTGAACCAGGGGAAAGGCTGAAAGAAGCGACCAAAATAAATCTTTCACTGTCTGCTTTGGGTAATGTCATTTCAGCCCTAGTCGATGGCAAAAATAGTCACATCCCATACAGAGACTCGAAATTGACTCGTCTACTTCAAGGTTGTTGACTGGATTACAATACATATTTTAAATAAACTAGCTTAATATTTCTTTACAAATAGACTCCCTTGGTGGAAACTCACGCACTGTGATGGTAGCTAACATAGGACCAGCATCTTATAACTATGAAGAAACATTAACTACACTGCGCTATGCAAATCGAGCAAAGCACATTCGTAATAAGCCTCAGATCAACGAAGATCCAAAAGACGCCCTTTTGCGCAACTTTCAACTGGAGATCGCCCGACTAAAGGCGACTCTAGAGAGCAAGAAATCTAGACCCAAGTCGAGAAGTAGAGGAGATGTGACGAGGTCGACCGATGAATGGATTGAAAAAGAGGCGGAACTCGAGCAAGAAAAAGAAGATATTCTAAACGATACGGGTCTCATTGCGGAGGAGCGGGATCAGCTCCTGCAGACATTGCAACGAAAGCAAGAAGAACTGCACAAAAAACGCGAGAATCAAGAAAATTTGGCTGCCAGAATAGAAGCTTTAGAGAGTAAGCTGCTCACGGGGCATATAGGCATATCTGCAGAAACTGTAACGATCCAGGATGTAACGAAGAAACAGCAACAAACGCTGGAACAGCATCGCCAAGAAATAATCGAAAGAGAAGTAATAAAATAATAATTTTTAAATCTTCTATTTTACTGAAATCTTTTTTAAATTAGCGCCAAGAGAGGGAGATTCGCCAGAAGTTGGAGAGTCAGGATGAGGAGGTCCTGGATTTCAAAGAGAATTTCAGCTCCCTTCAACAGGAAATTGATTACAAGACGCGCAAGTTGCGTAAAATGTACGCACGTTGGCAGAGTGTGCGCACCGAAGTGAGCGAACTGAGTGACGAATTCAGTCGTCAGCGAAGAGAACTAGAAGAGACGCAGGAAGTGTTGCTAAAAGAATTACGACTCAAGCAGCTGATCATTAGTCATTTTGTTCCACCCGAATTCCGACGCCAGATTACACCAAGGCTTTGTTATGATGAAGACGATGAGAAATGGATATTAACTCCGTCAGCTGAAATGACTCTGCTACCAGCCACTTGGTCCTCAAAGTCTGAGCTGAGACCCGTCTCGGATTATGAAAAATTGGCTCGCTCTACTGAAGAGTCCTCATCTTTTGGCCGATACAAGGTGACATTATTATTTTTTATATTTTCTATAATCTATATTGACTTTCTACTTTTACAAAACAGTGTGAGAACATCATCCTTCTGAGCTTGGACATTCCGCAGCGGACCACTAAGGATTACGAAAGTCCAGAGATCTCACCCACTTTGCAAGCAGCTCTAACGGAAGCTCTACAGTCTCAAAATACGCCGGTGGAAGTGCAGCCGTCTAAGTACAGAGCCGTGGACATTCACTCATTCTTGAAATCAGCTTGTCGGCGGAAGATGCAGATGAGTCAGCGTCCCAAGTCGTCACGTCAGTCAGCAGCCGGATTGCATAGCAACAGCAAACGTCTTAATCATCAGTACCCCCAAAGCTATGCGCCGGATGGAACCACATCACTAACAACAGCCGCCCCTTATCCCAAACCGCGAGGTCTCGTCCCGAAGTAGATGGCAACCCGTTCGCTATCCATTACTTGGGTAATTATTTTTCATTAAACCTTAATTGTTTCTCTCATCTAGCTCAAACCCATTTCCCATTACACTATAGCTCACACTCAGCCAAGAAAATGGACACGGCATTTGCCTGGTAGTGTGTTGCGAAAGCTGGAAGGATCCCACGTCACTAAAAAGAAATCCTTGTTGCCATCCGTCAATAACTCTGCCCGGTTCTTGTTGTCATCAGAACGCTTCACATCGCTGACTCTGCTCGATTGGGTTTATCTCGTCTGCCTTTGTCACGTCGCCTATTGTATTTGTCGGGCGGTGATGAACCACCTGCTCTTTTGAATTTTATAAGACGACATCACCTAGCTGCAGCTCCTCCTCCCTGTTTTTTTTTTTGTTTTGTTTTTACCCCCCTTTCCTAATACCCTCCTTGGTTCCATTCGGCGTTAAACTGCGACCTATACTCTCCACCTTGCACAGTTTAATCTTGCCTCCATTCACATTATATTTCATGTCGATGTTGTGCGAGTAGTTCTTCTGTATCATTTGTTGATCAAATAGACGCAACGAAAACAACGAAGAGCGAGCGAGCGCGTGCCTTGCATTTTCATGGGACTCGAGCTTGTAAGGCTTAGTTGGGTTGGATGGATGAGCACAGCAAACTTGGCTCCTAATGTAAACGCATTGTGGCGGATATGGAGGAAGACAACCGCAAGAAGATGCGTCAATAAGCCTAAAGAATAAAAAAGAATCTTTATTACGGCCATCTTCATGCCACGCCTTTATACCTGCGTTGATTTCCTACTGAGTCTGCGCATATCGATCTCAGTCGACTGCCCTTGGCTTTGTACTTCACCCCAGCATCCGAATATATTTATTCGTCAGTTTACGTTTTATTTCGTGAACGTCAATATATCTAGGCTTTACTTTGTCTTACTTTATTTTTTATTAAATTTTCTTTAAAAAGAATTGGAGACGAGTATTGATCCTTTAGTCTTAGAATCATGGGATTGGACAACTTTACGATCGTGCTGAACAAAGTTGGGGAAGAATACTTGCCAGGTCAAGAGGTATCAGGCACCGTACATATTACCAACTCCAGTAGCAAGCTCTTGAAAGGTACGCCCATGAATATGGATTACGATTGACATGCTCTACTGCTTTGATCTGCCACTATACGTACAACAAGTTGTTGTTTACGGTCGAGTGCCTTTTGATTTGACTCCTTAATCCATTAATGCGAATAGGCATGTATGTCGAGTGCCAAGGCTTCGGGAAATTTTATTACGACGAATTGAGGAACGAGACTCACGTCACAACGGAAAAATGCTATCTAAACTTGAAAAATCCCCTGATTAATATTCAAGGTATGCATGTCATTCGAGGAATTCGCCCAAATATATTTCATTTATGTTTACAACTTGTATATATAATAGATGACAGCTATGAACTAACGAAGGGAGAATATCAGTTCCCCTTTGCATTCACGCTACCAGAAAACATTCCATCGACGTTCCAGGCTGAAACTCATTCCAAGTTTGATTACGGCCACGTCTCTTATACAGTCAAGGCAGTTTTGGAGCGATTTTCAAGGAGGCGAAGCACATGCGAGAATCAATGCCATAATCCACTAACGGTATGATGCATGAAAACCCACACAAAACTTTTCTTTTTCATGACTATATAACTATCCAATTTTTACATTCAGAATGCTCTGAAAACGCAAAAATCCAACTACGAATGCTCTATCCCTCTGATGGTGAAAAATCTTGTAGATCTCAACACTATTCCAGTTGCATCGGTATTCTTCTTTACTTTATCTTATTCTTTTGTTTAAAAATGCATAGCTGAATGCACCCGCGGTATGTCACACATTTTTCTTGACATATGTAGATTCCGGTGGAGTCTCTGAAATCCCAGATCGGCTTCAGCTTCTGCTGTTTCCCCACTGGATCGATTACTGTAAGAATTTTTCTCGACAAAAGCGGCTACGTCCCAGGAGAGACTATTCAACTGCACACTGAAGTCGATAATCAAAGTCGGATGGCTTTCGGCTCCTTTGCCAATCTCGTTGAGGTACGCTCGCTCATTAATTAAATGGATATTGCTCTTTCTATCTCTCTTTCTTGTTTGACTTTTGTAATACATTAGACAGTGGAATTTCATTTCCACGAAAAGACTAAAGCGTATGAGCGGATTGTAGTCCAACAACAGGGCAAAGATGCAAAGGATCCGTCCCAAGTGATTCCGATCCTGATACCACATGATCTCTCACCGTCCTATTTACTGCATTGCGACATTATAGATATATCCTACAAAATCGAGGTATTTTATTATTCTATGTAGCCTTGATCAAGATATTTAATAATCCAAAAATTCTTTTTTTTTATTATTAGTACACTCTATTCGACGTCAAATCACCTAGCAGTAGGATTGGTCCTTTCTATTTGAACATTATCCTGGGCAACGTTCCACTACGTCCTAAGGAGCCTCAAGAAAAATGATTGAAATCGTCACTTTATGATGCTGCTCAGTTTGGTGTATAGTTTTATATTTCCCCCTTTATCAATGTTCAGTCAGTTTTTTAATTTTTTTTTTTCTATACTTTGCTAGCCTTCACCCTTAAACTAGACGTCATCGAGTTAGCCTAATTTAACCCATTTAATTTAAATTTAAATTTACATTAAATGAGAAAAGCATGTTTCTCTTGTGATTATAATTATTCCTCCGGTCATAACATTTCGGGCTTCCGCTTCTTACGAGAATATTTCCCATTTATTCCATCCCAAAATTCGTCTATCTTTAAATGTTGATATTTATAGCCTATATTTCGTCCTAAAGCGCCAACTTATTTGAATTTCCATCAAATAATATTATAACTATAACCTATACATATATTCAAATATATCATTTATCATTCCAAATTGCATGATTTGATAGATTTAGTAAGTTATCCCCAAAGTTAAATGAATTAAGAAATAGTTTGAAATACCTCTAAATTATAGCTTACAAGGTAAATCTTGTAAAAACATTTTACCTGTTCAAGTGTACACAAAAATATAATGATCTAACAATGAGAATATCAATTTTTAAAAGTCGTGTAGAAATTGATTTATTTTACTCCTATATAGTAGCTATCAATTCTACTAATAGAAATGATAGAAGTTCCACTGAGAAGTGAAAAAAACTATGTCACAGCTCCCTTTTGTGGTAAATCTGTTCCGGTATCCAATTTATTATTGCTCTATATCTATTTGTTATTGACCTACAGTATCTGTGCATTGGGACTCATATTCTCAAATAAATAATTTGTTTAGACTGTGGCTCGTCAACTACTTAAATGGTTATTCAATTTTTTTGTTAGTTGAAGTTGTCATTCCAGCTTGACATCAACCTTTACGGTTTTTCCAAGAAAAGGATCATGTTTCAGCAATATAAAATATTATCCATGATATGATTTGCGCATAAAAAATACATATAGGAAAAAGCTGAAGCGGAACTGCGATAAATGGGGAAATAAAATAAAATTGCTGCACTTTCAGACTTTTAAAAAGCGTACCGTAGTTTTTAACTGTTGTTGCTCACAAAAGCATTTTTCTGTGCCTGCAACTTTTTCTATATTTTCTTTCCACATAATTGTTTACAGTCTCTCAGGCTTCAGCTATTTTTACCCATGATGGAATGGAACCAATGATACTAATTTTTTTACTGAGCCACAGCAGCAATTCAGTTCCACTTTAATAAAAATCTATATTCTATTGATCACAAAAAAAACCGTGAACCAGCGAATAAATAATTACAACCCTTCAGTTCACCATACAGTTGTCATCCAAAAAAAAAGTAGTCTTTGCCTGAAAATAAGAATCTGGGTTTCAAGCTAATAATCCTCGCTTGCTTTAGCCGTATGCTTAACAAATTGAAGAGTATTAAAAAATGTATAAGGTACTATGCACGTGCACCCTGGCTACTCGTGAAAATTTGAAAGATAAGTAGAAGCGAGTCTGTGCGCAACCGAACCTACGAAAAAGAGGAAGGATCGAACTTACAAATAGAATTACTAGACTAGTTGAAAAATCCCCACGAGACCCTCAAATGCGTTTGTAGGCTGAACGCCGCAACAGTTACTTACTCACTATTTGAATTTGCCCCGCGGAAATGGAGTCGTTTGTTTCGTTACTGCTAAGGTGTTGGTTGATTTCAATCAACTTCATTGTCGATTTCGAGATTGCCCATTCACTGGAAGATGACAAAGGTTTGCTGTATGGAATGAACTTGAGAGTATCTGCTTTTGAGGCATGTGGTGTTTTTAGTTTGATCAGATTTTAAATGATAATCTTTTAAATAAATGTAAAACAGTATCCACCGATTATGGTGAGTAATCGAGGAGGTCGAGGGAATGTTACCTATTCAGGCTCTGGAGTAGATTCTCTGGAAATTGTGGCTGCCTATTTCCATTTGAGGTAGCCTGCTTGACTATTGAAATAATCTTAATATACAAACAATGAAAATTTGTATGATTATAAATGTTACTAATTGGGTTTCACATTTTGTTAGACTTACTTATGTTCCGCTTGACCCTGTTGAAGTTGAAAAATATGGAGTTGGGATGGCTCTAGTTCATCAGCTAAAAAATGACGTGAGTGATTTTATCATCTAATACCGGTAGTGGTACTTTAAAATTACAACAAAAAAAGATGAGTGGATTGTTCTTTTATTATACTAGAAAGTTGATTACGCTCCGTTTCCATTCGTTCAAATTCTCGAGTATTCCCGTCTCATTGACTTGTGCTACCCAATGAACGTGGATAATTACATCTTGATGCAACCTTTCCCGAACGAAGAAAGCCGGCTCTCTGCTCCCATTAAACCTTTTAGTTACGCAGTAAATTACAAATGTTTTCAAAGATTACTTCTATATGGATATATGTATAAACATATTATTTTCTCATTATTATAGGTTTGGATTTCTGTTTTTGTCTCCATGATTACATTCATAATCATGACTGCGATAGTCATTTACACACGAAATCGCTCGTCTGGACCACGACCAACGATGTTTGAACTATTATACCGTCGATTGGAATATGTTATAAAAATTGTTACATCACAAGGTAAACGCTGAAGCATACCGTAATATCATTTTTCGATTCAAAATGGTAATTTTTGACTGGTATTTTATACACAATATAAAAAGGAAATACTACTCCCCGAGAATTTAATAAATTTATGTTGCGCTTGATGGTTGCGCTATGGCTCCTTTCGATGGTCGTCTTAATCAACGCTTACATCGGAACGTTTACGGCTCGACTGGCCGTTACCAAGTTGGATCCCACAGTAGATACTTTGGAAGATTTGGCTGCCTCTAAAACACTTAAGATAACCGTTGAACTAAATTCAGATATTGGATACAAATCACTGGTTAATTTATTAAAGGCAAATTCGATTAGAATTTGGACAATCAAAGCTTTTTTTAAAATTATTTGCAGGATGCTGAGTCTGGGCCATACAAAGTCTTCGGAGATACTTTCCGTAAGCACCCGGAACTTTTATTTACACAGCCTCTGGATTCAATTCCTAATGTGGCCGAGCATAATTGCGCATATCCGGGGGCAAGTTACTAAATTAACTATCGTGCCTATAATGTTTTTTAAAATTTGTATGCTTAAATATTTATTCTTTTCAAACAACATCAGTCAGCAAATTTGATTAACTTCTTAATCAATGCGGATTTTAAAGCACATGGCAAATGCCGGATGACAACTGCTTCGACGTTTTTACCCTATTTCATACCCTTTTCCACAGCTTTTAAAAAAGGCAGCCCCTACACTGAAATCTTAAACCAAAAGTATACGAAAAGACCACTGATAGCTGACACACACACACTACGAAGATGACAAAGGAATCTAATTATCTTTTGATTCGGTCTAGGTTGTTGCTACGCTGTTGGGAAAATGGAATTCTCGAGCGTATGCGGCAAAAGAATTTCCCGCCTATCCCACGCAAATGCCAACCATGGGGCGCACAACGAGTTGGAAACACTGCTTTCAATCTAAATGATTTTATCGGCGTCTTCGCTATCTTCATCGGCGGCTGTGTACTAGCAGTTTTCGTCTTTATTGTAGAATGGATTATTTATCTACTTCTACATTGAAATAATATTGAAAGCAAGTAGGCCTACAGAAAAGGCAAAAGAGAGCGTTTTTTCGAGTTTTTTTTTTACATTTATTGTTGTTGTAGTTCATCAATCATTTAGTTCAGTACACATGAAGTGGTTTGTGGTGAGTCTCAATGTCTCATTCAAACTGCGAACATTACTTGTACACGTTATATATAACGAAAGAATGATGTTTAAGCATGCTGAGTTAATGTTCACGTTTACTTTTTGCGAATTCAAACATATTATTATTATAAGTATCATAAATTAGTAGCCCAATCTAAATGGGTGAAAACAAGATCCGCTCCTCGTATCGACCGGATGGGTTTTGATTGTTTTTTTATGACTAATTTGACCAAGGAAGGGAAAGTGGAAACCAGATCTGCTCATATAATCGACCTGATGGAAGGGATTTTTAAAAATATTATAAATGATAAAAAAAGAACAGAGCCTACACTTTATGGGATATTATGGAATATTATATATTTACTATGTGTGTAAATACATTGTTAACCTGGAAAGCTGATACTCTCAAGTTGATACCATTCAACAAATTGCCCTTTCAATCTTCCAGTGAATTAGTCAACTTGAAATTGACAAGTGAACAGATTGAAATCAGCCAGAACGAAGACTGTAATAATGAGCACTTCATTTCAACAGGGAACTCAAAGGACAATGGAAAAGGAGAGACGGGCGCAGGGTTATAACTCTAGCCACTTTTTCTATTGATCTACCGCATGTGCGCAGTTCTCGTCTTAGCCTACAGATCTATTTTGACTACCTAATACTGTTCTTTTTCAAACGGATTCTCTTGATATGCATAATAACTCGTATTTCTAAGACATATTCCTAATAGCTTGGGATACCTCGGTCATAATTACAAATATACTTCGGATGGCCTAGATACATCAGGCTAACGGGTAGTGGGTACGATAACTAGGCTAAGAATTGTAGGTACTCGGAAACCCGTACGCACACTATCATAGTCGGATATTCCTGTTTATTCTTTCTGCGTCGTTCTGTATTCTATGCAATGTTGATAGCCATAAAGTCTTTGTACGCGCATTCATCGAATTTCGAATACATAATGGAATTTAATAATGAATTTCGCTCCCCACTTACAATACCAGTAGGTAGTAGCATTGAACCCAGAATACCTGTCGATCAGTTGTCATCTGAATTGTGTTGAACACGTCTGATCTATGACTGGTGTAATAGTTTTCTACACCAGCGGCAGTGGTTCATCCTAACTAACTTGACGTGCCAATCGTAAATAATTCATTGTCACTAATGACATTTTGAACTTCGTGCCGGATTGCCCATATTGGTTTGTTGTTCTCAAACTGTTCTGCCACAATATTGTGACTAGAACAGTAGTTGGAGAAAAATATTGATAGCAGGGAGTATATTGAAATTGAAAGTTTGCCATTAAGCTTTATTCTTCACGATAAGGTACGCCAAAGTTCAGTACTGGTACTGAAATCTACGTACCCTGTGCCGTGATCTTTAACCCTTGATTAAGAATTCAAATGTAGAAGCCTCCTGTTATTAATTACTAACTAATATAGCTTGTTTACTCGTCGGCTTTCTGGTCTATTTGGAGCACACATGGATTCGGACAAAATGAAAAATATTCTTTTTCAAAGAGACTCTAGCGCTGGTAGCCTTTTGAATATTTAATAAACTGCTGGAACGAATAAAAAAATTCTAGTTCGTCTCTGGAGAACTCAATCCTCATTTATAAAATGCGCGCTCTCCAATTGAATCATTCCAATCATGCGACTCAGCATCTATGGCCTTACTAGTTAATTTCAGATGGACTCGCCCAGTGAAAAGACCAACCAGAGAGAAGAAACGCGTGTTCTAGATCAGGAACTAAAAGAGAAGGCGGACGAAAAGATCATATACGCACACACAGTGAGTAATTGCCTACAGAGGCTCTTGGACATCGCATCACGTTGGATTGGAGCCTAGAAAATGGCTCCCAATTCATGGCTGACGATAGCTACCTATTTGACTGTTGTAAGTTGTCTCAATGCTAGAATGACTGATGCAAATCAAGATAACAACGGAAAACATCGGTTGGGCGACATCGTTTTCAGAGTATCTGCTTTCGAGGTACAAATTGAGTTTTTATTTGAAAACGATCTACTACTAGTACTGAGAAAAAAAACAAAAAAATTCATTAGTATTTACCGTTCATGATGAGCAACCGAGGGGCTCGTGGAAATGTAACCTATTCGGGTATTTCGGTCGATATCTTAGAATTAATGATTCAGTTCTTACATTTGAGGTATTTATTTATATTACGGTATTTATCAAAACTTTCCTTAAAGACTGAGTATACACAAAAAATTGTTTTATCTACTTCATTTCATGATTGAATGATGGTGTACGACATAAAACGATTCTGAAGAATTGTATATGTTCCGGTTGATCCAGCCGAAGTGGACAAGTATGGAATCGGAGTGGCTCTGATCCATCAACTACAAAAAGATGTAACAACTTCTGCTATACTTCATCAACCAATTTATAACTAATAGCTCACCATTTCTGTGTTCATAACAGGAAGTTGATTATGCCCCCTTTCCGTTCCTTTACATTCTGGAGTATTCCTACCAAATTGACTTGTGTTATCCATTCACTGTCGATGATTTTATATTGATGCAGCCTTATCCGAAAGAAGTGAGCCGAATTTCTGCTCCATTAACGCCATTTACAAAAGACGTAATTGAAGAGTTCATTTCTTGTAAAACATGAGCGAATGATTAAGTTTTAAAAAATAGGTTTGGCTGTTGTTCATCTTATCCATCGTAGTTTTTACAGTCATAATGACTGTAGTCATTTATACTCGAAATCGTGGAAATATGTCCAAAAAAGGCCAGGCCACCATGCGGGAGCAACTATTCAAGCAATTCGAATACGTTTTGACAATCATAACGTCGCAAGGTTGGTTTTTGTTAGATAAGCTTTTGGCGAATGCGTCTCTCTGACCGTGTTATTCGAACAGGGAATGTAACTCCTAAAGAGGTGAAGAGATTTCTTTTCCGATTGATGCTCGCCTTATGGCTTCTTTCGATGGTGGTCCTTATAAACGCTTACATTGGTACCTACACGGCCAATATGGCCGTACCTAAATTGGAGCCCACAGTAAACACATTGGAAGAACTGGCCGCCTCTAAAAAGTTTAGGATGACCATTGAATTAAACTCGGACTTGAGTTACAAAGCTTTAGTAAGTCAGAAAAATTTGTCTGACCCGATGTTTTTCACCTAACTATTTCATAAGGCTTTTGCTGATAATTGAGTACAATTTATCCAGACTGCTGAATCGGGATCATATAAAGATTTAGGAGATTCTTTCCGAAAGCACCCGGAACTGCTATTCAAGAATCCTTTAGATGCTATTTTGAACGTTGCCAAGAAAGATTGTGTGTACCCAGGAGTAAGTTAAAGAAAAAAAAAGTTATCTATTTACAAATGTAATGTAGGTAGTTATGTTCCCTAATAAATTAATGAAAATTTGTTTTAACTTTAGTCAGTAAACATTGTCAACTACTACATAAATGCAGATTTGAAAGCTTATGGAGAATGTCGGATGACTATCGCTACCAAACCTTTAATGTATTTCGTACCTCTCACATCAGCCCTACAAAAAGGGAGTCCTTATACTGAGATCTACAATCGAGAGTAACCCCAATTATTCAATACGATATCTGATTTCATACTTATCATGCATGAATAGCTATAGTAAAGAGAGTTTGATTCTATATATATGTATATGATTCAGGTTTATGCTACGTGTATGGGAGAATGGCATTATTTCTCGACTGCGACGTCAATATTTCCCACCGATGTCACGCCGCTGTCAACCATGGGGCCAGGAAAAAGTTGGAAATAAGCCTCTGGAATTAAAAGAGTTCTACGGAATATTTGTCCTCTTTTTAGGTGGCTGTATCTCATCAATTCTCACTTTTCTGGCAGAACTGTTGGTTGCTAGATTTAACAAGAATAAGAACTGAATCAGCTTAAAATAGTATCGAAAAAAAACTTGGAAAGAACAACACGGAATAGGGTTCGATATTTCATTTTTAAACTTGCTTTTTATTTTCTTAAAATACGATGCGTCGAAATGGAGTGTGAAGATTGCCGAAGCAAAGTCCGGTGTCGGTACCGGTTGTTACATGTGTTTATTGATTGATTAGAGGAAAGATAAATATCGCACGCATTACTTATTACAGCTTCGATAATCAAGGATAAGTGCAAGGTATTGGTAGACTCGTATCAGATTTTACAAATGTTAACCCAATTTATGTGGTTTGTAGATAATGAATTCAAAACTACAAATATTTTAAAACTCACTAAATTAGTACGGTACGCACATAATATCAGTCTATCAAATAGAGCACAAAAAATTCGCATTTAAAACTGTTAAAATTTTTTTGTTACTCAATATTATGCTGCACAGTAACCGAATAATAATACAATCACGCAAACACGTACACATTTTCGTTAAAATAATTGTTTTTTGAATACAATATTGGTGGCGCAGAAAAATAAATCGTTGCAAGAATATTTCATAGTTTTTAAATTTAAGCGTACATCACCGCATCACGTACCAGAAATTACAAGTTTACTTTTTAAATTTAGCATACAGTGCTTTTCGATCTTATTCTGCGCTGATAGATAAGAAACCAATCAAATTTGTAGGTTATAGGATCGGACGACGGAAAGTTTGTAGAACGGAAGTCTCAGAACAGTAAACGCAGCTCTGCCTTTATTTATTTTCATCGTACATATACAATCACGAGCATGATCATCGGCTAAAATACCTGCTGGTGACGGTGGCGTCCGTCAGCAACGGCGGCGGCGTTCATCAACAAACGAAGGGTTCAATCTCCTCATTGCATCCACCCCACCCATTTCCTAGTGACGTGCAAACTACCCACCCGCCCCTTTAATCGTCTTATTTCAATTTAACAATAGCTAAGAGGAAGGGGGGGGGATTACATTATGTGCAAAAATAAATAAATAAATTTACCATGCGTTCCAAACTTCCAGTGCACTACTTGATGAAAGAAGTCGCCGTCGATCTTGCTTATGTAAGGGCTCAAAGGAACTCTTCCGTGATCTTACTCGTCCGTGATCTTTAACCCTTAATTAAGAATTCAAACGTATAGGCCCCTTGTGGTCGATTTGGAGCACACACCGATTCTGTAAAAATGAAAAAAAAATCTTTTTCAAAGAGAGACTAGCGCTGGTAGCTTGTTAAATATTTAATAAACTGCCAGAACGAATAAAAAAGCACACTACGAATGTTTGGCTATTGACTCTGGAAAATCCAATCCTCATTTATGAAATGCGCGTTCTTCAAATGAATCATGCCACTCTGCATCTATGGCTTTACTAGTTAATTTCAGATGGACTCGCCCAGTGAAACGACCAACCAGAGAGAAGGAGCAAATTCAAGCACTAAAAGAGAAAGCGGGCGAAAAGATCATATACGCACACACAGTGAGTAATTGCCTACAGAGGCTCTTGGACATTGCATCACGTTGGATTGGAGCCTAGATGATGGCTCCCAATTCATGGCTGACGATAGCTACCTATTTGACTGTTGTAAGTTGTTTCAATGCTAGAATGACTGATGCAACTCAAGATAACAATAGAAAACATCGGTTGGACGACATCGTTTTCAGAGTATCTGCTTTCGAGGTACAAATTAAGTATTATTTAAATGTAAAGTTAAAGTTAGGTTAAAGTAATTAAAAGACGTATTTATTTTTTTCATTAGTATTTACCGTTCATGGTGAGCCAACGAGGGGCTCGTGGAAATATAACATACTCGGGTGTTTCAGTCGATATTTTAGAATTAATGATTCAGTACTTAAAACTGAGGTAAATTTATATCACGGTTTTCATCAAAAGCTTCCTCAATAACAGAGCTGTAACAACAAATAATTAATACTGAATTTCGTGGTCCACTTTAAATTATTCTTAAGAATTGTGTATGTTCCGGTTGATCCAGTTGAAGTGGACAAGTATGGAATCGGAGTGGCTCTGGTTCATCAACTACAAAGAGATGTAATAGTCTGTACTGTACTGCACCAACCATTTTTTTAACGGCTCCACATTTCCCCATCCCATTAATAATAGGAAGTTGACTTTGCTCCCTTTCCGTTCCTTCAAATTCTGGAGTATTCCTACCAAATTGAGTTGTGTTATCCATTCACTGTCGATGACTTTATGTTGATGCAGCCTTATCCGAAAGAAGTGAGCCGAATTTCTGCTCCATTAACGCCATTTACAAAAGACGTAATCGAAGAGTTCATTTCTGGTAAAACATGAGCGAATGATTAAGTTTTAAAACATAGGTTTGGCTGTTGTTCATATTATCCATCGTAGTTTTTACAGTCATAATGACTGTAGTCATTTATACTCGAAATCGTGGAAATATGTCCAAAAAAGGCCAGGCCACCATGCGGGAGCAACTATTCAAGCAATTCGAATACGTTTTGACAATCATTACGTCACAAGGTTGGTTTTTGTTAGATAAGCTTTTAGCGAATGCGTCACTCTGAACGTATTATTCGAACAGGGAATGTAACTCCTAAAGAGGTGAAGAGATTTCTTTTCCGATTGATGCTCGCCTTATGGCTTCTTTCGATGGTGGTCCTTATAAACGCTTACATCGGTACATACACTGCCAATATGGCAGTACCTAAATTGGAGCCCACAGTAAACACATTGGAAGAACTGGCCGCCTCTAAAAAGTTTAGGATGACCATTGAATTAAACTCGGACTTGAGTTACAAAGCTTTAGTAAGTATAAACAGTTGCTTGAATCGAATATTTTACTAATTATTTCATGGGTTATGACTTATGGTAATTGAGTAAAATTTTACCAAGAGTGCTGAATCGGGATCGTATTATAAAAATTTTGGAGATTCATTCCGAAAGCATCCGGAACTGCTGTTCACGAACCCTTTAGATGCTATTTTGAATGTTGCCAAGAAAGATTGCGTGTACCCAGGGGTAAGTAAAACAATCGTTATCTTTTGACCAACATTTTTTTTTCCTTGAGAAATTAATGAATAACTTGTCCTTTAAAGTCTGTAAATATTGTCAACTACTACATCAATGCGGATTTGAAAGCTTATGGAGAATGCCGGATGACTATCGCTACCAAACCTTTAATGTACTTCGTACCCCTAACAACAGCCCTACAAAAAGGGAGTCCTTATACTGAAACCTTCAATCTAGAGTAACCCCGTTATTAAATACTATCGAATTTTATTCTTATTTGTATCTGTAGGTGGTATAGCTAGTTAACTGAGTTTGATTTTATTTCTTATATATACACATGATTCAGGTTTATGCTAATCATATGGGAGAATGGCATTCTTTCTCGATTGCGACACCAAACTTTCCCACCGATGTCACGCCGTTGTCGAACATGGGGCCAAGAAAAAGTTGGAAATAAGCCTCTGAAATTAAAAGAGTTCTACGGAATATTTGTCCTCTTTTTAGGTGGCTGTATCTCATCAATTCTCACTTTTCTAGCAGAACTGTTGGTTGCTAGATTCAAGAAGAATAATAAGTAATAATAGTCCATGATGGAACAACCCTCAATAGGATTCGATGCTTCTTTTTAAAACTTACTTGATATTTTCTTGTACACATTACTTATTACTGCTTCTATAATAGTAACCACGTACGAGGTATTGTCGGATCCCGTAGCAGGCATTGCAAATTTTAACCCAATTATGTAGTTTGTAAAAAATGAATTCAAAACTACAAATATTTAAAAATTCTCAAAATCATACACAAAATAACTTCTCAAAATTCTTAAAATAACAGTCAATCAAATAGATAGAGCACCGAATTCATCTGCATTGAGAAAAATGATAAAATTATTGTAAATTAATATGATCATATTGCACGGTAACAAAATAATAGTGTAATCACGAAAAAACGCACACTTTTTCGTTATAAGACTTTTTAATGCAGTATTGGTGGCGAAGAAAAATAAACTGTTGCAGGCATATATATAATTCCATAGATTTCCAATTATTAAGCATCTAGTTATAATAGAATCGGGCGAAGAAAACTTTGTTAATAATAAAAACAGATGTCAAAAGTCTCAGAGCTGTAGGAAATTAACAATACATTTCACGCAGCTCTGCCTTTATTTATTTGCATCGTGCATATACAATCAAGCTAAAATCATCCGCTAAAATAACCGCTGGTAACGGTGGCGTCCCTCAGCAACAGCGGCAGCGTTCGTCACCAGACGAATCGTCCAAGTGACGTGCAGACCATCCACCCACCGCTTTAATCATCTTATTTCGATTTAACGATAGCTTAAGGAAAAATACATACAAAATTTTGCATTACAGTATGTGTAAAAAAATAAAATAAAAAGAAGTTTACTTGCGTTCCAGACT
This sequence comes from Chydorus sphaericus, assembly GCA_030141595.1. Lineage (NCBI taxonomy): Eukaryota > Metazoa > Arthropoda > Branchiopoda > Diplostraca > Chydoridae > Chydorus > Chydorus sphaericus. The sequence goes on from CM057931.1 coordinate 4,483,624, forward strand.
TCCAGTGCACCACATGGTAAAAGAAGTCGCCGTCGATATATATCGTGTAAGGGCTCGGTTACTTTACATGAATCCTGTCGGGCTTTTGATCAAACGGGTTCCCTCAATTTAATTGTATGTATAACAGGACCCCTGCTCCACTATAGCGCAACCAATAGACTGCAGAGCATGTATATCCAAAGGAAACTCTTGCTCAAAAGAGGCCAATGCTTTCGTTTTTACAATGTTGTCGAAACAAGAAACTCTTTGGAATCCAATCAAAGAACAAATAGAGGGAGAAATTCTAATACATGATGACCACTTTCAAAGAGAGACACGATGTTTACGAGTGTATTATAGTTAGTTACACTATATAGGTATAGTTACACTACCGTACTTAACAACAGGGAGTTTCATCGTCATGATCAGTATCAGACATGTATCAGTATCGATAATGCAAAAAAGATAAAGTTGAAAATTTTTCTTTGAGGAAAATTTGGCAGCGGATATGCATTCGATGATATTTCTTATAATGAATGAACCGCGGTAGTTCAGAACAGCAAAAAATTCTGTACATTGTACTCTAATATCTCCTCTGCTGGAAGGCAGCTCCACATTATTAATTGAATGTCCACTCTTCAAATGCGCTCTATTGACATCTTTTCTAGTATGCATACGGCATATCCATCGGGAAAAAAGAGAATACATATCTAACTTGGCAACCAGCATTGATGTCGTACATTTTTTCGGCGAATTGGAATGAAATAGTAATTCAAGAGAGAATCATATATAACGCACTTCATATGAACAGCAACCCTCAAAAGCTCTTGATCATCGCTGCTTGCTAGTTTCGTCGGAATGAGGATGCAATCCTTTTCACGGCTCTTTATAATCTATTTGATTCTTTCAAGTTGTTTCAATTTAACGGTGATCGGCGCCATTCAAAATGATTACAAGTATGACAAAAATTTATTAAACGACATCACGCTAAGAGTATCTGCTTTCGAGGTATGGTATATACGGCCAACTTTAAAGATAATTTGAAAAATTTAACTGGTTTAAGAATTCGATTCTACTTAGTATCCACCGTTCATGATGAGCCGTCGAGGGGCTCGAGGCAACGTCACTTACTCGGGCGCCGCAGTTGATATTTTAGAATTAATGATTCAATATTTTAACATGAGGTAAATTTTGATCTACGCTTAGTCAGTGACTTCGAGCTTTTACCTCACTACATTATGTTCTTATTTTATTGAATGGTACATATTATATCGGGATTCATAAGAATCGTATACGTTCCGGTTAATCCAGCCGAAGAGGAAAAGTATGGAATCTATATTTCTCTGATCCATCAGCTTCAAAATGATGTAATTCCGGGTACCGCGCAACTATAAGGCTATTTATCCCAACGAATATATTTTTAAAATACTTAATTGTATCATATCTTGGCCTTTAAAATTGTAGGAAGTCGATCATGCCCCATTTTCATTCCTTCACATTCTCGAGTATTCCCAGCATGTTGACTTGTGCTATCCGATGACTGTCGACGACTTTTACTTGATGCAACCTTTTCCTAAAGAAGTGAGCAGACTCTCTGCTCCTATAAAACCATTTTCCAGCGAGGTAGATGTAGTGAAAAAGAACCATCACAATAAGCCTCTGGTTGTTTAAAAGAAAATGCCTTTAATAATCTACAGGTTTGGCTGTTTTTTATTTTGTCCATCATAGTTTTTACAATAGTAATGACTGTGGTCATTTACACCCGAAATCGCGTCTGTGAACCGATACCAAAAGAGCGCCAAAAACCTATTTTAGAACAATTTTACCAGCGATTTGAATACGTATTAACAATCATTTCATCACAAGGTTCGTTCATACAACAGTTTAAAAGTTTTGCAACCACTTCTCTGAATGTACTATTCGGAACAGGGAATGTTACACCTCACGAAGTGAAGAGATTTCTTTTCCGATTGATGCTCGCCTTGTGGCTTCTTTCTATGGTGGTCCTAATCAACGCTTACATTGGGACTTACACGGCCAATATGGCCGTTCCCAAATTGGAGCCCACAGTAGATACCTTGGAAGAATTGGCTGCCTCGCAAAAATTCCAGATGACCATTGAGTTGAACCATGACTTGAGTTACAAAGTTTTAGTAATTGCGGACTAACAAGTTTTGTACTTAAAAGAAATGCTAAATTTGGTTTTTAACGTACAGGGTGCTGCCTCTGGACCACTTAAGGTTTTAGGAGATTCTTTCCGGAAGCATCCTGAGCTGCTATTCACGAATGCCTTGGATGCTATGTTGAACGTGGCTCAGAAGGATTGTGTGTATCCAGGGGTGAGTCCATTTTATACAGTAGCCTATATCTATGTAACTGTTAATATTGAGATTGTATAAATGTATAAGCGTATAATTATATCTATTTTAATTTCATTCTCTACTTTCGCCAAAAGTCGGTAAATATTGTGAATTACTACATCAATGCGGATTTGAAAGCTTCCGGAGAATGCCGTATGACAATCCCCCCTAAACCATTACTCTATTTCATGCCCTATTCTTCGGCATTGCAGAAAGGAAGTCCTTACACTGAGACCTACAATCGAGAGTGATTTCATTATATCATATGATAACCGAATTTTATTCGGAATGACGATTAATACTGGTTCATTTCTAAAAATATAGGTTTATGCTGCGTATATGGGAGAGTGGAGTTCTCGAGCGACTGCGACAGAAAACGTTTCCTCCTGTACCGCTTCGTTGTCAACCGTGGAGCCAAGAAAAAGTTGGAAATACTCCTCTCAAATTGAAAGAGTTTTACGGAATATTTGTCCTCTTTTTGGGTGGCTGTTTCTCGTCAATTTTCACTTTTTTTGCAGAGCAGTTGGTCGCTAAACTGAAGAAGTAGAATTTCATAGATTAAATATTTATCTTCTATTCTGCACTGAATAAGTTTGAAACAAGTCTAAACAAATCCATGCTACCATTTTTAAACATGATTCGAAACTGCGACATGTTAGAAATCAAGTGGGAAGATCGACCCAGCAGGGTTTAGTAGTCTACAATCTACATGCACGTTACTCGATTTTTCGGCGGAAGGAGAAGTATGTGGGATCTTGTCACAGCTTTGATAATCGATGCCGCACATACGAGCTAGCGGATTTCATAGTACATATTACACTTTTTAACCAGAATCCTACAAGTCACATTGAAAAATTACATAATGTTATCTTTAACGAATTGAAAAATAAATAAATTACTATACCGGTACAGTTCTAATAATATCATTCCATGGATTTTTCCATGGAAGGATTTCAAACGTCCATCACGCTTAAAACTTTAAAACTAAGCATACATAGTGCTCTTCGATCTCCTGCGGCCGGCCCTGCGCTTATAAATATACATGAGAGACCAATAAATAAATATTTCGTAGCTAGGATTGGGCGAGGGAAAATTTCTGAATAATTCAAAGTTGTCAAAAGTCTCATAAACAGCAGGATAACCAACAATACACCCCACGCAACTCTACCTTAAATTATTGGCATCGTACATCTAGCATCGCGGCTATAATAATCTCATATTCTGATGGTCGATCTTGCCTACAATATGCATTATAATGCCAGCTAGCTTTAGGAAAGGGAACTGGGTTCGTGCTTTATTCATCGATATGATTACTTATTTTACGGTTTTGCAAAATACAATTGGAGCACTAGATGGAAGATTCCAGTTATTTCTTACATGTACGCGCCCAAAATAAACAGAAATCATTAGAAGCTCCTCGCCACCGCTGCTTGGTGGTTTGGTTGTTGGAAAGATGAAGTCCTTTGCGAGGCTGATTGCAATCCATCTTATAAGTTGTTTTAATGTCATAGTGACTGAGGGGGTGCGAAATGACTACAATAAACATTTATTGAATGACATTACTTTTAGAGTTTCTGCTTTCGAGGTAAGACCTAGGAACCACTCTAGATGATGAAGTCTTAAATAATTGTAAAAAATAGAGATTTACGAATGAAATTTTAAATACTTAATTCCAATGTATAGTTTCCGCCGATCATGATGAGCCATCGAGGGGCACGGGGAAATGTCACATACACGGGTGTCGCTATCGATACCTTACAATTAATGATTGAATATTTCAACATGAGGTATGGTAGTACGTCGTCTACATTTGAATCAAATTTTTAAATATTTCATTGTTTTTTTATGTTTTTATTTTTTAAAAGAATTGAATATGTCCCAGTTAATCCAGCTGAGGTAGAAAAGTATGGATTTGGAATAGCTCTAATCAACCAGCTTAAAAACAATGTAAAATTCTGATAATTTGTGCTTTAAAATTAAAATTTATTAGAAAGTGCACCAACCAATCAATCGTATTATCGTATTATAGGAAGTTGATTATGCACCGTACACATTTCTTCTTATTTTGGAGTTTTCCATCGACGTCGACTTGTGCTACCCAATGACTGTCGAAGACTACATCTTGATGCAACCTTTTCCCAAAGAAGTGAGCCGACTATCTGCTCCCATTATACCATTTACTAATGAGGTCTAATTTATTATTTCTTGAAAAAAAATCAAGCAAAGATTTATAATTTATTTTTGAAATGAAATGAAAAGGTGTGGCTATTTTTCATCTTGTCCATCATCATTTTCACTGTTGTCATGACTGCGGTCGTTCATACTCGAAATAGCCGTTCCGACATAATTATCCAACAACGTCGGCAGTCTCACTTGGAGAAATTATACCAAGGATTTCAATATGCATTGACCATCATTACGGCCCAAGGTAAAAGCATCTTGCTTGTCTAGATTATCACTTGTGACTAATTGGATTGAGAGCAGGGAATGTTACCCCTCAAGAAGTGAAGAAGTTTCTTTTCCGATTGATGGTCGCCTTATGGCTCCTGTCAATGGTGGTTCTAGTCAACGCTTACATTGGCACGTATACGGCAAATCTGGCCGTACCTAAGCTGGAGCCCACAGTAGACACCTTGGAGGACTTGGCTGCATCTAGAAAACTGAAGATGACCGTTGAACTGAACTCGGACATAAGTTATAAAATTTTAGTAATTATCATATTAATATGTTCTTAAAATTAAATTTATAATTACATATTTTTATATTTACTTAAATTTGCTTATTTTCATCGTAATATACCATAAACGTTTTTTTTATGAAACGGACCTTAACTAGAACGCTGACTCTGGACCATACAAAGTTTTAGGAGACTCTCTTCGGAAAAATCCGGAATTACTAATCACTAATCCACTGGATGCTATCTTGAGCGTTGCCAAGAATGATTGCGTGTACCCAGGAGTAAGTAAAAAAAAAAGACAGAAACGAAAAAGTTATCTTTCGCCCAATACGTAGTCATGTTCCATGAAAACTTAATGAATACTTTGTCCTTTAGTCAGTAAATATTATCAACTACTTTATCAATGCGGATTTGAAAGCTTACGGAGAATGTCGTTTGACAACCGCCACAAAGCCTTTACCCTATTTCGTACCCTTTTCGGCGGCTCTACAAAAAGGAAGCCCATACACTGAGACCTACAATCGAGAGTAATCACACTACAATATTATATGAATGAAGTGAGTCTTATTCTTTTGCATACAAACTAAGGTTCATGTTACGAGTATGGGAGAATGGTATTCTAGAGCGAATGCGACAGAAAACTTTCAAGCGCATGCCAAAGCGCTGTCAACCTTGGGGCCAGAAACAAATCGGAAATACTCCTCTGAAACTAAAAGAGTTCTTCGGAATTTTCGTTCTCTATATTGGTGGCTGTATCACGGCGGTTATCATTTTTCTCGCAGAACTTTTGATTGCTAGATTGAAATGATTATCACGATTTATTCTCGGATTTATTGAACTTTACTCGTCCAAAGACGATTTCACACGAAATTCACAAAAATAAATAGTAACCATCGTCCCACCAAACTGAGCTAAAAATTTTGTAGGTTTGTTGTAATTTTTTTATGTTTAACCCAGTTACAAATTTTTTTTTAATATTCCATAGTATTTCCTATTTTCTAAAATAATACACTCTTTCATTGAATAACTTTATACGGCTTGGCGTGTACTTATTTTATTTTAAAGTTGTGTGTGGCCTACCCACCATTACAGTAGGTACGGAATTACAGCTTTTTAAAATCCTTTTAGTAGCTTTGCTATACGTTTTTTCTACTGCTTACTGCTGAAATAGAAAAGTGATTGAAAATTGTCCATGTCCAAATGGCTTAGGGTGATTTGGGTACAGCTTTTTGGGTACAGCCTGTACCCAAATGTCGTGTCATTTTGGGTACGATTTCTTTGTACCCGAATCACTTTTCTATTGTACCCAAAGCGTTTATATTAATGGAGTTAAGATAAGTGGACGATGCTATAAATTTGCTTTACTAATTTGGATGAATATAGGAAAGATCAATACAAAACATATTAGAAATCTTAATCAGATGATGATCTTTCTTGACAATTCGTAGCTCCCTACCTTGTCGAATAAGCCGTTTCTGCAAATTGATTAATATTATATGGGTGTGTAGTTTGAATAGTTATATCTTATAGTACGATATATACAAGATGCAGCGGAAAATAATGCGGCTCCATACAAATTTTTTGGTAGCTGTCCTTTATCAAAGTGGGTTGCCGATGCCTACAGTCACTTATCATACACATTAGAAGCTTCTCTGTAAAATAATAATAATAAAAGAGCTTAAATTTGGAATCAGTGAAATAGTTTTAAAATATATTACTTGCGGCAAGAAAGTTGATAGTAGAACCATTTAAGTTGACGTGCAGCCGGAACCGGCACGGCTTGCACTTCCGGCTGAGCAGCTGCTGCCGAACGCGGCCGGTAAACGCTTGTATTATCTTCTTCAACCACGGTTGGTATCTCTGTCCGACTGCTGAGGTCAACCTCATTTGAGGCTAAAGTATCACTTGGAGCCGCCTCAATCGCCATTAGGTTTTGCTGAAAGGTTGCGCCTTCGGATGCTGGATTACGTGTTGTTATTGGCTGGATATCACTCGAGGCAGAAGAATCCAAATGGGTGAGAGCACGGAGTCTTCACTGTGTGCCCGCTTTGCCGATGGCAGCAGGTTCCGTGCTAACTTTTGTCCGCGGAGCTCTGTGACCATCATCCCCGAGATCATCCCTTGTTTGAGTCTCTTGAGTCCCTTTTCCACTAACTCCCCTGGTTGTTTTCCTTCTTGGAGCAGTGGAATTATCAGTTGGATCGGCTTCAATGGTACGGCCTTGGCCTCGACCTCGACCATGCGAGTGAACCGCTCGACCTTGTGAGGGATTTTCAACAGACAATGCTCTCCCAACTGGCCCACTGACCAATGTTCACAGTTTCTGCAGTTGTTGAAGTAGAAGGTTGAAAGCTTGAGATCGGGTCTTCCAACTAAATTTTTAAAAATTTATTGGATTATTATCACCAATAGCCGGCAGCAACAACTAGTCCATGATATGTTTTCATAACGAATCAACTGCCTCGTCAGGTCTAAAGTAATAAAAAAAATACTGTTTGCTATGCTTCATTAGCACTGCAGCACGCATCTATAACATAATAAGTCTGTTGGAAGACAGGTATTCGAAATAATTTAACGAATTGTCAGTTCTTCAAATGAACCATATTGATGACATCTTATCCAATATGTGTATATTATAGCGTCCCCATCGAGTACAAATGGGAATACAGAACTTAAGTTTGCAACAAACATCGATGTATAATAACGTTCGCCTTTTTTCGAGGATTTGCGCGTAAATAGTCCCAGTATAGAGAGAGAATCATATATATACTCAATTCATATGATCAGCAACTCTCAGAAGTTCCTCGTCGTGACTGCTTGCTGGTTGTGTCGGAAAAAAGATGAAGTCACTCCTTTTCACAGCTCATTACAATCTATCTGAATCTTGCAAGTTACTTCGATGAGACGTTTGCTGCCATGCAAATTGATTACAGTGTACAAGTGTAACAAACATTTGTTGAACAACATCATCATTTTTAGACTAGTTTCCACCGTTCACGATGAGGCGTCGACGAGGGGCTCAAGGAAATGTCACTTACTCGGGTGCTGTAGGGCTACAGCGCCCCAGTAAAAATATCGGCCTGTAGACGATATTTTAGAACTGATGATTCAATATTTTAACTTAAGGTAAATTATGTTCTGTTTACAGCCATAGTCATTGAGTTATAGCTATTATTTCTCACAATCCAATCTTCTCATTTGATTTAATGATACCGAATATCATGAATCTCAATAATTGTTTATGACCCTGTTCAAAGTATGGAATCGGAGTAGCTCTTGCCAGACAGCTTAAAAAAATTACTGATTTCTTATGTTTTCTTCTTTGGAACAATTGTTGCAAAGAAGAAAAAAATATAAATTATAAACAAAACTATCGTATTCCTGTGAACTTGTTATAGGAAGTTGATCACACCCCTTTTCCATTCTTTAAATTTCCATTTCTTTAAATTCTCGAGCATTCTCGTCATGTTGACTGCTATCCAATGACTGTTGACGAAGTCACAAATTCTTTGGATGCTATGTTGAACGTGGGTCATATCAGAGGGATTGTGTGTTTCTGGGGGTGAGCCCATTAGTTTTCTAACACTGTTAATGTTGGGTTTATATAAATGTAAAATTGCGAACCAGCGTCGTTTTCTGAGCGAAGCCAAAAATCGATAACTTTGCCGGTCGCAGGACCGATAAATAAAAAATCCGACCAGTTTGCTGTCTGCTTTGCCGGTCTGTTTTTAAAACCGACTAATATGCCGGCCGTAGGTCCAATAAACATAATCGATTTTCCATTTCATTTAGTGGCCAAATTATAGGAGAGTTTTCCATCCAATTTACCAACAAATTTGCCTTGTGTTTGAATTGTTTTTAAGTTGAACTAACCTAATATCTCCATATAACCCGGCAAACTTCAAAGTGCACTTTGCTATTTTAAGCTATTAAAAATCATACACTATGATAACCGAATTTTATTGGGAATGACGATATACGTCGGTTCAATTCTAGGGATATAGATTGATGCTGCCTATGTGGAAGTGTCTCAACGTCTATCACGCAAGTAGAAGGTAAAATTAAGCATATTTAGCAGTGCTCTTCGATCTCCTGCGATTGTACATATGCTAGGAACCAATCCAAATATATGTTTTTTTTTTACCTAGGATTGGGCGACGAAGAGTTTATAAATATTTAAAAAGTTGTCAGGAGTTTCAGAAACAGCAGAACACTATACAGAAATAATACACCCCCCCCCCCCCCCCCCCGCTCTGCCTTAAATTATTTGCATCGTGCATTTACAATCACGGCTATAACAATCTCATATTCTGATGGTGGATCTAGCCTACAATATGCATTCACTCCACCGCGCGTTTCGAAAGGGAACTGGGTTCATGCAATCATCGATATAGTTACTTATATTACGGCTTAGCCATACAGTTGAGGCACTAGACTACAAAGAATAGGTGAATTCTAGCTATAACATATACGCGCGCACAATGAACAGAAATCATTAGAAGCTTCTCGCCACCGTTGCTTGGTGGTTTGGTCGGAGGAAACATGAAGTCCTTTGCGAGGCTAATTGCGATCCATCTTATAATTTGTTTTAATGTCATGTTGGCTGAGGGGATGGTGCAAGATAACTATAAGAAACATTTGTTGAATGACATCATTTTTAGAGTATCTGCTTTCGAGGTAAGGCCTATAAGGAACAACTCTATTTGGTAGTACCTTAAAATTATTTTTATTAAACCAAACAAATAAGTGTATAACTTTAAATACTTAACACCGATTCATATAGTATGCACCTTTCATGATAAGTCATCGAGGGGCTCGGGGAAATGTAACTTACACGGGTGCCGCTATCGATACCTTACAACTAATGAGTGAAATTTTCAACATGAGGTAGTGGATTCTCTTTTCATTAATCAAAAAAGATATTATGTTTCATTCTTCCAAAATGTGTTTTATTTTTTACAAGAATTGAATATGTCCCGGTTAATCTAGCTGAGGTAAAAAAGTATGGAATGGGAATAGCTCTAATCAACCAGCTTAAAAATAATGTAAAATCCTGATAATTTATGTTTTAATATTCAAATTGTATTAATCAAACGTATTATAGGAAGTTGATTATGCGCCGTTTACATTTCTTCTTATTTTGGAATATTCCCTGCTCGTCGACTTGTCCTACCCAATGATTGTCGAAAACTACATCTTGATGCAACCTTTTCCCAAAGAAGTGAGCCGACTATCTGCTCCCATTATACCGTTTACTAACGAGGTGTAATTTATTATTTCTTTTTACAAAAAATCATATCATGCAAAGATTTACAATTTCTTTTAAAATCAATAAAAAGGTGTGGCTATTTTTCATTTTATCCATCATCATTTTTTCTATCGTCTTAACTGTGGTCGTTTATACTCGGAATCGTTATACCGACATAATTATTCAACAACGTCGGAAGTCCCACTGGGAGAAATTATATCAAGGATTTCAATATGCATTGACAATCATTACGGCACAAGGTAAAGCATCTTGCTTTTTGTAATCAAAGGCGGATAATGAGGAGGGGGCTAAGGAAGTCCCTTAAAAAAGTGGGAAAGTACGTAAAAATCGGGGCCTTATGGAGGTTGCCATCCGCCCTCACGTAAAAAAATAATAATAATAAATATATAATAATATTATTTGCCCTTTAAAAAAATTCGTCCCTCGTTCTTAATAACAATTTATTACTAATTGGACTGAGCACAGGGAATGTTACCCCTCAAGAAGTGAAGAAGTTTCTTTTCCGATTGATGGTCGCCTTATGGCTCCTTTCAATGGTAGTTCTAGTCAATGCTTATATTGGAACCTATACGGCAAATCTGACCGTACCTAAACTGGAGCCTACGGTTGAAACTTTGGAGGAACTGGCTGCTTCAAAAAAATTGAAGATGACAGTGGAACTCAACTCGGACTTATGTTTTAAAGTTTTAGTAATAATCATATTTTTATACATTTAAAAATACATTTGATTATTTAAAAAAAAAATAGTATTCATGAAAGCGCTTTAAGGTTCCTTATTTCAATCACAATATATACACCATAAAAATTTAATATGAAACTGACTTTTACTAGAACGCTGAATCTGGACCATTCAAAGTTTTAGGAGACTCTTTTCGGAAAAATCCGGAACTATTAATCACTAATCATCTGGATTTTATTTTGAAAGTGGCCAAGGATGATTGCGTGTACCCAGGGGTAAGTTTTAAAAAAGTTATCTTTTGACTTATATGCGTAGTTATGTTTCACGAAAAATTAATGAGCACTTTGGCCTCTAGTCAGTAAATATTGTCAACTACTTTATCAATGCGGATTTGAAAGCTTACGGAGAATGTCGCATGACAACTGCCACGAAGCCTTTACTCTATTATGTGTCCATCTCAGCAGCTCTACAAAAAGGAAGCCCTTACACTGAGACCTACAATCGAGAGTAATCACATCCCATTATGTAATATTATATGAATGAATTTTATTGTGAGTCTTATTCTTTTTGTTACAAAATAAGGTTCATGTTGCGAGTATGGGAGAATGGCATCCTAGAGCGACTGCGACAGCAAACTTTCAAGCCCATGCCAAAGCGCTGCCAACCTTGGGGCCAGAAACAAGTTGGAAATACGCCTCTCAAATTAAAAGAGTTTTTCGGAATCTTCGTTCTCTACATTGGTGGCTGTATCACGGCGATCGTCATTTTTCTCGCAGAACTTTTGATTGCTAGATTGAAGAAGAATAATAAGTAATAGGCTACTATTAACGACATTACAGTCTACATTGTATTGATTTTCTATGAACGGAAAAAATACCGCATGCTATGAACACACCATAATAATGGACGATAATTCAAATTATCAACAAGATTAATTATTTGATTTACACCACTTGCGTAATAGCCAGTTTTATCACATAAACGGAACTTAACTCGTACAAGGACAATCTAACACGCGATTCATAAAATTTAATAGTAAACATTGTCTCATCAAAATGACTTTATTATAGTTTTAAGAAAATGATGTAGGTGTGTATTAATTTCAATGTTTAACCCTAGTTACTAATTTAAAAGTATATCATGGTATTTCTTATGTCAAAAAATAATACACTCTTTCACTGAACAGCTTTACGGCTATGCATGTATTATTAATAGCTACTTTAATTCATTGTAGTAGCCTATAGCTACGGTACCAGAGGTAGCTGCATGATTTTTCTACCGCGTACTGAAATAAAAAGGTGATTGAAAATTGGCCGTGTCCAAAATTCAGTATATAAGGTATCGATTTCCGGTAGATTATTCAAAGATTTTCAGCGTATCAGTGGGTATTTTAATTGAAGTACGTATTATTTCGAATAATAGTATTTCCTTTGGTGATTAAGTATTTATCTTTGCAATTTTTTGCATAACATATGTTTTTGTTGCTATAGCAGGTTGGGTAAATAGCACGTACGTGCTCTGCACTGTATATAGATCATGTGATAGATGCTTATACTGGGTTTTAATACATTAGGCATGTAAAATATTGTATAATTTCCTGTCAACGAACAAACATACTTTCATAAATGCATTTCCTTGATAGTGAACCGCATGTATATAGGCTTACAGCCTACTACACGCGCACGTCACGCTTTCCTCACACATATTTAATATTTCATTATAAAATTTACGGAAAGAAAAGGGAAGCATCCTGACACTATACTGCTGGCAGTAAAGGAAACTGCTGTACCGGTACTACATAATTTATATTAAGTGCTCCGTATAGCCTAAATTATGAAATGTCTCGTAAATAGGGCACCGTAATAAACACATCATCTTGCACCAACACGACTGCGCTGACCTTAACCTAGATCTAATCATGTGCCATTTTCATCACCTATACTGCAGTACAAGATATTTAACATTTCTCATAATTATATGTTCCTTGTAAATTACTTCTATGCTATCTATTTTTAAAGAGAAGATTTAATACATATCTCTTTCATATATTTTTACTTTATTTCTTCAAGTCCTTTTTAAATAACCAGGGGTTATCTTAGCCTAAGGTGTGAACGAGATAGCCTTTATCAATATTTATTAAGTAATATGAAAAATAAGAAGTCATATTCAACTATCACGCACATCATCGTCTGTCTGAAATATCTTTAAACGCCAGATAGCGTATCCGTCGTTTTATTTATTTTTTTCTTTCTCTCTCTGTCACTTAAAGAGAGAGAGAGATTAGCCGTATCAGTAGTGCCTTATATGTGCCGGCTGTTGCCACCCAACACATCCGGCGTGAGTGTTGTAAGATTGCGATACACGATCACACCGTCGAGAGAGAGAGAGAGAAAGAAAGAAAAATTACCACATCAACAGCAGCATACTGAGAATGACCGGCAACGAGCGAGGTACTCATAAATCTTTCGCTTCTTTTGAATTACACATTAATAATCCATTTTAATCCAATAATATTCTCCTCATCAGAAAAGGGGCATTTCATCTTAAGAGAGCGCAAGGATAACTGTGAAAGTGCCGGTAATTGTACAGTAGCTCAATGCTCGTTTCATCCTAGTCGATCGGAGTTAGTTTGCGCGCTTGATGACGGCCAAGTGCGGCTTCTGAGGGACGAATTCAACTCAAATTCGTCACCTATTTGGACACTGGATAGTAGTAGTCTCATTTCACCGTCTCGGATTACTTGTCTCGCTTGGAATGTAATCGGATCATTTTTTTAAATAGTCAGAATAAAATCTAGAGTAATTTAATTGACTACAAGTTAGTTTAGACGGATGGAACGCACTTGGCAGCCGGATTTGCGGATGGATCCGTATCGCTGTGGCGCTCCAACTTCAGGTACCCTGCTCAAACCAAGCGGCTTCACCGGTTAGCCGTTTTGGGCGTTTATTGGGGCAGGTGGAACCCTCATCTGTTTGCCACCCGCACTCGATATGAAGTCATTCTTTAAATAACTAGTTATTCTGATAAACCAAACTAATATTCCTATTAATTTAGCAGGGTGACATCCAGAGAATATTTTTGTGGAATGCCGAATCGGAAGAGTTGTCACTCAGCCGATTTTATGAGATTGAATCAAGATTTGTGTGGGATTGCCAATGGATCTCGGCTACGAGAATCTCAGTCTGCACTTACGAAGGATTTATTTACGTGTTTCATATTGGCAGAAGTACTCCGATCAAAATGCTCTGCCACGTACGTGTGTATTACAATAAGATATCAATGTTGCGTGACCATATCGCAATCAATTGTATTCTGTAATTTGAAACCGCAGACAGGGGTTTGGCGGATCTCTTGGCTTTGCGGTTATAACCTTTTAGTTTCGGGTTCTTTGGATGGCTCTATTAAAGTATTTTAAATTCTGAAAATCGCTGTATAAATTATTTTTTTACATGTTTATATTTGAATTTTAAATAGGTTTGGTCCGTAGATAAGCAAGCTGTGCAAATGCAACACCAGTTACCTGATCGAGTATATTGCATAGACTGCTATTACGATACGTCTCAAGAAAATGGTTTGATTGCCTGGTATGAAAACAATTCAAGTGTTGTTGCTTGAGTGCTCTTCCTTATAGAAACCATTTATTGATTCATCACAGTGGCTTGGAAGATGGTTCCATCATTATTTGGGATCCATTAACTTCGCAATCAATAAAGATCCTAGACGGATATCACCGAGATGCAGTTTTCCGCCTTTCATTCTCGCCAGATGGTTGTTACCTGGTATCAGCAGATATGGAAGAGAAAATGATCATTTGGCGTATTAATGTAAGTTTAAATCAATTTGAAAAGAATGTACTGTATAGTTGATTTTCTTTAAGTATCGATTATTATTCCTTAGACTTGGGAGAATATATTTGAATATACGAAAGCCAATTGCATAACCTGGCATAATTTCAGTTGGGATCATGAAAGCCGATATCTTGCCATTTCAAACAACACCTCTTCGGTAAAGATGTGGATTTTAAAAAAAATAGTGTTCAGTAATATAGTTTATATTTGTTCATTAATAGGTATTTATAGTGGAATTTGTGGATGGCGCTGGCCAAATCGGACTTGCCTCAGAGGGTTTTTGAAATCTATGGAGATGTAAAAAAGACCTTCAAATTATTTATACTTGCCAATTTGACTATT
Source organism: Chydorus sphaericus (assembly GCA_030141595.1). Lineage (NCBI taxonomy): Eukaryota > Metazoa > Arthropoda > Branchiopoda > Diplostraca > Chydoridae > Chydorus > Chydorus sphaericus. The sequence continues at coordinate 4,498,778 of CM057931.1, forward strand.
TGCGCTTTGCATTCCAAAACTTCCAGTCACATCAATTTTAGAGGAAATAAAGCTGTTTTTTTATTTAATGTGTAATTAATGTCTATATCCTTCGATACCTAGTTGTGGATGACCCCTAGGAAAGATAAGATGAAATAGACTAAAACAATAAACACTGTTAAAAAAAAATAACGAATTAATATATTAAGGTATACATTTCATTCTGGAGTCTACCCTATTTAACTTGAATAATTTATATATATATTTTTAGGTAAATATAATTATAATGTTTCCAGTTCAAGTATCGTACCGCTGTTCATCGTGTATGTAGCTACTGATAAATAGCAGTAGGTTTCTTTGTAATAATCGATGTTAGTCTACACGTTGATACACACACGCTACCTATATGATAAAATTTAAATAGTTCTTCGAGGAAATGTAGGAAGTAACAACTAATCCACGGTATGTTTCCATAATTAATGAACTCCGTCAGGTCAGAGGTTATCATTGGCACCGGAGTACACATCTATAACATAGCAAGCTCTGCAAAGACAGATATTCTCATAAGTTAATGAATTGCCAGTTCTTCGAATGTACTATATTGGGATCTTATCTAGTATGTGTATAGCGAGTACATGAGTTTGCAACAAGCATCGATGTATAATAGCGTTCACTTTTTTCGGGGAACTACACGGAAAATGTCACAGTAAAGAGAGAGAATCATATATACGCTTTATATGATCAGCAACCTTTAGAAGCTTTTCGTCATCGCTTCTTGCTGGCTGTGTCGGAAGGAAGATGAAGTCCTTTTCAAGGCTCATTACAGTCTATCTGATTTTTGCAAGTTGCTTCGATGTGACGTTGACTCTCATAAAAAATGATTACAAGTATGGGAAACATTTACTGAATGACATCGATTTTAGAGTATCTGCTTTTGAGGTAATGTATAAATAGCCTTATACTATAAATTTAAGAAACGTAAACCATTTGAAATTGGATTATAATTAGTATCCACCGTTCATGATGAATCGTCGAGGGGCTCGAGGAAATGCCACTTACTCGGGCGCTGCAGCTGATATTGTAGAACTGATGGTTCAATATTTCAACATGAGGTAAACGCTGCTCTATTTAATACATTCAGGAGTTGAAGCTATTATTTCTCAAAATCTAATCTTCTCATTCGATTTAATCGCATATATCGTGAATCTCAAGAATTATTTATGTACCGGTTGATCCAGTCGAGGTGCAAAAGTATGGAATCGGAGCAGCTCTTACTAGACAGCTCCAAAAAAATGTACTGATTGTTTATGTTTTCTTCTTTATTTCGCAACGATTATCATCTTACTGTGAACATGTTATAGGAAGTTGATCATGCACCGTTTCCATTTCTTCAAATTCTTGAGCATTCTCGTCAAGTTGATTTATGCTATCCAATGACGGTCGAAGATTTTTACTTGATGCAACCTTTCCCAAATAAAGTGAGCAAACTCTCTGCTCCTATTACACCATTTTCTAACGAGGCAATTATCCTGTAATCTGAGTAATCGTATGTCCACTTAAAGATTTTGTTAATAAATAGGTTTGGATACTTTTCATCTTGTCCACCATCGTGTTTACTATTGTAATGACAGTGGTCATTTACACCCGAAATCGCGCGTCTGAAGAGCGCCAGCAGCCCATCTTGGAACAATTGTACCAACGATTTGAATACGTATTAACAATCGTTTCATCGCAAGGTCAGTTTTTTTTATTAAATGTTTTGCCACTGTGTCTCTGATCATACATAGTTTATTTGAACCAGGAAATGTAAGTCCTCAAGAGGTGATGAAGAAATTCGTATTTCGATTGATGCTCGCCTTGTGGCTTCTTTCGATGGTGGTCCTTATCAACGCTTACATTGGTACATACACGGCTAATATGGCCGTGCCTAAACTGGAGTCCACAGTAGACACCTTGGAAGACTTGGCTGCCTCGCAAAAATTTCAGATGACTATTGAATTGAACCATGACTTGAGTTACAAAGTTTTAGTAATTGCAGTCAAACAAGTCTTGTACTAATATTTTTAAAAAAGCTTAACTTGATTTTTAACGTACAGGGCGCTACCTCTGGACCACTTAAGGTTTTAGGAGATTCTTTCCGAAAGCATCCGGAACTGCTATTCACGAGTCCTTTAGATGCTATGTTGAACGTGGCCCAGAAGAATTGCGTGTATCCAGGGGTAAGTCGACAAACTGAGCTATACAATACAGTATCTTTAACGGTTAATATCCGGATTATATAAGCACTTAGGCTGCCAACGGTTTCGTCAAATCGGATAGTTTCGAACAAAGAGCGGATTCAATATTAGACAGAAATTGCATGAGATTTTTGGGTTATAAATCGAAGATTTTTTTTTTATCGAACAGGGAAACGTTCTATGACAAATGAAGATTTTGTGGGGCGTTTCGGTTAAAGGAAGCAGAATAATCGATTCGATTTGGTTAGAAACGGAAAACCGTACCGTTGGCAGCCTTATATGTAATATCTAATAATAATAATTTAAAAAAAAAACACATTGGTATATTTCCCAACAGTCACAAATTATTGTAAACTACTACGCCAATGCGGATTTTAAAGCTGCCGGAGAATGTCGTATTACAATTTCACCCAAACCTTTACTCTACTTCATTCCCTATTCGTCAGTCCTGCAAAAAGGAAGTCCTTACACTGAGACCTACAATCGAGAGTGATTTCATTATTATATGATGATCGAATTTCATTTGAAATGATGAGTGATTTGAGCTTGATACACAATGTAGGTTTATGCTACGCGTATGGGAGAATGGAGTTATCAATCGAATACGACAGAAAAACTTCCCTCCTATGCCACGCCGTTGCCAACCATGGAGCCAAGAAAAAGTTGAAAATGCGCCTCTCAAATTGGAAGAGTTCTACGGAATATTTGTTCTCTTTTTGGGTGGCTGTATCTCATCAATTCTCACTTTTATCTCAGAACTGTTGATTGCTAGATTGAACAAGAAGTAGAACCTTGTATTCATATTAATATATTTATTGTATTAATCTAACTTTTCTTCGTGTTTCGAACTGCGAAATAACTTTGAAATGAGGGGGAAAATGAGCCTGAGAGAAGGGGAAGGGACAATCCCGAATATGAATCGATGTTCCCTTTTTGAACTGAATTGTTATTTTTTAGTTTACAATGTATCAAGCTGAGGGCAAAGATGGTTCCAACAGAAGAACTGACTATATCGAAGTTCGATATAGTCTCCTCAGCGTAAGACAGTAATAAGAAAATAATAATACTCTATTTGTTATTTACCGTTACTGGTACTGAAATATTCCTTACTAGTATCACGCATCACATCATCTTTGATTAACGAAGCAAACAGTTATTAATTCTTAAAAATATATTAGTTTCAAAACGACCAGTACCTATTTTAAAACTCTCATTGAAAGTCACATTGAAAAATCGGTGAAAGTTATCGTAAAATCATAAAAACGCACACTAAGAAAATACAATGACGACAAAAATCACATTATTTCTTTGATAACTTATTTATTCTTTACAAAAAATATTCTGGTACAAGCCTATCGTCTTAACATTCAGTTTAAATTTAGCATACCTACCGTCCTACCTATCTCAATCTGCTGTGATACCTACATGGAGAAATAACCAAAACAATTTTGTATTCGATTTTGTAAGATTTAAGCGACGTGGAATATTTAAAAAATAGTTTGTTGCCAGAACTTAGAAGTTTCAGCAAAAGCAGGGAACAATAAACATAGAACGAAGCAGCTTCGCGTTAAATTATTGGTATGGAAGCATGATGCATCTTTAATTACGACTACAATCTCATATTCTGCTTGACCATGTTACCTACAATATGCATAAATGTCACCGCGTGCTTTTGAAAAAGGGCTCGTGCACCGATATGATTACTTTTTCAAAACTTCTTGGATACAATCAATATAAGCGCATACCACGTGTAATTAAACGTGGAAATGAACACTTTTTAAGCACTCGTCGACTTGTTGATAGGTTTCCTATGCACATTCATGCATGTAGATCCTATGAAAATAGTTCATTTCAAAAAGGAGCCTTGTTTGCCGAATTGTCGAAACAGCAGGAAAGCCAACTAACTAGCGCGGCTCTACTTTATAGGCTTAGCAGTAATCTCGTGTTCCGACTGGTGATCTTGCCTACAATATGCATAATTAATGGAACAGCGTTTTGAAAAGAAACTGGATTTGTGCCCCCCCCCCCTCAAAAAGAATAAATGAATAAATAAAACTAAAGTAAGCTAGTAGTCAACATTGAGACAACCTATTTGTATAAGATTAGCAAAGTAATGTTAGTCTTCTGATATCAAAAGTAACTGTATACATTCGATCAAAAATAAGCTCTGCTATCTTCAGTCACCTTTCAGGGTTCATCTAGTAGACGACAAGATGCAGAAATCTACTCTCTTCGTAGTATTATTAGTTGCTTGCGGATTTGTGAACTTTGCAGCTAGTTTTCCGTCTCAACAACATCGCTCAAAAGGTGACTACCTCAAATATCTTGGTGCTGCTAGAGATGTTTTGGATCGTGTCCCACTCATCGACGGGTAACCATTTAGGCAATTTGAATACAACGTCATAAACAATAAATAACTCTTCAAAACCCAGACACAATGATTTCGCGATGACCTTACACGATTACGTGAAAAACCAAGTTGGTGATTTAGACATTTACGATTTAACGAATGTGGAACCGTGGAGCACCTCACCCTTATCACATACGGACATTAAACGACTTAGAACCGGGAAGCTTGGCGCTCAAGTACCATAATTTTATATATATTATCTCCGACATATTTTGAGTTAAATTTTTTAACAGTTCTGGTCCGCTTATGTGGGTTGCGTTATTCAATACACGGATGCCGTTCAGAAAACTTTGGGCCAGATCGATGTCATCCACCGGATGGTTGAAGCTAATCCTACCGTTTTTGAATTTGTAACTACCGCTCAAGGTAAAATATGGTATTAAACGTCACTTCCACAAAATTATACGTAAGATGTGTAATTATAGGCATCGAGGAAGCCTTTAGTCGAGGCAAAATTGGCAGCTTGATCGGTGTCGAAGGAGGACATTCTATCGGCAGTTCACTCGCTACTTTGCGGTTAATGTATTCCATGGGGGTACGCTACATGACTCTGACTCACAATTGTCCAACTCCATGGTATATCTTAAATATTTTTAAAGCAGTTTTCTTTATTCTCTATTTATTTATCAATCACAGGGGAGATAATTCTCAGCTTGATAAGCCGGGAGCTCAACCTGTTCACGATGGGTTGACTCCATTTGGCGAGGTTTGATCAAACATCACTATAATAAGTAATATTTAAAAATTGAATAATAACTTTTTTTCAAGTTCAGACGGTTGTTAAGGAAATGAATCGTCTTGGGATGTTTGTTGATCTATCACACGTGTCGGCCAACACGATGAGAGATGCACTTAGAGTCAGTCAAGCACCCGTCATCTTTTCACACTCGTCCGCCTACGCTCTTTGCAATAACACTCGCAATGTTCCCGACGATGTTCTTCAGCTTGTTGTAGGGTTTCCTTTTTAAATCAGAATGATAATCAGCTTTCGATCATTTTGGATATCTATTATAAAACGAAATAGGCTTTAAACGGCGGCGTTGTGATGGTCACATTTGTCCCATCATTCGTTACTTACAACCCGATCGCAACTATTCAAGACGTAGCAAGTAAAATATAGATATTCAAATAATCAACCAGTAAAGTAAAATAATTTCATTTTTGTTTTAAGATCACATTGATCATGTACGACGAGTGGCAGGCGTTGATTACGTCGGCATAGGAGGAGACTATAATGGAAGTTCTGAGTTAGTAACTTCCTCCAAAATAGCATTTGGCTCGTTTCTTATATTTCCTTTTTCTTCCTCTTCGTAGGACTCCAGAGGGGCTGGAAGATACATCCACTTACCCGAACCTGTTTGCAGAACTGTTAGCTCGCGGTTGGACCGAAGCTGAGCTAGAAAAATTAGCTGGAGGAAACCTTCTGCGTGCTTTCCGTGCTACCGAAAAGGTATCTATCGTTTCTTCTTCTTTTATAATTCAAAAGCTTAGTGGGTTGAATGATTACATAAGGTCCGAGACGACATGGCAGCTAGTGGTGTAAAACCATTCGACTCTTGGATCCCTCTATCCGACATGCCTGAAGAAGCACTACCTTGCAGTAGCGGTGATGATAATTTGGATTTCTAGGAAAATAATCTGCTAAATATGAAGAAAAATATGCTTAAAAAATCAGTAAATAGATGTAGATCACAATAGAATATTTGATTATTTACTGTTGAAATACACCGATCAATACAAATTTCAAATTTTATATAGTGTCACATTGTTATTGATGCGGCATTGCATTCAACTTTTTCAACTAAACAATAAAGAAAGGGAAAAATATATTTGGTATATGTTGCCCGCCAACTGCAATATATTATGTTAATACAGTCCCAACATCCCAGGGTATCACTATATTAACTCCTATCAGCAAGTATCATCATTGTTTGTTTGTTTAGACTTTTGAACCAAAACAAGGGAGTTGAAACAATATCGCATGATAGCAGATTGTCTCCCCTATGAATCCTTTCGTCACGGGTTCGTATCAAAAGTTCAATATAATCTGAAATTTCAGAATCATTTTGAGATCAAAATTAGAAGCAACAAGATGCATGGATTCAGCCCAGTCGTTTTTCTCTTCATAATTAGTTGCGCACTTGTTACGTTTGTGACTACCGCTCCGCAACGCCGCCCCAAGGATGCTTACATCAAGTACCTCGATGCTGCTAGAGATGTCCTGGATCGCGTTCCACTCATTGACGGGTAGATCAATAACAAATTTATTTGTGTTATTAACATCATATAAAAATGTTATGTAAACACCTTACCTTACCTTACCTTACCTTACCTGTTAAGAAAACAGAACTGAACTGGATTAATCTACATTATTATCAGGCACAATGATTTCCCAATGACACTCCATGATTACGCGAGTAATCAAGTGAGCAATTTGGATATCTACGATTTGACGAATGTTGCACCGTGGAACACATCTCCCTTGTCCCATACGGATATCAAACGACTTCGCGCTGGAAAAGTTGGTGCCCAGGTAATCAATTTTCCAAAACGCATGATACATAATCAATGTAATCATCTGCATTCTATCAACTAAAACCAATCGATTCACAGTTCTGGTCCGCTTATGTTGGGTGCAGCATTCAATATAAGGATGCTGTGCAAAAGACGTGGGGCCAAATCGATGTCGTCCACCGGATGGTTGAAGCAAATCCATCCGTTTTTGAATTCGTAACTACGGCTCAAGGTAAATAATTGTGCTAAATTTGATAAGCCTTTCTACATACTTTTTTTTTAAATTATGCAATAGGCATCGAGGATGCTTTCAGTAGAGGAAAAATCGGAAGCTTGATCGGTGTCGAAGGAGGGCATTCTATTGGCAGTTCCCTCGCCACTTTGCGGATGATGTACTCTATGGGGGTGCGCTACATGACTCTGACCCACAGTTGTCCAACTCCTTGGTGACTTTACAAACTGCCTTGTTAAATTTTGTTTCATAATATTTGAAATGTATATATAGGGGAGATAACTCTCAACTCGATAATCCCGGAGGTGTACCTGTTCACGATGGGCTGTCCCAATTTGGAGAGGTTTGATTAATTGATTACCTTAATTATGTCTTTTGTATGTTAAAATGTATTTGAAAAATTCCAGACTGTTGTGAAGGAAATGAACCGATTGGGAATGCTGGTTGATCTTTCACATGTGTCAACCAACACGATGAGAGACGCATTAAGTATCAGTCAAGCACCCGTCATCTTCTCGCACTCATCGGCCTACGCACTTTGCAATAACACTCGCAATGTCCCCGACGATGTCCTTCAGCTTGTCGTATGATTCAATCCTCATCTTTTTATTTCATTTAAAAACTACAAGTAATTTTATTCTATTATTTGTATTATAGGCGCTAAACGGTGGAGTTGTCATGGTTACATTTGTTCCATCTTTCATTACCAACAATCCGATTGCGACACTTCAGGATGTAGCTGGTAACTTTAAAATCAGGCAAATAATTTGTTTTTAGAATAAAATTATTTTTAAAGTTTATATTTTCTTTTAGACCACATCGACCACATTCGACGGGTTGCAGGTGTAGATAACGTCGGGATTGGTGGTGATTACAACGGAGTTACAACGTAGTTTACTTGTCTATTCATCGGAGCTTTTTTTACGTAACCATTTTTATAAATTTTTTAGGCTTCCTGAAGGATTAAAAGATACCTCTACTTACCCGAATTTGTTTGCTGAATTGCTTTCGCGCGGTTGGACCGAACCCGAACTGGAAAAGTTAGCGGGAGGCAATCTTCTTCGAGTCTTCCGTGGAACTGAAAGGGTGCATAATTTTGTTTCTTTACATCATGGTATACTTTGAGAAAGCATAATAATAAATCTTCATTTTAAAAAAAGGTACGAGATGAAATGGCTGCTAGAGGAGTGCAGCCCTTTGATGTCTGGATCCCTCAGTCAGACGTACCCGAAGAGGCCCTACCTTGCAGTAGCGTCGACAGCCTCAGCCGTTCTTCCATTTCATCTGTGGATCCTGCGGAATTTCAATATTAATTCTTAACCTAATGACGACAACACACTGACCAAAATTTGGCCTATTATAAAAAAAAATGGGAATTTTTAGTGCCTTAATTAGAAAATATCAAAATAGATATATATTGATTGAATAGAAAATACAAAGGAAATTAGTTTCGCCGAGTAAGATAAAACGTGACATAGCTAATGATGGTTAACTTACTCGTCTCTTAATGACTTGATTTGAAATATAAAAGAACACGTTTTCGGCTTATCTACTGCGCGTTCACAAACCGAATTATATTGTATTGCATTTTTAAGAACACAAATAAGATATTTTATTCAGCGGAACACGGACACATCTATAGTCATAGTCGGCTCTTCACCAAAGACCGTCATTTCATCACAAAAGAAACATTCTACACCAGAATATTTCTTTCTCCTTCTAACCTGCGTCCATAAATATGCAAATCGTTTCTGCATTGAGACCGGTTTCTAAGACCTGTTTTTACCCATGGGTCCAGAATACAAAGGAAGTGAAATCCGGTTATTGACATTGCATATTTTCGTTCGGTTAGAACATCGTAAATAAATCGAGGAGAAATCTAGCAGAAGAGTGGTTTTCAATAACTTCACGATGCAGTTTAGGCTTCCTGTAATCGTGCCCTTCATTACCTTTTGTTAAAAAAACACTTGTGAATCAAGACAAGGGCTCAGCGTTGAAACAATCTTACACGATAGTAGCAGAAAGTCCCGAATCAATCCTTTCGTTACGAGTTGGTATCGAAAGTTCAATATTATCTGAAATTTCAGTGTCATTTAGAGGTCAACAGTAGAAGAAACAAGATGCATAGATTCAGCCCTGTCCTTTTCCTCTTAATAATTAGTTGCGCACTTGTTACGTTTGTGACTACCGCCCCGCAACGTCTCCCAAAGGATGCTTACATCAAGTACCTCGATGCTGCTAGAGATGTCCTGGATCGCGTTCCACTCATTGACGGGTAGATTAACATTATCATATAAACATGTTAAGTATGAATTTCTTATTTCTGATTTATTGTTAAATTATTATCAGTCACAATGATTTCCCCGCATCACTCCATGATCTCGCGAGCAATCAAGTGAGCAATTTGGATATCTACGATTTGACGAATGTTGCACCGTGGAACACATCACTCATGTCCCATACTGATATTAAACGCCTTCGCGCTGGAAAAGTTGGTGCTCAGGTATCAATTTCACTAGCGTGATTCATTATAGAAATCATCAAATAAACGCTATCCACTAAATCCATTCGATTACTAGTTCTGGTCCGCTTATGTTGGGTGCAGCATTCAATATAAGGATGCTGTGCAAAAGACGTGGGGCCAAATCGATGTCATCCACCGAATGGTCGAAGCCAATCCCTCCGTTTTTGAATTTGTAACTACGGCTCAAGGTAAATAATTGTGCTAAATTTGATACTTGGATGGATATAACTTGTTATATTATGTAATAGGCATTGAGGATGCTTTCCGTCGAGGAAAAATCGGGAGCTTGATCGGTGTCGAAGGAGGGCATTCTATTGGAAGTTCCCTGGCCACTTTGCGGATGATGTACTCCATGGGGGTGCGCTACATGACTCTGACTCACAGTTGTCCGACTCCTTGGTATTAGTCTTGTACACCATTCTATAAATTCGTAGCTTCCTAATCATAGAAATGTATATAGGGGAGATAATTCTCAACTGGACGAACCAGGAAGTGTACCTGTTCACAATGGGTTGTCCCAATTTGGAGAGGTTTGATATTGAAACTAATTACCTACAATTATTTCTTTTGAATGTTGAAATATATTTTTAAAAATTCAGACTGTTGTGAAGGAAATGAATCGGTTAGGAATGCTGGTTGATCTTTCACATGTGTCGATCAACACGATGAGGGATTCACTGAATGTCAGTCAAGCACCCGTCATCTTCTCGCACTCATCGGCCTACGCTCTTTGCAATAACACTCGCAATGTCCCCGACGATGTTCTTCAGCTTGTCGTATGATCCAAAACTCTACTCTTTTTCAATTATTTCAAAATTATATAACAAAATAAGTTTTATAGGCGCTAAACGGTGGAATTGTCATGGTTACCTTTGTTCTATCTTTCCTTACCAACAATCCGATTGCAACTCTCCAGGATGTAGCTGGTAATTCGAAAATCAAACTAATAATAAATATATGAATATTTAATATGACTAATATATTTTTTGAAGACCATATCGACCACATTCGACGTGTTGCAGGTGTAGATTACGTCGGCATTGGCGGTGATTACAGCGGAACCACACCGTAATAAAAATAAAATAAAAGATGCATTATTTCTATTCTTTACATGTTTTCTCAATTTAAATTTTTAGGCTCCCCGAAGGATTGGAAGATACATCTACCTATCCGAATCTGTTTGCTGAGTTGCTCGCTCGCGGTTGGACCGAGCCCGAACTGGAAAAGTTAGCGGGAGGCAATCTCCTTCGAGTCTTCCGCGGGGCTGAAAAGGTGGATTTATTTATTTGTATTTGTATTTTTTGGTTGTTTTGTTTGAAAATTCGTATGAAATTTCTACCATGAAAAAGGTCCGAGATGATATGGCTGCTAGAGGAGTGCAGTCCTTTGATGCTTGGATCCCTCAGTCAGACGTACCCGAAGAGGCCCTACCTTGCAGCAACGGTGACAGCATCCACCGCTCTCCCATTTTATCTGTGGATCCTGCAGAAGTGTAATCGGAATTCGAAAAGAAATTGTGACAAAGGGATTTTGCCTTTTCAAACGGAATGTGAATTTTTAATGCCAATATTTAAAAACATCAAAATAGTAATACATCAGTTAAGTAAAAAATAAATATGAGATTAGTTCCGACGAAGCATATCTGATGATTGAATTAGGCTACTCTTCCATTTATAATATGCGTAGGAATGGTAGGTACTCCTATGATTTATAATTATTGCGATTGAGGTATGGAAGAACACGTACTCGGCTCATTTTCTGCGTTCACAAGCGGAATTACATTGGTTTATTGTATTTTTAATGACTATAAATAGGGAATTTTATTCAGAAACACGGACACACCTATAGTCATAGTCAACTCTTCACCGCGGTCCGTCATTTCATCAAAAAAGAAACATTCTTCACCTGGATTTTTCTTTCTCCTTCTGACCAGCGTCCATAAATATTTAAATCGTTTCTGCATTGAGACCGATTTCTAAAACCTGTTTTTATCCATGGGCCCAGAATACAAACGAATAAATTAAATCGGGTTTGACACATCATATTTTCCGTTCGGGTAGAACGTCGTAAATAAATCGAGGGGAAATCTAGCAGAGAACAGTGGTCTTCCATAAATTCACGATGCAGTTTAGGCTTCCTGTGATTGTGCTCTTAATTATCTTCGTTTCCAAAGGTGATGCAGTTGACCCTAAGTACTTAAAAGCTGTAGAAGATCTACTTAGTCGTGTTCCACTCATAGATGGGTAAATAAGATTGTTCAATGTCCATTTTTGTGATTTTAAAAATGTAATTTATATGTATTTTTAAAGACATAATGATATTGCTCATACATTCCACAAACTCATGAAGAATCAGTTAAATGATTTAAACATCACTGATTTGACTAATGTTCTACCTTGGAGCAATTCAAACATGTCGCACACAGATATAAAGCGACTACGTGCTGGAAAAGTGGGAGCTCAGGTAAAATGTGTTAATAGCGTTCCTTATTTAAAATATATATTCTAAGCCAGCATTAATTACATATTTATGAGACATCGGTTGCATAGTTTTGGGTGGCTTACGTTGATTGCGACACGCAATTCAAAAATGCAGTGATGCGAACTTGGGAGCAAATCGATGTCATCCATCGGATGGTTAACGCCTATCCGTCCGTATTTGAATTCGTTACAAGCGCTCAAGGTAGGATAATCTATAAAAAATAAAGTCCTACTTAAGAAAAAGTTACAAAAACATAAAAATTCTAGAGATTGAAGATGCTTTTCAACGTGGAAAAATTGCAAGTCTGATTGGAGTCGAAGGTGGTCACTCGATCGATAGTTCTTTAGCTAACCTTCGAATGATGTATGACATGGGAGCTCGATATTTGACCCTTACCCACGGATGCCCGACACCTTGGTATTATATAGAACATTTGTTTGTTCTATAATCCGTTAAAAAGTAATTAAAATTATCGTAAAAGGGCTGACAATTCTCAGCTTGACGATCCAGGTAACCAACCAGTTCACAATGGTCTCACATCCTTTGGCGAGGTATCATTACGTTATTTTTGAATATTAAACATATCATTAAATGTTATCATCTTAAAGGTTGTTGTAAAAGAGATGAATCGATTGGGTATGATGGTCGACATTTCGCACGTCTCGCGCAAAACGATGCGTGACGCATTGCGGATCAGCAAGGCTCCCATCATTTTCTCACATTCATCCGCTTACGCAATTTGTAACCACACTCGTAATGTACCTGACGACATCCTTCAACTCGTCGTATGTACTTTTCTTGTATTTAAAAAAATATATAATAGTAAATTAAGTCTCTTTTTTAAGGCTGAAAATAAAGGTATCGTCATGGTCAATTTCTGGGCAAAAGTAATTTCCTGTGATCGCTCAAGGGCAAACCTCCACGATGTAATCGGTAAATAATATAATAAAATAATAGTTCTTAATAATTTGACCGTAAATGAATTATCTTAATTTACAAAGATCATATAGACCACATTCGAAAAGTAGCCGGAGTGGATCACGTTGGAATCGGAGGCGACTATAACGGGGTTCAAGTGTATGATGTGGCCACTAACTATTAAATGAAAACTAAAGCCAAAGCTAAAGAAAACCCTATTTGCTGGATGCAGAACTCCTGAAGGACTGGAAGACGTGTCGACATATCCCAAACTATTCGCGGAGATGATGGACCATCATGGATGGACAGAATCTGACTTAGAAAAACTGGCCGGTTTAAACCTTCTTCGAGTCTTTCGTGCTGTGGAAAAGGTAAATATTCGTTAAATAGTTACTCATAGAATTGATATAGTAGTAATGTGTAACGTATAAGGTACGGGACGAAATGGCCGCTGCCGGAGTGAAACCATTCGAACAGTTGATTCCTCCCGAAGACGTTCCCGTAATCGACACTAAGATCCCTCCGTGCAATCGTGGTGAACAGTTCAAGGGCCAGCAGTACTTGTGGTTATTCCAAGCAATAATTGGAATATTCATTCAAAAATTTGTGTGATGTTATCGACCACATATTAGTAAAAAGGAAGATGTACTGAATCAACCTGCAATTTCTAGAATTATATAGTACTACCTGATCAACGTAATACAATAAGATCAAGATTTGACATGAAATCATTATTAGCGGTTACATTCTCGATATGGTGAACTTTCATTTGATCTTTGTCCCATTCATATTTTATAGTGTCACAGACTCAAAGTACATCATGATTCCCAGATCAATAGGTACCAACAACTCAACAAGCCTTCTTCTTGCTTTCAAAATGATTCATCTGTAAAGACCCTTTATTATGAGAAGCTAAATCTGATCAAGAAGTTTGAACTGAATAAAGTGATTAGATATGGTAAAACAAATTACTTTATATAATATTATGATTTCTTTAGGATCAAGATTTGACATTTTGTATTAAGCTAAAAATATTACAGCAATTTTTCTTTATCGGGAGTGAAACGTATGTCAATGTGCACGTGATTATTTCATTTATCACTCGAAGGAGGAGGCTTTCGGTACTGTTCCACAAAGTTTGTAATCTTTTCCCACATGATTTTCGGTTCGTCCACGCGAGGAACCTGAAATTTACAAAAAGAATATCGATATATATAATGCAAATTAGGGCATCATCAAACTTAAGCGTTTGAAATAAATCACCTGATAGTTTTGGCTAATGTAGATGCCAGCATAGACTCCAATGCCAAACGTCAGCTAGAACACAAAAGAAAAACAAATAGTATAAAGCACAAGCCTCTTTTTTCACTTTCTTTAACATAACAAATGAAAGACTGAAGTGTTTATTTAAGCGGCGTATTGTAACTCTTTTCTAACGTCTCTCTTACAGCGCCACCTACTGCCAAGTGCAAGGCGATGAAGATGATCAAAGCAACGTTGTAAAAAGTCGTCCAAAACGTCATGTTGGGTCTCTTTTCACTGTGATTTAAAGTTGAATCTATTCTACTTCCTACATGATTATCACTCTTTCTTGGCAAGGGCACTAATGTTTTCTTGTTTCTTTAGAGATGACACACGGCTTTCAATGAGAATTACACGAAATAACAGTTGGGAGTGATTCACGAGCTTCGCAACTTCTTTGAAAGCGGGAAAGAAAAACAAGAGAGACGGACAGCAGCGGGCAACGCCCAGGTTCCGAACGGACAAAGGGCCAAACTGGAGCCGAGCATATAACCCGATTTCTTTTTCCCTCCCTTTCGTCAGTCTCTATAGAAGCAGTGATATATATTCAAGTGCTTGGCATCGCACCGGTCCTTCTCTCCCCCCTTCAGCTAGCTTCTTTCCTCTGACGACGACGATGGCGACGGGGTGCTATTTTTAAAATGCGCGCGGTATTTCTGACGGAGCAGCAGCCGGAGGACTGACGAATAAAGAAGAGCTGCGGCGGTAGGGGAAAAAAATGTCTCGAAACAAACAACAAAAAAATAAAAATTTAAATAAAACAGTTGCGGAAGGATGGATGCCCGCATCAGACTCACTCACGTGTGAATGCAGTTTAGACAAGGATTAAATGTCTCACATACCAGGGTAAGGTTAAAATATTTATAGAATTAAGTTTGTCAACATATTTAATTATCATTACCAGTCCTCGAACCATTGTTGATTTATGTTAGTGGGGAACTATGAATCCTGCTGAATATGACAATCACAGAACCTGTAACAAAAAAAGGGGAGTCCATTAAAACTGCCCAATAGTATGCTGCCGGGAAAGACCATTTATTAGGCCCACCATCAATTTACAGTATAGAGCAGTGTAATACTAGAGAAGGAATGTCAGTTGACTCAGCTGCGAGGATGTCGAAGAACGGAAAGCTTAAAAAGAGTATTTAAAAACAAAAAAAGGTTTTTGCTAAATTAAGACTATGGAGGCACGAGCAAGGACGACTATATGCAAGGCAGCAGTATGGTTCTCACCGAGCCACTTGCGTTATTTTACACTAGAACGAGAATTTCGTTTCCCCAAGTAAAAATAGAGCAGTGCCTTATTTTATGAATATTTGAAAATAAACAGATCAAGCAATGAAAAGTGAATGCAACACAGTAAATTTACCTGGCAAGTCCGGCACGTCATAAAACGTCTGTGTAAAAAGCTGCGTCGTCTGCTGACCGTTTATCAATATACAAAGTTGCCACTCCAATATAAACAAGCTCGATGTAAAGTTTTCATCATGGTTTTCACCGCGAATGCAACAATCAAATAAGTTACATCAGATATTTTCAATCTCACAAGATCAAACTCCAAAGTTTTCTGATAGGTAAATTTAATTTTTTAAAAATATAATGTGTAATGGTAAAGAGATGGCAGCACTTAATAAGGAAGAAGAAGAAACCAGAAGTTCGTATCGAATCTGAATTGCGCAAGTCTGGCGCGAGCGTGATCCGGGACTCCCGCAGTGGAGCTTCCAGAGCGGAAAAAAAGTTCCAGAGGTGGCTCTAAAGAGCGCAGCAGCGTAGCGCACGGTGAAAATTCGGCGCGCACTACACATACACAAAAGATGACAATTCCAGTTTCAATATTCAGTTGCGGCTGAGTCGACGTTACGGATCCAGCTCTCGTCTCTCTCTCTCCTGCCGTTAATCACTGCGTTCACGTCCTTCTACTCCTTAGGCTACCGTCTAATTTATAGCTTATGGTGACACTCCTGGCGCAAGAATGATGAAGAATATGTGAAGAAGACAAAGTGCGTCTTGTCTTTTCTACATTCATCGCACCATGATGTGATTTCTTTTTGTTATATATGACGCGTTTCTTTTGTCGTCCGCCGGTTGAATAACTTCTCCGGACTGTTGCGCTTTTGAACGATAGCAGCAGCGGGGCCCCGACGTCCCTTCTTTTTTCCCAAACGCGGCAGAGGCTATAAGCGTGAAGCAGTGGATGGAAGCTGGCTCGACGCCATGAGACGCTTAAATGCCCTGCGACGACGCCACCAGTTGGATGTCCTCGTCCTAGAAGCATTTCAGGTACTGTACCCAACTTGTAGATTCCCTATAAATAATCCAGCAGCCGCAGAATTTTTTTTGTTTTTTCAACAAACTTTTTTTTTTGCGTATTGCCTCATTTTATAGAATCTGTTTCATCTTTCTGTTTTTGCACACATGTAGAGAGAGAGAGACTTTGTCGGCAAATATATACCTCAATAGCTCCTAGGCAACGTGTTTGTGCTGCGGGTATTGATCGCCGTCGTCCTATCTTTTAGCATAGTATAGTACCAACAAGAGCTCAGCAGAGAAGCACACACTATACACGCAGTATGTCGGATTGAGCCATGTTTGTATTGCTGTCCAGGACGATTATCGTGTTAGAAAAACATATAATAATGATATTATAAAAATGAGGGAGAAAAAATTGTATTCCGGATATCACGAGCTCCCGACACGTCATCCATCTATCAGTTTGTTGTGTTAAAGTAAACAGACAAGCAAGAATGAAAGGGTACGGTAGGTAACCATCTTCTGACGTATGTATAAAGAATGTGTCAATGTCGTTGTCCAGGAGCAGCAGCAGCAGCAGGTGTGTATTTATATACCGTGCGTAGTAGACCAGGCAACAGGCTCATCCGAGTGAGTACTATCCGTCGATTCCGCATCGTCAGCATAAGGCGCGGCGGAAGTGTTTTCTTTTTCTTTCTTTTACCTCTCATTGAGTGCGGGAACTGGGCGGCCTATACGGTGCTTCCAGCAGCTGCCTCTGACGCAGATCAATACGAAAACCTCGCCGACACGTTTATATCTGTGTATATACTGTACTACTACTACTGTATAAAGAGCGAGACAGAGAAAGTCCTTTATTCTCTCTTTTTAAAAAGAATCATTTCAATCTTATACATGTTTTTCTCTCAATGATTGGTTTTTGTGTTGGAACATATTGGCAGATTGCCGAGGAATGACCGACAGCCAGTCGGGCAAAAGTACCGGTCATCCGCCTACTTCGACAGTAACAGCAACGAGCAGCAGCTCCACTCTAGGTATGTCGTCATTTCCTTTTTTTTTTTTAGTGGATACGAGCCAAATTGATTTTCTATTGACATAGGGCAAAAAAGTAGGTCACAGAATTATTTTCTTTGAAAAAGTTCTTGATGAATCGGCGACTAGATGATTTTTCGGGTCATAAATAGACAAATCAACGGATTGGTGATTCAGCAGGATCGATCCTATGAGCGACGCAATTTTACGCTATTGCACGCACAAGAGAGGAAGAAAGAAAGAAAGAAAGAAAGGAGCAAGCGCTGGAATAGGAATGAATTATTGATGCTTGGTTGGGACGAGAGGAGGCTCATCAAAGATGAATGGAGCGCCGTACCCTAGGCCGTACACTTCTGTTTTGGATGTTTATACATGCACACCTTTCAGGCGGGAACTAGCTCCACGGTGAAGTCGGCCATTGCAAATCGATATTTATGTAGGATACATACATTCACGAGCGCTTCTTTTCATTTCCTGGACATGCAGGAAACACTATATATATCTATACACTTTGTGTGTTTTTCGCGCTTCACTCCAATAACGAACGCTCTTACCCGTAAGAGAGTCATTAAGCAAATTGCAAAAACAGGAAACAATGCAGTAGTAGTACTCCGGCATCGATGCGGAAATAAACAGCAGCGCAGCAGAGCGTTTTTTGAACCCGTTTAAAACAAGATTAATGATGAGTTTCCCAAGTGGAACATTGTTTATTTATTTATTTTTCCAATTCAGCATGTAACACTCTATTATCCAACAGTGATTATGCAACAGAATATACCTTTAAAAAAATGCAATTTCATTCGTAAAAGTGGGATTTCATTCAGCTCCTTGTTTCCTATAACGATTCACACGCGACTGCTTCCCCGCGATGAGGATGAACGACGATGTTTCCGGCGGTACGATCTGTGCTCGGCGACGACGCAACTGGAGAATAAAGCCCGCATTGTTCGTGTGTACCCTGAACACACATCAAAAAGATGACAAAAGGGGTCGTAATGATATAACATGATAACGGAGCCTATTAGCGAAATCGATGGCATCCTCTCTCATTTTCTGTTATGTGCTGCCGTACTCAACAACATGGCAGCGTTGCCGCTATTCTTGTTATTCTCATCCGGTTGTTGTGCCATCTTCAAGTTTCTCTCTGAGAGCTGTTGATCCACATCGTAAAAAAACGCTAACAAAACAATCCATTAGTGAAATCAATATAGGTATCGACCCGAACGAGGCATGTAGGCTGAGCATTGTGCGTGCAAGAGGATACATAAATATATACATATAGACGACTGTAAACGCTGTTAGGAAAACCCTTATTTGGGTCGCATACAATCATAGAAACATGTCAGCTTTTGAGATCGATACATAGAAAGCGCAAATTCTTTATAAGTGGTTTCTCGGGAGACCCAAATCATCAGTTGAATTCCGTGTGCGATGACGCATTTCTGTGTTCTTAAAAATGGGACTAATTAAAGATTCTTGAAAAAAAAATGCAAAAATAGATTGGTAGACATACTGTTGGGAACCACTCGGTAATGAGGCGAATGTCGTTGACAGGAGGCGGAGTCAGGATCGGTGGCGGCGGCGGCAACTGCGGAGGCGCCGCCAACATCACCAAGATGAGCTCCAACTTGGCTCCCATCAGCGGCAGTTCCGCGGCGGCTCCGTCCGCTAGCAGCAGCTCTCACACAAGCACGCCCACCACCCTGCCGATAATGATGGATCATCAGAGCGGGGGCGGCGGATGGAATCGGTCTTCTTCCTGGAAGAATCGGCGAAGATCAGCCAGATCCGAACGGAATCAGTCATCGGCGGCCCCTGCTGGAGGACAAGGAAGCAGCACAGCAAACTTTACCGTCAGCACGCCAAACATGTCATCCATCCGCCGGGATCCGCCCTCAGTCCTCTCCGGCGGTGGCAGCGATACGGAGCGGGACGAGGACGACCTTCTAATAGCATCCGGTCAGCATCATCCGCAGCAGCAGCAGCACGAGCTTCGAGTCCAGCTGCTTTCACCAACTCAACAGACTCCAATTCACCATCAATATCATTCGAGAAGCATGACTTCTCTTCCGCCGGAGCCGTTCATGATCATGCGGAGCAAAGCGCTCAACCGCCGGGTCTCCATTAATGTCGGAGGCGTCCGGCATGAGGTCCTTTGGAGAACGCTCGAGCGACTGCCCCACACGAGACTAGGACGTCTACGGGACTGTAACAGTCACGAGGCTATTATGGAGCTGTGCGATGACTACTCTTTAGTAGACAACGAGTACTTCTTCGACCGGCATCCGAGATCCTTTTCATCCATCCTCAATTTCTACCGGACTGGTAAACTTCATCTGGTTGAAGAGATGTGCGTCATAGCCTTCAGTGACGATTTGGAATACTGGGGCATCGATGAGCTTTATCTCGAGTCTTGCTGCCAGCATAAATATCATCAAAGAAAGGAGCACGTCCACGAAGAGATGAGAAAGGAAGCCGAGAGTCTGAAGCAGCGGGATGAAGAGGAATTTGGTGACGGTCCCTGCGTCAAATACCAAAAGTACCTGTGGGACCTACTAGAGAAACCAACCTCTTCACTGCCTGCCAGGGTGAGTCAATTCATTTCCTACTCAAAATATACATAAAAATATTAGTTATATGCTGTCATCACGGCAGTTTTAATGTCGTGCCAACAGTTCCGCTCTGCTTTTTTTTATTGCAGCTTTTATATATTTCTTTCTTTTAAAAGAAAAATGTCATATAGAAAGGCACGTGACTAGCCTCACAGTTCGCAGATGCTTCGAGTTTTCAGATTTTAAAATAGTTTTTTTTTCTAAATTAACAAGTAATAATGAGTATATAAGACGACATGACAGTGATTCAGTGGTCCGTGTCGTGCTGTGCTGTGTACATATACACATATACCAATACTGTGTGTACGTGAGTGTGTTTTCTTTTTTTATTTCTTTTCTTTCCTCTATCTATCTGTTTATTTTACTTCTTTTTCCCGTCTCCCTCTGTGTTTCTTTTGTGTGTTGGGACGCATGGAGAGCGATGGGCAATGGCAACGACAGTGCTTTCCGTTCAAAAAATGCAACATCACGCGCGCTGGAACGAAATGATCCGATATCTACGACTGCACCCTACCACGGAGCCCAGATCCGGGCAATAATGATTGGGTGCAGTTGTTCTTATGTAGTGAGAGAGGGTGAAAAAGTACTAGACGAACCAAGGCAAAATCTTTTCTCGGATTACACAAATAATGGCATCAAAGAGTGAAGAAAGAGAAACATATATAATGCAAGATCAATGTGAAAAAATGGAGAAAAATCAGGGATTCCTTTGCCTTACCCTTTGAAAAACAAACTTATACTTTCTATGCACGCCTATTGCTTATAACTTCACGTATGGCTTGCTCGATCAATGCTTCAATACTGTTATGAATTGGATATGATGTATTTTGCTTGGTTTGGAGGTTTTGCATGGTGTTTTAGTCATTTGTTTTTAATATATAATAGTCTAGTGTTATGCTTTCATTATTGGAATAGATTGATTGATTATCTATCAACTTAAGTTTCTTTTGATGTTTAAAAATTCAATGCTTGTGTGTTCCAAAACTTGTTGGAAAATAGAACAATATTATTAAAAATAGATAGAATGCACGTTGTTTATTACTATCATTGGTAGATTTTTATTTAGATTAATGGATGTTTTTTCGAGCATTTTTTAGATTATTATTTTGTTGGTGCTCACGAAAGAGATGAAGTATCGGTAATCATTTTTATTCTTTGCCCATAAGGAGGAGGTACTACAATCACAAAATCGACTTTTTCGGAGGAAAAGATATATCTAATGAACAAGTCAATTTCAAATAAAATTTCGTGAAATATTGATATTGACTATGTTTAAAAACCACTTATATCTTTGAAACATACATTCTGATCAACAGGAATCGAGTTATCATAACATTATCACTCACTATTTACTTTTTAAACAAGTTGCTCCTTTTGGTGCACGTTACACTGATAGCATGGTGGATTTTAGTGAACGAAAAAAGCACGGAGATAAGAGTGATTTCTTTCCAATTTTTTCTCAGTAGTACATATTTCTTTTTTAACAATTTTACTGCATATATATTATATATACTTTGAACCAACCCAAAAACCTGTGATTTTTCTCCATCTCGTCGATGAAAAACGAGTTATAAATAAAGAAAAAACCAGAAAAGTACCATCATATTCAACATGTACACATCAGGTGGTGGCAGTGATTTCAATCCTGTTCATCGTGCTGTCGACGGTGGCCCTGACGCTCAACACGCTGCCCTCGTTACAAGAAGTAGAAGGGAACAAGTCGGCAACGTCGGATCCCATCCACGAGATGATTGTGGACAACCCAAACAACCTGACCATAATGGAGGTGGCAAACAAGACGTTAACAAGCGGCAGCAGTATCACAGTCTCAAACTTCACTATGGTGGAAACAGTTTGCAAGACGATGATCGACAGCTCCCGACCGTCCGCCGTGGAGACGTTGTGCAAGGCCATGATTGTACCTCACCCGTCCGACACTAACAAGACGATGATTGACAATCCTCACTTGGCGACGGTGGAGGCCGTCTGCATCACTTGGTTCACCCTAGAGTACCTCCTCCGTTTTGCGGCCTCTCCCAACAAGTGGAAATTCTTCAAGGGAGGAATGAACGTCATCGACCTGCTCGCCATCTTACCTTACTTCGTGTCCCACTTTCTGAACGAGTCCAACATTCACTCGGATCAATTCCAGGACGTTCGTCGTGTAGTCCAGATTTTCCGGATCATGAGGATCTTGAGGATTTTGAAATTGGCGCGTCATTCGACGGGTCTGCAATCTCTGGGTTTCACACTGCGAAATTCTTACAAAGAGCTCGGTCTCTTAATGCTCTTCCTCGCCATGGGAGTGTTAATCTTTTCGAGCCTGTGCTATTTCGCCGAGAAAGACGAGCCGGGCTCCAAGTACACCAGCATTCCTGAAACCTTCTGGTGGGCCGGGATCACTATGACGACTGTCGGCTACGGTGATATTTACCCGGTCACACCGCTAGGGAAGGTTATCGGAAGTGTGTGCTGCATTTGCGGAGTACTGGTCATTGCCTTGCCTATCCCCATCGTCGTCAACAATTTTACCGAGTTTTACAAGAATCAAATGAGGAGGGAGAAGGCTCTCAAGCGCAAAGAGGCGCTCGAGAGAGCCAAACGGGAAGGATCCATCGTCTCCTTCCACCATGTCAACCTGAGGGATGCTTTCGCCAAGAGCATGGACATTATCGACGTCATCGTAGACACAGGTATACACCCCAAACTATGCTTTTTTATATATACATTTCATTCAATAAGAAAAGTTATACATATGGAATTGTTGAGCAGCAGCAGCTCCCGCTGGAGTGATCCCATCAAGTATCTCGTTGACAGTTTGATTTTGAATGGAAACATGAAACTGAATCGAATGATGGTAAATAAGAGATGAAGCATTCCTCTATCGTACGTACATAGGACCCTCCAATATCGATCCGACCCCGGAAGGGGAATAATACGAGCAGAGGGAAACCCAACTCTCGACCGTACCTCTATATCTCTTGGAATGATACGATACGGCGAGAGCGTGCGTGCGTGAGAAGTAACAAGCGAACAAGTTCTCCTCTCGACATGGCGCTCGCCTAGACTAGACTTCAATAGTAGTATATAGGATCAGAGCTCCCTGTATTACATAAGTTGCTTCCTTTCCCCCGTTACGGTGTGGAAACATTTCCGAGAGAAAGAAAATTCTGGCATCCTTTTATTAGTATCCGGCAACCCAAAGCCCTCATCCGGAACGATGAAAGGATTTCTTTTCTCTCTAACTTGGTAAAGAATGGCGCGCTAATGGGGGACTGCGGAGGGAAGCAACTTTAAAAAATGAAAAATTAGATCATTATTTTTTGTAAAAGACATATTTTTTTTAAAGAGGGCACTAGATTCAATATTGATCTGTTTGTATTGGCAATCTCACAGGACAGTGATCCTTGTGTAACAGAATCATATTTTACAGATACCCTTCAACGACAAATAGAAGATTGCCATACGGTCTCTACGGGCTCACAAATTGACCTATCGAGGAGGGGGAAGGCCGATTGTTATCACGCTCTTGCGTCGCCATTCCCAGAGGGGGCTTGATATTTACTCTCCCGGAAAGTGTTCATTTCTTTTCCCTCCTTCTCCAACAGATTTCTTAGGAAATGATGGGCTTCTGGATCTTTCTCGTCTCTGTGATTTACTTCCATATATATAGTCGAGTAAATAGGAAAAATAAATATCCATATTTTTTCTTTCTCCCTACAGTAGGATTCTGCGAGGGTGTCCAATATTGTTTTCCTTCCGCCTCCTTCCGTCACTGACGAATGGGAATGCTGCTGTGAAAATAATTGGATTTTCCTAAAGCGATTAATCATAACTATTAAGTTTTCCATTATCCATTTTCATGACGAGCTTTTCCGTCCATCTGCGTCATCAGGATTTAAAAAAGGATTTTTCTTCTTCTTCTTCGCAGGCTTACATTTTTTCCCATCAAATTATACAGCTACGGCTTACGTCAAAGAAAAGAAAAAGTTCTGACGTGCCTTGATAGACATTTATAGAATTTCACAGAAAACCCAAATCCTGTTCGTAATGTTGAAAAGGTCACCACTGCAATTTTTCATCAACTCCATAAATAATAAAGTTTCTGTCAATATTTTTAGAAAGTTTGGAACTAAATTCCCCCCTTTTTCATAGATACTTTGTCTAACAAGATGTTGTTGAAACAAAAGTGGCAGTTAAAATATAATCAAAAATACTATTTGATCGAATATAAAATAGAGAGTATTTTCTAAATCTCTTTATGTCGTGATGTGCGCATCCCCTTGAAGCATCGAATCTATGGTGCGGAAGAGTACTCGAAGAGAATCCAGCGCCGAATTCCACGTTCCCCCTTTTGAACAAGCCAACCAGTCCACTTAAGTTGATCAAAAAGTAAATGCAAGGAATAGCAAGAATTATATGTATATATACCTCGAAATCGAGTCTCTTGCGTGCTGGATGCAAACGGTGTGTACAGCGCGCACCGCCGGCGTTTCACGTTTACGGTCCGTAAGCCAAGTGCACAGTCTGCTGATCCCGTAATGCGTTGACGACCTTTCAGCCTTATTAGGTTGTGTACCTAGTCGTCGCCGCGCTAAGGGTGTGTGTTTTCGGATGAAGCTTAGTTTAGTTGCGGATGTATGGCATGTCCTTTACTACTCCTCCAACAGGGTTAATCTTTGCTACCTTACAATGCATAAAAAGGGTTTACTCTAGTAAAGGGTATCAGAAGCGTCTTAGCCTTCTGGGGTCGCCCCTTTTACGGTTCCCTTGGGGTATAGAGAAGCATCCGGCATAGCTGGTTTTTTAAACCTACATCATACATCCCGAGAGATAGTGACGATTCAATAACAACCAGCACATATCTTCGCATTATTAGACGTTGTGTATGAGGAAGTATACGGAAAATGACAGACTTTGAATGCATCAGAATTTCCTTCTATTACATATAAGATGTGAAAAATGGATCTCACCAAAGGGTTCAAACAAGGATCCATTTTTATTATAAAAGGTCGAAGCTTTCAGTCCTCGGATGATGGAGCTCTCAAGTTCACTCTCTTACATTTTTTATTAGTTCATCTAGAGCATTACGTATATTAGTCTTTACTTTCGTATAGTATGCTATTCCCGAAGTAAGTAAAAGCCTTAATGGAATTTAAGTTCATAAAACTTCGGTTCAAGTCCAGCAGAAAAGATTTCCCAAAGTTGTGTCGTTGACACACATTACTATATAGAAGGCAGTGGCATTCGCTTTCCTCAATACGCAGAATTAATGATATGGCGTCCCTCAAACTTAGCGGGTGCAAGAAATGAGTGCCGTACCCATGTTTCATTTTTAGTCTCGCTTGCTCATTGCATCCTTTCTCGGATGAAGAGCGTGAAGGAGCATAAATTCTCAAGTTTAGCGCGGATCAATGCCAGTGCCGCAGCCAA
This sequence comes from Chydorus sphaericus, assembly GCA_030141595.1. Classification (NCBI taxonomy): domain Eukaryota; kingdom Metazoa; phylum Arthropoda; class Branchiopoda; order Diplostraca; family Chydoridae; genus Chydorus; species Chydorus sphaericus. The sequence goes on from CM057931.1 coordinate 4,524,702, forward strand.
CGTAGTACCACTGCTGCTGCTCTCCCTGAGAGCCTAAACAACTGTCGTTGAGAGAAAGAAGAAGACGGACTTGATGCCGCAAAATACGGCTCCGAAGGGGGTGTTGAAAGATGCATATAATAGGGCGAAAAACTAATCAAGACTTTATCGCTTTTCGTCGTCCTCTATGTCGTTGTGACGCATATAGACGGCGAAAGACACCAGCCATGAACTCACTTATAAGTAACCTGATTGTCTGCTCCTATATACTGCGAGCTCCTTAGAGAACAATAAAAAAAAAGGAAGGAAGAAGTCGCGACGACGTGGCTCTTGGGGAAACAAAAGATCCTGCTTTTGTACCTCATCATCATTGTGTTCTCTCTGCTGTATTGAGACGGATGTTCTCTTAATCGATCAGGCATTCAATGATTGTTTTATACGGATTTGAATTGTCACATAGGTCATAACATGTCCCAAGCAGACGGGATGAGCACGGGCGGAGAGAGCGCACGGGGTCCACCGGGTCACACGGGCACAGGTTGCTATAAGAATCACGAGCACAGTATGCACGCAGGGGCCTCCGCCGCTTCAATGTCTACGGGTGGACTGGCCGTTCGTGGAGCTCAAGGGAGGAGACAGTCTTGTGGAGGAGCACCAGGGGTTGTCTCAATTGCGGCCGTTACGGCCTTGCTCGCTTCAAGTCCAGCTACCACTGGTATTATTGCTCAGCAACCTCCACATGTCAGGCAAGGGCATCAAGGTTCCCCGGCCAACAATTTGGTGGATCTAGGTACTGCACTTTCATTCCAATTTTAATATGAAACTAATTTGAATTTACATAACCCGCAAATAATTGCAGGTGATTCGCCGTGTTCCAGAAAAAGGCTTTACTCTTACGGCAGTCGTCAACATAACGACGCTACATCATTCCAAACGCCGGTGAGTAACCTTCTCTTATTATCCTGCAGGATTGTGTACCACTTTTCACGGAATCTTGAATACTTAACAAACAAAATTAATATTTATACTCTCTGTTTCAATTAGGGATTCGTACATAATCGATTTACTGATGTGCTCTTTAATTAGTATAGCATCCATTAATTGTTACCTAATCACGGAACAATCTATTAGTGACCCCTTTGGATTATAATAGAGTATACAATAAGGGGGATTTGTAAAGCCCCTCTTTTTTCGATTATAGACGGCGTTCCTCATTTCCTTTCTCTTTCAGGATGCCCGAAGGACGGCATGCTGAGTCCTTCTACATGTCCGCAGCACGCTTTATATGTTGTTGTTATATCCTCGATAGATTATCGGCACAGCATGCTAGACGTTTATTTATTTATATTTATACCTTTATTTGTTTGTTCTGTTGATTTATATTTATATATATATTTTCACGCGAGCATTACGGATGATGATGAAATGAAAACCCACGGAAGAAAGTGACGGGAATATATAGATTGATAGAACGATTGCGGTAGTGCTCATCAGGATCGTTGGCGTCGGCGATTCTGATTGAGAGCGTGATTCACTCACGACCGCGTGTGCCTGCTTCATATTGTGTCTTGCTGTGTGATCGATGCGTGCAATCATATTCCATATCTTCTGCCAGGCAGGGCTCGATTCATCATCAGCATAGAACAGCAATCGTTGTCTCGTCCTTATTAGGGTTGGTGACTTTTTGTCGACCCACTTTGATCGATTCCCCTTTTCTCTCAAAGTGTTCAATAGGGAATTTATAATGATATTTGAATTTCGAGTGCCTGCATGGAAATCCAAATACTTTTCAATTTTATCTTTCTCAGTTCATTTTTTGTTTCTCTTTCATTTTTTTTTTTTACAGGGAGGCCACTCGACGAGCAAACCCGACAGGAAGACAGAGCCCGTCAGTGCTCTGTAATAAAGCCATCGGGCCCTCCCCATTTTACTCTAAAAAGAATGACTGTATGTAGAAAAAGAATGTATAGACCTACGCTACCTCGACTCCCCATTCAAAGTTGGCGTGCGCGCATATCGTAATATACGAATCAATAGGTAAAAAAAAAAGAGTCACGAACATGATTTTTTCCTTCATCACTTGTTAGCGGGGTTGTTGACTTCCTAAACGTAGAGAATCCCCCTCGGATATGAACAAGGTTGCATCCTACCTTTTAATTTCTAATAAGTAATATTCAAGTACGATAATATTCGAAGTCGACAGCCCCTTTAGTTATATTCTTTATGTCGATTTTTGTGCTTGTTCAGTGCGTATATTGTATTAGTATTGCTCTCAGCACGCTCATGGCTTAGACTATAGAAGCTATTGCTATTTTTTCTTTCTTTTCTACTTTATCATTTTGGTAACATAATGAGGTTGCTTCAAAGAATAGAATCTTCGGCGCTTACTCTTCTCTCTCTCCAAGAGTCCCTCTCTAATTCAATAGAACCTGCGCCACTGTAGCCGCATGCTTTTAGCTCTCCTTTCTTTTCGTTTCTATAAATATTTATGGTTCTTTGTGGACTTTGTGACTTACCAACCATATATAGACTCGCTAGACAGTCGAGATCGATATTGCCATCCAAATAAAACGCTTCACCTGGCGAAACAGCGTATGTGGCGATTCTAAAGAATAGTGTGTACTATTAATCGTTGAAAAAAAACTGTATGCGTCTATGTTAGCACATTACCCATTGCATCATTTTCAGAGAATTCGACGTTAAAGTGCGTTGTCCAGTTTACTAGAGATAAAAAAAGGAGGACATAAAAACTTTACGTTGGATTGTATAAATATGAAAAAATATGATATTTCCCCACAGTTATAGTTCTCTGCCAGACATTTTATTCAGCTAATAGATGGTGATTTAAATATTTAGATAGACAACCATACATTATTGATGTCTTGTTGTAACGACTAGATGGAGTGAATTAATAGCGAGCAGTTCCAAGTGATACTGAGATGTTTTATAGTGGTCAGACTATATAGTATAACCATTGCAACTATTATATCAAGAAAACTAAACTCTTGGTCTATATGATGGCACAGGATTTAAATGAGTTTATAGAATTGGATCCTGGTTTGAGGCAAATTCACACTTCGTCTTCCATGATGGCTGCGGGCGGGACGGGCGTCTCGTCCACTGTCATCGAAATGCAACCGATGGGCATCAGCGGTGGTTACCCTCAGCATGCCGCTAAGCTCCAGCAGCAATCTTCAGCGTCTCTCAGCCCGTCCAAATCCTCGTCACCAGCTCGATCCTCTCATGCACAGCAACGATCAGGGAGCCGGACGACGAGCCGGCCAACGGATTTGGCCAGTTTTGACAGCTCAGATACGTGGGCCAGCTGTCAGCCTTTCCCTAGCATCACAGATCTGGCTGCTGGTAGTGGTGCTGGAGGCTGCTGGTCTCCTTCATCATCTCAACCGGGAGCCTCGTCGTCGTTCCATCCAGCTGAAATCCCGGGGAATCAGCAGCTCTACGTCAAACCTGTGGCGAACAATAATGGAAGCCGTGGGAACGAGAACGACGACGACGAGGACAACAATGAGAACTCGCAGCTTCTCGGTGAACAACAGCAGCAGACTGAAGTCCAGTCGAATCAGAATCCCGTCAGATCGAGCAAAGTATTTTATCCCTTTATTTATTTATTCTTTGTTATACTGAAAACTAGGAAAAGGTTTTTATTATGATTAATGAAATTGCCGTTTCTTCGGAATGTAGGGCAGTAGTAAAGCACGTCCTCGGTTCCTCGAAGCGCCTAGCTCCGAGGACGAAGAAGCCATCAGCACGAGCACTCCACTGATGACCAGCAGCTCTTCAGTGTCTGCCGCTGGGAACAGCAGTAGAAAAGAGACGTCCAGTACTGGTTCGGGCAATAAAAAGGGTCGCAAATCCAGCAGCGGTGGAGGCAAACCTTCCTTTCTAACGGGTAAAGGCATCGCTTCGACAGCCACTCGTTTCGTCAACTCCCGTTTCCTCGGTCTCCAGAGTGGAGGTAAATAATAAATAGCAAAAAGAAAGCAGACTCATCCGAGATCGGGTGTCGATATGACCCCAAACCTATCCAATGTTTAGCATCTGTTATACTGCTGTCATTTGACCTATATTATATTGACCCCCCGTTTGGCTTGAAAGCTAGGGTTTTGTCGAGGGCCGAGAGCTATATAAAACCAAAAGATAAGTCAAATTGCACATTTACCGTATGTTACAGAGCTTATATACTCCACGTTGTCTGTAGGTTTATATATGTTATATCGTCGTCGACTGTCCAGTAGATTTCCCCCTTTTTTGGAGGTTATGTAATAGACTTGTATACGTATATGTATATCACCCGTTTATTGTTGCTCTACTTTGATATGTTTCCATTCTTATACTCAGCGACAACAAACAGAAAACAGCTTGGTTCACTCTCGTCCCTCTGTTAATTCAACTTTTGTTGACGAAACAGCTGATAGGTAGAACATTTTGTATTACGGTAGTTTCTGTATTATTTATTTTAAAAAATACGTTGTTATATTCTCAGAGTAAGGGTTCACTGTAATAAGTAGTTGTAGGAAATTCTGAATTATGGGTTGACGCCTAGTGTACCGTATCTTATCTCGACTCCACCACCGTACACAGTTATATTTCTCATGGTTGAGAGAGTAGTATGGAGACTTCCGTTGCTAGTGTATCCTCATACAAAAATTGAATCAATGTTTTATCCGATTCCTTTCCTTTTTTTTTTTTGCCCATCATCCATTCGATTCTTCCGGCGGATATCTTACCACCGATTCCATAGATAATCGAAGCAGAGGAAGTCCGGACGAGAAAAAATCCATTCTGAAGCGATCGGCCCAAGGAGGGGCTTCCGGCGGAAGCGGATCGGGTGCTTCGGCTGCCAATACCACCACTGCGTCTGACCAGGAGATGGAGAAGCTCATCAACGAAAGTGGCACCACTGTTTCTGAGAGCGGATCCGAACCCTTGACACCCGTTATGGTCCAGCGTTGGACCAAGGACAAGCCGGTCAGCAGAACCTCATCGTCCACCATCCAACCGGTCGGAGGAGAGCAGAGCAGTGGGAAAGCCGTAGGACTTCAATCTGGGTCCGTTGGGAGTCAGTACGTCGCCCGGCCTCGTACTAGCGGGACGAATCAGCAGCCGACATCCGCTCCAATCGCGGGTTTGATGGATGACTGGCCTTTTGTCGACTCTTCTCCAACAGAAGAAGCCTCAAATAACGATACAGCCAACTCTTCCATCATCACTTGACGCGCTTAATTTCGGGTATGAACTTACGTGAATTACGGCTCCTTCTGCTCGATGTAGCATTACCATTTTTCTAATTATAGCGTGCTGTATTTACTGTTCAGGGCATAAAATATCTCTTTCTTTCTAATGTGACGTACAAACTAAGTAGTCCAGTTGTTGATTCGAAAAAATGAAGACGTGGGGAGCCGCTAAGAGCTTCCGAATGGGATTCGGATGGGAGAAAAAAAAGAAGAAATCTTGTTAGCGATGGTGATGGCGAACAGCGGGATTGGGAGCCCTTCTATTTCTTTTTTTTTTTTTAATTGCTCTAGTGCTGGATGAGGAAAAAAAGGAGCTCAGTGGGATATGTGATGCCATCCAGCAGAATCCCACGTCACGAAATGCGGTCTTTGCTGACGTCAATGTGGGTAGAGCAGCAGAGGAATAGCAGCCGGCCTCTGAACGATGACGCCCGGCGGGGTTCGCCAGAATACTCTCTCCGGAGGGAGAATTAGATTGGGGGCGTGTGATGTTGGCGGATGCGATCCCGAAACTCAATGTATAGACTATACGTAAAATAAGTATTTGGGACTCGGTAGGTCGTTATTGTTATCACACACATAGGGAGCTCTTATTATCTCATGGATCTTTTGTTGTGTGACGTCAGAAGACTACCACAATAGACGAGTTAATTGATATACTCATTATTAGAAATAATGAGCAGAAATCAGAGACGGTCTCCAAATAGAAAGACAATGTCTGACTACAGAAATCACTCAACCAGTACCGTACATTCTCTAAATCGCTGTCACGCGTAGCAATGTGTGTAAGAGGAATATAAGGAGCCCACCTGAAATTGATTTCTTCTTGCTCACTCCACTGGGGACCGATCGATTTAGGAGGACCACTATCGCACAGGGGGCACCCGTCACGGGCTGCTGATTTGACGATCAATAATTCAAGCGGCAGCCCAACCGAGCTGAAGCGGCTGCTCCGACCGCCGCGTGGGGCGTCCACTTATTGTGGGTAGTAGAAGCTAGCAAGAGCGAGGAGAGGACGAAAATAAAAGTGATTCCCTTGTCGAATTTCTTCGTCTTCTAAATCAGATTGGTCTCTGGAAATAGGGCGGGGATCCAAACTCCCAAGAAACATATGCTTTTCTGAGCTGTCACGTGCAGCACAACCCAGCAATCTGCGTGACAAAGTCCGGCAGCAATTATTTTAAATGCCATTTAATGGCCATCGACAATCATGAAAGAAAAGGGATCATTTCCTTTCTGTACAGGATATGAAAGAGAATAAGTCATGGCAACGTGATTAACGCCATTGTTTCCTCGTTGCCTGTCCAATCTGATTAGTCACACTTGTTGGTGCCGCCGAAGCGCAGCCCCGTCCTGCGACGCGCACGTCCTTCTCGTCTATAGCTGCTAAACGAATCAGTCGCTAAGATTAAAAAGAAAAGAAAAAAAAACTCTATAGATTGATGTTGTCGTGGTGATAATCGAAGGAATGTAGGAGCGATACAAAGATTGAAATAATAATCGCGTTAGTCGATTGGTTACGTGCGCTCGGGATTCAGGTGACCGCTGGAGCTATGCTTATCGTGTATTTTTCTACCTCCGTTCGTCTCTCCTCTCTCTCTTCATCGTCGTCGACGTTCTTTGTGCGTGCGAGCGTGAGGGAGAGAGAGATGCAAGTCGGTTGCCATAGCAGCTGGCGTATTGATTCCCGCGTGAGTGGGTGGAGCTGCTGCTGCTTCTCTCTGCTGTTGCTGCGCTCTAGAGTTGTTGCTCCGGCAGATCCGGACGATGCGGTACTTTTTTCTTCTTTCTCTTCTTCTACGAAACCACTGGCTTTGAATCCATGATTTACCGATACCCTGGGAAATCCTTGAAATCTCAAATCTTAATTGAAATTCTCATTCTATAAATGTATACTCGTGAAATGAGGGCAAATCATAACGAAATACTTAGTATCCTGCTCCCCTTTGTGATACCATCTCCTTGATCATAAATTTCTTCTTCAGTAATGGAAGATGGTTTTCTCGAAACTACGCAACTTCAATGGCTTCAAAGTTGTGGGATGATGTAATCAAGTTATATAACCAGACACACTTGCCACTCTAGAGTAGGTGTCGTGTTCTTGTCCTCCTCCTCAATGGAACCTTTGACATGATGAAACTTGAGCAGAATTAAACTCACTGAAGAACTCGGAGATGATTTTAATTTTGGTTGAAAAACTTCAGAATGAAAGACTTGAAGCCGCAGCACAATAGAGTCCCTGACCGACTTGGAAACAAGTTGGTTTATTTGGGCATTTGATTCGTTCCTGTTTCTACGGGGAAACGCAGAAGGATCGAGTGCTTGGAATGACGAACAGAGCGCGCCGAGAGACGAGTCCCCTTGACTTGTGAACAATATGAAGCACGTGCGATCGAAAGCCTTCTAGCAGTAGACGAGGTATGATTCTCACAATAAACTGCTGTTCTTCCCGCGTTCATCGTGTGACTTGGGAACAAAAGGCGAGGGCTTCACAGAGAGCATATCTTTGATCTCCATCTTATTGTCCTTCGGTGACTGGAGGGGGGAATAAAAAGCTTCTAAATCTTTCAAAGAGCACTTGATTCTTTCTAGCTCTAAGCTGAGCTCCCAAGTTCCCTCATTCTCCTTATAGGAAATCTTTTTGTTCTTTACCTTACTTCCTAATTGGTTCTTGTTATATATCTCTCTCTCTCTCTCTTTTCTAGATCCACTTTTTACTAAGGATGAATGGAACGAAAACGTGCATCCAATATCGAGTGAAGACAGGAAGAGTTTGGGTTCGTCGCTGATTCCACTCCATTTTTGCGATGTCAGAGAAAAAAAGTTGAAAGCTGGAGAGAAAAAATAGAAGAAAAATACTTTCGCAGCAGCAATACGCATCCGAGTCATACGTGGTCGACGGAATTACGGAATTATGCATGTTTGTGAGTATGCGACCGCTCCCCATATGGCAGTAAAAGAGAGAGAAAATATTTATATATTAATATATACAAGTTTCGACTATGTAAATGTTTTTTTTTTCTTTCTCGCACATGCTCTTCTCTCGAATTTGAATGTTATTCTACACGCAATTGACACTTGGATATTTTGTCTCTTTACCATTCCAACTTTTCTTCAATATAAAATAAAATAAAATACAACTATTATGTAATGTCATTATTTCACTTCATCCCGCTCAGTCTGTTATAGAAAAAAATTGTATAGTAAAAAAAAAACGACATTGTTAGTGTTTTCTTATTATTACTCTCTTTTTATTGGATGTGGCTTGTTTTCCCCCCTTAAAAAAACATCAATATTCCTCTTTTTTACATTTGATCATAACTTTTAGTGGCACTGTTAACGAATTCTGTATAACTTTATTATCAGCTCCTTTTTCATTGTTCTACGAAAGCGCTCAATAGTGTGTTTCTTTCGTTTGTTGGTGGGATATATCGGATGGAAACGATCTAGCGTTGACACCCCCCTCAAACAGTGCAACACGGTTGAAAGATAAAATGTTTGTTTCTTTTTTTCTCTCTCTTTTATGTCCTTTTCAAAAAGGTTCTTCATCACATTTCTTCAGTCTCTTTTTTTTCAAAAGAAATCCTATGATTCCCCCATTTCCCCCCTTGCATTCAAGTAGGTGAATTTTGTGTACACTTTGTACAAAATGATATGAATAAGAAAAGTCCCCCTTCAACTGGAAACATAGAATGACTATGAATTTGTATCTTTATTTATGTAATCATGAGGAACGTGCGAGAATATCCGAGTGGACTGCATAACAGCAAAAAAAAAAGAATTTGAATTTTACAAGACAACCTAAAAAATATTGCTATAGCAATGTGACATCAGCCGACACGGATGATATAAAGAGAAAGAGATGGAATCGTGGTACAACCAAAGTTTCACTTTCTTCTTTTGTAGACGAACGGTCTCGGGAGACGAATGAAAAGTCTTCCTCATACCGACAGCAAAAAAAGAGGCAGCTCTTTCTCCTTGTGACTAGACTGCGTACGTGGGGCGAATACTAGTAAATCGATCGATTACACCTCCTCATCTAAGAAAAAAAGAATTTAGATTAGTACTTATCAGTAGCCGGTAATTCAATAAAAGAATAGTATACCATGGTACCACCACTTCGTCTTCTTAGGATTTTTGCTACAGGTCTTGACATATAGATTGTTATCTGGCGGCCGCTTCTGTAAAAGTGATAAAGATTTAACTATGCAAACTTTGATTTGAGTGGGTACTTGGTGGATATCACCTTCTCTTTACAACTGCTGAGCATTGAAACTATGCTAAGGCAAACCGAATGAACCGAGAGCGCCGGCGACCAGTCTTCGGTAAGGATGCTCAGGCAAATGTGTCCATTACTATACACGTGAGGATGAACAGGGATTTCTGGACCTACAAAGATCACCTAGAATACAAATAAAATGATTGGGATGCAGAAACAGACTAAATTTCTTAAATGTATCAAAGTTATTAAAATACCTCTGGAGATTCAAAAGGATACTTTGGTCCAAATCTAAACTGTAGTTGGAATTTTTCACCATCATAGATGGTTCCAGCAGCTCCATTCAAGCTAACCACCCATCTATGAGAATGATGAGAGACAAGGATTATTAAAAGATATAAATAAATATATCAAAAGTAAATGTATTATTACACATCCAGTTGCTGTCCAACAGATTCCCCATCTATCACAACACCAGGTGGCGGCTCCTTGATGAGGGAAACCAGTTCCTTTTGAAGCCGCTTCTGAAATAAAGATTTAGCTGATTAGCATAAATCAAAATCAAGCATATTTTAACAGGCAAACATTATCATTTTTAAAATATTGGTTGAAATGTTATGATGACTGTTAAACTTGTGATATTAAGAGATACAGTGAACCAGGAATTCCTGGAATTTATGTAGGTTTACATAAAATGTAAACTATTTAGTTCCTTCTTTTCTCAAGGTAACACTTTGCTGCATGTAAAACTGGACATTGGTTATAGGTACATTTCATGGGAAGAAACTTCATTAGGACAGACAATGCTTTAGTACCTATTACCAATGCTTGATTAAAACTTCTAATGATCAACTAAACTGAACGATATAAAAAAGGGTGTTTATTTAAAGTATTACTTGAGCCGGGGAGCATGTAAAGCGAGCAGCCATTATCCTTTCACATTCGCAATTGGCACGGCAACATACGGTATATTGCCTCAGGCTTCGGACTTCTAGTCTTAAATATTCAGTTGTAGCTGTGGTCGTTGACTACAAACAATCTTGGTTTTCAGTATCTAAATTTAAGTGTATTTAACGCTTCTAATGTGAACTCGGATGTCGAATTCAACCAAAACAAATGCTTTCACACGTCCTAAACCATCAAAACGTTCTCACGCACAGAAATGACAGCTGAGCAGCAAAGCCATATCGGCTTTTCACACATAAATATATTTAAAACATCCTTGCCGAATTCGTAAATTCATGATCATTTTAACAAATAGCGTAAAGTGATTTCTCAGAAACAATTTTTATTCATTAAATAAATGAATAAAATCAAATTTGAAGTCAATTTTCAGCTGACATCAGTTCAACTGGCAACATCGCTGTTTTATTGTTGACGTACCGCGTTTACGATTGTCGACAGAGCGGTTTACGAAAAAGGCAAAAAACATTTATTAACGTCAAAAGCACCTGTATCTGTATACCGTGTGTCAGAATTTAATTACATGAACATCCTTTCGTTTCACTGAGAGTTGAATGACTCTCTCTTGAAATTTCTCCCGCTCGCAAACAAGAGATTCTTGGAAATGAATTTTGGAGGAACAGTGAAATTGAACAGAAACGCTATAATTGTAATACTAGTCTCCGTGATTGGACTGTATTTGGTGTACTCGTGGGGTAGAGGAAGCGACACACCGGCAAGCAATGAAGTCACAGCTTCAAAAGTCAGTTTATCTGAGTTGCTCTGTGCAAGTATAGCTGTTGCAGAGGCAGGAGGGAAGGAAGTTAAAGCTTGTTCGTGAAGCAGCCGGAAAACTTGTGGAGAAGAGTAAAGGGAAGACTAAAGAAGGTGTTAAAGATGTTGCAACTGATGGTGATATGAGATCCCATCATGTTATGTTTGATACTTTATCTGCTGCTTTTCCTCATGTGAAGGTAATCATTGGTTATTTCTTTCCTTTCATCATATTATTCAATTATCATATTATATTTATATCTGTACAGGTGATTTCAGAAGAGCACGATGAAACAAACATGCCACCTAAGCTGACAAAATTGGACTCCAATTGTCAAGCGTTGAAGCATGTTTTTAAGACTGAATGGGTATCTAGTGATTCTATCACAATTTGGATAGATCCATTGGATGCTACCAAAGAATATACAGGTTTAATAGCAAAATACCATTTTCAAAATCTCTATTATAATAATTTTTATTATTTTATTTATAGAAAATCTTTTGGAATATGTTACAACCATGGTGTGCGTGGCCGTTAATGGCAAACCGGTCATCGGCGTGATTCACAAACCTTTTGAAGATGAAACCTACTGGGGTTGGGTCGGACAGGAGGTATCCGAAGACCTCGATAGCAAAAAGAACACGGTACTATACCTTATAGTATGCATTAATAGTTGATATGACCTAAGATTTATACGAATATATTCTGCTTCTAGCATGAAGCTGAAAGGGCAACATTTATAATCTCTCGCTCCCACACCGGGGATACAGTGGAAAAATCCATAGCTTCTAAATTCCCCGACGCTCAAATTAAAACAGCTGGAGGCGCAGGTAACTATTGAAACTTATTTGAATTTTTTTTTCTTAAGAGAAGATGGCAGTTTCTACATTTTCATGGTTTTTTCTATTTCAAAATTTAATAAATAATATTTCAACGTAGGATATAAGGCACTGGAAGTTGCCACTCGCCGACAAGGAGCGTACGTCCACAATACTCATATCAAGAAATGGGATGTGTGTGCAGGTCACGCCGTACTTAAAGCGCTTGGTGGCCGCATCACAACTCTCAAGAACACAGAAATCACTTATGGGCCTGCTGATTCGTCACTCATTACAGATGGTCTGCTTGGCACACTTGATAACAGTGATTTCTATAATAAGCTTTTCAGCTAAGCTATAATCAGTTGAACCAGTTAATACAGTTAATCACATTTTCTGTTTATTGAAATTGAGATTTGCTCAATAAAGAAGAGTTCTACAGTAACTGACTGTGGTGGGTGTAGGCAAATTGGATCGGTTCTCATAATGAACCTGATAAAACCAGCGGGATAAGTGAGGATACTTCTCCTTCATCTGAATTGCCTGAGATGCCTGTAGCAATCAACAAATTGTTTGCATTTTTATGGTGATGAAAATAATAAAAATAAGGGGGAAATTTAACTTACATAGATTGGCAGGATTCCAGAAAAGACTTCAAAATCTGCATTGGAATATTTATTACCAGCTAGATAAGTTCTATTCATCAATTCATTGTTGAGTTCCTGTTTGGAAAGTAAATTTCAATTGTTAGTGCTTATCAATTAATAGTGGAACATATGTTTATAACACTTTACCTGCATAACACCACTGAGAGCATTAGGGCTGGCTCCGAGTCTATTTAAAACCACATGGCGGTATTCGATCCATTGCCTGATGAGAGCTTCTTCTTCCAAAGTAAATTCCTCACCACCAATTGCTTGTTTACGAGGAGCCATTATACATAAGAGTCAATATCGTAGACAAAAAAAGAAACTATTCTATAAATTGGGGCTGCGAAAAGTGAAGAGGGAAACCAGTCAACAATTGGGTTGCTGTCACAACTAATCTGTTGACGCAGTTGACTCAATGTCCGCTTGACGGCGCATGGAAGTTCTCAATTACCATGAGCGGGAAAAGCTATAATTCAAATGGTCCCAATAATTACCTTAAGGCTGGCAAATAAAGTTGATTCCAAACCAATCTATCAAATTGTCGTGAGTAACAGTAAGTAAACCTTGCAATTTAATATAAGTTTTTCCAATTTTTATTTGATATCGTTTCCACTTCAGTATCTACTTAAAAACAAATGATACCGCTAAGGGGCATTATCGTTATTGTAGATGAGTAGTTCACAGTCACACTCCAAGCTGTCGGAGCTATTAATCCAGAGTCCACGAGACAAGTGAGCTATTCTTTCGAAGATGCAATGCTATTTTTACAAAGTTAAGAAATCAGAAAACTTCTCAGTATCTGGACACATGATATAAACCTGATTTTAAATTTATAATTCGTAAAAAAAAAGATACTTCTTGAACTATGAGAAAACTTTGTATAATCGAAATAGGATACTATTCATTCATCCATTTTATTATCTCTTTCAGGAGCTAAAGTATTTTCAATAGCTTCTTGAAGACAAAGTTGAGCTATAGGTTGAACTCGAAGACAATATTCAGTTGCTAGTTTGAGAATGGCGTCCAGTTCTTCAGCCTCCGATACTCCTTCATGAACATAGGCGCATACCTGTTGAAGCGATGGCATATAACCTATCGTCAAATTACAATTACTCTCATCAGCTCCCACTACTGGCTCCCATTCTTCTTCTTTAAGAGGATCCAATAAAGTTTGACCTGGAGTGTGCCTCTGCAATCATAAATTAGTGTAATTTAGCTACATCTGGAATGCACAATTTTACAGTATAATTTATTTAAAATTACCAAACAAGCTCCTATGACCAAATCAAACATGGGAATGCTTGCATTTGCCAGTGCCAAACTAGCACATGTCAAGCTGGCTGCTAAAGCAGAGCCATCATCTTCAAGCACCATAATGTAGACTTCCACTTGAGCTTTGGGAAAGTGTTGCTATAAAAATTAAAATTAAAATTTAGTTGGAATAAGATACTGCATTACAATTGCTGTAAAACATACCAAACAAACAGCAGCCTCAAGGGCTTCTCTTAAAAGTCCACTCAATTCTAGCTCTTGATTGTCTTGCTGATGACCTCTTCGCTTCAAGCAAGAAAAGGGAGCAAACTTAAACTCACAGAAGAGCTGACCATTCAAGCTGAAATCAGACTTCTTCTGGACTTCACGGGGACCATAAATGCCACAGATCACTTTGGTGTTGCCCTGCTCTATGTAGGCTGATCCTTTAGCTTGACTAACTACACCTGTTTTCAAAACTAAATTTCAAAATAAAAATTTTTATTAATTTGATTTTAAAATAATAAAATAATGACAGTATACATAGTGGTCTCGAGTCGGTTGGTTTTCTTCCATCTTTACGTTTTCCATTGGATTTCAACAGAGATTTTTGATTAGGTAGTTTTTCAACTTCTTTTTCTTCGAGTAATGAATACGAAAATGCAGTTTCTGGCCCTTGTAATCTTCTAGAATCTACCGGCATTGTAGAATTTTTCTTTCAAACAGTCCACGTTTTTTCCAGAAGTTTGACAATTCTAATTCTCAAGCAGTTCGTCTGTCATCTGATATTCCAGAGTTGCCAGTCATCAACAAAGTATGTCAAGCCTCAAGGGTATTTTCTTACGAAAAAGGGCGGGCACAGACCGGCTATTAACTGACGAAGTCGGACAGATGGCTATACGTAATTCTAAAAGCAAAGAAGGAAAACGAAATGAATCCTCTCTGTAAAATGTAGATAGTTCTTCTCCCGCTGACGGGGGAGAAAGTGGTCGTCTTCAAGCATCGCTCCTATTTCCTTGAAACCACATTTGAACACCTCAATTAGGGGCTCAGCTGTCGACAGGTAAGTTTGACAGTTGACGCATAAAACTTAATAAAAAATCATTAAAATATTTATGAATAATAAGTCCAAGCCTTAAAGATAGATTTTTTTTAAAAGTCTCTTCGCGAGTCAACAAGGTCAACAAAATGCTGTAGGCGGAGTAACAAAGGCTCCGGTCAGTTTTACAATAGCCTTCACATTATGCTTGCGAATTGCCTCCATTTAAAAATTTCTTTTGATAGCGAAGAAAAACCTAAAGCATGGGCTGGCGTTTTTGTCGTCAGCAGAGGCGTGCTCGTCGTTGGATAGTATCCCTCGTGACTTTCCAGGTAAAAAAAAGAAATTCATAGCTCGTAATTTACGTTGCGGTTGTTGGATGCGCTCGGTCACCCACCTGTGGTACTATACAAAAGCGCTGTAAATAAAGGCATGCTCAATAGGATCGTGAATCCTATGCTTTTGTCCTCATCAGCATAGCGGTATTAGTCTTAGTTCAAGTCTGTTCCGTGCTGCACACTAATTACAAAGGGCAACGGAATCTAAAAAGAGAGATCCTTCTTTTAGTTTTTTAAAAATAACTTTGGCGACGCCTACTTTGTATTCCAAGGAAATGTGCCATTAACTTCTTCTTTCCTTCCTTTAGCTTTTAATAGTTGTCGCATACTATGGTTCATCAATACGAATCGCTAACAACTATGAAAAGCTGGTAGACGTAGTGGATTCCGCTAAAGCTTACATCAGCAATTCCTAAAAATGACACAATAGTTCAATCAACATCCGGATTCAATGCTAAACGATCCATTGTACTGGAAGACGATTTGAGACCACACTTTCAACAAGTTGGAAAAGCCGCCTTATGTTTCTTGGAAGGAACAGACATTAAAGCTACTGAAGCATCAAAAACTGGAAAGTGCAAGTGCTTGCCAAACTATCACGGACGTGAGTGTGGAATTCCTTCTTCCGTCTGGTATGGTGGAGTACAGATCAAGTACCATCGCTGGAAGCTTAAACCACGTAAAGTTACCTCGAAGGATCGTTCACGGATTCAACATCAATCACGAAATTGATTTCTTTAGAGTTCGTTTAGAGGAGCTTCAGGTATTATTTAGTAGGACTGATAATTTTACAAATAAATTTAAAGATAAAGTTATGATTCAAATATTTAGGATGCAGTTGATGTGTACATAGTTTGTGAATCCAATTACACTGCAAATGGGGACGTCAAGCCGCTTTATTTGCTGGAGAAACTCAATTCAGGCTTTATGGCCTCTTTCCATCAAAGGATCGTTCACGTTCAGCTCAATAAATTTCCTGAGAGAGGCCGGCATGACGGTTGGTTCATTGACATGTATTTGCGGACCTACATGGGTCTCAGTGGATTAAAGCGAATCAGCGGACTGAGGCCGGACGACCTCTTCGTCTTACTAGACGCAGATGAAATTCCTACAAAAGAAGTACTCATGTTTTTAAAATTATACGATGGTTACCCTGAACCAGTTCGACTCGGACTCCGTTGGTCCGTTTTCGGTTTCTTTTGGAAACGGAAAAAAGAAAAGGGTGAAGGATCTCTTCTTAGATGGGTTCTAAACATGGACGAGCGCGAGTATGAAGAAGCTTTATTAGAAGTCACGGCGGTAAAAACTATTCGGTTCTATGTTTTATTTCTCTAAGAAAGATCTTAGGCATTTGTCAACTCAATAGGTCAGCACTATGGCCATGGTTTGGGAAGTATGCCAGAATAATACTTTCCTCATCAGAAAGGATATGTCGAGCTATACCGATTTCCAAGAAAGACTCAATAAATATCGGATTGCCCGTCCGAGACAACGAGTTCAATCTTGGACTGCAGGAACTCGTGATTACTACGCAGGTACCTGACCAAATGCCACTAAATTAAACTTAAATTTTACAAATTAGTATTTTTTAAATCTTTACACAGGACACCACTGTTCCTGGTGCTATCCAGCTGAAGGAATCCGCATCAAACTCAGTTCAGCACATTTGGATGATTCCCCGCGATGGGGAAATTATCCTGAGAAACTAGAAATTCCGTATATAAATAAGCTAATCCGTACCGGTGAATGGTTTGATGGAACGAAACCTCTTTTGGTTGCCGATTGGGAAAAGGAGGAACAGTACGCTCCTCGTTACGTCTTGGATCATGAAGAGGAATTCAAGCACCTTCTCTATCCTCCCGATAGTCTTTCATCCAGTTGATATTTTCAGAATAACAAATGGCTCATGCAAACGTGCAAAATGTATTATTACCCTTTCTATGCGGAAACCCTCCCAAATAAAAGAGACATGAAATTATTTTCAATTCATTAATAATTATATAAGCTATTAAGGTGGTGGTTGGTAGGCTGGATAGCGGGGTTGTTCGTAGCCCGGATACTGTTGCTGCTGCTGCGGGGGTCCTGGAGGACGATACTGTCCGTAAGAATTCGGCGGTGAGGGTCCCGAAGCAGCATAAGCACCAGGAGGTCCATAAGGTTGGCTATTGGGTGGATACCCAGATCCTGCCGGTGGACCATACGGTTGGGGAACCGGAGCTCCATGCGGGGCTTGAGCTCCGTAACCTGGGTATGGTTGAGGTCCTGGAGGTCCATAGGGTGCCGGTTGGGCTGGGGGAGGATAGTGGCCTTGTCCAGCAGGAGGATAAGGACCTTGAGGTGGTGGAGGAGGTCCTGGTTGAGGCCCTCCATAGACAGGCTGTTGAGGTGGCATATGACCTCCGGGTGGTACACTGTTGGCATAAGGTTGATACGGTCCTGGTTGGGCATATCCAGGTTGAGGTCCAGCTACAGTAAAAATGTGGATTAAAATTCAGAATGAAGAAAACATCTATTAAAATTTATTCTTACGGCCATAATTATAAGCTGGTTGTCCGGGATTGTGCGGAGCGGCCGGAGCTGGACTAGTCCCCCCTGTCGGTGGTTGACTGTACACTAGAAAAAATGAGAAAAATGTGTCACAATTTTTACGCATCAATACCGATTACAAATGAATTCAATACTTGGCTGCGCTTGTGTAGGAGGAGCTGGACCAGGCGTACTGCTCTGCTGAGGATGTTGTGGCGGAGGAGGGCCGGGTTGCTGAGCTCCAGCAGGTGGAGAGTACGTTCCCTGAGCAACAGCTGATGGCGCCGGTGGAGTAGGTCCATTAAAAGGAGCCGGCTGTTGTTGCTGAGGCGGAGGAGGTTGAGGAGCTGGAGGAGCCGGTGCAGCAGCTCCTTGTTGTTGGGGCTGTGGAGGTCCATAGGATCCCGGTTGAGGAGGGTAGTACGGTTGCGGTTGAGGGGGATAGTACGGCTGTTGGGGCTGCTGCTGTGGATGTGGACCTCCATAAGGTTGACCCTGGTATCCTGGCGCTGGTGCCGAACCGTAGGGCTGGTTCGGATACTGCTGCTGGGCAGGTGGTTGAGCACCGTATTGAGGATACTGTCCATAACCCTGTTGCTGCGGCGGACCTGGGGGCCGGTACTGTTGTTGCTGCTGCTGCGGTGGAGGTTGTTGAGGCTGACCATACGGCGACTGGGGCCCATTGTAAGGATACGTTCCTTGGGCACCTGGAGGAGGCTGAGGCCCTGGTGGTCCCGGCTGTGGAGGCATCATGGGTGGACGATACTGCCCAGGTTGCTGCTGTTGCTGTCCTGGAGGAGCAGCAGGCGGCTGACCACCGTATGCTGATGTCGGTGGTGGAGCAGGCGGACCTTGAGGATGCTGCTGTTGTTGGGGTTGTTGCTGCTGCTGCTGAGGTGGCTGCGGCGGTTGTTGAGGAGGCTGTCCGTTAGATAATCCAGGCGGCATGTTGGGATCCGCCGGTGGTTGACCAGGCTGAGGAGGACTCCCAGGTGTGCTGGGCATGCCTTGAGGAGCCTAAGGACAAGAATTTAAGATATTAAATCATGTCTTAAAATTAATTATCAGACTAAAAACTAGATAGAATTAATCACACATTGAAACTATTGGAAACATCAATAAAGAAAGCAGGAAAAAATGCTTTGTTACTCCACTAGGAAGAGTGAAAGTTTCATTCAGTTTTCAGTAAGATGATGCCGGAAATAGATGACTGCTTACCGGTAACAAGTTCTGAATGTTTTGAGTTGGGTCAGCAACAGAAGCTAAGTAGACGAGGTTACGATGGAGACTCTGCTCAACACTAAGACAAAAGATTGTTACGAAACATGTTCTCTTCTTCAGAACTGCTTTTAGTGCTGATACTCACTCAAAGATCTTGTCAACTTTGCCCCTAGCTTGGTAATCCTGTATAGTCTGTATGAACTGGCTGTTCTCATCTAGCAACTGTCAAATAATAAGATAAGTAAACATTGTTGAGATGTCAAAATAGAAACATTCTAGTGACGTCATTAAAAAGCATCCAAGAACGGGTACGAACCTTCTGAATCTGGGCAGGAGTAGGGGGTCTTCCCCTTTGAGCAAATGTTAACGACATGATTAAGACAAAAGTTAGGTACCGGCAACTTCAAACACGCTCACGCGGGACGGCGAAATTAATTCAAATTGACCACACAAGCCACTCACGGGTAGCTGTCACAAACACTGTAAGCTCGCGCATACAGCTATTGAGCTCTTAAGGGGAAAGAATGAAGCAAAGAAAAGGCTGGTGGGAAAAACGATTTCGACGCTTATAAGTACGTTGCCAGATTTCCATAATATGAATTGGAATTAAAAGATAATTGTAAATTCGAAAATTAGAATAATCGTATCAATTTTAAAAATCATATGAATTAATCTCGTTCAATTTTTAACCAGTTCAAAGTCAACCAATCAAAGCAATTATGTGTAAATTCATTTTTTATTTATAAAATTTTTTAAGAAGTTTCATTTCTGAGCGCTAGGTAGCGCAGTTTCCCAGCCCATAATCCCGTTGCCTTGGGCAATGTTTTTGTGTTGCGCAGCTCAAGAGCGTACATACGTGGACGCGCGTCCATTTGCCGAGAAGTTTCTACCGTCAAAGCTTCAGTCATCCGCCATTAGAGCGATCGACGAGGTGCTAAGCAAATCCACGCAGTTGCTCCATACAATCGTTGAGCAACGTGTACATCATCCACCTTGATCTCGCTTTTCATCTTTTGCAATCAGTTTGTCGGTTCTCAGTGAATATTTGCATCTATTTGGAAAGACTCCCCTACTACGTCGTGCACGTATTTTTGTTTGTTTTTAGTGCGTCGGGCGCGGCGGCCATTTTTCCCTCCCTTTTTGTACGATGCATTGATCTTATCGGACTAACGAAGCCAAGGGGTAAGCGCGCGCATTTTGGCGGGATTTCTCGTGTGTCAGAATAGCCAAGATGACGGACATAAGTGCCGCCAGCAAAACTAGGGAATCCTTGCCTGGATGGGAACCAACAGGGCCGTCTTTGGCTGCTGTGGCTTCTTCGTCATCTCCCGGGCCGTATCCATATGCCAGCAGCGGCGGTAGCAGCCCGTCGCCGAGTGGCGGCCAGCCGCCTCACCTGCCGTCACCGTACTCTTCTTTCTCTCAGCCGATCCCTTCTTCCTCGTCCGCTTCCGGATCTACCTCGTCCTTATAATGCGCAACCGCAAGGTGAAATCATTAATGAAAATGCTTTTAGTAGTTTTACTACTATAATTACTTTTCCTATTGATAATACTTAGCACACATGGCATGTTTATCAACATAGATAGAAGCTTATAGTAACCTAATTTTTGTTTACTATTGTTTAGGATATCCTTATCACGGATTGGAAAGCTTATCCGGGGCAACATTTGAATTATCCTTCACTTCACCAACATCATCCGTATCATTTGCAGCATTTGAATCATCAAGGACAATACGCCGGCGTGTTGCCTTCCAGTCCGTTGCCGCCGTCGCAGAGCTACCCACCGCATTCCAGTCTGATGGCTCATCCGGCGTATCATCCTCATCCAGCTCATCATCATCTTTATCCACAACAAATCTCTCCGGTACCAAGTCAGTCTTCAAGTTTAAGCTATCCACTGCCCGTGCATCAGCAACAGGCTCCGCAGCAACATCAAGCACCACCTTCCACTGATGGCCAGCAGTCCCCAGTGAGCTATCCGGCTTCAGGGATGCCCATAAGTACTTACATCCCTCCAGTGAACACGCAGGGCTATGATGGTCCGGAGAATAGTCATCAAATCGCACAAGTTCAGCGACCTACGCCTTTTCTAGCAGACAGTAAGTACCAAAGTAATATCCAGCGGAAGTGACCCGTAAAAATAATTTTAAATTTTCAATAAAGGCCGTCCGTTGATTCCGGATCGGGATGCTGCTGGACCGTCCATGCTTACTCCACACACTCCGACGAGTACGGCGCCGGTTATATCTTTCCACCATCAGCAACAGCAATTATCTCCTGCACCTCCTTCACCGGGCCCTTCTGGAAGTGCCCCAGGACCTGGTGGAGCACCTCATCCGGATATGGAGCACGACCTTCCAGCTGAGCTGCTTCAGCAAGGCTGGCGAAAATTTTGGAGTAAACGTGAGAATCGGATCTATTATTGGAACAAAGCCAATGGCGAATCTCTCTGGGAAATGCCTCCTCTCCGATCCAATGTAAATAGTAATTTATCAACAATATAAGACGATGGATCATCATATTTTTTTGTGTAATCAGCAATATGATCCAGTCTCCGATCCATTGGGTATCCAACAGCCCAGCGGACAGCCAGGCGGCGCCGTTAAGCGAAGAGCTTCCGACGACGGCATCGGCAGTCCTCTTGCCAAACGTTTTATCCTTTCGTAAGCAGATTCTAAAATCGATTGCATTGGAACGTTATATTAATTTATCCATTTACATTTTATAGTGGACCTTGGGATTTGGAGGTTCCAACAAATGCGGTAGTTTTCGAACGAGCTCCGCTCAGTTGGCCTCATCCACATCCGGAGATTGAATCATATCGCTCCACTTTGGTGATCAAGTTGCGCCAAGCTTACCAAGAAATGTGCCATTCTAGAGAAGGTTTGTGTTGAATCATTTAAAAGTATAAAGACAGTAATTGAAATTAACTTGTTTTCAATTTACAGCAATTGATGCTCCAAAAGATTCCTTCAACCGGTGGCTACTGGAACGCAAAGTCGGAGATTCAGGATCTGATCCACTCTTTCCCGGACAGTGTGCAGTTGAAGTTTCCCAGTCGATGTACAAAGAGATCATGAACGATTTGCCAATGAAGTTGGAGAGACCTAAATTCACCGGTGATGCACGAAAACAACTGTCAAAGTATGCTGAAGCAGCAAAAAAGATGATAGAGACCAGGTAAATCTTTTAAAATTTAAATCGAAAGTAGATAAATATCCTATTTTTACGCAGGAATGTGAGTTCAGAAAGCAGAAAGATCGTAAAATGGAACGTGGAAGACACGTTCCAGTGGCTGCGAAGGACGGTGGGTGCCACGTATGACGATTTCCAGGAGCGATTGGGACATCTGAAGCGTCAGTGCCAGCCACACTTGACAGAGGCTGCCAAATCTTCGGTAGAAGGGATCTGTACCAAGATGAACAACTTGTCTGCCGAGTATGCCAAAAAGATCCGAGATAAGCACTACGAGCTCTTAAAAGAGAATGGTCTAGCAGGTATGCATTTGTTGTTTTTAACGGTGTTAAAAATAAAATAATTGACTAATTGTAATTGGGAACAGATTTGGAACCGAATGTGAGCTTACCTCATCCGAGGAAAGTGTGGTGTTACCCGATCATGTTTGCTCTGCCTTGCCCTCGTTTACCACCATGTCGAATTCCTTCAGGATAAGGATCAAACAGTGCTCAGGTTTAAAGGCGACGCTGTTCGGATAAATAATCTCCATTTCCAAAAATTGGTAAATATATATACTTTTAAATATTTTTTAGAAAATTAGGTTTAATCTATTTATTTATATTAGGAACAATTGTATCGCTACAATTGTTTTGAAGATCGAAAGTTTGAGTGGTTCCTCCCGCGAGTTTGGTGCCTCCTCAAGCGCTATCAATCCTACATGGGATCTTCGGGACAGGGTGCCAGTAATGAAGGGCAGGGAACTCAAGGAGCTCTTCCTCTTACTGTCTTTGAGGCGTTGAACAAGCATTTCGGTGTTACGTTCGAATGTTTCGCTTCGCCATTGAATTGCTACTTCCGTCAATTTTCTTCCGCATTCCCTGACACTGACGGATACTTCGGATCTAGAGGGTATTATACTCAATAAGTTTTATTTTATTTTTTTTTAAATTCAATTCTTATTCCTTTTCTTTATAGACCAATCTTGGAGTTCAAACCCGTTTCTGGGTCTTTCGAAGCTAATCCGCCTTTCTGTGAAGAATTGATGGACGCCATGGTGACCCATTTCGAGCGCCTCTTATCCGATTCGAACGAACCGCTCTCTTTCATTGTTTTCTTCCCTGAATGGCGGGAGCCGGCACCACCTGTGCTCAAGCGATTGGAAGAAGTCCACCTGGAAGAGGAGACAAGTGGTAGTGCCCACTTTTGAGCACGAATACCGACACTGGCTATCAGCATATCGTCCCAAAGTAAGTCAATCACATATTTTTTTAAAGTCGATTTCATAACGCATAATCACATATTTAAAAATTAGGCCGGAAGTAAATGTGAGAGCGGCTCATGGAACGGTTATTGTATGGCTCCAGAATGAGCCAGGATTCAACAAGTGGGGCCCGACGGATGAGCGCGTCGATGCTTTGCTTGAAGCTTATCGACCTGGTCGGGAGAGGGAGCGAGACCGGCAAGAGTTGCTCAGTCCTCCTCGACCCAATCAGCCGATCGATGGACCATCCGTTTTGCCCAGCTTGCTCAATGCCAATGGAAATGTTATCATCGCTGGAATGAAACCTGTTTGATGATGTATAAGATCGATAGAAATCTTATTAGTTTTCCATTCCTATCTCCCCTACATTTCTTGATTTAAATATAGATATAAACTGTAAACCCAGTGTTACTTTTTTTTCCCTCTCCCATCAAATCAAATTTCAATCAAGGACTCGGAAATTTTAAAAAATCTACAAAAATAAAGGTTTTGTGCAATGTTATATTAAAGTCTTCTCTTTTTTTTACCCAAAGCTGTTTTCTCCTTTTTCTTTTATTTTATCAAACGTTTTGTTGTATCGTCAGGACGAGATTGTAAAATATTATTTTGCTAAATGTGTACATTAATACTAAAATAAAAAGATTATTTTTATACCCTCAATCTTGCGTCATTTGAAATCGCTTTAGCTCTAAGTAAAACTCGGAAAATCGATAAATGATTCATGACCCTTCCGTGAATACAGAAAAATCCATTGATCCGTCTTCATGCAATATCGCATTAATAAATAGTAAATTCCATTTTTTCAAAACTATAAGATTTCCATATTTTTGAAAGTTTTACTAATATTTATCGCCTTCCATTTGAATTCTATAGAAGAAGCATTTGCATAATCTGTTGCATAAACAATTTGAATATCTTTTCTGTCGGCTAAACATCTATATGTTTGAAGATTAGATTACATGAATACAAAATAAAAAGTAAATAAGACTGTAGAGAAGCTGTATTCACAGTACAAAATGATGTATTACAAGTCTCCTTAAGCTGGCTGTTGCTTATGAAAACTTTTTTCTCTTTTTTTTTTCTTCTCAGGAGTATAAAACACATTTAAATAAGTAAATGAAACGGCGACAACAGAGGGGGAGATATTATAAACCAACTCAGCGATTCAATTATTTTAGAAAAATGCCAATAACTATATTACGGGGTTGATGATGTTATATCGTTGCTGGAAAATAGTAGTATGTATATACTGGTTTGGTTTTACAATTTTTACTCCATTTATAGTTTTATAACCAGCAACAACATGATTCTAATAACAAAGATGAGAATTGCAAGACTAGACAACATGAAAAAAAATTATTATTTATTACGAGGGAAGCTTTATTAAAAAAAAAAGAATAATAGTATTTAAACTTGAGTGCCATAAGTATTTAGATTAGTATTATTAGCCACATTTTCGCGGCCTGTCAACGTCATTTGAGACGAAATAATTTCGTCCTGATGGTTCTGTCGTTATCTCTTCGGGCGTAAAGGCCTTTACCAATCTCTGTATAAATAAACCACAAAATTATTTCATGGATTAAAAATTGCCTAAACAAAAAATAGTACCTCGGTAAAAGTGCCAGGGGTGATGGACAATTTGTAGATCAAGTAGATCGGGATACAGGATAGAGGGATGGCTGTTAGAACCCAACCGACTTGGATTGACCAAGCTGGATAGGTGTACTGTTTCGTATCCAGCTGAGCAGGATCAACCAGTGTGCAGATGAAGATAACCAGAATGAAAACAGGGCTCACATAGGCCCAAGTGATCTTCCAAAATGGTCCTGGTTGAGATCCTAGCATTTTCTCCACACTTTTATCAATTAAGTAATTAGTTTAAATAAACTTAAGATATAACTGAATTGAAGTTTATTCGTATTTACTCGTTGGAGAACCGTTGAGTGCCGTAGCACCAGCTGACTCCAACAGCTTCAACAAATACTAAGAAGAGAATAGCAATGCTGGGGCCGTACAAATTCAAGAGATCCACCAAATACGTTCCACCCTGTTGCATAAAATGAAAAACAAATATTATATTGATTGATTTAAACTTACTTTCCTAGTAAACTTACGTAAGTAGTTGTAGGCAGAGCGCACAGGTAGATGAAGACGAGCAGAACACCAACAAAGATCTCCCTGCGCCTTCCCAGAAAGGTTGGGTATTCGTCGCACAGTCCAGTGATCATAGCTTCTAGTCCTCCAAAAGTACTATCCAGTCCTATATTTAATCAAAAATAAAAAATAGTTTCTCTCTCTATAGCAACGGCTGACAATGTATAAATAAATAAATCAAATACCTAGAGTGATCAATAGGAAGAAGAAGATCAGGGACCAGAAAGTCGATCCTACCATCGTAGCAATAGCTTCAGGATAGACGACGAAAACTAATCCTGGACCTTTATACACATAGGAATAACAATAATGATAATAAAAGGACAAATTCAATTTAATAAGGTTCGATCCTTTTCAATCTCTCTTTCGTCCCGATGGGATCTATGAAAAATAAAATTGATACCTTCGAGTCCCAGATCGTCAATAGTCACGTTCCGTATGGCAGCCATGTAGCCCAAGACGGCGAAAATGACAAAACCCGCTAGGAGACTGGTTGCAAGGTTGATAGAGCTGGTCAGAAGAGCGTCACTGCCAGGTGTGAATGAGAATATAAGTTATTAGTGCGAGGGCTAATGGACAATCCTATTAGCAGACACACAAATATAATAAGGACCCCCAGCGTGCTTCATTAAAAGCTTCCCCAGGATTATATGATAATGACACTTATCGTATAGATGGACGATGACTTACTAGAGGCAATTGTTGTGGAACTTAGTTGTAACTGGAGAGTGCCAGTAGGGTCCCGAATCCAGGACCAAGAGAGAAGAAGACTTGGGAAGCTGCATCCGTCCAAACCTGTTTTTCCCCCGATTAATCATCCATTCACAATAATTAATCATTTCTCTTATTTAATCAATCAAGTGCTGAGTTCTTAGAACCTTGAGCCAATTTATCAATACACTAATGATCTCATTGAACTAAAAAAAAAATATTATGGAATGTATCCAAGTTTACCAATGCATAAACATAATAATAGAAATGGACTAAGTAAATATTCACATCTGCAGACCTAGATTCAACACATGGCCCAGTTATTGATTATATTATACATTAAACCCATAAAAAATAGGAATAGCTCGCGTATTTATCACGAAGACTAGGATCAATCCATCAACACGTCCGCATTATACAAAGAAGATTTGAACATCAGTATTCAATTAAATATCAGCCATTAGAAATCTCAGAAGCCTGACTTTGAAGAAAGATAACTTTTCTTTTTATCACCTTGGTCTCGAGGAGTCGGCTCCATTGTGGAGTCAGGAAAGTATAGGATTCCGTCAGTTGCTCCTGGCAGCCACAAACCACGGATGAGTAGAATCACCAGTAGGATGTAAGGTGCCACTGCAGTGATCCAAACCGCCTGAATAAATATAACGAATATGATGAGCTCGCTAAGTGAATTTCACTTTATTCTTATTCTCAAGAGCAATATAATATATAGCTAGCTTTTTAAAAAGGATCGAAGAACAAGAATAAAAGAGATGGAGCAGCACCAAACCCATTTAAACGGCTGCTGATCTTATTCCAATCAACAAAAGAGAATCTTTCCTTCTTCTTCTAGAGCCCAACGACGTTTCAGGACCGATTGCATTAGCCAGTCGGGAGCAGGACTCAGTTTCTCTCTCTCTTCTTGTTCAATATACGGCTTTATAGAGTTGAACAAGGGAAGAGAGTGGCCGAGCAAACAGTAGGAGCAACTCCAGTGTATATACTACCCAGTCCAGCTACTATATAGTAGACGTTTCTTCGACGAGAGATCACTCTTCTAAATGAGTGCCGAGAGTGATGAGAGTAAAAGGGAAAAAAAGGCGGCGGGTCCTTTTCTTCATCGATCCATCCTGATACCAGATATATATTTTCAGGGCATATCAGCCATGCTTGAGTGGCACCATCGCCCCCAATCCACGCGCGCTTATATACTTTCCACTTGTTTTTTTTTTTTTATTGTTACACACCTTCCGACAGCAATCAAATTCTAATCCTATTATCATATTAGTTCTTTTTAGAAAAAAAAAGATGATGTACTTTTCCAGTAGAGCGGACTCCTTTCCAGAGCGAGAAGTAGACCAGGAAGAAAACGGCCAAAACGCATAGGGCAAGAGACCATTTGATGGGACCGATATCATCCAGCCCGTCCGACAGGTAGCTCTCCAACACGTTCCGCCTTTTCCATAATTAAAAAAACCGGTCTCAGTTTTATGATGGATTGAAAATTCTTGTTTGGTATTTACTCACTCGAAATATTCTTGAGCTGGACTGGTTAGAAGAGTTCCGTTGACAGCCGGACCGACAAGAGCGCAACTGTTGGTGTTCCAGGGATGGTCACAAGACGTCCACGGCAAATCTCCGGTGGTGAACGAAGCGAAAAAGTAGTAAACGGCCCAGCCGATGATCGTGTTGTAGTACATTCCCATGTAGAGGTCGATGATACAAATAGCGTATCCAACTCCTTCAATGTTAGTAAGAGAGAATGAATCAAAGCAATACAAATCCACTTTCGTTGAATTAGGACGCGGATAACACGATTTACCTTTGATGGCTGGACAGATACGCTTCCATAAGGTCAAACAGCCAGAACGATGATATTGTCCGAGGGCTAGTTCCATGTAGAAGAGAGGGAGTCCACCAAAGACCATCATAATGATGTACGGTATCAGAAAAGCACCTTTATATCCAATATCAATAAAATTTTTACTAATTTTTAAGATTTAAAGGACATTCTTTCTATTACCTCCTCCATTTTTGTAACCTGAAAAAAAGTAAATCAATCAAATTACATCGATACTAATTAGATATATAATTTTAAAATAACTTACAGATGTAAGGGAAGCGCCAAACGTTGCCCAGATCGACAGCAAAACCGATGACGGCCAGAAGGAACTCAACTTTCTTGCCCCACATTTCGCGATCCGGATCGAGGACTACAGGACTCCGGCTGCCGTTGTTGAGTCCAGCATTCGACCGTTCAGTTCCAGTGAGGAAGGCGACCATTTGCGCTTTCTCTTCATTATTCTCCTCACCGGATGAAGAGCCTCCTGCCAATCCGGATTTAGTGTGATGAGTAGCGGATGGCGACGACTCTGATGTTGAAGTAAAGAGACTATTTGGCCGGTGAAGAAGTTGACCGCTTGAGTTGCTGCAGAGCTGCTCTGTCATTGTGTTGATGGCACCGTTGGTCTCGGCCGCTGGACGCATGGCTTCCCGATAGCACTCCCCGATGAAATCCGATTGTCTCTTTCTATCAGAAAACCTGAAATTTGATTTATTACAAAATGCAATTTGATCTTCAAACTCAATTTGCTCTGATGATTTCAATTTCCTATGAATCAAAAATCTAGTCTCTATATCTTTATTTAAAATGAATATCACTAACAATTTGTAACCAAAGTTCTGTCTGTAATTCAATAATCAGGAAGTGAAAATTGCGCAACGCAGTCCCGTTTCATTAGAAGGCTAGACTGTACATGATTAAAAAGTAATATTTGAAAAAGAAAAGTATTGACTCACCATATGCGTGAAAGATTGCAGCTCAGATGACGGACAGCTCAAAAGAGTCCCACATATTTGCGTTTAAATCCCTCGGCGGTAAAAAGTAGTAGCGAGAAAAACAAATCCTGTTTTATACGTAGAAAAAGAAGGATGTAATAAGCGTTGCTGATGAAAGCAAGGTAGGAACCCGACTGACTACCGATTGGGTGTCGGGACTGGAATCATATATATGTGTGCCTCCGTGTTTGTGTACATTTCATATATATTTTCCACCGTCCAGGATCGAGGCGATGCGCTTCCGGAGTTTTTCATCTGCGAGTAGATCGGCGCTGCTCTTTGCTGTCCATCACGCCGGCGCATAGAGAATCAGAATAGTGCCCTTGATTTTCTTCGGGTTTCTTATTTCATGTATAGCTTAGTGTTGCGTAATTAATATGCCCCTATTATTCTACAATCAAAGCTCGAGGACTTTTTTCTTTAGTTTTTTTTCCACACCAAGCATAATGAAGCCCAATTGTGATGATGTATAGCGGTCAGATGAGCTCACATTCGAGACCTGTTTATCTATCCCGCGGGAGGGTGAGTCGTTCATCACTCACGTCGAAAATCTTCTATATATATATATTTTTTTATGGGGATATATATATACTACTATCATCTGCTTTTGAGCTACATCTTGATATTTATGCTAATCATCGATGCAACCGGTTAGAAAAGAGAGAGTCTCCTATAGGTAATCCAGCTGGGAGGAGCAATGCATCATCCGAATTTTGTCAGTCAAGCGCAAGGATCGTCCTCTCACTTGCGCATTCTCTCACGCTCGGGCGAGTTAGAGGAGTCGATCCTTCGTGTCAATAGGATTTATTTACGGGCATCTTCTTTCTCAATCTGTTCTCTATCTCACAAGGATTGAATAAGGGAGGAATCAGCAAGTTGCACTACAAGATACAGTAAAAAAGTTATTTCGTAGCATATCCACCACATCGTCGTCAAATAAATCGGAATCAATTTTGCTTTTTGTCGCGCGTCCTTCTATTCCCTTTATCGACGTCCCGCGTGAAGAGCGTCTCATCCGCAGCGATAAAGGGGGACCAAACACAAAAAAATCTATATCTTTCCTTCGTGTGTAAAGAGAGTATAAGAAGTAGAAACGGTGCTTTATACAAAGCTAATCAGCACATGTCGCCATGGAAAGAAGAGAGCTAGCTCTTGTTGTCTACTTGGAAACGAAAACGTCGTCGCGCCTTCTTACGGGAAGGAATCGGCGGCGCTGATGTGGATGTCATTGGTACAGTTAGACTATCAGCACGTCTTTGATAGGTGTGAAGATGTGTGATAGTATAACATCTAGACAAGTCGTGTTGAATCTTGATCTCGCGAGTTGACTTCCGTATAAAATATTTTTTCTACTCCATGGTGTGCCATTAGATGATTAGCTGTCTCTTTGATTTGAGCAGAGTTTACTCAGTTTTAGCGCATTAAAAAGCTTTAAAAAGAATCGAATGAAGGCTACCCATTGCATTTGCATGACGATCCTTGATTAGATCCGAACCGATGACAAAAAATCTTACGTGAATCTGGCTTTTTTTTCATGTTTTCTATCATGGTTGAAAATGTGACTACGAGATGGCGCTCCCGCCGCCTTTTAATTTTAATATTTCAATGGCGCTCTCCAAAATTTCTACCAAAACACGTGTCTGGCGTCTGCTATTAGCTGCATGTCCTCGACATTCCGTGCCGAGTCATTTGACAGTTAAAATTAAAAATTGAATTGATTACATTTAATTCTTCTAATCCTGGTTTCTTTTAAAAAAGTGGACAAGGATTGTCACTTTATCACACTCCTGGGTAAGTTGTTACTTTTATTAGTCTCTTTTTATTTGCAAGTCTATTAAAAGTTCTCTGAATCGAGATATTGAACGTGATTGTTAAAGTTAAATTAGGATTATACAGCCTGGGAATGATTATGAATTTTATTGTCTGTCTACAAATCAGTTTTGGTTTACAAAATCGAAGAGAAGCTATAGTAATGGTTATATAGTTGTCACTCTTAAAGAGTTAAAAAGAGCAACATCAAACAGTTGCTTTTATTTGGCAGACACAGCAGTGTGGAAACCAGAAGGTGTCTGTATAGAGACTTTCTCCATCACCGTTGAGGGCCACCAGCCGTTTCTGTACAAACTGCTGGGAGCAGCTGGAAGTGAATCCAGCTGGAATCGTGCACAATCCAGAACATTGGCTTGTCCTTCAAAATAATTTTTTTAATAAAATCAATTTAAATTAAATTATTACTTAAAAAGTTATCCTTACGCGCATCTTTCAGTGCGAACTAGTTGAGTAGTACTCGCTCCTTGCTCCAAATTAACCACATACACCCAGTTTCCCTTCGTATTGACGGCCAATTTTGGGGTAATAAACGAGGACGTTGTAGGGCAGAGAGATTCTTCATTGGGAACTTGACGGGCAACCCGGAAACTGCTCGAGACATGCTGGCGCTGTCTATCACCGATAGCCGCATACCTTTTTCATTATTTATAACGGTCACTTAAAGTGTCTTGTACTAATAAAGAAGTTAGTTACTACCTGGTCCACCAATTTTGACCTTCAGAAGGCGGTTGACGATGGGAAACGTCGGGTAACAAAGTTGGGACGTAGACTTGCCCATTCGATTTCGTAGAACTGCTATAATTTTTTATAAATTATTTTTATTAAGAATAATTTTTTATGGCCTTGGTACCTTGTATTTGGTGCGCTTTCATTAGATTCGTCTTGAAGTAGGGATTTGAAATCAAAACTGTAGTGCTTCATCAACGATTCAATGATGTCGCTGTACCCAAATAATAAATTAGTTGATATTGAATATAGTAAAATATTTGTATAGATTAAATACGTCGGGTAGTAGTCGGTGTTGGTGCAGAATGTGTCGGAATCTCCCGCACATTTGGGTCGATTTCCAGGTGCAACTGGAAGGTAACTTAGTTTTGATTTTTCAGTATAAGTCGCTTCTGCTAAATAGATAATTAGGATCCATGATACTATTTGATAGAGCAAGAAAGTAGATTTCGACATCTTGGTGTTGAGGTTTCAAGATAGACTGGGCGATATCTCCGATGGGTACGGCCCTAGACCGCCGACTCAAGGTTAACGTTTATGAATGGAAAAACCAGGGATATGAAGATGCTTTCACTTTCTTCGTTCGTGAAGTTTTTTTATTAACCAGCGTGATTCACAATATATCTGGTTTTTGTCTATTCATTGTTTTTGATTCTGTCGAATTGACATTGAGAATTTTTTCCCCTACTTTTCAGGTCATTGAAATGGCGGATGTTATAGAAGAGAAGCAAAAAGGACATCAGAAACCGCGAGCTGGTAACATTCATTCTATAATGTTATCATTTTCAAATTATTTAACCATTTATTATAGGACGGAAAGCGGACAAAAAGAAGGCGCTCAAAAGATCTGACGAACAAGAGGAGCAAGATGCCCGTACACGGAATCCGAAAGCTTTTGCCATCCAGTCGGTTGCCAAAGCGCAAAAACGATTCCATCGGTAAAGAAACAAATCATTCATAAAACTTTTTACTTATTCTAATATATCTTTTTAATTTAGTGCCCAAGATTTACAGACAAAGAAGCACCACATCCCACTGGTTGATCGAACTCCGGTAGAGCCACCTCCGATTGTAGTGGCGATCGTTGGGCCGCCGAAAGTTGGCAAAACCACACTTCTCCAAGCTCTAATAAAGAATTTCACTCGTCAAAACATAACATCTATCCAGGGGCCTGTTACAATCGTCACTGGTAAATTCTAAGAATTATTTTTGATTTTTTTTTCTTATTTTAAAATATCTATTTCAACAGGAAAGAAACGACGTGTAACTTTAATCGAGTGCAATAATGACATCAACTCCATGATCGATATAGCCAAAGTTGCTGACCTTATTCTATTACTGACTGATGCCTCTTTCGGTTTCGAGATGGAGATTTTTGAATTCCTCAACATTTGCCAGGTATTCTTTCAATAAGTTCTCATTATTTCAATTGATAATTATACGTTTATTGTCGCCAGGTTCATGGTTTTCCAAGAGTCATGGGCGTCTTGACTCATTTGGACATGTTTAAGAATAACAAACAATTGAAAAAGACGAAGAAAGTGTTGAAACATCGTTTCTGGACGGAAGTTTATCAAGGAGCGAAGTTATTTTACCTCTCAGGACAAATTCACGGCTCTTATCCTAAACATGAAATCAAGAATTTAGGAAGATTCATCACTGTTATGAAGTTTAGGCCACTTCTATGGCGAACTACGCATCCTTACGTTCTAGGTAAATCCCTTTTAAAAAGCGTAATTAAAAATTTAACTTAAATTTAAAATTCTTGTACCTACAGTTGATCGACTTGAAGACATGACTCCGCCTAGTCGAGTGCACGAGAATGCAAAGTGCAATCGAAACGTCTGCCTTTACGGCTACGTTCGTGGTGTCCACCTGAAGAATAACAGTCCTATTCACATTCCAGGTAGAGAAAGTTAAATTTTTTAAATATTTAAATATATAAGTATAGTACTTAATGAATGAGTTTTACAGGATGCGGTGATTATCGATTAAAGGACGTTTCTTTCCTACCCGATCCTTGCCCACTGCCTGACAAACAGAAGAAGCGTTCGCTCGTAGAGAAGGAAAAGCTCATTTACGCTCCAATGTCCGGCGTGGGAGGCATTATTTACGATAAAGACTCTATCTACATCGAGCTTGGAGGCAGTCATTCGCACTCTAAACAGGTATAACGAACTCTTAACGTTATATTATCAGTCTTAAACAAACTATTTTATGATTTAGGAGGATAAAGACGATCCTAAAAGCGAGATGATTTCATCTTTGATGAGAATGCAAGATACATTTGATGCTCAAATGTCGGAATCTCGAGTGGAAGGACCAACTCTTGCTCAAGCCGAGGACAAAGACGAAGAAGATGACGAGTAATATCTAAAATAAAAATTGTGCTTAAATGAAACTAACTGATTGTGCATTTCAGTGAGGAAACGAGCCATCAGCCTAGAGAAGAACTGGTCCAAGACCAAGGAAGAGTTCGCCGAAGAGCTATTTTTGATGACAACTTAGAAGACGAAATTGGTGACGAGGATGACGACGACGAGGATGACGACGACGAAGATGACGATCGAATGGACGATGGAGACGAATTCGAAGAAATCAAACTTCGATCCGCCGTCAATAAAGTATAATCCAATATATTTTAACACATCATTGAATCAGTTTACTAATAGTTATTTATTTGAAGGACGAAGATGAAGAGCTCGCCTATGAAGGCTCTGATGACGATGAGCTTCCTGCTGTCAATCCCATTGTTGAGAAAATGAGTGCAACAGCTAAATTGAGGAAGCAGCTGGCCGACTTCTTAGACGAAGACGAAAGCGAAGGCAGTGGAGACGAAGAAGAGATGGAAACGATCATGGAAGAGAAGGTGGAAGGTGTTGACGGCCAATTCCGTCGTGGAAACAAAGTCTACGATCTGAATGACGCACAAGATGAAGACGAAATCCAAGAGCCAGCCAAGAAGAAATTAAAAACAAAGGCAAAGCCGGACAAGGATCTAGAAGTTCACATGAAGATCAAGTCTACTTTACAAGCTTTGGCGAGAAAACCTTCCACGTCCAGCAGTAAATTAGTTAAGGCCGTCGAAGAGGACAATGATTCGGATCAAGAAGAAGAAGACGAAGACGACTTGGAATTGAAGTGGAAAGACAATTTAGCGCAAAAGGCTTCCGAGGCGTTTTACGAACGTCAAACAGGCAAAGGAAATCTGCGGAAACTTGTCTACGGTCCTGAAATAATGGAAGACGGAAAAGCCGGATCCGACGAAGAGAACGATTCGGATGATGATGACGATCAATTAGGCGGATTGTTTAAGATCGCTTCGGACAAGCGGAGAGCGAGCCAGAGTGTTCACAGTGCCAAGGATCAAGTGGACTGCTCGCGCTTCATTGTCGACAAAATGCAGGATTGGAGCAAACCGACCGTGCTGGACAGCATCCGGGACTGTTTCGTGACGGGAAAGTGGAAAGAGAATGAAGACGCGGAAGAGCTCCTTGCCATGGACGATTTGGATGAAGACTCTGAAGGGGATTTCGAAGACTTGGAGACGGGTCAAGTATCAAAACCTGGTGAAAAAGCGGAGCGAACGACGACAGCACCTAATACAGACACTCCGGAAGAGATCCGCAAAAAGTTGATTGAGAAGAAGCGGAAACTTAAAGAACAGTTCAACTCTGAATACGATGGTGGTGAATCGAAAAAATCCTACTATGACGATCTCAAAGAAGAGATGGACCAACAAGCACAGCTGAATAAGAGTGAATTTGATGGAATGGATGACGAAACTAGGGTGCAGTACGAAGGCTACCGACCTGGAATGTACGTTCGTATGGAGATTGAAGACGTTCCTTGCGAATTGATCCTCAATTTCAATCCTATTTATCCGATGATTGTTGGAGCTCTTCTTACTGGCGAAGAGAACATTGGTTTCGTTCAGGTAATTTATTATTTTTAAATGTGTTTTTAAAAGAATCATAACTTGACTAATTTTGGAATATTTCAGGCTCGTTTGAAAAAGCACAGATGGCAGCGCCGTATTCTGAAAACGCGGGACCCTCTAATCATTTCGCTTGGCTGGAGACGCTTTCAAACTATGCCGCTTTATTCGGTCCAGGACCACAATGGCCGCCACAGGCAGCTCAAGTACACTCCAGAGCACTTGCATTGCACTGCATCTTTCTGGGGTCCTCTGACTCCGCAAGGAACGGGTCTTTTAGCCATCCAATCCGTGTCCCAGACACAGGTAAATTATCTTTTATATGCTCTCATTTCATTCTTAATTAACCATTTACTCTATTTAAATAGCCTGGATTCAGGATATCGGCTACGGGTACCATTCTTGATTTAGATAAATCAACGCAGATCGTTAAGAAGTTGAAACTAGTCGGAACACCTTGTCAGATCTATAAAAAGACGGCCTTTATCGAAGGCATGTTTAGCTCGACGCTTGAAGTAGCCAAATTTGAGGGAGCATCCATTCGAACTGTTTCCGGAATCCGTGGTCAGATTAAGAAAGCCATTCGCAGTCCGGAAGGAGCTTTCCGTGCCACTTTTGAGGATCAAATCAAACTCAGCGGTACAAGTTTCATTTTCTATTCCTAAGAAAAAGTTCACAACTAATGTTAATCTCAACATAGATATCGTCTTTGTGAGGACATGGTACCGAGTGGATGTACCGGAATTCTACACTCCAGTTACATCTCTCCTCCTTCCAACCGATGCTAAAAACACTTGGTCAGGTATGAGGACCCTTGGACAAATCAAACGCGAGCGCAACATCCACAACGAGGTAATCATTCATTTTAAAATTGTAAAAAATTACTTCTTCTAATTACATTTATTCATTCTAACAGGTAAATACGGATAGCCTATACACTACGATAGAACGAAAACCAAGAGTGTCCCGTCCTCTGGTGATCCCTCGAGCTCTGCAAAGTGCCTTGCCCTACATCGACCGACCTAAAGTGAACAAGGCCGCTCCTCAGCCAGGCACGTTGAGTGCCGTTCGTGCCCAACGTCCGGCCGTTGTGCTGGAGCCCCGTGAACAGAAGGTAGCCAAACTGATGGCTATGCTCAAGACCCGTTACGAGGATCGTACTGAAAAGTTACACGTGGAAGCTGTTCAACGTCTTGCAGCTCATCGAGAGCAAGTGGAAGCTGAAATGGAGCGCAAGATGAGGAAACAGAAAGAGGCTAGAAGGGCTGTTTCAAGGGTGGTCAGCCGTGCGGAGGCGATCAAAGAAGCCAAGGCTAGAAAGGGCGGTGGAAGAGATGAAGGCGGACGTGGGAGAGGGCGGGGTCGTGGACGAGGCAGAAGGTAACAATCACGTCGATAATCGATGACGACTGTATAGGGTTGTGAACGAGAGAAATACACGCACGATCCTTAATTACAACTCTGATCTTCTTTTATGTTCGCTCTTATAAATTTTTATTTTGAAAAGAAACGTTGAGAAGAAACATGGAAATCCAATTAAGTGATGACATTTGTTGATATTAGATAACAAAAACATGATTCTTATCTTTGTCAGTTTGATAATCAATTGGGGATGTTTTTAAAATTTACAGTGAACTTTGAGTTGAAGATATTTCCGTTAACACATATTTACTTGGTGTAATCACGGTCAGAAAATCACACATTTCTGCGACCCACTTTTTGAACGAGAAAAACAATAATCCGTGACCATATGTGAGTGTGTATATAACTGTGTACACAACTGGTGGGCAGGCACATACACAGTAGGGTGACAAAAACAGGGGAGGTCATGTACAGCATGATTATTACAGGTATATTGCCTTTTTTTACTTCTTGACGAAATGAGCCGACGTGAAATTATGCCTTGTAAAATTTCACCGGAAGTCGCGACTAGCCGGGAACAAACCAATTGACACGATCACCATCTCGATAGACCATATGTTGTGTAGAATTAAATGATTGGGATTGTATAAATCTCATTATATTCGTGACATCACGCAGTAAATTCATGTTTTATAATCTTTTATCAAACATGACAACAGAGATAACGAGTAATTTTCAAAAGAATCACAAGTTGGCATCATCAGAGAATTTCGAGCAACCGCCATTGTTCCGTGCTGCCACCTAACGAAGTCTGGCAAACTCGAAATAAAAAATTGAAATTTTCGATATATAAAATCATTTATTTGAGCATTAATACATAGTTTTAACAGAATGACAATGCCCATAATCTATTCTCAAGGTTATTCTCATCATTTCCCAACCGTTGTCACGAATTAGTGAGGCATTTCGGAGAAGATGAAACAACGAAATCCCGCCGCCGCCGCGGGTCCCGTGTTGTTACGAAAAAGAAGCTTACATACTCCATGAAGTGGGAGGAGCTTGGGGTGGCAATACACGCAGAGGAGAAAAGATGCCCTCGAGCTACCCGAAAACATACATACAAGTATACAACCCCCCACCACCACCCCTATACCACCCCGTGGCACACAAAAACCAAAGGGGGCCCCGAAACTGGTCGTTGGCGGGGTCAATTCTTCAGTTGACTGTCAGTATTCACCCTGGTAACATCAACACGAAGCATTTTCAGACAGGCACACTTTTAATCCCAAGATTTGAATAAAAAGGAGAGCGAATTTTTTTAGTGACAAAGTAATTTTTTTAATCAACGTATTAAGTGCAACAAGACATTTATTTTTCTCGGAGAAGAGGAGTTTCAGTGTCAACATGATCCCCGCCGTCTGCTGAGGTGAGTGACACACTTTCGTTTTGTCTCGTCGAAACCGTTACTGGTGCGAATGTTTCAAAGACGCCTTCTCCACGTGGCGATCATCTTATATATATTTTCTGGTAAATCTTGTAAAGTGACACAGACATGGGAAGAAGCAAGAAAAGTATTGATTTTTTCGTTTATACACACGCTCACTGATTTTAGCCACCAGAGGGCCGTACGTAGCGGGGTGGAGAGGGGGGCAGCGCCACCCACTTTTATCGTTTTTCGCTGCGCCCGCCGTGACGCATCGCATCCCCCTCTCTCTCAAAATGGCGGTTAGCCCCCTCTACAATTTTTTTTTGCGCCCGAGGGGTGGAAGATTTTTCCTCGTTTCCGCCATGGCTTGTGCAGCTGTTCACCGACGCCGTTCATGTCGTAACCTCATCGCACATTCTTTCCACCTGGGTGTAATGGCTGATGACGTCAGGCCCTAGAAGCAGATTAAAGCGCTTGTCGTTTTATCGATCGACGCGGATTGGCAAATCGGCGTGCGGCGTCGCGACGCTGTAGCCACAACTACGCATCGCCCTGCTTTACTTAGTCATCTTTGATGATGTCGAGCTGAAAGGGCGCACTCTTGAGAAAAAGAAAAAAATGAAGGTTCCTTTTTCTATTTTTTTCTTTTCAAGGTCCCACGTGTAATCCCGCGTGAAAGGGAAAAGACGACAAGGGCAAGGTCAGTGCTCCTCCTCCCGCGTGTCTCCCCCCTTTCACTCCTCCAGTCCCGTTTTTTTCTTTTCTCCCTCGGCCTTTTCTTTTTCCCCCTTCTGACGTCACAGAGAAAGTGGGGGAAGCCTCTCACTCACGCAGCGTGAAACCCGGCCGCGGGATATCCCTCTCGAATGAATGGGAAAGGGGAGAAAAAGGAATTTCACGCGTGACTCACGTTCATTCTTTTTATATTTTCACAGGTTTTTATTTTTGAATGAAGCCAGTTCCGCCTACTACACTCAGTTGAGAAGACAATTCAAGTCGACTTGGGAAGTGAGCTTAAGAAATGGGTGACACGAACGTGAGCGGCGTCGGAGGCGGGCTGTCTTCGGGTCACCATCATCAACTACATCATCACCAGTTACATCATCATCAAGGATCAGGTCCGGGTGGTCACCATCACTCGAGTCATCACGTTGCAAGCGTCGGTCCTGGTCACCATCACGACGCCACCGCCCTCAGTTTCGGACTAGGATTCTTTCCAGATCCTTCAGAAATTAGTTCAAAATCTCTACCGCCTTTTTCATCATTTGGAGAAACGGAAGGACTCGGTGAAGGACTTTCAGGTATTAACTTGATTTCTTTATCAGTTGTGTAATCTGTCTTGATAACGAGCTTTTTGATAAGGTTTGAGAGTTACAGTTGGAAACTAGAAAAAATTGCGTTGTTGACCTTTTCAAGTTGGAAATTGCGTGTCTTCTACGGTAATCACATTTCTACTTTTATTATTTCCAGGACGTTTATTAGATTTAGGTGGAAGCAACGGTGGTCCACCTCCTTGGGATCTTTATGGTGAAGGACTATCTGCACGTCTTATTGACGTTGGAGCGCCTACTCCACTAGGACTCGGGATCGGAGTTGGTGTTGGACTCGGTTTGGGTTTCGCTCCGCCACCTCCCTCTGCCGTCCCAGCCCGTGAAGCTCAAACACCCAACGGGACTCCAAACGGTGGTGGTGGTCCTGGTGGACCCAATACTGGACCAGGAGGAGTTCAATATCGTCCATGGGAGTCAAAGAACCACCCTGATAGCAACGGGAATCCACCCACATTGCTCGAATTGGGAAGGATGATGGCAGTGACGCCTCCACCGGGCAATCCATCGCCCAATAGTAACAGTCAACCACCCAACGGTTTCGTGAGTGAGCTTCAACTGTTTGAGGCTCGAATCCAGCCTTCTCATCAGCAGCAACAAGGATCGAGTCCGAAGCTTCCATCGTTCCAGTCTCAGTTCCAGCATTCATTTTCTTCACCCAGTCCGGGATCCACTTCTTCCACGACTCCTGCTGGACCTCCATCAGCTCAGCTTGGAGAGTTTGGTCATAACAACAACAACAATAACAATAGTAGCAATGGGGTGCGCTACCCGGTGGTTCCGGCTCCTGTCCATCCGGCCGCTTCCGGTCACGCTACTGCTGCTGCCGCTGCTCATCCGGGTGCTTTCGTTCATCACAGTTTCCCTGCATCCGCAGGAGTCGCTCCATCACCATCCGGTGTACCCAATCACTACCCTCTACCCGCTGGGCATCCGGCTTCCGCCCAGCATCTTCATCAAAACGGTTCCTCACCGGTAAGTCTTTAAAATTCTTTTATAAATTTGATTCTGAATTATTAAATATTTATTACTTAAAAAATAGATTATCAAATCGGAGATGGACGACTCTCGCTCACCCTTCTCGTCACAGGGATCTCTTCCGGCTGTGACTGCTCCACGCCCGGATGGCCGGAAGAAAGAGAAACGGAAGTACAGAGCCTCTTCAATGGAGAGTTCCGGTAGTGATCCAGGCTCGGATGCTCAAGTTCCGAGCGTGTCTAGCACCGGTCTCCGTGGTTTCAAGCACCCCGTCCACCACCATTCAATGACTGGTGGATCCGAGTCTGACGGTCACCACAACGGTGAGAAACAGGGCAAGAAGAAGCGGAAACGTTGCGGCGAGTGCGTGGGTTGCATGCGAAAAGACAATTGCGCCGGATGCGCTCCGTGCCGGAACGACAAGTCTCACCAGATCTGCAAGATGCGCCGCTGTGAGAAGCTCACCGAGAAGAAGATCAAGGTGCGTCCAGCTCCATATTAATTATAATTTCTCCATCTTTTCTTTTTGTATCGCTTCTATCTAAGTATCATTACAAATTTCACGTCGAATCACGGAAGCCATTTTTAGTGAGGGTAACTTGTAGGTCTTTGTTGCGCGTGAAGCCCTTTTCTTCTTCTAAAAAGATTCAAATTTCGGGGCTATCTTCATTAATGCACAGCGGCTTGTGTGTGCTTTTCGTTGTTTTTAGAGAGACTCATATTTTTGAAGCCGTCAAAAAAGAGAAAAAAACTAGTGGCAGCTGACACACAAAGAGAGAAGAAGGGGGCCCGGAAATTGCTATATAACAAATGAGCAACGTCCGGCACCCCCTACAACAATGGCCGCCCACACTCGCCAGCCGTCATCCCTCACGACACAATTTTTTCATTTTAGGGATTTTACAAGTTTTTCTCACCCGAAAATGCACCGTCAGTTTTTCGTTCCTATGCTAAAATTTTTTCTCTGTTGTTGTCGAGAGAGGGAGAAGGAAAAGGGGGTGGTAAGGCCTTACGGCTACGTAAATATTTAAGCAAATTTTCTTTTTTCGTGGCTGGCCGAAGGCAGCTTGACCGTCCGGGCAGAAAAGTAGCCTGGAGCAAAGCAGGAAATCATTATGTATAGCCAAAATTAAGGTCATGGCCCTCTAGCGGAGGGTGTTGGAGAGAAAGTTTTTTTCTCAATCTATAATATAATCACCCCCATAATAAAAAAAGAAGAGATATCACGCATAGGCGAAGCGATAAGGTGATATCTTGCTCGAAAAATCACATCGTCTTTCTTTCTTCTCTGTTTGTGCGTTGTTTTGTTCTCGGCCGGCCAGCGCGCGGACGCTTTATCAGGGTCCCTTTTCAATTTTTACGAGGGGTACACAAGAGAACATCTGGAGAAGAGGCCTAACAGCAGCTTTATGTTTGTCTCTCTTTCTTTTACCCCTTGGGCCATTTCAAGTACAAAGTTTAAACAAAAGAAAAATTGAAAATTTTATCCAAAAATTGATCGTGGAAATAGAAAGGGGAACTTGACCTAAAAAGAAGAATCCTTTTGGTCAATTCACGGGGGTGGATATACATTTTTCTTGTTATTTTAATGAAGGTGAAAGGTTATAGTAGAAGGGAAAAAAAGGATGGAGGTCACGGGCACTCTGTGCGTGTCTAACGAGCCTAAAAAATATATATATAAGGGAGAGAAGGGTACATTTTCAGAAAAGAGCGCCATGTGGCGTGCCCGGTTTTAGAAAGAAAAAAAGGGGGGCCTCTTTTTTTTTCGAAATTCGAAACCCTCTTTTTTCTCTCTTGTCCTTTTTCATCCGAGCTCTCCTCTTTGAACCTGAATTCGTACATACAGACAGGCAGGATGTTTAAAAACATCTCCACTGTGGATGTTTCCAAGTTCGACGAACCGAGTTGCAGATGTTTGTCTCTTGTGTGACCAACTGAACAAATATAGACGAGAGCAGATGGTTTTTATTTAGGGGTGAACAAGGTCATGCTCACTAGCGTACATCAGTTGACCTTGAAGCATTTCTTTGTCTTGATTTCTATAATTTAGTCGGAGGGTTGTTTCGTTGATTATTCATATTGGAATTTTCTCCATCATCATCTCATCCTAGGGGTGATGAAAAAGTAGCCTTTTTTTTGTTACCCTCGTGTTATTGCCATCTGGGAAGAGGGATGAAATGACCCTGAGGCTGACTGTGTTTCGTACAGACCATCTGACCTACGGCCAGGGTAACAA
Organism: Chydorus sphaericus; assembly: GCA_030141595.1. Taxonomy (NCBI): domain Eukaryota; kingdom Metazoa; phylum Arthropoda; class Branchiopoda; order Diplostraca; family Chydoridae; genus Chydorus; species Chydorus sphaericus. The sequence continues at coordinate 4,567,680 of CM057931.1, forward strand.
GCTGTTGGGGAAATGACCTTCCAGATAAAAAAGTTTACCGTTACCTGAAAAACTTTTTTTTCGCTCTTAACAAAAGAAAATGTAAGCGAGTATCACATGCGAGTAAATCTATATATTCTAATCCAGCAGCAGCTCCGGTGAGCAGATGCTGGTCCCTTTATTGTGCGTCGTCGTCGTCGGTTGAGGGGTGAGCGCATATATAGAGCTTTTAAAAGGAACGCATAAAAAATCTATTCAGCTATACTGGCTGCTGATTTTTTGATATAGTGTATAAAGAAAAAGCGCGCGCACGTTAGTCTTTTGTTGAGCTGATGAATCTCGATTGTTATGTGACGGTTATGTGTTTCTCGGGATTCTTGGGTGTGTTTTTAAGAGCAAAAACTGGTTTTTATACTTAATGATGACGTTGCTAGAAATAATTCAATCGGAACAGAGAGCTAGCTAGACGACAATTGGGGCTGCTGCTGGATGCAGCTGCCATGTGTGTTCACATGACCCCACGGTTCCCATCTGCACACACGCACGGTTTTTATGTCGCCTCGGGGGGTTTTCTCGGCGCAGATGGACGTGTGTGCACATTTTTTTTTTCCAGGAGAGAGAAAAATGATTATTATTATTATATTATATACACCGCTAGAGGCAGCACCTACCGGTGTGAGAAAATCGATTTTCACTGGCAACGCTGTAGCGTCGTCGTTGTCAGTCGACATTGTTTGCAAACAAGAAAATCTTGACTTTTATTCATTGTGGATATATAAGTTTCAGACAAATCACAAGGTGAGGGAATCCCCCTTTTTTCCTGCGGGATATCCCTATTTTTTTGTGTGTGTATTGGGGGAAGTTTGTGTTTCTCTCCCCCATGTTTTCACCTGTACGCTCGCGTCATTTGACTGCCCCCGAAAAACGTCTTCCTTTTCATCTCCCCTCCACATAGAGGGCTTTTCCACCCCAATATTTAACCCCCTTGTATTTCAAAAAGTGACCATGTCATCTCCCCTCTCAACACTAGTTTTTTTTCTCTCTCCCCTTGTGTGACGTTTTTCCCCTCCATCAATGTTTTGGGGAACTCCCTCAACTTTCTTCCCCTAAGAGATATATTTTGATTTCAAATCAGACATGGGGGTATCCCCCAAAAAATATATATATCACTGGAGATTTACTGGTTCAGCTAGACTGGGTTTTACAGCTTCCTGAACTTTGCAGCTGGCCTCACTCAACTGGAATGACTATGCAACTCTTTTTCTTCTTCTCGATGAATGATGAGTCATTTCTTTTTTTATCTCGTTCCAGGTTCCACGTGAGAAAGGTGAACGGACCCCACGTAACGGTCGCTCCAGTAATATCACGACACCTCAGCCTTCTGCTACTCCTCCAGCTACTGCTGCTACTTCCACAACTTCATCCATGGGGAGTAATCCGGTAGCATCCGCCGTCAACAACTGGGATCGTGGATACACTCCCAATGCCAGCTGGACAACATCTGCCGGCCCTTCTCCAGGTGCTGATGAGAGCAATCCATGGAATAATGGATACCCAACGGATACCTACGTTGTCGACTCGTCCTTCACTTTCCAGCAGGGCGTAGTCGGCGGTGGTTTTCATCCGCCCGCTCCAGTTTCCATCGTCGATCCATCTACCTTTCTGAATGGTGCTGGAACCAACGGTGGTTACCGGCCTCGTCCAAGCCCTCAGCCTCAACAGATTCAGATTGGTGGATTCAGTCCTCACCACCTTTCATCCCCCCATCCATCACCAGGATCGGGACAAATGCAACAGCAGCAGCAACAGAACGGCCGGTGTGGTAGTGTTCCACCCCATTACGACTCAACGGGTAACAACGGCCACTACAGTCCTCGCCCTCCATCGAATAACCCAACAGACCAGTACCGGAATGGCGTAACGAGTGATAGTAACGGTCACCCAAACGGCCCGCCTGGATATCCATCCCCAGTTCCCCAGCAGCAGCAACAGCAGCAGGGTTCTAATGGTTATTCAGGGGTTCAAAACGTCTCTGTTAAGGGGGAACAGGTGACGACCACAACATCTACAACAAATTGGGACCAGTCTGAATCAAAGAGAGCAACACCTCACGAAGAACTCAATAACCGTTTAAAAGAAAAGATTCTCAGTAAACAACAGCAGCAGCAGCATCAACAGCAGTACGGCCAGCAGCAGCAGCAGAACGGACAGTACTACGTCAATTACAATTACGAAGGGAACAACGAGTACGGCAACGGTGTAGAGAATCATTTCAATCCTCCGAGCGCATCTTCTCCGGCGGATAACGTCCGGCTCGATGTTCACGTTGAGCAGCAGCAGCAACAACAGCAGTCGGAGAGTTCACCGGCCCATTTTTTAGGACAAGCCCATCCTCAGAGCGGCGGCACTGGGGGTGGGGCGATAGCTCAGTCGGGCCCGCCGACGTCGACGACCAACGGAGACGATCAGAGCAGCCCGTCAGCGATGATAACATCGCCGCCACGTAATGCAAACCACCATTGCCCTCATAATAACAGTGCAGCTGCTTCTTCCATTTTAGAGGAAGATGAGCGACTCAACAAGTTGAAGAATAACGTCAAGGATGAAATTCCGCCCTGCCAGTGTTTCCCGCCGGACCAATGTAAGTCGCCCGTCCGCTGAAAACGCTCTGAAAAATGATTTTTTCTAATAAAATAAAAATTAAAAAATAAATAAAAAAAAGATTCCCTCATCTCAATAAATTTTTGTTCTGTTTGCGGAATTTGAATGAAAAACAAAAATAATTGATCTTACTCTCTCCTCTTTTGGGAGTTTATTTTGTTTTTGTGTCTTTTTTTGATAATAATTTTACATCACTTAATGTGTATGTGTGTGTGTGTGTGGACATTTGTTTTTCCTTCTTTCTTCTTTTTATTATTGCATGGCGGCGGTGTGTTACTCCTTTTTACCCACCCTGTCAACCTTATTATGATTTCTTCTTCCCGATCCCCATTAGCGCATCTAAAGCTTTATAATTTTTTTTTTCTTTGGGGTTGAATGCCAGTGCTGTGAGTGTGTGTCTGTTGTGTAAGTGTCGACGACGGTGTGGTGTCCACTAAAACGATTTAAAATAATGTTTTTGTTTCTCGGGGAAAACCCGGCTCCTATTTTTACTTTCCTTGCTTTCTTCACGAAAAATACCTGCTTCTGCCCCCCAAAATGTAATTTCCATATAGTAGTCCTACCAACCCTTTACCTCTCTAAAATCGAATAAAATCTCCATCTTTATTCTGGACTTAAATGGAAGGCAGAAATTTCAAAAAACCCTATTAAAATAATAAATAGTAGAGAGAAAAAAGTGTTATACTTGTAGTTTCCATGACTTTTATTCATCTCTTTTTCTACTCTATCCTATTAGCAAGGATTGTAAGTCAAAAAAGACGAAACAAAACTATTTTTTTGGCATTTCACTCCTCTTTTTTACCCATTCAACAAAAAAATTACGCAAAATAAACTGCCTGAATTGTTTTTTTTAAACGACCCTTTTTCATTGGTGTTTTTTAATTATTAATATAAAAGCTGCTGCTGCTTAAACAAGTATTTTGTTGCGGAACCAAAAACCGATTTGCTTGGGTGTTTAGTGTGCAAGGTGCTTGAGGTATTTTTATTTTAGTTGTCCACTTTTGTTTTCCCCAGTATTAAAATTCATTTGTAAAAAAAGGATTGATTAATATTGCGTAGACCCAGCTGAACCTGGCCCTTATTATACTCAACTGGGTGCCGCAGAGAGTCTTGCAGCTCTCAGGGAGCTTATGGAGCGCCGGACTGGGTTAACCGGTCGGGCAATCCGCTTCGAGATAATTCTCTACACGGGCAAAGAGGGGAAAACTGCCCAGGGATGCCCCATTGCTAAATGGGTATCTATTTCTTAATAATTGTTTTAAAATTTGTAAAATAACGCCAAAATAATATTAGATAATCCGGAGGACGAGTGTGGAGGAAAAAGTGTTGTGCTTGGTCAAGCAGAGAACCGGCCATTGGTGTCCAACTTCTTGGATCATTGTTATATCAGTGGCTTGGGAGGGTTTGGCACTTCGTGATTCGGATTACCTCTACTCAGAGTTGGTAAATAAGCTCAACGCTCACGGAGTCGCAACGAGTCGCCGTTGCGGAACGAACGAGGATAAGACTTGCGCCTGTCAAGGATTGGATCCTGATACGGGTGGAGCTTCTTTCTCGTTCGGATGCTCCTGGAGTATGTTTTACAATGGATGTAAATACGCGAGAAGTAAAGTTATCCGCAAATTCCGGCTCACTGATGAATCCCAAGTAATTTATTTGATTTTAAATTGATTTTAAAAGTGGTAATAAATAATTAAATAAATTGATTTAGGAAAAGGATATCGAAGATCGATTGCAACGATTTGCAACTGCCATAGCACCGCTTTATAAGCGGATCGCTCCCGATGCTTATGAAAATCAAGTGAAATTCGAAGAGACGGCGCGGGATTGCAGACTGGGATTGATCCCTGGACGACCTTTCGCTGGGGTGACGGCCTGTTTCGACTTCTGCGCTCATTCTCACAAAGATGTGCACGACATGAACAATGGATGCACAGTGGTAACCAATCGATCCTATATCTAAAATCGATGGGAATTATAAAACAAGATTTATTTAAACAGGTTACGACACTGACAAAACATAGGGGTCTACACAAACCGCCAGATGACGAACAACTTCACGTTTTACCGCACTACATCTTGGCTTCGGTGGATGAGAATGCAAGTTTGGAAGGACAGCAGAGTAAAATTGCCAGCGGATCCGTCGAAGTCCTAACAAAGTAACTTTCTCTATAAAACTATTCTCTGGGTGGAATAACAATTCATTTTTTATTACAGATTTCCTTGTTTGATGAGACGTCATTCGGAGCCGGTAACGGCCAAGAACAAAAGGAAAATGGCAGCTGCCCAACAGCTGTCTCAGCAGCCAAATCCGCCCGTAACAGTCCTCTCTTCGGTCAATGAAGATGCTGCTCTACTTCAGAGCAATCAAGTCTCTTCTTCTTCCGTCTACCAGAATGGAGCTGCCAACAACTGGATGCAGAACGGCTCTATTGAATCAAGGATCCGCGCTCTTTCTACTTCCAATTCCTTCCGTCCTTCACCTACCAAACCGACCTTCACCAATTGGGGAGAAAGCCAGCAGTACTCTAATTACAATCAACAACAAAGTTACTGGCCTCAGCAGCAATGCTATACCCAACAAAACGATCCTCAATGGTGGAACCGCAGTGTTCCTCCTCAGCCGAGTGAAATGCGTCCTTTTGGCCCGGCCAATCCGATCCAGCCCTTCCAGAACTTGTTACAAAATCAGCCACCCAGACCGAGCATTACCGTTCAGGTATTATACTCTAAGTTACACCTTATTAACAGTTTATTGATAACATTTTTCTTTGAATCAGGTGAGCGACAATGAAGAGAACTTTAGAGATCCTGAAATTGGAGGCGTAGCCATCGCCTTGATCCATGGTTCCGTCCTCTTTGAGTGCGCAAAGCACGAGCTCCACGCCACAACAGCTTTAAGGCAGCCGGATAGGCGGAATCCCACCAGGATCTCATTGGTCCTGTACCAGCATCATAGAATGAACGAGGCTAAACATGGATTTCATATCCACGAGCGGAAGATGGAGCTCAAGGAGAAGAAGAAGCAGCAGGAGCAACTAGAGAAAGAGCAAAAGGAAGCGGCCGAAGCGGCCACTCGAGCTAACATGATGATGAGGCCCCTTTCAGCTCCTCAGCAGCAGTACCCTAGTGGTACCATGGCGTGGAATCAATATCAACCACCTAGTTACCACTATGGTTGGTCTTCACAGCCTCAACATTACCAAAATACAACTCTGCCACCTATCAACCATGCTTTTCCACACCAGTTGGCTAGTAGTCCGTACCACCAAAACCACCATTTAAGTTGATAATTAGAAATGTTTTAATCAACTTGACGGGCCTTTTTGGCGTATGCAAAATTCTATAATTTGACCATTTAAAAAAAAGTGTGCGAAACACAATTTTCAGTGCTTTAGATTCTAAAAAAATGAACTATTTTGGCAGGGAAATTTTCGTTTCAAAATATATATCATGTCGTTGTGGCGATCTCAGCAGCTCGTAGAAATGATTAAAGTAGTCCAACTTTGTGTCTGTGTCTGATCTCGTACATGTGTCAAAAACGATGGAACATTTAGTGTTATTATAACTCGTATGTTTGCCAATGTTTGATAATAAAAAGCTGATTGATTTTCATTGAAATGCTGGGTGCCATTTAAATAACCGTGTTCACCTCGCTAAAAGAGCTTATACCTACCTTTGATTATGTTTTGTCTTGTTAATTAGCAAGAATAAATGTACCTTAATTCTTTTATATAATTTTTTCTGTTTTCTTAACTTTTTGTTTTTTTTTAAATTATGGTTTACGAGCTGGTATAATGATATCGGATATTTTTTCAAGATTTTCTTAGACAGTTCATAAATATGCAAAACTTGCAATGAAAGCCATCATGGCAACATTCGAACAGAATCCAGTCTTGGAGAAGAAAAGGATTTCTACTTCATCTTTCTTCATCTTTCTTCATTTCTTTTTTCATCTTCTTTCACTCAGCGCCCAGCGGTCGAACGCACGACGACCGAATTAAGACCGAACGCAGTTACGCAGCAGCCAGCAACATCCGCTGGGCGATGGCAACGTAGCATCTTATAAAATTCGTCTACTTCGTTTGTTTTCAAATGAAAATTTGAGATTCGTGCGTGAGCTTGTTGTGTTATAACTCTAATGGTCGCGAAGTATTGTGTTTTAAGAAGATTTAGCTCAGACTTTTAAATCCATTAGCTATTATCGCTCAAGTCCACAAGGTAAAGTTCACATCTGTAAATATTAATCAAATGCTGCAATACTCATTTATGTCAATATATTGTTTTTTTTAGATATGTTTCAAAGAAAAAATAATATAGCTTTGAATCAAAATTTCCTTGTTTTAAAATCAACTCTAACATTTCCTTTTCAAAATCAGGATAATATCTGGTCCCATCCAGAGACCAGATTCCTCTTGTCAACAACCTCTCTTTCAGAATAAGTGACAGCTACAAACAACCATTATCTTCCCCAGACACATCTCTCATCATGTCTGAAGAACCTCAAAATCAGTTACAAGAGTACAGGTATAAGATTCTTACCATCATAATTTCACAAAATACATTTTCCTCCAATTATACATGTATTTTGTTTCAACAGTGGAACAGCTGCTAGGCCCACCCTGAAATGTCCTCTGGCAGCCAGATTTTCCAGTATCACACCCAAAATGTTCCTGCAATCATTACACTCTACGGGATTGCAGGTTCTGGAAGAAATCGAAAAGCACATTACAACAACCAATCAGTGTGATCATCCTCCACTAAAGGATCTCGTCATATGTGGCACTACCCCTCTCCTACTAGCCTGCTGGTACGGAGACCTCAACCGTGTCAAACACATCGTCGAAGATTGGGGCGTTGATTTTCAAGCCGCTGGAGTCTATTACCATGGCTCTCCTCTTGTTTCGGGATTGAAATACTCGAGTATTGAAAGCGTTACTCCCTTATTTGTTGCAGCTTACAATAGACACCTCGATATTGTGAAATACCTCGTTGGATTGGGAGCTGATGTCTCTTCTAAAATCTCTTCCAAGAACCACCCATTCTTCTATTTTTTCGATGGCCTAACACCTCTTTACGGAGCCATAAAACAGTCTCGTCGCAATTCGAGATACCTGGAAATTATCCGCTTCCTACTGGAGTCTGGAGCTGATCCATCTGCTCTTCTTTCTACTGGATCCCCTATTTGGACGGACTGCTACTACTGCGGCCTCGACGTAATCACTGAACTGATACAGCATGGCCTCAACTTGGACCAGTGCAATGAGATTGGTGAAACAATCCTGCACTATTGGGCTAGAGAATCTATTCTGAACCCCGAACATTGGCCGGAGGAAAAAAGTGGTTTGGCCATCATCGAGCTCCTAGTGAACAGCGGTGCTCGTCTCATGGCTCGAGATACAAAAGGCTTCACTCCAATACTCGTTGCGGCTTTCTATAGCAGTTTGACTGTCTTTGATTACTTGCTAGAGAAAACCGAAATAGACTGCAAAGAAAAGATCGACTCCCTTGAAATGGCAGCCGCTGAAATCTTATGGGACTATTCAAATGGATGGAACTCGGAACCAGAGCGAGCCTTTGAATATTTGCGCAAAGCACTAGACCTTCGACATGTTGGCCAACTTCATATGGCTCCTTTTATACTCAGAAGCGGACGAATTATCAGATGGACCAGTGCAGCTGAGCTGGATCAAATCATCGAGCAACCCGCTGTGCACCTTCCCCTGTGTTACCTCATGAAATTGCGGATCTGTTCCGCTAGGAGCTGGAAAGCCGTCTATTCCTTGAAATTCTTTCCTTCTGATTGCATCCGCCTTCTGGAGGAGCAGAATCGTTTCATCGATGTTATCGACGTATCGTGGGCTACGTTGGAAACTATTCAGTTCCACCAAACGGATTCGCAAAACGCTAATGAACTTTGGTATATGGCGAGCGACGTCGTCAAAAATCTCACCTGGGCGTTATCGCAGCTGGAAAAGGACGACCCACTCTTCAACGCTGGAACCTTCAAAGCCATTTTGAATGCCATATCAACGATAGACCTTGCCTATCCACGTTCTGCTAATCCACGAATTGATTGGGATATGGAGACCCTCCTCGTGTTAGTTACTTTTCTTGCTGGTCTTCCAGAGGAGATCCTGAATGAAGAAAGTCAGGTAACAGAACAATTAATTACTTAAATTTGCAAGTAATACAACTTCTTTACAAAAACAGGAATTTGTTTTATTTTGTGTATCTTTACTGTGACTTATCAAATTTCGCAATTTTTATAGAAGATAGAAAACATTGACAGTGCTTTTCAAATTAAATATATACTTATATTTTTTTTTTCAGGAGGAGCCCAAGAGCATCATGGAACTCTTGCGCCAGTTGGTGTTTCAAAACCGTCACGGTGAACAAATCGGAGAAACACTTCTTCACGTTGCCTGTGGTCCCTTTGATGCTGAACAATTTGATTTGGCAACCATTCATCTCTTACTTGAAGCCGGTGTCGTTCCAAATGCGCGCGGTAAAAATGGAAATGGACCTCTTCACGTTCTGGCCTTACGCTATAATTTTGGCGATGTTGAGATTGAGAGAGTCGCCCGATTACTTCTGGAAAAAGGAGCCCATCTCCATATGGTCAATAAAGAAAAGGAAACCCCCGCCGATGTTTGGATGAAGATCAACAAGAAGAAAAGAGGAGTTCTTCCCGAGATGGGAGCAGAATCGCCTCCCGACAATGAAGACATTCCGGTTCCAGAGGCGGCAGTTCTTCCCGAGGTGGAAATCTCTCTCCCTGAATGGTTGCGCGAATCCGAGAGGATCCCGATGCTGACTTGCATGAGCGCCAGGGTTATTCGTCCCTTCCTCTTTGCTTACAAAAAAGGCGAAGATTTACCAGCCACTCTTAGTGATTTTGTTGAGTGGCACTAACTTTTTTTTCAAGTGTTCGTTTTCAAAGTGTTCATTCTTTTTTTTTCAATTTCTTGAATGAATAACAATAAAATTGCATTCGTTAGCAATGTTAATAAAGGTAAATTAAGTGATCGGTAAATCCTAAAAAACGTTGGTTTTAATAGCAGGAAAAGTACACTACTTAAAAAAATAAGATGCCGTACAATAATCTCGGCATGATTTGGAATGTTTAGTACGGTCATGAAGCGTATGATTACCACTTCCCGGTTAGAGTTAGAGACTGGAGCTTTGTCATTACAGAGTAGAGACCATTGTTCAGAATTGATATTCATCCTTCATGACTTTGATTATTACTTGTTGTGCTAAGAAAACCGTGCCATATCACCCAAAAACATTGCACTCACTTTCCCAACGTAAAAAAATCTTGCGTATTAAATTATATTCCTGGTAGAATGATGGAAATCTACAAAAAGGGCGTCCCGTGTGGATTTCTTGCTGGCAAATGGCAACAGCCCTATCCTTAAAAGCGATTAAAATTTACACTTCCAAACGCCAATTTTCAACTTTATACAGCGTAACTTTTTTTATAACGGTTTCTGCCCGTCCGATTTGAACTGATTTTCCAACGAGCTTCCAGAGCTTCAATTCAGGGTGTTATAAAATATTCGATTATTCTGTTGGAATGTTCTTAATTCACCCTTTAAAAGTAAATTTAAAATTTAAAACATCGAATTTAGACCAGTCATTATTTGTCTTATCATCAATGTCTCTAACGTGGAGAATTCAGTGCTGTGTGTGCTGTTCAAGAAGGTTTGCCAAAAATGAATTTAAAAAAGAAATTTGAATTAAAATGTCTGGACATTGAGTCAATGACATTTCTTGTTATGTAGCTATTTGTATTTAACCACAAATATACATGTTCCTTGAATTTACTTTTAATTTATCGACTATCCTGTATTGTATGAGGGCATCATAGAAAAGATTTGGATACTTGACAGAAGCAAGCAAAGAGTAGATGGACGTACAACTCATCGAGAAAGATGACTAAGTAAAAACGCGAGAAAATTTTTCCTTCCTTATCTACACTCCTTTTGCTGGAAAGTATTCGTGATGACACACTCGGTCTCTACTTGGACTTGTTAGCGGCGACCGCATCATCGATGACCTGCAGGTAGGCCTTTCCAGTCTTGAGAAGAACGATGCTGGATCCAACGGCGGCCACAGTACGGACGGCTCCGTTATCCGGCACAAGTACTCGAAGCATTGCCCATAGAAGGAGGGAACCGAGCGTCACCATTGTCGATCCATAGACACTAAATATGTCAAATAGAAAATATGTCATTAAAAATCCTGGAAACAAGTACACATTCTGAAAATTCTATGCATGTAATTTGTAATTTTAGAAAAGAAATCTTAATTTAGATATTAGATGATGAAAGCTTTGTAAAATAGTTTTCTTCAGCATATTTACATACCAGAAGAGGACACGCTGCTTGGTATCTGTGATGTTTGCAAGGTGAGGCCTGGAAGCTAGGTATAAAGATCCTCCAACCAAAGTGCTTCCCATGACGATGTTGGTAAGGTCTCTTCCGGGAGACAGCCTGCTCAACAAGAACTTGGTAATTTAACTTCAACCAACACTAATTCAAATGACTTACTTTTGTAGGAGATCAGGATTGAACATGCTGACAGATAACAGTCCTATTAAATGAGCAATTTAAAATTACATAACTAGTTTACAAACGTTTCGAATCGAGAAAAAAAGTACCATAGGAAGCTCCACTGGCGATCGTCACAGGGCATGGCATTTTCGAGTCCTTGCCAATTTTCAATCCCAACGATTTCATAAAAGAGCAAGGGTGCTCAACGGGTTTACTGGGTTCGCCGGTAGCCATTATAAATGAACAAATTGATTTTTTAAATTTTTTATTGTTTCACGTTGGACCACACGGTATCCAGTCTGGAAAACTGGCTATGGAGACTCTGTGACGTCAGAGAACGGACGTTGTCAGCTTGTTCAAATTATAACAAGGGCGCAAAATTTATTAATATTTTGTTTTTCAAATAAAGGAAATGCCTGCTTTCCTAATGGTAACGATGAGCAGGAAACGTTTTTTCACCCCGAAAGTGGAGCGTGACTTATTGCAATAAAAGTACTTAAAAGTCTATAATTTCACGCCTACCAACTTCAATTGAGTTCTTCTGGAAGTAACTGTACCGGCATACTGGGCATTGTCGCACATGGAAACCTCAGGAGAAACGGGGAGAAGAAGGGAACTGTTTTTAACCATTATTTACTTTATCGTCCCACCATCCATCAGGAAATACGGGACTAAAAACAGACTGAGCGGTTTGGATGAATGATGAGGCATATTTGAGAACGTCAACACTAATTCAGTCCACATTTAGGGAGCAAACCCAGTTTCCGTTCTAAAAGGGGAAAAAACTAATTGTAGCTAAATGAAATGATTAAATTCAATAAAGAGTGTATTACATTCTTCCGCGTTGAAATGTTTTCAAGGAATGTGACCTGTTACAAAGCCAAACATGTATCATATACAAACTAAGAAAAAGTTTGGATATGTTTACAGAGACTGCTGCCTTTTAACCATCAACAGATCTCCCTAGCATTCTCTGCTACTGTTGTGTACGCATGTAGTTTTTAAAACAGAGAATAAAGTTATGAGGATGCGACGTGTCAATCAGTCCGAGGTTTTTTTTAAAAAGAGAAGGAAGAGAAACAGCTTGCCCGCCCTTTTTTTGTCGTGTCGGACCCGACAGAGCGCATCCACCCTCGAGTCTCCTTGTTCAACGCTTTCTAGCCTTGTCACGGTCCTATTGTGATTTACAATTTTGTTTAAAAGAGAACAACAACTACAATAAATTGTTCTGTACGAGGTGAAGTCGTGTCGTCGGAACAGCTCGTATTTATATATTTTTAAAACGACAACGATGACTGTTCCTCTTCCTTTTTAGGTTATCTCTCGTGCCGCATTGGCCTACATGAAGGGCCATCTAGTGGCGGCCCACACCGATCTGTCAAACAGTTTCATTTCGATGTGTTTTCCAGGCGGTTGTTTCCTCTTCACCTCTCTCCCGAGAGGAGGCCGTTAAATGTGGAGAAAGAGGAAGGAGGAAAAAGGAAACATTTTTACTCGCGTGCCGACTAAAGGGTGCTATTCATATATTCCCTGCATCCCAACTATTTATAGAGTTCATTTGCCACTAACTAACCTCTTAAAAAGAACGACAACGAACAGGCCAGCTTGTGACTAAACCGTGATATATGGAATTCGTGATTTAAAAAAGAAAAGATATTGAGACTTTTAAAAGTAGGACACCCATGTCCTTTATTCAAAAATGCTCTCTCTGGAGACTGCATCTGTACCCTCAGCCAAGTCTTCTCCTGGAGGAACAGAGGACAAACCTCGGGCAAGGTTTGAAGCCTATGTCATGACCGGGGATGCCATCCTCAACTTGTCAAGGACAACTAGTAGTGCTCCGAATGTCCCCACTCACCTGAGCAAGAGGAGACCCCGTCCCCCAGAGCAGCAGCAGCAGCAACAGCAGCCCAAACCATCACAATCTACACCCACAAGTCCGGTGGAGAAGACATTCAAGTTGAATGAAAATGAGACCTCATCATCACCTCCTGCTAAAAAGAGCCCTTCACCACCTATTAGAACTGCCAAATCGGAAGAAAACTTGTTCAGTACTCCAATATCAGCACCTGCAGTAGACCCTCCAACTCCTTCAAAACCGGTGGAGAAAGAAGAACGTGTTATTGTAGCCATCGTCGAGAAACCAACGACGACTGAAACCAAGGAGCCAGATAGAATAGTTTGGACTTATAATGCTGCACCAGATAGTCTTTCAGAGAAAGAGAGACGACGTTATGAGGCCGATCAGTTCTGGCTCAATACCCGAACGGAATCTTCTGTCAAGCAAGTAATAATAAAACAGCAGCTCGACGAAAAGATTATATCGACGGTGGAGGAGAACCAAGTCCCTCCGGTTGTGGTTGTCAACTCATCTTGTGATACTCTGATGAATCCTTCAACATGTGCCAATAGAGAAGAAGAAGAGAAAGAAGAAGGATCACCATCTCTACCATCATCACCTTCGGGAATAAGTGATTCAGCCAACAAAGCTTCACGTCCACTTTTGACTAGATCGTCTACTGATGAAGAGAGTGATGCAGACAGTCTACAATCGCTTCATTTCAGCCCGAAAGCTGTCGACATGCCATCCGCTATCCGACTCGCTAAAAGGTATTAATTAAAACAAAATAATGCTTCCTTAAACTGCTCTCATATTTATTTTAATGTAAACAGGTTGTACATGCTGGACGGTTTTCACAAGTCGGACGTGTCACGGCATCTCTCTCGAAACAATGAATTCAATCGGGTTGTAGCTGAAGAGTACTTGAAACATTTCGACTTTGAGAGTTTAGAGTTAGACGCAGCCCTTCGGCTCTTCCTGAATGCCTTCCAGTTGACGGGTGAGAGCTCAGAGCGAGACGGCGTCTTGGTCCACTTCTCTCGCCGCTACATGCAGTCCAATCCGACCAGTTTCTCTTCTCAGGTGAAACTTTTCTTTCTTTTTCTTTTCCTCGCAAGTTTTACCCAATTTCTCTCTAATTTATTAGGATGGAGTTCATATTTTGACGTGCGCTCTTCTCTTGCTCAACTCTGATTTGCACGGAAAGCATCCTGGCATGAAGCGGATGACATGCGCCCAGTTCATCAAACGACTTTCAGGCCTCAACGACGGTGGCAATTTCCCAGTCGACCTACTCCGTCGGCTTTACAACGCAATTAAAGGTTGGCTCATAATAACGAGTAGTGCAATTAGACGTAATATATAAATCTCTCTCAAAGTTTTTTATTAGTACAAACTATTTATTACGGTTAAATCCCAAACGTTGCGACTCTACCTACTAGTTGATAAAAGACCTACAATTTCCATGCTTTAAACCACAACTTTTGTTTTAAAAAGCTCATGAGCGGGACTAATACTCTAAACTGGCGACCGCATAATTGGCTTTCCCACAGTCCATGAGAAAGTCTTATTCTCTGAAATGGCAAAAGGATTTTAGACGAGAAGTCACAGAGTACCATATTACGATCGCGAGAAAAAGAAACAAAGAGTACGCAAACATGGTAGAAAATGCCTATTAAAATTCCATTACATCGTTGAATAAACATACGATGAGTGCTTAAGGGCGTCATCGCGTTTCCAACAGATTGCGCTTTCTGTTAATTAGTTATTTTCCATAATGCATTCCCCACTCCTCCTTATACATATTTAAATTAGGTATTGACTGTAATTTATTTCCTTTTATGCGTGTTGAACAGAGCATCCATTGGAATGGGCGACGGATGCACCGGAAGGCGGAATCAGTCCTGGAGAAACGCCACCCGCTCCTTCCGAGATGTCGTCATCAGCTGGCATCACACCCAATGCTAAAGAGTTGGCCTCAAATCCGTACCTGGACATTCCGACGCCATCAGAGAGCCAAGAGTTTAAGAAAGGATACATCATGCGGAAATGCTGCGCGGAACCGGGCGGGAAGCGCACGTCACTGGGAAAACGCAGCTGGAAGATGTATTTTGCTGTCCTGAAGGATCTTTGCCTCTATTTGTATAAAGATGAGGCAACCTGTAAAGGAGAAACCCCTGCCAAGTCGTCCACTCCGTGCTGCAAGAATAAGACAGCCGCTGGATCGGATCAGCAGGGTCCAGCAGCTCTCATCCGCGTCCATCACGCTCTAGCAGCTTCCGCTCCGGATTACACGAAAAAGAAGAACGTATTTCGTCTCTTTACATCCGACCGGGCTCAATTTCTCATCCAGGCGAGCGATACAAAGGTTGTAATAATTCTTTTATAATCCTTAAAGGAATTTCCACGTATTAATTCTTAATCTCATTTTGTGACAGGAATGGCGCTGCTGGATGGACGCAATCAATACTGCGGCTTCCCTACTCTCTTCGCCTCCTTTAGCCGCTCCTTGTGGATCACAAATGCGTTTCGAACGACCTTTACTGCCCGCTAGTTTGACTCAACTCTCACCCAGGGATCAGCTGCTGGATCACGAAGAGCGCGTGACCCAATTAGAGCAAGAGCTATTGGATCATAGAGCCAATCCACCGTCCAAGAAAGCTAAAAGCACCGTCATCAGTTCTTATCGAGAAAAGGATGCCTTCCTTCATTTCGAAGTATTGATTATTCTCCCTACTTTATTATGTTTTTCGTCCTATTCATTTATTCTATTCATTCTTTAGAAAACACGGTACGAGGCTTATCTAGCTGTGTGCAGTGGGTTGCAGGCTGCTATCGCCGGTTCTAGCAATCCTATGAGCCGAGACATCTCTCTACTTGAGATGGACGAAACTCCGAACGATTCAGGTAAAGCCAGCCCTGATTTGAGACTCAATAACGACGGAGGTGAAGCGGACCACTTATAAAAAAAAAATGCAAATTTTCTCGAAAATCATCCTTTTACAATCCAGGAAAAGACATTCGTTCTTCTGTACTCTCTATTTTTTTCCTTCGCAATCCCCACCGACTCAGCCTGTTTGGCTAAATTTGAGAAATTGTACTCTCGTTTTCTTTTTCAACCAAGATTGACTCTTTCTTGCTGTTTTGCATAAATTGTATGAATAGGATTTTTGTCTTGGCAGACATCACTCATCTATTATTTGTCAATCTTTTTTCTCTTTTTTTTTGTGGGTGTCTGGAACTATATATATTATTCACTTTGGCTTATCACATGCCTAGAAATTTTTATCTAAAATTATATGAAGAAAAAAGTAAATGTCTTCTAGTCATAATCCATTATTTTGTGGTGGTGTAATAATAATAACTCACGAATGGTTGGTGTGTTCCTCACCCTTTATAAGTGTCCTATTTCTGTCATTTATAGTGCTGGACACTTGAAATAGCAAGAAAAAGCAAATTTACACCTCTTGCCTTCAGATGGTTTTTTCTCCCTTCCACTGAAAAAAAATTCTCTTCTTTGTTGTGGCCAATACATATGTATGCTTAAATAGGTGTTTGATTGAACCCAAGATATTTGGCATGAAAATATTACTCCTAAAAAGATATTGATGTGGCCATTTATTTAAAAAAATTTTTTTTTATTTTGGGTGGAAAGTGTTTTATTTTTGAAAATGTTGAAGAATGTGGAACAGTGTTGTGTATGATCCAGTCCGGAATTTTTTAATTAAAATTATTAATCTCGTGGAGTCGAGGACCGATTTCGACTCTTAAAACATTTGAATATTGCATAAGAGTTAATTAACAAGAAAAAGCTAGAATACACGTAAATTTAAACACAGCGCGGACGCCTTAAAGAGTCTTCTCTTTTCTCTTTTTAAAACCTTTCTCAATTTAATGACCCTGGCTGGTGCTTTCGGATGGATTTCGGCGGGATTTGATTTGTTGTTACGCAATGGCTCTAATTTGTGGCCTGTCTGTATACTAGTATCCCATGCTTAAAGCTAATTTTCCGCAGCGTATTTATCACCCTTTGGTACTAAACTACTGATTTCTACATAGTACCAGCTAAATACTAATAGATTTCTCAGTTCGCATAACCATTCTGTGCGCGGTGAGCCCATGATTCCAGAATTTGGTTTCACGGTAGTTTCCACCTTTATTTCCACATCCACCAAATATACTTTTCCAGTCTATACCTGCCTGGAGACTCTAGACCGACTGACCGACACAACAAGTAACAACACACATGTTGAGCCTTCTCAGCGATTAGACGTTTTTTCAATTATATTTAGCACACTTTTAAATAGAGAGATCCTAATAGGTTTTAAATTTGATTTGATTGAGTTTGACGTGTCTAGCTGGCATAATGGCTGATGGTGTTGGCACTGCAGTCCCAAAACAGTAAGTTACACTTGATCTACCTTTTCATCTACGTTTTTCTTAAAATGATGCCTAATATTCATCTCTATTAGTTGGGAAAAATATGATCGTTACTACAAAATTGGAGAGCTTCCCATTGTGGTGGGAAAGACACCAATGAATGAGGTAGGACCACTACAAAATTTTGTAACTTACTTCTTTTTCATGTTGAAATTTTTTTTCTTCACTTATTAGAGAATCTCTGTTGCTGAAGACGATAAGTAAGTTACAATTTGGTGTAATTTATCAACTGTCAAGACTAGTCATACAATATTTTATTCACTTGGTACTAATATTTTCTTTTACAGGTTCACTTTTCGTATACTTCTTGAGGAATTCCCAAAAATTGGTCTTGTCATTGACTTGACTAATGACACAAAATTCTACAATCCAGTGGTACTGTTGATCTTGTCTGAATTGTACAAAAATTTCATTGATCTTATCATCTTTATTTATATTCAGGAGGAGGAATTATCTCTAAAAGGCATTCAATACTACAAGGCAAGTTTGAATTTAAAAACAAAATATTATGTGACAGCACATCTTACTTTATTTTTATCATAATTAATAGGTGGGAATTCCTACCAGTGGAGAGGTTACTGAACCCAAAGTCAAAGAGTATGTTTATAACAATTGTTTAATAAATAATCCAATTACCTAATAACATTTGCCCCATTAGGTACCTGGAAATACTCGGAAACTTCCTGTACAGTGAAAAATCGCGTGGTATGTGTCTTTTATCAGAATTTTCTTCACTCAATTTTCCCCATTTAGTTTCTAAAGTAATAACAGTTTGATTTTATTACGCAGGGAAAGTGGTTTTTCTGCACTCCGGCTTCGGCCATTGGCGCTGTTGCTTCATGTTAGCTCGTTTTCTCACTGATGTACTTGGATTTACCCCAGAATATTCTCGGGCTGGTATGACATTGAGAGAGAGAATGTACCTGAAGATAAACTAATTATATGTATTTTAAGTTTTCTATGGCAAGCGTGAGTTTCCCAAATTCAAAAAAGACGAAAATAAGCCAAAGCTGATCGCAGATCGATTCTACGGAAAATGGTATATAAACGACATTCCTATTAAATTAAAGAAATTCTCATCAAAATTCTCGATTTTTGTTTACAGCAAAGAAAAATGGTTGGATGAGGCTATGGAGAAGGAAACAGGAGGCGTTGAGACGAGGTTCAAAGCCTGGCTGCGTGCCCCGAAAGCTTCCAGCTCTTATTCTGCTCTTGCTTCTGTGCAGGTACTTATCATCTAATTTAGGTGTGCACTTATTTTTTGAAAACTCAATTTAATTATGTAGTATTGATTGTGAAATGAATCCTTAAAGATCCAATTTTAAAGAGGATATTTAAAGATGATAAATCCTTATTTATTATTCATTCTTTTCTCTTTACAGTCTCGGTATGAGGAAGATGCTACGGAAAGCGAGGCGGTCGGTGGAAAATTCTAAACAGCAACGCTTGAGAAAGGATTGAGGAAGCCTGCGACTCCTAAGAAAAAAAGTCTGGCTCTTCGGAATCTTCAATAGGAGGAAAAAGTTATAACAAAAATTTCGTAAGAATAACTTTTGCGTCGATGCAATTTTCCTTTGATAGTGTCATACCTCTTTTTGTGATAACCAAGATCCATTATTGTTGCTCTTATTAACTCAAGAAAGAAGCAAAGTAAATTAAATGTAATGTGGATTTGTCTTCAACGAGTCATAGGAACTAACTACACCTCGTACTTCACGTTCCGTCCAATTATTTAGAAGCGATGTCCCGGTTCCTACTTAATTTGCCCCAATTGCCCTTCGTTGTATTTTTTTTTTTATATGTGTGAGTGTTGTTGGATCAGAAGGGCTTTGGAACACGGGATTTCATCTATAATTGATAATCATACTTGTAAATGTTTTGTTTGTTTTTTTCGTTTTAAGAACATGAAAAGGAATAAGCAACGTTCCAGTTCAGTGGCATTGAAATAAACACGGAAATTAAATTTCTTTGCATTTCTCAATATCTACCGAGTTCACAAGATCATAGAGATAAATAAATTCCAAAGTTAAGGGAAGGTAGATACAAAAATCCACTGCTATTGCTCGTGTCTTGCGATTCTAAAGCCTTTGTAAGGCACAATAATCAGCTCAGCGACAGGGCTTCGAACTTGACTACGTATTTAATTGTTCTAAAACCTGTACTATAGAAATATATATTTAAAAAAAAATGCATGAATACGAACTTCAAATAGATACGACAGTCAATGATATGGAGAAAATTGACAGCAGTTCGTCATGAAAACCTAAAACAAAATGCGAAGAACAAGATATTGTTCTGGGATCTTTATTTTTTTTTTTTCAATTAATACCGGTATTACATCACGTCTATAGTGGCTTTCAATTTCCGTTATCCCATTTTTGTTTTGAGCCCTAATAATGCAACTGCCGCCTTTTCTAAAATGATAGGAAAAGTGTACTGTATTATCC
This sequence comes from Chydorus sphaericus, assembly GCA_030141595.1. Classification (NCBI taxonomy): domain Eukaryota; kingdom Metazoa; phylum Arthropoda; class Branchiopoda; order Diplostraca; family Chydoridae; genus Chydorus; species Chydorus sphaericus. The sequence goes on from CM057931.1 coordinate 4,587,605, forward strand.
AGTCCGGAATGTTAACTATTATTATTGATTTCATTGAGTCGGGAACTGATTTCGGCCCTTACAACATTGAAAACAGAATTGACAAGAGAAAGCTAGAATACACGTGAAATACTGGAATTTAACACGGAAGATGGAACGTTTATTCCTTTCTCTTAAATCTTTCTCAAGTCAACCACACTGACTGGGGCTTTTGGATGGACTTCGATGTGACTAGCAACCTAAAATCAATTAAGAGACATTTTTATAAGAAAATATTAGTATAAATATATCTTCTCACATTATACCTGGAATAATGGAGGGTTCGGAGGATGTGGATGGAAGCCGGTTTGGCGACAAGAAGCGATCAAATCAAGACCGTAGTTAGTGGTGAGCATGAAATAACCCGTCCTAAGAAAAAGGTAATAGAAAATTTAATGATGTATGCTACTTTTCCATCATTACACCAATTTGTTATGTTACTCGTTATATTTGGGCGCGCAGACTATCGCAATAGCTTCCGGCATCATGAGCTGGTAGGAGCAATGAGTGTGTAGATCGACACTGGACAGAAAGGCGGTCTGCGTTGGATGAGTCTAAACGAAAAAGAGAATCAGTTTACAAATTAGGACGAGTTTATTATCAATGTGTTACGTGGATCCACCCGAGAGTGACGAGGTTATATTTATCCTGGACCGCAAAGAGTTCTTCTTCGTTCTGCGTGGTGCACGAATCTGAGTTTCCACTCTGTTTTGGTATCAGTAAATGTGTGATGTGAAACTTGTTGTATTCCTATAAATAGAAAGGGGTTAGAGTAAATAATGCCAAAGAAGACGATTTGAAAATTCTAACCAATTTTCCCGCCAAGATGCCGCATGTTTCCACATTATTTTGCGTGTTTGAATGGGCGAGAATAACGAATTCACTCAAAAGAGAGGCTGGAACAACTACCATCCGTAGTCCCGTCGAGGGCATGAACTCGGTTCGGGGTTTCAGATTACGGTCAAAACCAGGAACATCTCTAATAATGAAAGAAAAACACAGATTAGCTATGGCTCTATTAGTAACCGGCATTTAATATTACTTATACCTGCCGGCTGATTTCGTTTCCAAAACGACAGTCCCTTGGTTATTAGCTGGATAATAAGGTGCAGCAGATGGTAGAGTGGTGTTCATCAAATTTGAATCAGGAATTACAGTGGTGTGTTGCTGCATTTTCGCTCCTCCAAACAACCTTTCTTTCTCTTCGTTCATCAATCTCTTACGTTCGTTTTCCTCCTTCTGGATCCTTAGTGCCTCCATTTCCTTCTCCATTCTAAGCAACTCTTCCTGTTCTCTCTTGGCCTTATTTGTACATAAGAATCAAATTTAAATAATCAGTTTGAAGGCAAAAGAAGAACTCAAAGTTACCATTTCCTCTTGATATTGTTCATATTCATGCTGGAACTGCTTGAGAAGTTGCTGTTTCAGAGTTTCAGTTTTTGGAAATATTTCTTTCAATTTTGATGAATTAAATTGTGTCTTCTCTGTTGGAGATAATGTGTGGTATTCTGGATGCTCAATTATTTTTTCTACAAATATTCTGGGAAATTAAAGTTAAATTAGAAAATTTGTGGCAATCATAAATTTTGGTTAGTGACAAAGTAGTACACACGTGAGAAATTTCAAGTACAGTGTGTAGGCACTTTCCAAACTGCCTTCTTTGTAGTAAACATCTGCCATTCTCAGCATCTCGGTCCCAGAGCGGATGTATCTATAATAGAAAAATAAAGCTTATCAGGCAAGGTATTAAAATAAATATATAGAGGAGGCTGTAGTGGTTACCTTTTAATAGGAATTCTGTTTTCAAGTTTGATTGAGCTGGCAAACTCTGCCAGTGCTCTGATCCTCACTGAAGGTTCATTACGTCGGGGATCCATTGTCAATCACTGTTCCGAGTAAATGCGTCTTTAAAATAAAATAAAAAAATGAGTCAGTTTGTTTACACTGTGAGCCCCCATGACTAGTATGATATTGTAATAAGTTTTGGATGACTCATCGTGAAAGATACAATTCACCCAAATCCACGCCTTAACATATCTAAAAAAGTTTTGAAAATAATAGAAAGAGGGAGAAATTTTGAAATGATACCAAATTTTGGGAATATAATTCAAAAGGAGCAAATTTATTGAATGTGTAACACGAAATGTAATTTTTTTTTTCAGCAATTTTGCTTCAACATGTCAATGGAAGTTGTAACTTCGTCTGCTAGACCAATTCCCGTGCCTCCGCCGCCGGCGATTTCTTTAAAAAAATTGGTCTGCTATTTGTTTTCAAATCAAAAACTCGAGATTCGTGCGTGAGCTCAGTGCATATCCTCTCTTTCTAGCCATTATTTTCAGACGCGTTTTCTCTTTCAATCGTTACTGACAGGTTTCATCTTTGATTTGATTGAGATTTGACGCAGCATCATGGCTCCTAAGATTGGCGATGGAAAATTCCCAGTAGAGTAAGTTATTGAAACTATTCATCTACGTTTTCATCATGTTTTCATCTACGTTTTTAAAATGATACCTTTTCTTTCTAGCTGGGAAAACTATGATTGTTACTCAAAGTCTGTGAAGGATCTGCCCATTTTGGTGGGAAAAACACCATTGTGTGAGGTAGGACCCCAGCAGCAAATCGTTACTGCTCATTTCTAGCTGATTTCTGAAATTTATTGATTGATTTTTTACACTTTTTTAGAAGTTCTTTCAGAGAGATAAGGCAAAAAATTTTGAAAAGTAAGTAATAATTTGTCTATGTATAACTTGTGTCCCTGTAAGCACACATTAGCTAAAAGATAGCTAGAAGATAGCGGGATAGCTGCCGCAAATATAGCTTAAGATATCATATAGGTAGCTCACAGGTAACTAATTTACCATCTTGATTTCTAGCTAAAAGATATCTAAAAGATAGATTCGAAACTAGCTTGAAGATATCTTGAAGATATCTTGAGGATATCTTGAGGATATCTTTTTATTTTATTTAAGTAAATTAAAAAAATTAAAATTTTTAACTTTTTTAATTATTTGGACCGTTGTCTCACATCCTTTTCTACTACCACTTCCTGGAACATGTTCGATGAGCTAATTCTAATTGTAAATGTAAAGGTGATGATGGGACTTGAACCTACAATCTTCAGTGTCATAGAACGGCACTCTAACCATTAGGCCGCGGATGGAATAGCTGAGTAGAAATGAAAGGAGTATATATATGACAACAGAAGAAAACCTTAAGAGATATATTTTAGCTATCCCCCAGCTATTTTGAAAGATACTTCCACGATCGTGCTTTTTAAAAAGAATAAATCTTATCAAGATATCTTTAAGATAGCCTAAAGCTATATTGAAATTGAGAGAATTTTTTAAAATGTTAGATTTTCAAGATATTTTTTAGCTTTCTTACAGCTATCTTTTATAAGACAGTCAAATTCAGAAAAATACTATCTTTCTGAGCTAGACAAAAGATATCTTAATGCTATCTGGGAAAGAGAACAATTTCAAAACTTAAAAAGTCTTGCAAGATAAGGATAAGATATCTTAGAGATATCTAAATTATAGCTAGCTGGATAGCCACTAAAAAGATATCTTGAAGATATCTTGCAAGACAGAGATAGCGGACTGTCTCAATCCTAGCTTCAAGATATCTTTTAGCTAGGATGCGCTTACAGGAATTCAGAAAAATACTATCTTTCTGAGCTAGACAAAAGATATCTTAATGCTATCTGGGAAAGAGAACAATTTCAAAACTTAAAAAGTCTTGCAAGATAAGGATAAGATATCTTAGAGATATCTAAATTATAGCTAGCTGGATAGCCACTAAAAAGATATCTTGAAGATATCTTGCAAGACAGAGATAGCGGACTGTCTCAATCCTAGCTTCAAGATATCTTTTAGCTAGGATGCGCTTACAGGGGTTATGGTATTACTAATGTACATTTTCTCTCTAAAGGTTCACTCCCAGTATTCTTCAGTCAAAGTTCAAACTGGGCCTTGTGATTGATCTAACTGAGACAAAAAGATTCTACAACCCAAAGGTACTTTTGATATTGTCTTAACTGAATAAAAATCACTTTAATATATTTATCTTTATTATTTTGCAGGAATTCACAGACAATGGGGTTCTTTACTACAAGGTAAGTTTGAATTTAAAAACAAAATATATTACAGGCTTACTGCACATCTTATTTATATCTTAATTAACAGATGGAGCAACACAGCAGTAACAAAGAGCTCGAAAACTACCATGTCAAACTGTATATATTATTATAAGACATTATTGATTTAAAACAGTTGATTCAGTAATATCATTTTTCCCCCTACTAGGTACCTGAAAACACTCGATGACTTCCTGCATGACCCAAATATGCGCGGTATGGGGCTTATAATCTTTTAGTATTTTTTTTATTCAAGTTAATTAAAAATAATAATTTTTTTTTCTAACGCAGGAAAAGTGGTTTTTATTCATGCGATTTGCGGATTTCAACGTTTAGGCTACCTTCTCTGCCGGTATCTCACCGATAAACGAGGATATACAAAAAAAGCTGCCCTGGACGGTATGACATTTAAATAGAGAGGATTTTCCCCCCTCTTTCCGCTTTAATGACTGATGGGAAACATCTTCTAGCATGATATTGCTTGATATTAACATTTGAAAATTTATTTCAGCTTTTTATGATTGTTGCTTTGTGTCCGATGTTGACGGAAAGTTCCACAAGTATTTGTCCGAACTCCCCTACTCTCCTTGGTAAAAAAAATCTCAACTATAAAAATGAATTATAATTTTTTTAACATATTTGTTTACAGCCATGAGAACGATCTAAAACAAAAAGAAGAATGGTGGTCTGATGCTGTGGAGATAGCTGATGTTATGGAGATTGCTGATGCTGTGGACGAAGACGTTGCTACGCAGTTCTCTGAGATGCATGTTAACAAAGGAAAACAGCTTGCCCCAAAAGCTTCCAACTCTTCAGCTCTTGCCCCTGATCAGGTACTTATTTAATTTAGGTGTGCCCCTCCCCTTTTTTTTTTGCTAACTCTAGTGCATTTTTTAGGATTTCGATTGCGAACCGCAGATTACCCCGACTGAGCCGAGCATCTTCGTGGTCAGCAGTGGAAGTGATCCCGGATTGAGTGTTCGCACCAAATTGGTAAAGATCCGTCTCGAAGAGGATATTTAAAGATGATAAATCCTTAGCTATTATTCACTTTTTTTTTTCTTTACAGCCCCGGAATGAGGAAGAGGCTACGGGCAGCGAGGCGAAAAAGAAACGCATTGAGGAGCTAGAATAAAGCCTTCAACTTCTGAGAAAAAAGAGTACCAGCCCCTACATAATTTGCTCCAATTCGTTGTCCTTTTTTTGAATGAGAGTTGTTGCATCAGTAGGGCTTTGGATTGCGGGTTTTCGTTTGTAATCATACATGTAAATTGTTTGTTTTTTTCGTTTTAAGAATATGATAAGGAATAGGTGAAATTCCACTTCAGTGCCTTTGATAATAAACGCGAAAATATATTTCTTTACTTTTCTCAATATCTACGGGGTTCACAAGATCATAGAGAAACAATCAATTCAAAGGGGGAGGTATAGATAAAAATCCACTGCCATTGCTGCTCGTGTCTAGCGATTTTAAATCTTTGAAATGGATGCCAATCAGCTCAGCGGCAGGGCCTCGAACTTTGCTACGGTACGTATTCAGTTATTGTTCATGCAGTATTCTAGAAATAGGTATATGTTTAAAAGAAGATGCATGAATACGAACTTGAAGGGACATGGAGAAAATTTTGCTTTTTATTTATTTAAAGTTGCTTTCAATTTCCGTTATCTACATGAAAACTCATTATTGTTTTGAGCTCTAATACACCTGCCGCCTCTTCTATGAATCTATGATATTGGAAAAACCTTTAAGTTTTGTGTCAAAACACTAGACTAGATACCCATACATACAAGGGAGTATCACGTGCGATATAAAACGAATATCATTACGGTAATTAAAAGGATCGGATAAGAATATGGATTTGTTTGGCTATTGGTAACTAGTTTCATACATATGCCCGATTCCTCCATATTAGAGGACTCGCGGGTCATGCTTATAAAACGACCAACGAAAAAACGTACATGTGCATGCTCATTTTCTTTTAAGAGGAGAACCGGCGGTCTCCATAAATTACTAAAGTAACTTCTTGTGCGATATACTTAACGATATTTAGCATGAAAAATATATCTCTTATTGAACGGAAAATTAGTGGGTTGTTTTGAGAAGAAGAAAAAGTATGAAAATTGAACTGTGTTTTGTATTATTTAATTTTGCATTTTTTATTCTATTATTAATTTATTTCGTATTTCATAGAAGCGGGAACCAATTTCGTCCCTTTAAACGTATCCCACTTAAAAGAGAATCATAAAAACCTTTCTCTAGTCAACCCCACTGGCTGAATATTAATTAGTACTATTCCATTTTTATATGAATTTTATTTAGCTCGTTGTATTTTGGTGCGCAAACCATTGCTACAGTTTCGAGCATCATAACATGATCATAATTAAGCTGGTATACGACAAGCAATGAGTGTGTAGAGCGACACTGGACAGAAAAGACATCTGTTGAATGAGGCCAACAGAAAAAAAAGAATCAAATTACAAATAAAGAAGAATCACTGTTGTCTACTGTATGAGACGTGGATCCAGCCGAGCTAGAGTAATGAGGTTATATATTTATCCTGGAGAGCAAAATGTTCTTCCTTATTTAGTGGTGCACGAATCCGAGCTCCTATTCTGTTGTGCCTGCGGAATGGCGATGCTGGATGAACGAAATCATTATTGCGGCTTCCCTACTCCCTTCACCTCCTTTGGGTACTCCCTGCAAATCGCAAATGTGTTTCGAACGACCTATCTGTCGGCTAGTTTGACTCAACTCTCACAGGGATATCAGCTGCTCCCTTTAAAAAAACAATCGTTTATTTAGTTGTTTGAAACTGAGTAAAATTGTAACACGTTACCGTAGTTAAAAAACTTGTATTCAGCCAGTTATAAACTCTCAGTTTTTTCAGATGTTTCCACTTCGTTTCCTTTTCAAAATGTCATTTTAAAACTTGATTTCCACCATGTATTCTCCCGCGTTTTATTTTAAGTGTGAAAAACTGATTTGATTGAACAAAAAGTACTGTAGGTAGTTTAAAAAACTGGTTTTTAACCAGTTTATTTCTCGTTTTAAAAATTTGTTTACAACCCAATTTTCTGAGAATAATATAGGTTTTTTTTTTAAATAGTCTTTAAACAGTTTGTTTCTCGTTCTTATGTATTTGTAAAAAACTCAATTTATTGAGAGGATGAATGAGAGATGTCAACACTTATATACCATATGCTAGTTTTTTCGCGTTTGATTACTTATTACCATAATAATGAAACCAACTCAGATAAAATTGAGTTTTTAAAACTAGCTATTATTCATGTTTTAAAGTAAAAAAGGGACTCACTGCAGTTTAACAACCGCCAGGCTGTAAGATTCCAGGTTCAAGTATTTTTCTATTAAGTTTTTGTTTTTTTGGTTATGGGTATTTTCTGGTCTCATACATCGTACCACTCCTCCATAGGGGACTCGGCTCATGCTTATAAAGCGGCCGACGGAGAAATTTAACGTGTGATGCAATCAACTCTTACGAAATCGAATGGTTCAAGGATCGGGAAGGGGTACATCTTATCAAGGGGTGCATCCCATATATATAGCCCACATTAGCTTATCCCATATTTTTGCTTCTTTGTTAGGAGGATTCGGTTTCCAATCTAAGTCAAATTGATTTCTTTTTAATTTATTTTTCTAATAGAATTCTATATGGTTTAGGGTTGGCTTGGGATATGGGAAAAGGGTTATGGGTATTTTCTGGTCTCATACATCGTACCATTCCTCCATAGGGGACTCGGCTCATGCTTATAAAGCGGCCGACGAAGAAATTTAACGTGTGATGCAATCAACTCTTACGAAATTGAATGGTTTAGAAGAGAAAGAGAAGGTAACCAGGAGTCAATCGACTCTTGCTCTGGCGCTTGCCAGGGTTTTTAAGCCTGGATGTCTTTTACAGTGAGCGCTACAAGCGCACACGGACGACCCATAATAGGTACAAAGGTAATATATATATATAGACTTTGGTCCCAAAAAAGTTAAACTGCAATCTGAACTTGTACCTCGGAATCGTTCATTTTCTGGAGTCAAGTTTTTTAATCTGCTTCATTATAGAAGTTTTACGTGTCACTCCTCTTACATCTTCTTCGAGAGCACTGTCGAAGCGATGTCATACGGCCCAATTGACCCCGACATAATTGTTTTCGTCGTACGACTCCGACTATCGAGTTGATAGAGCTTTCAAACTTTTTGCGCTAAAGGCCAGATCGGTTAGCTATCGAAATATGTTTAAGCTTTTCAAGTCGGACAAGTATGGGCGCAGAGCTGAGCGAAAAAGTGTCTGAGACGTTTGCGACCACTGCGATTTGTACGACTTAAAATTTTATCCCTTTTTTTCTGTGTTAACAACTTCTGGAATACTTATTACCATCAAATGACGCTATCATAACTATACTTGAATTTATCTCGTCTTTTCAGAACAACTTCACCTTATTAATTCTAGGGAATACTATTACTTCATGTTTAATTGCATAAGAATATATTTATAACTTTATGACGTGCCAATAAATTATATTACCACCTATTCATTTGATAAGATTATTGAAGATGGGTGTATGGACATTCACACAATGAGCATAACCTATTCAAGTTATATATGCGAATGAATGTATAGTTTTGGGTCGTCACAGGCTGTCAGAGATGGCTAGCCTCAACGGAAACGTCGTCTTGTAGCAGCAACAGTTGATGTCAATGGTCAATGCGCCCGAAAAAATGACCTTTACTTGCCCACATTGTATGAAGGTATAATTATAACAAAATCCCCTTCAAGTATATACCTTAGGGGTGGAATAATATATTTTTTTTCTATTTAACAACTTAAAAACTATATTCGCATTTATTTAGATATGAATTTAGACATATTAATATGGATATCAATTCCTAGAAAATGGAATTTGAATAGTTCTCTGAATTATAGCATTTTAAAAATTGTTTCAAGATTTCAAATTAAATAGAATATAGAAGAAGGATTAACTTGATAGATTTTTAAAGGGATGTACTCAAGAATGTATGAATTAGGTTCACAGGGGAGCACTGGCCAACGTAGTTTCACCATGGTTTCACTGTAAAGGTAGGTAGTAACTTGGATGCTACCCAGGTAACACCTCCGCTATGGGTCCTGATGTAATCCATCACGCCGAGATGCTACGGCATCACTGGTCTCTAATGAGTGTAAGTTATAAACTTGTAACCCACTGCGGCATTAATCGCTCATGCATCCGACGGTTCTTCGTTAATCGCTCATCGAGCTGAAGAAGATGCAGAAGACAAGATAAACGACAGCAGTAGCGCAAGGCAAACAGGAGTCGTTGCAATTGAAATCAGGTATTATATACTATCTCGAACTGATTCAAGCTGCTTATAAATTATGAGAAAAAATGTGGGAATTCATATAATATTTAATTATAACCCGTAAAAGCGGGGACAACTGATCCCCCAAAGGATTTTTTTTTATTTGCTATAATTAAATCAGCCGTTCTATAATTCAAATGTAGTGGTTTTCTTAAACTGTTTCTCGTTATATACTTCAATTTAATAAATATGCCGTATCACTCTTTGTGTTGTTAACATCATCATGATAATAAATATTGTATTTCTGATGCTCGTTACTTTTTAAAGTAGCTTACTTGTCGTGCTGAACCAACGGTTTTTACGATTTATCAATCACTTATTGACCACAGCATTGCTAACGAATGCAATTTTATTTTTATTAACTGACATCAAGAAATTGAAAAAAGTAGAACACTTTGAAAAGACCTGGTACAAAAAAAATTAGTGCCATTCAATAAAATCACCAAGAGTGGCTGGTAAATCTTCGCCTTTTTTGTAAGCAAAGAGGAAGGGACGAATGACTCTTGCGCACAGGCAAGTCAGCATCGGGATCGTCTCGGGCTCGCGCAACCATTCAGGGAGAGAGATTTCCACCTCGGGAAGAACTGCCGCCTCTGGAACAGGAAGGGCTTCATTTCCGGGGAGCGCTTCGGCTTCCATCTCAGGCACAACTTCAATCTCGGCAAGGGCTCTTTTGACCTTCATCCAAACATCTGCGGGGGTCTCCCTCTCTTTGTTGACCATATAGAGATGGGCTCCGTTTTCCAGAAGTAAACGGGCGACACTCTCAATAATTACAACATCGCCAAAATGATGCTCCCTGGCCAAAACGTGAAGAGGCCCATTTCCATTTTTATCACGCGCATTTGGAACGGCACCGGCTTCAAGAAGGAGACGAATGGTGGCCAAATCCAAATAGTCAGCATAAAAGGGACCACAGGCAAAGTGAAGAAGTGTTTCTCCGATCTGACCACCGTGATGGTTTTGAAACACCAACTGGCGCAAAAGTTTTACGATGCTTAAAGGTTCCTCCTGAAAAAAAAAACACAATTAAAGCATGATGATTAAAGCACGAAAGCACTACCATATTTTTCGATATTCTATTAAAAAAAAAATAGCGAAATTTGGTTTCCTTAAAACACAGTAAAGATAAAAAAAATTTAAAAAATTAAGTGTATGTAAAGAAGTTACATTACATAAAAATGATGGTAATAAATTGTTATGTTACCTGACTTTCTTCATTCAGGATCTCCTCTGGAAGACCAGCAAGAAAAGTAACTAACTGGAGGAGGGTCTCCATATGGCTTTCAATTTGTGGATTAGCGGAACTTGAATAAGCAAGGTATATCGTTGATATTACATTCAAAATGGCTTTGAAGGTTCCAGCGTTGAAGAATGGGTCGTCCTTTTCCAGCTGCGATAACGCCCAGGTGAGATTTTTGACGACGTCGCGCGCCATGTCCCAAAGGTCACATTCTGGGTCAGAATCTGTTCGGTGTAACTGAATAGTTTCCAACGTAGCCCACAATACGTCGATAAGATCGATGAAACGATTCTCCTCCTTTAAATGGCGGATGCAATCTGGAAGACAGGTATAGACAGCTTCCCAGCTCCTCAAGAGGCAGATCCGCAATTGAATGAGGTAACACAGGGGACGGTGGTCAGCAGGTTGCTCGATGATTTGATCCAGCTCAGCTGCAGTGGTCCATCTGATAGTTCGACCGCTTTTGAGTATAAAAGGAGTCATCTGAAGTTGGCTAATCTGTCGAAGGTCTAATGCTTTGCGCAAATATTCAAAGGCTCGTGCTGGTTCTGGGATCTGTGCAATGGAATAGTTGAAATGTCCGTAGAAGGAGTCCTGTAAGATTTCAGAGGCTGCCATTTCCAGGGAGTCGATCTTCTCCTTACAATCGATTTCGTCCTTCTCCAGCAAGTAATCAAAGACAATCAAACTGCTCCAGTAGGCCGCGGTGAGTAATGGAGTAAAGCCTATTGTATCTCGAGCCATAAGATCGGCGCCACTGTCCACTAGGAGCTTGATGACGGCCAAACCATTTTTGACCTCCGGATAATGTTCGGGGTTTTTAAAAGAGATTCTGGCCCAATAAAGCAAGATTGTTTCACCAAGCTCATTTCGTTGATCCAAGTTGAGGCCATGCTGTACCAGTGCAGTGACTACGTCGAGGCCACACGAAGAGTCCGTCCAAATGGGGGGTCCAGTGGAAGGAAGAGCAGATGGATCAGCTCCAGACTCCAGTAAGAAGCGGACAACAGCCAGGGATTTGGGTTTACGACTTCCTATCGTAATCTCTTTTATGGCTCCATGAAGAGGTGTGAGTCCATGATAAAGGTGACGACTGGTCTCGGACGAGGTTTTCGGGGATAAATCAGCTCCTAATCCAACGAGGTACTTCACAATGTCGAGGTGTCCATTGTAAGATGCAACAAATAGTGGAGTAGCGCTTTCAATCCTCGAGCATGTAAATCCTATATAACAACTTAGAGCGCCATGGTGGTAAACTCCAGCGGCTTGAAAATCTACATCCCAATCTTCGACGATGTGTTTGACACGGTTAAGGTCTCCGTACCGGCAGGCTAGTATGAGAGGGGTAGTGCCATATAAGACCACATCCTTTAGTGGAAAATGATTACACTGATTGCTTGTTGCAAAATGCAGTTCAATCTCTTCCAGAACCTGCAATCCTGTAGATTGTAATGATTGCAGGAACATTTTGGTTGTGATATTGGAATATTTGGCTGCCAGAGGACATTCCTGGGTGGGCATGGCAGCTGTTCCACTGTTGAAAGAAAACATATGTATCATTGGAGGAAAAAGTATTTCGTGATGATGAGACTCTCATACCTGTGCTCTTGTAACTGATTTTGAGGTTTTCCAGACATGACAAAGGGGAAGATGTGTCTGGGGAAGTTGATGGTTTTCTGCAGGCTGTTACTTCTGTCAGAGAGCTGAGCAGAAGAAGAATTTGTTCTCTGATTGGGAAGGTTATCCTGATTTTTAAAAGGAAATAGTTAGATTTAATTTTGAAACAAGGAAATTACGATTCAAAGCTATGTTCTTTCTTTCGTTAATAAATATAGAGTTTGTAAAATACATCATAATATAAACATAAATGGTTATGTTGTAACACGTTGATGAATATTTACAGACGTAAAATTTACCTTGTGGACTTGAGAACGATAATGGCTTATGGATTTAAAAAAACTAAATCTTCTTAAAACACAATATTTTGAGACCATTAGAGATGTGACACAACCAGCTCAGGCACGAATCTCGAATTTTCATTCGAAAACAAACGAAGCAGACGAATTTTATGAGATGCTACGTTGCCATCGCACAGCGGATGTTGCTAGCCGAAAGTATTGGTCCCTTTTTTTCATTTTCTTGATGACATTACATAGAAATAAAATTGCATTAGATTAGTGATGTTGTGGGCGCATGGATATCTATTGCTTTATTTTATTTTAATTTTAATTTTACTTGTTGTTTAGAAATGAGACTGATATCTTTTAGAAGTAAAGTAAAAGTTCGGAGAGAACCAATACGGTATGCTAACGTAATGCGCACTATTTAATTGCCGCATTTTGCATTTCATTATTTTTATTTTTGGCCTCTGACAACGATCAGGTAGAAACAGCTCTGATTTGAGACTTTATAACGATGGTGGTAAAGCGGACCTCTTAAAGAAAAATTTCGATATATATTCTCAAATTCTCAATCGAACCGTGCCGTTGAAGTGTCAAGACCGTTGCTACTCAACTTTCGTTAAACACTTAAAATGACCTTAGCCCAAATACCCTTGCGCCCGCCTGACTGTCGTAGGCTTAATATAGAAAAAAAAATCGCGCTTTAACTCTTTTCCATACCGGTATTAATCGCTCAAGGTGCCCATGGCGAAACGCGGATCTAAACGGCCGCTGTCGCTCGAGCGGAGCTGGATTAAAAATGGAACCATACACTGTACCTGCGCTACGGTCCCTTACGGTACCGTTCGAGGTCGAACCGAAACAGTCTATAATCCTGCGCAACCCCTGTTACTCTTTTCTAGGTACCCGTTCTTCTGAAAAGAACCGCCAAGGCCGAGTCTAAGCCAACTAAACCTCACTATAGTCCGGACGTGTCATAAACATTCGGTGGCTTTACCGATCGAAGCCGAACCTGAGCCGGTTGAACCTCACTATCGCCCCGATGCTCTATCCAAATGCAAGCTACAACTGAATTGGTACCCTCGTCACTCGCCCTCTTTCGCCTTGACGACCACATTCAACATACCGTACAGTGCGAGATATGCAACGGATGGTTTTATAGGGCATGTGAAAGCATACCATTTTCAGTTGAAAATAATTATAAGCCAACTTGCCGCACTTGCTGTGATCATTTGTAATCACGATAACTTTTTTTTATCTCGACTTAAGTTGATTATAGTTAGATACTTTCTTTACTTGTAAGTTCTTAATTGCACTTTAAATTAAAAAAAAAACTATCGAAAACATTATTTTCCGTATTTTTGAACATTAAAAAATGGTCAGTACAAATGTACAATGGAATCACACCAAACTTTTAAATAATATATCCCTAATATAATATTAGATAAAATATTAGTAATATTTTATCTTAACTCTCCATAAAAATTAAAAAAGACCTCCTAAACGGCAGAATTTTGTCCGCGGATTCGAGAAAAAGTCCACCAAAAAGGAGGTCCTGCTATCGCAAGCGAAAGTCACATACTGCATTGACATATGTGACGACCAACACCGTACCAAGTGCTAACGTAAAAACGAAATTTTTCTCCTTTTAAAGATGATATGCAACATGGCCTTTTTTCCTGGGCTTCATAAATTACAAGTATAATTAAAATAGGTACTTGGCCTCAACAGTTTTTTCTTGGCCTCAAAGGGATTACGTTTCAGGCCAGGAATAATAACTTTGGCCTGAAACGTTCATATTTGGCCTCAACCGCTCTACATTTGAGGCCTAGGCCTCAACGTCCATGATCCGTTATTTTCCGCATTTTTTATTCTTTGATAATGTGATCAATACGGGGATTGAAAAAATTCGTACTGATTTCCTGTAAACGTGGGGGGCGGGGGCCTTTATAGCTTGGAAATGAGGCATTTGGTGGCAAGGGGCGGAACGGGTATAAGCAGCTAGTCATAGTGTAATCAACCAGCTCCCGCACGAATCTCAGAAGTATTTGATTTGAAACAAACAAAACAGAAATGCTTCGTATTCTTGTAAAAATAGGACAGAATCCATCTTTCTAACAGGTGCATTTTCTATGGTGTCCAGTCGTCAAGACTTAAGGTCTTTTACGTTCATTTATTGTTATTATTCCATTTAAACGCGACTCCCGAACCATCACGAATGAAAGGAATCCAAGAAATCCTCACGAATCACGGCATTATTCATCGCCGCATGGGTAATAATGATAATGAGCAACGTGCCTCATTTTTTATTCGAATTATTTAGTGAATTAAGTGCTGCGTGCGCTTTTAACAGAGGTTTGTCAAAATAAAAAATAATAATTAAAAAGAAATAATTTGAATTCAAATGTTAGGTGCAATGCCATTTCTTGTTATGTAGTTATTTGTATTCAACCACAAATATACATGTTCCTTGAATTTACTTTTAATTTATCGACTATCCTGTATTGTGTGAGGGCATCATAGAAAAGGTTTGGATACTTGACAGAAGCAAGCAAAGAGTAGATGGACGTACAACTCATCAAGAAAGATGACTAAGTAAAAACGCGAGAAAATTCTTTCTTCCTTATCTAGACTCCTTTTGCTGGAAAGTATTTGTGATGACACACTCCGTCTCTACTTGGACTTGTTAGCGACGACGGCATCATCGATGACCTGCAGGTAGGCATTTCCAGTCTTGAGAAGAACGATGCCATTCAAAAAAAAGTGTGCGAGACACCATTTTCAGTGCTTTAGATTCTACAAAAATGAACTATTTTGGCAGGGAAATTTTCAAAGTTATCGTGTCTATTTCGTTGCGACGATCTCAGCTCGTAGAAATAATTAAAGTAGTTCAACTTTGTGTTTGTGTCTGATCTCGTACGTGTGTCAAAAACGATGCAACATTTGGTGTTATATATCGCGTATGTTTTCCAAAATTGGATAATAAAGAAAACTGATGATTGATTTGAATTGAAATGTGGGTTGGCATTTAAATTATCATGTTCACCCTGCCAAACGAGCTTATCACATCCTTTGATTGATTGTATTTTCGTTTATCCACACGAATAAATATCTGTTGATTCTTTTATATTTTTTTCCCTCTTTTTCATAACTTTAAGGTTAAATTTACAAATTCATATCTGATATTTTTTTTCAAGATTTCTTTACACATGATAATAGATATGACAGTTCGTAAATATGCCAAAGTTGCGATGGAAACCATCATGACAACATTCGAACAGTGGCCAGTCTTGGAAATGAAAAGGATTTCACTTTGAGATCACTCGGCGTCAGCGGTCGAACTGTCGAACGCACGACGACCGAACGTAGTTACGCAGCAGCCAGCAACATCTGCTGGGCGATGGCAACGTAGCATCTCATAAAATGCGTCTGCTTCGTTTGTTTTCAAATGAAAATTCGAGATTCGTGCGTGAGCTTGTTGTGTTACATCTCTTATAGTCTCGAAACATTGTGTTTTAAGAAGATTTAGTTCTTTTAAATCCATAAAACTTTATCGTTCTCTAGACCACAAGGTAAAGTTTACGTCTGTAAGTATTATCAACGTGTTGCAATACACATTTATGTCTATATTATGATGTCTTTTACCAACTTTATATTTTTCAACGAAGAAAGAACATGCTTTGAATCGCAATTTTTTGTTTTGAAATAAAGTCTAAAACTCTTTTTTTTTTTTAAATCAGGATAACCTTCCCACCCAGAGACCAGATTCTTCTTCCACTCATCTCTCTGACAGAAGTAACAGCCTGCAAAAAACCATCATCATCTTCCTCACCCATCTTCTTCTTCTTCTTCTTACCCACCTCATCTTCTCCTTCATCATGTCTGGAAAACCTCAAAATCAGTTACAAGAGCACAGGTATGAGAGTCTCATCATCACGAAATACTTTTTCCTCCAATGATACATATGTTTTCTTTCAACAGTGGAACAGCTGCCATGCCCACCCAGGAATGTCCTCTGGCAGCCAAATATTCCAATATCACAACCAAAATGTTCCTGCAATCATTACAATCTACAGGATTGCAGGTTCTGGAAGAGATTGAACTGCATTTTTCAACAAGCAATCAGTGTAATCATTTTCCACTAAAGGATGTGGTCTTATATGGCACTACCCCTCTCATACTAGCCTGCCGGTACGGAGACCTTAACCGTGTCAAACACATCGTCGAAGATTGGGATGTAGATTTTCAAGCCGCTGGAGTCTATTACCATGGCTCTCGCGGTCATAGAGAATATACATGCAGGATTGAAAGTGCCACTCCCTTATTTGTTGCAGCTTTCAATGGACATCTCGATATTGTGAAGTACCTCTTTGGATTAGGAGCTGATGTCTCTTCTAAAACCTCATCTGAGACCAGTCGTCACCTTTGTCATGGACTCACACCTCTCCATGGAGCCATAAAACAGTCCCATCATCCCGAATCACTGGCAATTATTCGCTTCTTACTAGAGTCCGGAGCTGATCCATCTGCTCTTCCTTCCACTGGATCCCCCATTTGGATGCCCTGCTACTCATGCGGCCTCGACGTAATCACTGAACTGATACAGTATGGCCTCAACTTGGACCAGCGCAATGACATTGGTGAAACAATCCTGCACTATTGGGTTAGAGAATTTTATGTGACCCCCGAAGATTGGCCGCGGTCAAAAGATGGTTTGGCCATCATCAAGCTCCTAGTCAACAGTGGTGCTCCTCTCATGGCTCGAGATACAAAAGGCTTCACCCCAATACTCACTGCAGCCTCCTTTGGCAGTAATTGTTTGAATGTTTTTGATTACTTGCTGGAGAAAGTCGAAATCGATGGGAAGGAGAAGATCGATTCTCTCGAAATTGCAGCCGCTAACATCTTGTTTGACTATTCAAAGGGAGAGCACTCGGAACCAGAACGAGCCTTTGAATATTTGCGCAAAGCACTAGACCTTCGACATGTTGGCCAACTTCATATGACTCCTTTTATGCTCAAAAGCGGACGAAATATCAGATGGACCACTGTAGCTGAGCTGGAACAAGTCATCGAGCAACCTGCTGAGCACCTTTCATTGTGTTACCTCAAGCAATTGCGAATCTGTTCCGGTAGGGGCTGGAAAGCTGTCTATTCCTTGAAAGGATTTCTTTCGGATTGCATCCGCCTATTAAAGAAGCAGAATCGTTTCATCGATCTTATCGACGTATTGTGGGCTACGTTGGAAACTATTAAGTTCCACCGAACGGATTCGGACCCCGAATGTGACCTTTGGCGTATGGCGCACAAGGCCGTCAAAAATCTCACCTGGACGCTATCGCAGCTCGAAAAAGACAACCCGCTTTACATCGCTGGAACCTTCAAAGCCATTTTGAAAGTCATATTAGCGATAGACATTGCTTATCCACGTTCCGCTGAACCACGAATTGATTGTCATTTGGACACTCTCCTCCAATTAGTTACTTTTCTTGCTGGTCTTCCAGAGGAGATCCTGGATGAAGAAAGCCAGGTAACTAAACAATTAATTAACTTCATTTTTTTAAAGTAATGCAACTTTTTAAAGTAAACTGGAATTTGCTTTTTTTTTTGTATCTTTACTGTTACCGTACTTAGTTTAAGGAAATGAAATTTTGCTATTTTGATAGAAGATAGAAAAATTTAATAGTGCTTTTGAAAAATAAAATTACAAAATATTTTCTTTTAAGGAGGAACCCAAGAGCGTCATGGAACTCTTCCGGCAGTTGGTGTTTCAAAACCGTCACGGTGATCAGATCGGAGGAACACAACTTATTCATCTTGCCTGTGATGCCGGTTATTTAAAACATTTGGAATTAGCCACCATTCACCTCCTACTTAAAGCTGGTGCCGTTCCGAATGCTCGTGATAAACATGGAAATGGGCCTCTTCACCTTCTGGCCTTTACGCATAAATATTGCAGTGGTGAGGTGATTGAGAGTGCCGCCCGTTTACTTTTGGAAAACGGAGCCCATCTCCATATGGTCAACAAAGAAAAGGAGACCCCCGCCGATGTTTGGATGAAGCTCAACAAGAAGAAAGATGAAGTTATGCCAGAGATGGAAGCCGAAGCGCCTCCCGATAATGAAGACATTCCGGTTCCAGAAGCGGCAGTTCTTCCCGTGGTGGAAATCTCTCTCCCTGAATGGTTGCGCGAGCCCGAGACTATCCCGATGCTGAGTTGCCTGTGCGCCAGGGTTATTCGTCCCTTCCTCTTTGCTTATAAAAAAGGCGAAGATTTCCCAGCCACTCTTGGTGATTTTATTGAATGGCACTAATTTTTTTTTGTACCAGGTCTTTTCGAAGTATTGTTCCTGTTTTTTTTTTTCATTTTCTTGATGTCATTACATAAATAAAATTGCATTAGATTAGCGATGTTGTGAGCGATTTCTCTTGTTTTATTTTAATTTTAATTTTACTCAATTGTTTAGAAATGAGACTTATATCTTTTAGGAGTTAAGTAAAAGTTCGGAGAGAACCAATACGGTATGCTGACGTAATGCGCACTATTTAATTGCCGCATTTTGCATTTCATTATTTTTATTTTTCGCCTCTGACAACGATCAGGTAGATTTAGCTCTGATTTGAGATTTTATAACGATGGTGGTAAAGCGGACCTCTTAAAGAAAAATTTCGATAGATATTCTCAAAAAAAAAAATTATGTTGAAAATTGAAAAAGAAATGAACAAACATATCGAAAACACCAAGTAATTGGTAATTATAGTACCATCATTGTAATATCCAACGTCCATATGTTAAAATACAAATGATTACATTTTCTTTGTCCGCATAATTTACAATAATAGGGATATATAAAACTAAAATGTAACTAAAATCAAAATTGGTATCCTTCTGTTGCTTCTGCTTCTTTCTGTTTGCTGGACTTTTCAACGATTCCTTGAACGGAGCAAAGTTCAAAGTAGAGACCTCTCTGTTTGATTAACTCGTCATGAGTTCCTGGCTCTGCAATCAGACCGTGATTGATGACAATAATATTGTCCGAGTTCTGGATGGTACTCAAACGATGAGCAATCGTGATACATGTCCTCCCTTCACGAGCTGCATCCAACGCCATTTGTACGATGTGTTCGCTCTCCGAGTCCAGCGCTGAAGTTGCTTCATCTAATAAAAGGATCTTTGGATTTCTGACTAAAGCTCGAGCGATGGCTACTCGCTGTTTCTGCTCACCACTCAGCTGCGTTCCTCTCTCACCGACCATCGTGTCGTAACCCTTAGGAAGAGACTGAATGAAAGTATGGATGTTGGCCTTCCTTGCAGCTTCGATTATTTCATCCATGTGAACTACTCTCGCGTTATCTCCGTAAGCGATGTTCTCTCCAATTGTTCGGTTGAATAAAACTGGCTCTTGGGATACAATACCAAAATGCGAGCGGAGTGAACTGATGTTAGCTGGCTGGATGTCCTGTCGGTCCAACTGAACTTGCCCAGCATCAGGATCGTAGAATCTTTCCAAAAGTTGGATGCAAGTAGATTTACCGCATCCACTGTGACCTACCAACGCAACTGTTTGACCAGCCTTTACATTTAAACTGAGTCCCTTAAGTACTTGTATGTTCTTTCTCGTCGGGTAATGGAACTCCACCTTCTCAAAATCGACATTTCCAGTTACATTCTCCAGTTTATTGCCACTTGGTGAAGATGCGTCGATGAGAGGTACGCGACGGAGTAGCGCAAAAATTCGGTTGGCTGCTACTTTGGCTTTGTTATAGTTGGGTGCAAAGGCAACGGCTTGACCGATCATTTGAGTACCAAATAGCAAAGACTCGCTGACTTTGAAGACATCATCGTAAGGCGTATTTTCAGGATCGTTGACAACCAGCCATCCGCCGTAGTACATCACTGTTGCATATGCAAACATGGGCAATGAGCTCGCAAAACCAAAAATGAAGCCTCGAATCCAAGATTTCTTGAGGGCTTTTCTATGTGGGCCGCTGAGTGAGCTCATAAAGATGGAGTGGAAATCCTTTTCTTTTCCAAGACTGGCAACTGTTCGAATATTGCCGATGGCTTCCATCGCAACTTTGGCAGATTTCTGTAGTCCTTCTCTCTCCAGTGCCGATTGGCCCATAATAATTTTTGCTTGGAAGTAGGTAGCAACAAGAAGCAAAGGTACGAAACTCATGGCAACCAAGCCGAGCCTCCATTCGTAGTACAATGAGAGGACAACAGCAGCGATCATGGTCGTCACTGCTTGCATGAGTACACCAATCCGAGTGCCAGTAGCTCCTTGGACGCTGGATGCATCGCCGGAAAGTCGAGCGCAGAGTGCTCCAACGTTGTTTGCATCGTCATCGAACCATCCGATTTTTTGTTTCAAAATGGCTTGGAAAGTTAGACCTCGAAGTCTGGATGTCAATGATTCTCCGGCGATGGAAAACATGAAAGATTGGACGAAACCTGCAATTCCTACCACGATGCCAAGAATTAGGAACAAGAGAGAGTAGAAATTTCCTGTTTCTTGTCGTTCTTCATTCGTCAATTCAAAATCTCCGAATATACCCATCACTTCGGCAAATAAAATGGCGTAGACCGGTGTGCTCAAACCGACGATGGCAGAACCAATGACACCCAATAAGATATAAGGCCATTCTGGTTTGTTCATTTTCATGATGTCCATAATTTCGACTTCAACTTCGACCGGCTGAGCTTCCTCTGTCGGGAGGACGGCAACAATATCGCTCTCTGTCAGTTGGCTTACTTTCCTTCTTCTTATGGATCCTCTACCTAATGGATGACTTCCAGCCAAGCTAACTTTATCGGCGATGTCGTCTTTTTCTTCCGGAATCCATTCCTGGCCTTTGCTTACATCTTCATCGCTTTCATAGTCCGGGTCCGGATCGTCAAGTGAAGTTACCTTTTTCAATTTACGGACGTCGTTTTCTTCACCTCCTTGCTGAGAAACAACCAATTGGTAATACACTCCTTTCTTGGCCATAAGGATCTGATGGGTTCCCTCTTCCTACATAAAAAAATGTTAAAGTATTAATTATTTACTCTTAAATAGTATAAACAAATTATATGATACCTCAACTACTCCATCTCTGATGACGATGATTCGATCTGCGTTACGGATGGTTGTAAGACGATGAGCGACGATAACTGTAGTTCTTCCAAGTCTTGCCTTATCCAGAGCCTTTTGAACGACAGCTTCTGACTGAGTATCCAAAGCCGATGTAGCTTCATCCAGTAAAAGAATTTTGGGGTTCCTAACAAGCGCTCTGGCAATGGCAATGCGCTGCTTTTGACCGCCGGATAGTGCGGCACCTCGTTCACCGACCATGGTTTCATATTTCAATGGCAATTTAAGGATGAAATCGTGAGCGTTAGCTTCTTTTGCCGCTTTCTCAATTTCTTCTTGTGTGACTCCATCCCGTCCGTAACGAATGTTTTCTCCGATGGTAGTACCGAAAAGAACAGGCTCCTGTCCGACTACTCCGATCTGAGCTCTCATCCAACCAATGTGTAGATCTTTGATGTCATTACCGTCGATGCAAACTTTTCCTTCAAGAGGATCGTAGAAGCGCTGAAGTAGTTGAACGCAGGTCGATTTACCGCATTCAGATGTTCCCACAAGGGCGACCGTTTGGCCCGGCGGAACCTCAAAATTGAGACCCTGAAGGACTTTAACTTCAGAGCGCGATGGATAATTGAAGAAAACTTTCTCAAATGAAAGACTGCCTTGAACGCTCGAGAGCTTCTTTCCTTTATCTGAAGAACTGTCAATGGACGGAACTCTGTCGACGATGCTAAAAATGGTTCCACCAGCTCCTCGAGCAACCGCAAAGGCTTCAATGTAGGGGGCTGCCTGGCCGATTTGCATAGCGCCGATGAGGACGCTGAAGAAGACGATGAGGAGATCGCTGGCGTCATAGCCAGAGTTACAGGTATCCAAGATGAGAGTGATTCCATACCAGAAAGCTAGGGCATACCTAGCGTAGATGATTGCCCATAAACCATGCCAACTCCAACTCCAGTGGCCATTCCACGTTTGATCCTGCTTTGCGAGCAAAAGTGAAAAGTCAAGTTATCTTCGAAACGATCAATCTCCTTCTTTTGTCCTCCAAAAGCCATGACGGTACGGATGGACTGAGAACCTCTTCGGCTATACCACCGGATTTGGCGTAGGCTTTCAATTCATTTTCCGTTAGAGAAGCTTGAATTTTGGCCAAAACTCCCATTGCGATAGCCAAGACTGGAGTGGCCGCATATTTGACGCGTATTTGACGTATATTTGACCGGGTCATGACCTGGAGTGTGCCTGGCCATTCTTGTGCTAGCTGGGTGGCTGCACTGTTTGCATTGTTTACATTTATACATACAATTTTCCGCCTGCTTGGGTCGTCAGCTACTTTACTTCGAAAAAATTTATCCTCATTGATTTGAAAACTAATGCAATCTAAAATAATTGTTGACAAGCTAAATTTAAAATTGGGTAGTGCGGCTTTTCTTCCACACAAAGAGATTATATATTCACAGCTGTCGCCTAACACCAAGATATTGCGGAGATAATTACGCACAAAACTTAATTCTTAAATCTTTTAAAAAGCAAATAAACCATTTGTTTATTCTTCGAGGAAAATCGACATGCCGCAAGACGATGCAAGAAAGCTTATAAATATCACGGAAAAGATAAGAAGAACACAGGCAATATTCCCCTTCCTCCCCCCCCCAAAAAAAAAGAAAAAGAAAAGAAAAATTCATCACACATTTTTTACAAAACATTAGAATAATCAAAGAAACGTATTAACTGCGCAATCTGCCAATCCAGCACAAGAATTACAATCGAGACAAGAAATCAAAGTTCATTTGCATAACTCGGAATAAGGCATATGTATAATCACATCCAAAGCGCACTCTTTGCCAAATGGAGCATTGAGAATAGAGAATTGCATAACTCCCTTCTTCTTCTATGTAATACAGCCCAATATGATTATGGGAATTATCCAAAGCTTGTTTGTCATCAGAGCAAATGAGTCAGCGAGATCAACAATACCTTTCGCCCGAAGAAAAGAGGAAAGATAGCCAGTTTTAAGGTTCTTCTCTAACTGCTTTAAGAAAAAAGAGTAATTCAAAGCCCAATTAAGATTATCGCTATTCTCAAAAAAATAATCGCCCTTCAGATCTTCTTTTCCGATTTTTGCTGTAAGTCGAGGCTCCACGACTTTCCAAACAGTGATCCTGAATCGTAGAAACAGAGACGAGTCCCCAAATATTATTTTATAAATCTTCTTGTGATTCTTATTAACAAAAACAATTGCTTGGATTGTTTCCACTAATGAAGCTAAGTCTAGAAAAAAAAATTGTTAATTGATAATAAGCATCCTTAAAAATATTAAAACCCTACTGTTATTATTGGCGCATCTCCTTCCTCCTCATCTTATAGTTTAAGAACTTGCTATGCTATTATTATGAACAGAGCAATGCTGGAAATAATAATAAAAAAAGGTTATGCATACTAATAATTAAGGTGTAAGAGTTATTTAACATTTACAAGCAGTAGTGCAGTACCATTGTTAAGTTTTCTTCTATCTTCACCATATCGTTTTAGTCCTTTCTAAGTTCATTTTTCTCATAAGCCCTGAAGGGAAGGACTTTGGACCTTTTTCATCATCTAAAGAACGTAGCTAGTACCCAGCAGCAAGTATTGGAGATAAGTGTGCAAATTCCATTATTCAGAAATTAAGGCTATGAATAAAAGATGTATATAACTCACTTGTAAGCAGATTGGAAGTAATCCGTTGAAAATGACACAAGAGCCTATAATCAAGAATAATAAAAATAAGTTATAAATAAAGGGGGAATACTGTGAACTATCACAATTAACAATGCTTACATTTTAGTGTTTCTAACAAAGACGAAACAAATGAATGAGCGAAAAGTTATGATTTAATATTCCGTTTCGCTTTCTTCCGGTCGTAAGCCTCGTTTCTGTAAGAGAACATAAAAAAAATAATAATATAGAATACCAGATTTGACTAGTGAGACTTACGGATGGTTGGTTTTGAAATGGTCCCGCATTTTGTCAGAACGAATTTCCTTACTTCCACAGAAGTAACATTTGTATTCGTAGTCAACTTCGACGTCTAAATGACGCGTTTTAAAATGCCGGGTCAAAGCATGTTTGTGGCGGAAGGAGCTGTTGCATTTCGAGCACTTGAATAACTCATCTGTTTGTGGATTTTCAACTGGCTTAAGGAGATCGCGGAGGTCAACGGTAGAAAAGACCTGATTCGTTGGATTAGACTTCTGCTGAGTGCCAACGTTTTCCTTGTCCTAGAATGTAAAAAAAAATTAATTAGAAAACATTGAAAATAAAGGGATACAAATACATAATTAAAATTTTACCTCCATCATATGCTTACTCGGCGGGCGACCACGTTTATTGAGGGTTTGCACGGCTACTTTGGTTTGTGGTAGTGATGGATTTTTTGTGGTTAGTGGATTTTTTGGGCGACCCCGTTTTCTAGGCTGTGCCTCAACTACTGGCATCGGTGTGGCAAGCGTAGAGAACTGAGCGAGCGGATCGACATTTAGATCGTTGAACTGAAAACAATTGGAGGCAGCTGGATTTTCACGAACACCACCCGTGACTCCTTCTTCCTGCAATGAAAGATGATTATGGGCGTACTCTCCGGGCGAGCCCCAGTTCTGCTCAAATTTCATCTCGGGTGCCTGCTCATCCATCAGTTTGGTGAGCAATGGGTCGCTCTGATTCACTTCTGCGAAACGAAGATCTTCTGGGATTTCCAATTCTCGTCGAGGGATTTGAGCAGCACAGCACGCCTCCACTTTTTGAAAATCTTCAATACCTAAATTGAAAAGTTAAAATAATTTGTTTTTAATTAAAGAGAATATTAAAGAATAACTACTTATTTGAGAAAGATCTATTTCCGGATCAGTTCTACTAACGCAACTCGACTCACCTACAAATTAAAAAAATCAAATAAAAGCAATAAAAGAGTCGCTTGAAAAGTAATCATATATTTACCATAAAAAGGCTCTTGAGGTAGAACCTGTAGCGAATCACCATTTTGAATTAAAGGACCCTGATTGAGAGCATCTTGGACCATAACAAGTTGGGTAGTCCCGGTGTAAAGGAGCTCCAGAACAGACGTAGTAGACATGAAGTGAAAGTTGGATTGGACTGGATTAAGTGACTCGATCCCACAGGATTTCAGGTAATGATTAACAAAGCTCCACTGCTGTGCACAAGAAAGGCAGCAAGAACATTTGGTGTTGGTCTGCTCTCCAGGGCCGTGTATCGCTACAATGTGATCGTGAAAGTCGTCCACTCCCAGAGCCCAAAACCCACACTCTTCCTTCGGACAAAAGTAGACTTTACGAAAGGAGTTGGTTGGCAAAATTTCATCTTCCTTATTTGGTGGCTTAATTTCGGGCTTTAGGATGGCTTGGACCAGTTGAATTGGTGGATTATTCTTGTTCAGATGACCACGTCTCTTCGGGAGAAATTCTTCTTCGTTTCTCGATGCTTCTCCTTCAGAGGAGGAACTCAGTTGCTCTACTACTCGTCGATACTTTTTCGGAGGTTTTATCGGAGAAGTTTCTTGTTTGGGTAGCTCCATCGTTTCTAGATTCTTTTTTGGACGACCGCGTTTAGTTGGGGTGGAAGTTTCAACTTTGGCAAAGTCAAGAGGTGGCTTTGATGGATTTTTTCTCGGGCGACCCCGTTTTTTAGGCTGTGCTGCTTCATCCAACTGCAGTGTGACAGGGTCTTCCATCTTCCTTGGCTGAAAAGAAGGGAAAAACAATTAAATTGTTATTAGTTTATAAAGCCATAAAGGTTTACCATTTTCTCATAAGGTACAAATAATAATAAGTATACTGTTGACTTTAGAGACATGTAAACAATCAGTAAGGTGATGGAACAAAGTACTGTGCTCAAGAAAATATTTCTTTTTAATACACAGATAATATAAATTTAATTTACCATTGCTGGTTGTTCCTTGAACACATCGTCGTCCCAACTCGGCGGGTACAGGTTTTTGGCTGTAAATTCCTTTTCTATCAACTTAACATCCATTTTCAAGATCCTCATTCATTTTCCTTTCCTAAAATGAAGAAAAACAAATAAAAATTGCAATTAGTTTAAAAACGTGAAAGATTGTCTGATATAAGTGCCTCTTTTGAGATGTCTAAATAACCAGAAAGAAGTTGGAAAGAATTTTTCTTACATATATTCAGTGTTTCTCAATTTCTGCAAAGTAATTTGGCAAGACCGGTAGGTACACCATCGCTCTGGGCATCTGCTGCCAATGAGAAATATGTTATATGAAACTAATGTAATGCAGAACAAAAATAATACTACTTTGATGCAAGGAAGTAGTACAACTTCCTTTCATCTTTACTCATTCTATAAAACACAGCTATGCATTACCTTTTACTGTCATGATGCAGAAATCACAGGTCAGATGAGTTATCAATGAGACACACTTGTAAGAAAACAATACACAATTCCCAATCTACAACAATAAGAATAAAGTAGAATGGAATATCAACAGCCATTAATACCTTCAGAATATTTAATGGCTCTTTAACTGGTGATACAAGTAAATATTTACTTTCCTTTGCTATTGTTTGTATGATTGAACGGCGTGGGCCACGTGACTCGTTCACTCGTGCGTCGGCAAAATTCCTAAATACTGTAGAAGGAGGGAATAAAGCGGACATGGGGGGTGAGCACAGAGGAATGCGGGGTTGCAAATTTGCGGTCTGCTAGCTTATAGCCTTCAGCAGTTGGGTAATCGCCGATTCGCCGGACACATTTGTGCCGGAACAGTTTGCCGATCTGTTCCGTAGTCCGTACAACCGCCAACAGTAAACAAATATTACATTTCACTTAAGTATCTAACACATAGGAACTGGGACAAGTTACATAAGGATTAAGTGGGAGTTGGGACTGATATTAACAGGGACTTTGTACCCGGGCACTTGGTCTCAAGGGGTCCAAATAAAGACCCAGCAATTTTAATTTTTGGGGGGGCTTTTTCCTATTTTACCCCGGGCGCCACATAGGCTAGGGCGGCACTTTTTAAAAATGGATTATACACAATCCCATATGTATTTAATTTTTGTTTTTGTTACTTTTATTTTATTACCTATCATTGTTCATAATTTTTTTTTTACTTGGTTGCTTGAGAGGCATTAATGTATCAAGGCACATTATTAAGGTAATAAGTCCATATGGTTTTCTGAATTTAAAAATGATTATAAGCCCCACATAATTTCACTAGTATCGCCCAATGAATAATAGTGATAATCAATAGTATGTACGACTCTCTCCAAGTCATTGAAACCATTTGGGAGAGATTCATATGAAGCCGCCATGCAAGCCGCCCTTATTTTGTGCTTTTATTGTGCAAGCCGCCCTTATTTCGCCTCATATTTTGTTTATTTCCATTGAATTAACTCAAACTCTAGTTCAGTTGAAATTGAAACAACAGTTTTGAATTCCATAGTTCTATTCCGCAGTTATTAAATTGAAATTTCACTCGATTAACTGCAAAAGAGTGCAATGAAAAATGCCCATATCCATAGTTTGTCTGATTCAATCCCCAAGTACGATATACTACACTTGTCAAAACTGTTTGAATTTAAAAATAAATTTTTGCGACATAATCTGCTCTTCAAACTTGTAGCGTCTGAAGAGTAGCAGTCGCCGCTGAGGCTCCGACACCATCTTCAACTCTTCCATCTGCTTATTAAACTCTAATCGGGCGGAAGCCAACAGCTGGTAATCATTCATCCACGTCTCCTTTTCGCGATCTAGCTGTTGTAGAAGGCTTTGTTCTCGCCAACGGAACAACTCCATCTCATTGATAGCTGTTCTCAACTTTTCTTCAACTTGCGACTTCTGTCGTTTGTGGTAGATATAAACATTTCTTAAAAATTGGATGTTTTCAGCGTCCATCTGGAACTCGCCACACACTCGACACCCTTTCCTCCAAGTCCTCTACATCCTTCTGTAAGATGTCAACCCGCAAGCTGCTCTCTTGACGGTCAGCATCCAGCTGACGGAATCTCTCTTTTATCTCCTTCACGAGCTGGTACGTTTGGCTCATTCGATCCGATTACTTCTTATGCTCCTTCACTATTACATTAAAACAATAATGGTATGAAATCATTGACTAATGTTTTTTTAAATATATTTACCAGGAGTTAACTGCATCTCATTAAAACCATGATCTAGGGCGTCTCGGTGGTGTTGATTACGACCAAAGTCAACCTTCCTCGCATCGGAACGCAAATCGAATGAGGTCTATTAAAAAATTTAAACAATCGTAAAGACCAGTAAAGTTACGTTATAGAAAACATGAAGCCATACTTTAGATTCTTGTTCGTACATTCTGGTTTTTGGCATCGTCGTAGAGGATGACGGATGCTCCAAAGTTTGTTTCGATGATTGAAAAAAGCAGGGTCCGTTATCAGCATGAAGATCCACACCAGAAGATCCACTGGACACATCGTGGAAAGGATGAGTTTCTATGCCATGACGTTTTCGATGCTTCTTCAAATTAGCGGCCCTTTTAGCCAAGAAGCCACAGACATCACAACGGAAATTTCCACCGATTGAGAATTTGTTTGATTGAGTTTTCCTAGCTGGTTCCTGAGTAAACAAAATTATATCCAGCTATTTGTTTTCAAATTAAGAATATGCAATTTAAAGATAGATATAATAATAACCTTATTAGGTGGCGTATTCGATTCCAGTCTCTTTCGCTTTCGTAGCAAAGCATAGTCTTGTTCAGTAAAAGCAGCACTATTGGATTCATAGGAACCAGATGTAGAAGGATAGTTGTTAGTATACCCGTTTTCTACAAGTGGGAAATTATAGCCATGTTGCTGGCTAATTTGTTGTCGAACCAAACTATTAGACTGAGAAGCTACACAAAAGTAAGAGTCAGAGGGTATATCCTTCCAGCATCTTAAATTGGCAGAAGGATTACTACATTTTCCAAGATTATTTTGGAAAGCCATATTGGGCAAATAATCCTATGAAAAAGGAGAAATAGACAACCAATAAATTATATATGAACAGACTTTGTAAATTAATCAAAATAAATATCATACCATGGTATAAATGAAGAATGAAATGATGCAATAGAAAACTATTGACAAAAACTAGATGAAAAAGTTCGGTATTCAGCTACGAGGAGTAACACGACAAAACATTCATCCTGAAAGGAAACAGTGAAATTAATATTAATTTTAAAGCATATTTTGAAATATGTAAAGCATAAAATGAAATTTAGACATTTTTCTCCTCAAAATTTCAATTTTCAAACTCAAAATTTCCAACTCAAAATATCTAAACCCTTATAATTATATATATTTTTAAGTATTTCAAATTTTTAAAAAACCTTTAAAATAATCATTATTTTAAAAACGCGTTATAATTACTATTTTACAAAAAACCTTTTAAATTCGTTATTTTAAAAAAACTTTAAAATCATTATTTTATTAAATCTTTTTGAATTTTAATTTTTTGAAATTATTTTTTTGAAAAACCCTTTTAAATTAAAAACCCTTTCCTCCCACCACCCTTGCACGATATAGACACGATCACGCCTCCCCCCTCACTCCTTTAGTTAACACTTACAAGAGTAGACGTTAGTGGTTGACCGCTTAAATCTTTTAATTGTCAACGCTTAGTGCATAATACGTAATAGTTTTAAAATTGTTCAAATGCATCATGTGATTTTTTTTAATGAAACAATTTTCATTTTGTAGGAGACGAGGTATCAACTATGAGCGGCGAAAAGCCATTGAAAGAAGACGGTATGGACGGTGCTGGCGGAGTTGGTGAACAGACGAAGCTGGGAAAACACTCGCGTGGAAACATTGGAGGGGAACAGCTCACGGCCGAAAAGAGGAAGTGTTCTTACCCGGATAAAGGCAAGCAGTTGAAGAAAATGAAGCTGTGTGCTGTGGTAAGTTTATTTCAATGTCATAACATTTGTCTTCTTAATTTATTTTTAAATAAAACTTTTTGTCCCATCCCATCTCATCCCAGAAAACCATGATTGAAGACGAACCGGTCGCTGGACCATCCGGCCACCAGCCGCAAAGCACGGACGAGGTGCGTGTCGGAGCCTATTCGTCAGACGAGGAGGAGGGACTGGTGGACGAGCAAGTGGCCAACGACGATGCGGCAGCCATGGCTCTCTACCAGGAGGAACTG
Organism: Chydorus sphaericus; assembly: GCA_030141595.1. Taxonomy (NCBI): domain Eukaryota; kingdom Metazoa; phylum Arthropoda; class Branchiopoda; order Diplostraca; family Chydoridae; genus Chydorus; species Chydorus sphaericus. The sequence continues at coordinate 4,618,527 of CM057931.1, forward strand.
GACCAGTACAGCCCCTTCCCTGGTTTCTTTAATGCTCGTGAATGCTAGATGATCATAGGAGGAAAGGGGGAGAAACGGCTAATGAAAATTTTTTGGGCAAATAATGTTTCTGTTCTTATTATAACAAAATTTATATCAATATGATACAATACATGTGTGAGTGTAGTTAAAAAAAAACTTCTTTTTACTTTTGACTCGTGGAAGATGGGAATGTTTTCATATTAAAATAAAAATTTATTTAGAATAAGTAGAAGTAGAAAATTTGATTACAAGTTCTATGAATCCTACTGAATTCAGAAAAAATACCTACTCTACAGAATTAGTCTCTTCTTAACCACCACACAAGAAAAAAAATCGTTTCTTTACTATCCACATGTTAAGAACATTTATTTTATATTATCACTTTTCATTACCTTCACAGTTGAATCGACGTAAGAGATAGTAAATAACGACACTAGAAAATTACGACTTTGCAAACACATCGACAGCGTGATTTCAGCTTTTCACCTTTCCGAATTCATGAATCTTGATCACAACTTCACAAGTTGAGAGTTGAGACTTGAAAGTTGAAGCAAGCAACACAAGACAAATGCAACAGTGCCAGACCGCATAGGTTTTCCAGGCGCTGCAACAAACTCGCGAACTTACAAAATAAAATAGCATAACATTGCGCGGTATACATTTTTTTTCTTGATCGCAAAACAAAACCTCGACTCCTCGAGTACCCTTGACAGCACATATATAATTTTCTGATTGGAAAACTCTCTTTTTAAGAAAAGAAGAATTTTTGCTAGACTGATAAGGTTACTCAATTTCTTTACGATAAAAGAAGGGACGAATAACCCTGGCGCACAGGCAAGCAAGCATCGGGATCCTTCCGGGCTCGCGCAACCAGCTAGGGAGAGAAATTTCGACTTCGGGAAAACTTCCGCTTCTGGAACCAGAGGGGCTTCATTATCGGGAGGCGCTTCGGCTTCCATCTCGGGTATAACTTCAATCTCGGGAAGAACTTCTTCCTTTTTGTTGACCTTCATCCAAACATCAGCGGGGGTTTCCTTTTCTTTGTTGACCATATGGAGATGAGCTCCCTTTTTCAGAAGTAAACGGGCGACACTCTCAATCATAACACCATTGCCATTATTATGCTGAACGGCCAGAAGGTGAAGAGGTCCATTTCCATCTTCATCGCGCGCATTCGGAACGGAACCGGATTCAAGTAGGAGGTGAATGGTGGCTAAATCCAAATATTCAGCATAGCAGGCTAAATGAAGCAGTGTTTGTCCGCTCCGCCTCGGTCTTGATACACCAACTCACGCAAAAGTGTCATGATGCTCTTGGGGTCCTCCTGAAAAATATATATATTGTTTTTCTTTTATATATCATTTAAGTTAATAAATTTTTTTGTTACCTGACTTTCTTCACTCAGAATCTCCTCTGGTAGACCAGCAAGAAAAGTAGTGAACGGTAGGAAAGTGCCAATTCCGATGTAGGATCGTAGAATAGCAGAACGCGAACAAGTAAGTTCTGTCGCAAATATGACTTTCAAAATGGCTTTGAATGTTCCAGCGTTTAGGAATGGGTCGTCCCTTTCCAGCTGCGATAGCGTCCAGGTCAGAGTTTCGACGACGTCTTGCGCCATGAGCCAAAGGTCGTGTTGGTGATGCGAATCCATTTGGTGGAAATTAATAGTTTCCAACGTAGCCCACAATAAGTCGATAAGATCGATGAAACGATTCTTCTGCTTCAGTTCGCGGATGCAACTCGACATAACATCATGCATGAAGGAATAGACGGCTTTCCAGCTCCTACCGGAACAGATCCGCAATTGAATAATATAACACAAGGGAAGGTGCTGGGCAGGTTGCTCGATGATTAGATCCAGCTCAGCTGCACTGGTCCATCTGATTGTTCGTCCGCTTTTGAGTATAAAAGGAGTCATCTGAAGTTGGCTAATCTTTCGAAGGTCTAGTGATTTGCGCAAATATTCAAAGGCCTGTTCTGATTCCGTGTTCCATCCCAAGGAAGACTGCCATACGATTTCAGCGGCTGCCATTTCGAGGGAGTCGATCTTCTCTTCGCAATCGATTTTGACTTTCTCCAGCATGTCATCAAAAACGATCAAACAATTACTGCCATAGAAAGCCGCAAGGAGAATTGGAGTGAAGCCTTTTGTATCTCGAGCCATGAGACGAGCACCACTGTTCACTAGGAGCTTGATGACGGCCAAAACATTTTTTGACCCCGGCCAATCCTCGGGGGTTACATACAATTCTTTAACCCAACAGTGCAAGATTGTTTCACCAATCTCATTGCGCTGATCCAAGTTGAGGCCATGCTGTATCAGTTCAGTGAATACGTCGAGGCCGCATGAGTAGCAGGGCGTCCAAATGGGGGATCCAGTAGAAGGAAGAGCAGATGGATCAGCTCCAGACTCCAGTAAGAAGCGGACAATTGCCAGGGATTCTGGATTACGGCGGGACTGTTGTATGGCTCCATGAAGAGGTGTGAGTCCATGATAAAGGTGACGACTGGTCTCGGACGAGGTTTTGGATGAAACATCAAATCCCAATCCAACGAGGTACTTCACAATGTCGAGGTATCCATTGTAAGCCGCAGCAAATAACGGAGTAGCGCTTTCAATCCTTGGGCAGGTAAATCTTCCATGACAAGAAGAGCCATGGTAGTAGACTCCAACGGCTTGAAAATCAACACCCCAATTTTCGACGACGTTTTTCACGTATTTGAGGTCTCCGTACCAGCAGGCTAGTAGGAGAGGGGTAGTGTCATATAGGGTGAGCTCCTTAGTGGAGAATGATCACACTGATTGCTTGTTGAAATGTGCAGTACGATTTCTTTCAAAACACGCAATCCCGTAGAGTGTAACGATTGCAGGAACGTTCTGGGTGTAATATTGGAATATCTGGCTTTTAGAGGACATTCCTGGGTGGGCATGGCAGCTGTTCCACTGTTGAAACAAAACATATGTATAGTTGGAGGAAAATGTGATTTGTCATTATGATAGTAGTTTATACCCAGTGAATGGAACATCACTAGTGATGTAACATCAAAATTGATGTAACCTCTGAGAATACATCAATATTGATGTATGATGTGATGTTGATGTGAACTGAAAAAAACATCGATGTTTGATGGCGATGTTTGATGGCAGCAACACCACTGAAGCACACTTTTTACCATCAGTATCAGAAAAAAATATTGGCAAAAAAACTTATATAATTTATGCCATATTATTCATTCAGACAGCCCTAGATTTGGCTGTTTTAGATGGATTAGGCTTAATTATAGTGTTCTCGAAAAATGGTTATTCTTTCAATAATCTCACCAAAAAAAAATCAGAAAAACTGATGTAAACTTGACGTAAAGTGTGAGAATTGATGGTAATTTATTTTGATGGGATGTTGATGTTTTTTATTTGATGTATGATGGTAACGTTTTTTTTATGTGTGATGTTCGATGTAGTCTCAAACATCACTAAAATCGCTGTGATGTTCCATTCACTGTTTATACCTGTGCTCTTGTAACTGATTTTGAGGTTCTTCAGACATGAAGAGAGATATGGCTGGGGAAGATGATGGTAGTTCGTAGCTGCCACTTCTGTCAGAGAGCTGACAAGAAGAGTTGATCTGGTCTCCAGATGGGAAGATTATCCAGATAATGGAAGGTAATCCTGATTTTTAGAAGGAAGTGTTAGACTTCATTTCAAAACAACAAAATTGCGATTCAAAGCTATGTTCTTTCTTTCGTTGATAAATATATAGTTTGTAAAATACATCATAATATAAACATTAATTTATGGTTATGTTGCAACACGTTGATGAATATTTAAAGACGTGAACTTTACCTTGTCGACTTGAGAACGATAACGGCTTTTGGATTTAAAAGAATTAAATCTTCTTACCACACAATATTTCGAGACTATAAGAAATGCAACACAACCAGCTCACGCACGAATCTCGAATTTTCATTTAAAAACAAACGAAGCAAACGAATTTTACGAGGGGCTACGTTGCCAGCGCCCATCAGCGGATGTTGCTAGCCGAAAGTATTGTTCCTTTTTTTCATTTTCTTGATGACATTACATAGAAATAAAATTGCATTAGATTAGCGATGTTGTGAGCGCATGGATATTACTGAGCGGGGATATTATTGAGCGCCGGAGTGTATTACTACAGCTTTTTACTTATTACAGCAGGTTTGAAAGGGTTACTCAGATATTTGATGCAGCTTTCAAGCTGCACACCGATATTGTGAAGTACCTCGTAGGATTAGGAGCTGATGTATCTTCTAAAACCTCATCCGAGACCGATCCTCACAGTGATGGACTCACACTTCTTCTTACAGCCTTACACCAGTCCCGTCATCATCCTGAATCTCTGGCAAATGCCCGTTTCTTATTGGAGTCTGGAGCTAATCCATCTGCTCTTCCTTCCACTGCGACGAGCCGACGAGCCAAAAGAGCCCATTTTGGTCACCGTTTGGAGGATCCTTTGCTTGTCGTCAAGTTTCCTGTGGACAGTGGCGCCGACCTCTTGGCTCGCAAGGAAAAAATCGACGCCCTTGAAATGGTAGTCGCTGAAATTTTAAGCTATTCAAACGGACGGAACGTACGGCGCTCTTTCAATGGATTGAACATGGAATCAGAACGAGCCTTCCAATACTTGCACAAAGCACTAGACCTTCGACATAATGGCCAACTTTATATGGCTCCTTTGATACTATTCAGTTCTACCAAACGGATTCGGACCCCGAATGTGATCTTTTGGCGGATGGCGGACGACGTCGTCGTAAATCTCATCTGGGTGATCTCGCAACTTGCAAAAGACGACCCGCTTTACATCGCTGGAACCTTTAAAGCCATTCTGAAAGTCATATTAGCGACAGACCTAACTTATTCACGTTCCGGTTCTCTACGATGCGAGAGCCATATCAACAACCTCTTCGAATTAGTAACTTTTCTTGCCGGTCTACCAGAGGAGATGCTGAATGAAGAAAGTCAGGTAACGAAACAATGATCTAACTTTTAATTTTTAAGTAATATAACTTTTTTTACATAAACTGGGATTTGTTTTCTTTTTTGTACCTTTACTGTGAATTAATTTGAATGGGAAAAATTGTTGCTACTTTTTATAGAAGATCGAAAAATATGAGAGTGCTTTAAAAAACAAAAATTAACAAAATATTTCTTTTTTTCAGGAGGAACCCATAAGTATCATGGAACTCTTACGCAAGTTGGTGTATGAAAACTGTCGCGACTATTACAGCGGACGAACACTGCATCATTTAGCCTGCTATGCTAAGTTCGAAGAGAACCAATACGGTATGCTGACGTAATTCGCACTATTTAATTGCCGCATTTTGCATTTCAGTATTTTTATTTTTGACCTCTGACAACGATCAGGTAGAGACAGCTCTGATTTGAGACTATAACGATGGTGGTAAAGCGGATCTTTTTAGAAAAACTTGGGTAGATATTCTCAAAAATATTTATCTTGAAAATTGAAAAAAGAAAAAATCAAATGTATCGAAAGCACCAAGTAATTCAAGCACCATCATTGTAATATCCAACGTCCATATGTTAAAATATAAATGATAACATTTTTTCTGTCCACATAATTTACAGTAATAGGGATTTTTAAAACTAAATGTAGCCTAAAAATCAAAATTTGTATCCTTCTGTTGCTTCTGCTTCTTTCTGTTTGCTGGACTTTTCAACGATTCCTTGAACGGAGCAAAGTTCAAAGTAGAGACCTCTCTGTTTGATTAACTCGTCATGAGTTCCTTGCTCTGCAATCAGACCGTGATTGATGACGATGATATTGTCCGAGTTCTGTATGGTACTCAAACGATGAGCAATCGTGATACACGTCCTCCCTTCACGAGCTGCATCCAGCGCCATTTGTACGACGTGTTCGCTCTCCGAGTCCAGCGCTGAAGTTGCTTCATCTAATAAAAGGATCTTTGGATTTCTGACTAAAGCTCGAGCGATGGCTACACGCTGTTTCTGACCACCACTTAGCTGCGTTCCTCTCTCACCGACCATCGTGTCGTAACCTTTGGGAAGAGACTGAATGAATGTATGGATGTTGGCCTTGCGTGCAGCTTCGATGATTTCATCCATGTGAACCACTCTCGCGTTATCTCCGTAAGAAATGTTCTCTCCAATTGTTCGGTTGAATAGAACTGGTTCTTGGGATACGATACCAAAATGGGAGCGGAGTGAACTGATGTTAGCTGGCTGGATGTCCTGTCGGTCCAACTGAACTTGCCCAGCATCAGGATCGTAGAATCTTTCCAAAAGTTGGATGCAAGTAGATTTACCGCATCCACTGTGACCTACCAACGCAACTGTTTGACCAGCCTTTACATTTAAACTGAGTCCCTTAAGTACTTGTATGTTCTTTCTCGTCGGGTAATGGAACTCCACCTTCTCAAAATCGACATTTCCAGTTACATTCTCCAGTTTATTGCCACTTGGTGAAGATGCGTCGATGAGAGGTACGCGACGGAGTAGCGCAAAAATTCGGTTGGCTGCTACTTTGGCTTTGTTATAGTTGGGTGCAAAGGCAACGGCTTGACCGATCATTTGAGTACCAAATAGCAAAGACTCGCTGACTTTGAAGACATCATCGTAAGGCGTATTTTCAGGATCGTTGACAACCAGCCATCCGCCGTAGTACATCACTGTTGCATATGCAAACATGGGCAATGAGCTCGCAAAACCAAAAATGAAGCCTCGAATCCAAGATTTCTTGAGGGCTTTTCTATGTGGGCCGCTGAGTGAGCTCATAAAGATGGAGTGGAAATCCTTTTCTTTTCCAAGACTGGCAACTGTTCGAATATTGCCGATGGCTTCCATCGCAACTTTGGCAGATTTCTGTAGTCCTTCTCTCTCCAGTGCCGATTGGCCCATAATAATTTTCGCTTGGAAGTAGGTAGCAACAAGAAGCAAAGGTACGAAACTCATGGCAACCAAGCCGAGCCTCCATTCGTAGTACAATGAGAGGACAACAGCAGCGATCATGGTCGTCACGGCTTGCATGAGTACACCGATTCGAGTTCCAGTTGCTCCTTGAACGCTGGATGCATCGCCGGAAAGTCGAGCGCAGAGTGCTCCAACGTTGTTTGCATCGTCATCGAACCATCCGATTTCTTGTTTCAAAATGGCTTGGAAAGTTAGACCTCGAAGTCTGGATGTCAATGATTCTCCGGCGATAGAAAACATGAAAGACTGAACGAAACCTGCAATTCCTACCACGATGCCAAGAATAAGGAACAGGAGAGAGTAGAAATTTCCTGTTTCTTGTCGTTCTTCATTCGTCATTTCAAATTCTCCGAATATACCCATCACTTCAGCAAATAAGATGGCGTAGACTGGTGTGCTCAAACCGACGATGGCAGAACCAATGACACCCAATAAGATATAAGGCCATTCTGGTTTGTTCATTTTCATGATGTCCATAATTTCGACTTCAACTTCGACCGGCTGAGCTTCATCTGTCGGGAGGACGGCAACAATATCGCTCTCTGTCAGTTGGCTTGCTTTCCTTTTTCTTATGGATCCTCTGCCTAATGGATGACTTCCAGCCAAGCTAACTTTATCGGCGATGTCGTCCTTTTCTTCTGGAATCCATTCCTGGCCTTTGCTCACGTCTTCATCGCTTTCATAGTCCGGGTCCGGATCGTCAAGTGAAGTTACCTTTTTCAATTTACGGACGTTGTTTTCTTCACCTCCTTGCTGAGAAACAACCAATTGGTAATACACTCCTTTCTTGGCCATAAGGATCTGATGGGTTCCCTCTTCCTACATCAAAACATTTTAAAGTATTAATTATTTACTTTTAAATAGTATAAACAAATTATATGATACCTCAACTACTCCATCTCTGATGACGATGATTCGATCTGCGTTACGGATGGTTGTAAGACGATGAGCGACGATAACTGTAGTTCTTCCAAGTCTTGCCTTATCCAGAGCCTTTTGAACGACAGCTTCTGACTGAGTATCCAAAGCCGATGTAGCTTCATCCAGTAAAAGAATTTTGGGGTTCCTAACAAGCGCTCTGGCAATGGCAATGCGCTGCTTTTGACCGCCGGATAGTGCGGCACCTCGTTCACCGACCATGGTTTCATATTTCAATGGCAATTTAAGGATGAAATCGTGAGCGTTAGCTTCTTTTGCCGCTTTCTCAATTTCTTCTTGTGTGACTCCATCCCGTCCGTAACGAATGTTTTCTCCGATGGTAGTACCGAAAAGAACAGGCTCCTGTCCGACTACTCCGATCTGAGCTCTCATCCAACCAATGTGTAGATCTTTGATGTCATTACCGTCGATGCAAACCTTTCCTTCAAGAGGATCGTAAAAGCGCTGAAGTAGTTGAACGCAGGTCGATTTACCGCATCCAGATGTTCCTACAAGGGCGACTGTTTGGCCCGGCGGAACCTCAAAATTGAGACCCTGAAGGACTTTAACTTCAGAGCGCGACGGATAATTAAAGAACACTTTCTCAAATGAAAGACTGCCTTGAACGCTCGAGAGCTTCTTTCCTTTATCTGAAGAGCTGTCAATGGATGGAACTCTGTCGACGATGCTGAAAATGGTTCCACCAGCTCCTCGAGCAACCGCAAAGGCTTCCATGTAGGGGGCTGCCTGGCCGATTTGCATAGCGCCAATGAGGACGCTGAAGAAGACGATGAGAAGGTCGCTGGCGTCATAGCCAGAGTTACATGTATCCAATATGAGAGTGATTCCGTACCAGAAAGCTAGGGCGTAGCTAGCGTAGATGATTGCCCAAACCATGCCGACTCCGACTCCGGTGGCCATTCCACGTTTGATTCCTGCTTTACGGGCGAAAGTCAAGTTATCTTCGAAACGATCAATCTCCTTCTTTTGTCCTCCAAAAGCCATTACGGTACGGATGGAACTGAGAACCTCTTCGGCTATACCACCGGATTTGGCGTAGGCTTTCAATTCATTTTCCGTTAGAGAAGCTTGAATTTTGGCCAAAATTCCCATTGCGATAGCCAAGACTGGAGTGGCCACCATCATCACCAAGGTCAGCTGCCTGTATTACGTAACACATTTATGATAAGAGCAGGGCTTAATTGAGTTATGTAAGATTGCTGTTACCATCCGTGCACAAAAGCGTTGACGATAGATGCAATGAAACTGACCATGGAAAAGACGAACATGCCAATCTTTTCACCGATTCCATCTTGAATTTTGTTTAAATCTCTGTAAGTTATGTTTGCTTATTATTACGATAAATTGGTTGATAATAAAATAGATGTTCATACTCTGTAATGCGACTGGCAAAATCATTCGAGGTTTTGGTGTCATACCATCCGACATCTTGACGAAGAATAGCTTTCAAGAATTGGTTTCTAATTCTGTAAGCCTAATACAAAAATAATAATAATTCGAAAAATGTTATTGAATGATGAGACAGCACAAAAATGTAATTCTTATCAGCTAAACTGGCGCCTGGCGAGACAAACAACAAGGCCATATTTCTCTTATAATCAGACGCTATAATAATAGATAAAGACCGCCGACTCAAATATTTTTAAAAATATGGCTTGCTTACCTGATTCTCGGCGGTGAAATTGAGTGACGTAACAAAGATGAAACCCAGAACAAAGAGAACAGCGCCAATAATAGAAGTGTACATTCCGAATTTTGTGAATTCGTCCATCAGGGCTTGCGGATCGGGTTCCGGAAATCTAAAAATGTTGTTTTTGATTGAAATTTTGGTGATGAAAATGAATTATTATGATTAATATACCCATCAGTAGTATTCCGGTCTTTTGTCGCGTTTATCCAAGATTCGTTGCATTGCAAATTGTAGAGATCTTCTGGACTGAAACCTCTTCCTACAAAGGCGTTGGTTACGTCCCCGAAAAGGATCAACATGATTGGGAAGCAAACTCCAGTCCCGGCAGCAGCAAGAATGGCTATGATAATCAGGAGGTAGTCTGTCCCGGAAGCAAATCGGAAGAGTGCAAAGAAGGAAACTGGAGGAACATCCGGAATTGTTGGTTTATTCTTTTCATCTTCTTCTTCCTTTTTTTTCTTCTTCTTGTCGTCCTTCTTTTTCTTCTTTGGGTCTGTAGAGGCGGATGATGAAGAACTTGTGTCGTCAATTTTCTTCAATGAATCTGCGTCTGCATCAAAGGCTTCGTTTGTGTGACCGTCATTACGGTCCAAATTTGGGGCCATACTGGTAATCAATTGAACTTTGATTATGCATCTTATGTTTCTTCGATTCCATTTCAACCAAACATGCTTCAATATAAAATTATCGTTCACCTTACTTTTTTTTATATTATGACTAAAAACTCGATAGGAGTCTACAATAAAGAAAGAAAATATGATGTTACCTGATGTTTGTGTGATGTAATTCGCAGACAATCTACAAACGTGATTTGGCCTCTTTGTTATTCTCCTCTCGAGAGGTGCGGGACTAAAGTGAACATTTTATGGTTGCATTCTCGATCTGTTATATGTAAAAAGTAATGGTGTTATCTAAAAAAAAGGCGCACACTAAATATCTGCAGGTAGATAAGGATATCCTCGATAATACCTGCTTTATTGCAATGAGCAGCTAAAAACACGCAAATTGAATACCCAGCCTTATTAACCTCGCAGTTGATTATTCCACTTTGAAGCACAAAAATTCAAATGCAGCATGACTCGTCTTTTTTCTAGATCAGTTAGGTATCGAACGTACCCGAACTGAATAAATGAACTTTTTAATTTCTGATGCAATTGCGATTATTCTTCAGTTCTATTAACATCTATTAGGCAAGCGCCTTTGCGTTTGTTGTTTTGGGAAAATACATGGATTATAATGAATGACCACGCGTGCTATTTTAAACACGTTACCCAATATATTTTTATGATATTGACGAATTTCATTAAACAAATATTTTAAAAAATAATTTTTTTGCAAAATTTGTTTCATATAACTTTCATGTGAGGACAGACGAACTCAATTAAGGGACATCTGGTAAATATATATTTGAAGCAGTTTATCAGTGGCCATAAAACATTGTAAACCCTTTTCCTACCAATATTTATTGCACGAATCAATTGAAATCCAGACGCAGGTGCATGCATCAATAAAAATATAATAAATGGGCCTACCATAACTATTTATGGCTCACGAGAGATTTTCTTTACTTGCTTTGAAAAGTAGTCCTCCTTAATAAAATTCCATCTAAAAACTAATTTAATGGAACTTACATATAAGGTGCGCTAATAATATTGCAGCTCACTTGCGCTTATTGCACCACACACCATTGCACCATACGGACATACCGTTATGTTCTAGATAAAACCAAAGTTCACTTTGTAAAGTAATATTCAATCTTATAACGAAAAATTCCTTATACCATCCCCTCTTCTTATCCAAAAATTAACCATTTATCTCTTTATTCTTTTCAATTTACTACACTAGTTTATATTTTTCGTAGCTATATAATAGACGCCTAGGCTTAATTACAACAAAGTCGTGCCATTTAGGCTTACAATCTACATCCACTACCCTACATGGGAATTCCAATCAATGCATATCTTATTTGTTTAGATGTTGTGGTTTTGAATTTTGATTGGCTAAAGTCGTCATGCGCTCAAGACGCAGGATACGTATATCACCAACTTTAAAGGTACTTTTTAGTAAATATACTGTCGAGACTATTCGACGGGTCTGGACCAGAAGCGATAACAACAGCAAATATATATATGTATGCTATATAACACATTTTTACAATATTGCATCATTACTAAATAGAACTTTAGTTCGGGATCCAGCAATAATGGGATATTATATCGTTTTTTGAACACATCAACTAGACTGAATCGCTAGGAAGGAAGATTAAAGTGGAGCCCAAAAGACAACCCATTATGTTTTGTTTTCATAAAATCATCACTAACATTTTCTTTAAAGATGGGCTCCACTCGATCGAGGGATGCGAATCTGCTAGGCGGTAATTCATAAATCACTTCATTGTACACGGCCGGGTGAAGCCATGAGGGCAAAAAAGTCACTACCCGCTTCTGTGTCGGGTGAGTGCCGACCTCGTGGCTCCACCCAAAAATCTGCCAAAGATATATTTGGATGAGGAGCATGTGTCTGTAGAGTATAGAGAACAAGTGTGTGTGCGTGTGTCTGTCTGCGGCAGCATAGGTCTTGACATTCAAAATTCGAAATTGAGCAATTTGAGGCGATCTCCCTTCTTATTCTTTCCCTTATTGTCATCCGAGACCGGTGTCCGGCTGCTTGTCGTAGAAGGAGGTTCCATACAGGGCTACAATAATACGACACAAGAAAAATTCTTATAAATTATATCTATTGCGATTCAATTTACATGCAGCGATGTTGGAATACCGTTTCGCAAATGTTCATGTTACAACAGTCTTCGATGTTGATGACTCGCTCTCCCGAGCTGGGCGTGGGCAACTGTTGATTCATCTTGTTCGAAACCCGCGCGAGTTTTCTTCTCTTAAGTCGAGGTCGAATTTGGCGTCTCAGCTTCCAGACGTAAAAGCTGAGAATTATAACAGTGATCATCAATATGATGGAAGTGGCTGAAAGACTGATGAGCGCAATAAAGAGCTTGCTATATGACATCTCATCTTCTACGTTATTAGTTGGGTTGATATTGGAAGAGAGCTCACAGCGATCACCGTTGAAACTCTCTGGACAACTGTAAATAATCAAATAAGAAGATTTGTAGTATCATCTTAATGTTGCAATCTATTTGAAAATATTACCTGCAGCTGAGCTCATCATTGACAAAGTAGCATTGTCCACCGTTCAAGCAGTATCCATAGCAAACAGATTCGATTTGCGGGTAAGTTACCGGTACAGTAACAGTAGTACCATCGGTCTCATCGCGGTCTGGTATTGTTGTCAGTTTAGTTTGTCCCACTGTAGATGATGGCAATAAGGCGTCGCAACTGATGGGCTGATGCTGGAAAATTGCAACGGCCATCGGCTTATGCGCATATTGACGGAGGGCAGTCGGTTCATCTGCCGATCCATCTTTGGGAAATGAGAAAAGGGTCTTTGAATCCCAGTCAGTCCAGTAGATGTAATCTTCTCCAACCTGTTGGATATTCATAAATTCAATTGAAAAATGAGAACCAACTATACTTAAATTACTAGTAATACCGTAAGTCCGTAGATAAACTGCCCTTTGCCTTCGTGGCTCTTGCCATGATAAACAAGTTCCCTATTAGAACCATCAACAGAACTTCGTTCGATTTGAAAAGAGCTGAATCGCAAGTTATTGGCCCAGTAAATTTTCTGCTCTGGGATGTCCAATCCTAACCCGTGGGGCATCAGTAAATCTTTACTGACTATGATATCACGTTGGGTGCCATCAAGGCGGGAGCGCTCGATCGTCGGCCTGTCCATGTTCCAGTTTGTCCAGTACAACATCCTTTTTGAAAAAGAAGTAAAAATAACGGTTACGTGATTAATTCCAAACATGGAATGGAGGAAAGAAACTTAAAACCTGGTGCAAGGATCGCAAACTAATCCGCGGGGGCGATCTCCTCCCAGAAAATGGACCACTTCTGCGGAAATGTTTTCGCCAACAGTCGACGAAACTTGATCTCGGGCTATCCGGAGTCGACGAATCGATTGGTTGAGCCCGTCTGTCCAGAACAGGAACTTATCAACTGGATCATAGGTCAATCCTTCTACAGATTCATTGCCTCCTTCTGAGAAATCATCAAATAAATAATAATAAGTTATATAACTTTTTGCATCATAATAATCAAGTGCGTACTTTCTATGACCAATTGCACTGATGATGATGAATTCCTGGATAGAGTCTCATTAAATTTAACACTAAAAATATGGCCATTGGTGTTTTTTCTGTCCGAAAAGAAGAGTTCCTGAGATATGGGATCATGAACGAGAGCTACCAGCATAGAAGCATTGAAGGAGCCCAGATTTAGCTGACTTTGTCCGGATCGTTCATTAGTCAGCAAGTCAATCTGATTACCAACAGCCACTAAGATATCTGCAAAAAATTACAAAAATAAGACGTCATCGATCAAATAGAGCATAAATATGACTTGCAGTTGACCGCAATTCTTGTCAAGTGCGGTCCGAATCTCTTTTATATAACCAAAATAATAATAAAAATATGTAGAACCCAAAAGAGAAAACATTTGCGGAATGAAGAAATACGAAGAGTTTTGTTATTGAGCGCCAAAAGGAAATTAAAAAGTGTCGTCTGCTATAATCACAGCAGGAATGTTTCCCGCGTGAATGCGTGATTCAATCAGCCGGTTCTTTTTAGGTCAGTTTTCTTTTTAACTAGTGCAAGACGATCGATAATAACCTTGGAAAAGTCACACGCCGTCATCATTGATTGTTTCTCTAATAATTCCAGAAAAAAATGTGAGCATCACCTAATTATTAAAGGGCATTTGACTCCAATAATCCAAGTTTTGTATATAAATAGGGTATTTACTGAAACAGAAGGTTACAATACTAGAGAAAAATAACAAGCTAGATATGCAGTCTTGGATTTCATTACATGTGTAGGATACTTGATCCGATCGACCTCTGATGAGGATCAGTAAATAAAGCAGACTACACAGGAAATAATTTGAGTAATCTGACTGGCGTACGTGACTTTAATAAAAAAAGGAACGTCCCTTTAGTAAATCGCGTGGAAAAGGAAGCCTGTAAAAAGTCACGTTACCGTTGTGGCCATGATTAGTTGTGCTAACAATGCCGAAGAAACTGAGAAGGATGAGCGGAAATGCATTCCCCATTCTATAAGGAATGATTCCTCACGGCGAAACACACTCGCGAGTCCACTATTCCACTTCTAAAATTGTGCAGCTCACGAGCCTGGACTAGACTCGCCGGGAAGAATCACTGGCCTTTTGCCCAAGAAGACGTCGGCGAACTGATAGCCAAGAGCAGGCCAGGAGGGAGGGTATTATGGCTAGACCGGTGCCAATGTTTTTTTCAAGGCATTTCCTGGTTGCGCATCTCTCTGCGCCGGTGTCTGAGTAGTGGCATCTAGCGTTTAACTTGATTAAGAGAAAAAAATAGGGGATTCGTTATCAGAAGATCGTCTTTATGTATTTTAGATAATGAGGTTCAAAACTATTGTTTTAAAAATAGGAATGTTAAAAGTACCAGCGCTCAAGAGACCAAAAAAATTTCAAATGTTTCACCTGCGATTGTGGCACCACCTAGTAAACAATTTTGCCCGTATACAATAATGTCTGATGCGTCGGCTGCTAGTGTGTTCAATCCGAATTTGTGATTGTTGACAGGCTGCTTCTGATCGGTTTCAATCTTATTTTTAAAAAGAAAGAAATTTCTCAGTATTTTTCATTTATTCTGAAGTATAATAAAGCTCACCATGAAAGATTTTGAGTTTCCTGAAGGAGCTGATTCAAAGAATGCTCTTAAATTTAAAGAACAAGTTTACCGTCTAATGATAAGGTTTGTGGCTTTGACTTTTATCATTCATTTTCATGAAAAACTATACATATATTTTGCTATCAATGTTTAGTCAATTGTTTTATGATGGATACCAGCCTATCGCTGCAAACTTGGCATCAGCTGTTATGGCTCATCCTGCTTGCCCTCCCTCAGATCGCCTTAATCACCTGATTGCATTGGGCCTACAGCATGAACATAGTGAGTATATATTGATGAATGAAAATGTCCAATTATTTTAATTTAATTTCTTTGATTTTTGTGAAGCCCTCAAGAAACCATTGAATAGGGTTGAAATGGCCTTGGGTCCTGGGTTGGATTTGGAATATGAAACAGATGTGCAGACCTCTGCTCCGGAACCTGCCTCATATGAAACAGCATATGTGACATCACACAAGGCACAATGCAGATCTGGAAGTTTTAGCCCAGATGGCCAGCTGGTTGCCACAGGAAGTGTTGATGCCTCAATCAAGGTAATGATAGGAAATTGAATTTTAAAAAAATTACTTGGAAATTAATGAAAATCTTTTCCTCATCAAGATTTTGGATGTCGATCGAATGTTGGCGAAATCGTCTCCAGATGGGGAAATGGGCACTGACCAACAAGGTCATCCCGTTATCAGAACTCTGTATGATCACATGGAAGAAGTAACATGCCTCGAATTCCACCCTCGTGATCCTATATTGGCATCGGGATCTAGAGACTGTACTGTAAAGCTCTTTGACTTTAGCAAGGCCGCCGCTAAAAAAGCGTTCAGAACATTAGCGGTATACAATTGATTCTTTTTATATTTTATATTTTCCTGGTTGTAAATATATAATTTTAAACTCTAGGATTCCGATCAAATACGTTGCATGGCTTTTCATCCAACCGGAGACTATCTAGTCGTTGGAACGAATCAACCAGTTGTGCGTCTCTACGACACCAACACCGCTCAGTGCTATGTTTGCGCATACCCTTCTCATTTTCATACTAATGCCATTACCTCATTAAAGTATGAAATTTCTTAATTTCCCCATCATCCTTTTTCCTTAGTAATTGAGCATTATTTATAGGTACTCTTTCGATGGTAAATTGTACGTTTCTGGATCTCGTGACGGCTCGATCAAATTGTGGGACGGGGTTTCCAGTAAGTGTGTCGGCACCATCAGCCAAGCTCACGAAGGAGCTGAAGTCGGTTCTGTCTGTTTCTCTCGTAGTGGAAAGGTAACGAGCATTTCCAGTATAATTTTACGTTATTAAAACTCTATTTTACACTTATTACAGTACGTTCTGTCCTCTGGATTGGATTCTTCCGTCAAACTGTGGGAGCTCTCTTCGCTTCGATGTCTCATTGCGTACACTGGCGCTGGTACTCTTTGTAAGTAGCAATTATTTTCATATATCTAATAATAATTGAAATTTACTCATCTTTATTGAATGCTACTCAACAGGCAAGCAAGAGCACCGAGTGCAGGCTTTGTTCAATCACACCGAGGACTATGTCATGTTCCCTGACGAGGGTACTACGTCACTTTGCGTCTGGGATGCCCGAACGGCACAGCGTAAAAACTTGCTTTCTCTTGGTAAAATAACTTTTACAAACGCTAAAATTTGGTGAAAGCAGTAAAGTTATATGTATATTTGTTTATAACTATAGGCCATAACGGAGCAGTACGATATATTGTCCACGCTCCTAACTCTGCCGCATTCCTCACATGTTCTGATGACTATCGTGCTCGATTTTGGTATCGTAGAAACCAGCACTAAACTATTTTCAGAAATATTGGGCAATAAACGATTTTTTCAATTCAAAGAGTCGTCTTCTAATAATTCTATCTTAAGCTTTTTTATGGTAAGATTAAGAAGCACGCCAGAACTCAGAAGTTTAGAAGTCTACAAGCTCTAGTCCGCTTCGCAGTCTTATTTGATAAACTGGCACCACTGGTTCACGGACTCAGCCGGCAGTCTGCTACAGTATAAATACTCGCAGGACGTGCGTGTTAATTTTGAAAGTGGTTAAAACGATTTTTTTTCTTGTCATTGATTGAATTATAATTTACTCGATGGAGGAAGAAGATTCTGAGAGTAGTAGTAGTATTTCCCTACCTTATGATGTCCTTCTTTTTCTTGCCAAATATTTTACAAAAAGAGATGGTCTATCTGTTGCTCTCTCCGGCGTTTTAAGTGAGACATTTGCAGCTATATACGGGGATGATAGGTACAAACAGTAATCTTTGGTACACATATAATAATATCCCTAATTTTATTTTTTTCAAATAGCATTTGTAGTATAAAACAGTGCTTCTTCCTCAGTGTTAGCCGCTGGAATACATTCTTCCAACAGCACATCAACCCATCAACACTTACAGCTTTCAGTGCTGCCTCATGTTATTGGCTGCCATCTCAAGTACTTGTAGATTCAATTGTACAAATGCAGAATTTAGAAGAGTTGGATGTGCTAGACACACAGATCTGTTTGCTACACATGCCCAAAATATTTGTCAACTGTCCAGAAATTCAAAGACTTGGGTTAAGTCTAGCAGGACTGATTTCTTTCGAAAAACTAAGACAAGAGTTCAAATCAAAAGAAGATAGAGCTGCTCTAGAATGCATGGTGCAATGCTTCAAGAAATTGACACATCTCAAACTCTTCAACTTTGATGCAACTAGATGGAATGAGAGCAATCCAAATGATTGTATTTCTGCCTGGCCAGTTTTACTAGATGTTCTCAGGTATGATTGCATTTTGTATAACATGATTTCAAATAATATTTATCAACTGAATTTTTTTTCCTGCAGTTTGTGTCGGGATTGCATAGACTTGAGAATCGAAATATCTGGTGAAGAAAGGTTAATTCGATATCAAAAAATCACTCCTAGTACCGAAAATGAGCTTTTTCACAAATATTTTAATCGACTTCGATGGATGAGTTTGTTGGAAACCCTCATAGTCAACAGAGACTGTCCTTTCATGAATACTACCGATGCTACTTCTTACATCTCTCTATTCTATTGGCTCATACACCGGACTTTTGCTAGTGCTGGAGCAGTTGCTCTTAAGCGTCTATGGCTGGATATTGACGTAAAGAATTCTAACAGATATGGTGTACCTTTTGGAGAAATGTTTACTGTTCCGTCTGTGGAATCATTCTGTGTGAACGTTAGCCACCTCAGTGTTATAGACGTAAACGACCAACGATACAACCATCTTCAGCATTATGGTGACTTTGAATTGACTCGGCTTGCTGAGCTCCCCAATTTAAAGTATGCAGCTGGCCGTTTAAGCCTTTCAGAGAATATTCAAGTAAGAGGATGCATGCAGTTTTGAATTGTTTTAAAAGATCGATGTTTCTAATCTAAGTCATTTTCTTTTTTATTATAGGGTTTCAACGATTTCTGCGAATCTCATCCTCTACTTGAGTATCTTCACATTCAAACATTTTACAATCTCTTTTGGAAGTCATCTTTTCCTGTAAAGCTCGGAAATTGGAGACTTCCCAAATTAAAGGGTCTTGTCTATCATCCATATGGATCACCCTGTAAAGGTAAAATTATGTGAAGTCCTCATCATACTTCAGCACACTAATCAATTTGAAACTATAACTTGGAATGTAGAAATGATGGACCATCTGATACAAGCTTGCCCCAACATCCTTGCTCTTAAAGTGGGTAGATCTAGTGGAGTTCACGGGGACAACGTCAATTTTTTAAGTGCCATCCAATTCCACAACTTGAGATCGTTGAGCCTTCATAACTTACCTCTGTCAGACGGATCCTTCTTACCTTCGGTAAAAAAAAAAATAATAGTTGTTATATCGGCCAATAATTTTACTCTTAATTCTCTAGATTTTGGAGCAATGCCCAAACTTAGAGATCCTCCATATAAGTGGAACCTGCATTCCGGGTGTCGTCCTCACCAAGATTGGCCAGTGCCTTCCCACAGCCTCCAACCTACGTGATTTCAGGTGAGATCCATCAAATTAAATAGAAATTCCTTTTCAGTTACAATACGATAATTATTTTGTATCCCAATAGATTCGCATGGTGGAGCGATGAGAAAGTATCTGACATCCTACTTTTGTTTACGAACATTCTAAAGTGTTCCTCTCATCTCAAACGACTCGTTCTTTCGGATTTCAAACATTCCCACCCTTCCAGTAAACTTAAATGGGATTCTTCTTTAGATATCGAGGATTTCCTATTGGATTTTATTTCAAAGATGGAAAATCTCGTAGCTTTATGCATTACTGGTTTCTCAATTAATCCCAAAGCCATTCGTGAAGTTAATCGACGCATAGCTGAAGATATCCTTCCTGTGCGGCCGTCCTTTTGGTTTCATCTGGGCTATGACGCTATCGCAGCGAACGATCCATCAGTTCCTCGCATCCATTACGAGATCGTTAACCCTATTGATAATTTCTATACTGCTCCACCTGAAAATTGATCTCAAACGCCCCTAATGAAAGTATAGTAGAATTTTGTTTCATGATTTAATTAATAATAAATTAAAAATTGAAAGGTTACTTTGATTTTCGAATAAAACTAAAATTGTGAAGGCAGAGTTGGATAAAATTATACAAATAAAATGCTAATCAAATCAACATATTATTATTCTATTACTTAATCAGAAAATTCGGGTTGTATTAAGTAACAAGTTAATAACTTTATTTTTATTGTACATTCACAATCCAAAAATTAGTTTTCACGAATGATATCAATAACGCACTTATGTTTTGATGACTATATCGTGCTCTATTTCGATATCGTAGAAATCGCTGCTAAATTATTTTCAGAAGAGAAAGACAATTTACGATAGTATCATCATAGGTCTAAAGGTGGTGAATCTTAGGATCATATTCCATAGTATTCAAATTAACAATAGTCTTCCACCAGTTCATCAGATGACTGTTGAGTATGAGGTTGAACCATGGGGTGAAAGGAATATTATCTTTCTCGAGAGAGCGCTGGAAATCGGCGAAGCCAGCAAGAGAGACGTATTCGACGCGCATCACTTCGTTGGGATTCGGTTTAAGGTTAACATCTTTCTTGAGGAAGAGGATGTAATCGACTTCGTGCTCGCCCCATTTTGCGTCGGAGGGCGCTCCATACAAAATTCTTGTGAGGACATTGAAATCATCTAATTGAATGTCATCTGGATTGATTCCTAATTCAACTTGTAGTCTTCTTCTGGCTGCTTTCTTCACTCCAATGTGATCCTCCATTTCCATTTCATCTGGGCAGTGAAGTGGATGGCTGCAACATGAATTTGTGAAGTAGCCTTGAAGAGAAGAGGAAGTGAATAGGGATATAAAATATGGAAGTGACCATTATAATTACCTGGAAATGTGATTTTAAAATTTGATCTCTGCTGCATCAGTAGCTCATTCTTTTCATTGAAGAGGAATACACTAAAGGCTCTGTGCAGAGGTGGTAAGGCACCTTGAGGACCAAGTAGATGGGCATCTTCTTTTGTAATACTTCCCATAGCTTTATCTTCTTGATCAACTGCAATGCACTCTTCCTTGAGGAAAGAGAGCTGAGTGGGATCCAGCATATTTAGATCCATTCTGCAACGGGAGAAAGCCTTTGAACTGATACAAAATGAAGGGGAGAGCCGGCTAAACATGGATTCCACAATAAAAAACGAACGTCTTCGAAAACGGGTTGTCTACTTGCCACGTAACCAAATGAGCGCAGCTGAGATACAAGGCGACAAATAAATTTTCAAAAGGAACAGATGCGACAACAAGGTCTCAAATTCAAACAAATGTTTAAAGAATGACTTAACGGGTCTCCTTCTACAAACACACGGGGATAGACAGCGTGATGTTTTTTTTTTTACTTCAAATTGTCTTCTGCTTTACTTTTTGTCAGGGACGCCAAATTTCTAAAAAAAAATTATATAAATAAATAAAAAATACCTTTTTAAACTGAAAATCTAATAACATCGACTTTGTATGTTAATGCAGGGTGGTTTTTTGCTAGACTCTGTTCGAGTAGACCTATAATTACGATCGGAGCATCCGTAGAACCAACCCGACAAAAACTGTAGTTATTTCAAGGCAACTACCACATTTAAGAGCTTCCAGGCTTCCTACGACAATTCGGAATAACATAAAAACGCAATACAATAGATAGAGAAAAAAATGATAAAATCTGCATTATTAAATTGAATGTTATCAATAGCTGCGATAATCTTAAGGATAGCGCAGACAGTTTAAAAATAATAAGGTTCACATAGTTTATCTGTATTGAACAATTTATTTTTTAGCATATGCTTTCTTGAAGATGGATTTGACTCTAAATGAACAGCAATCACGTATTCAAGTTTTGAACGAGTCACACACTAATGTTCACTTTCAAACATAAATATCAGTGAAAAAGGATTCCATACATGTACGCTCAACTCTCGATTGATAAAAAAAATACACAATGAAATGGACAGAGGAGAGAAGTAGTTGATTCATCCACTAGGATTAGGCACTACTATCCTCCACACTCGGAATCCAGAATGCCTGTTGATACAAAATATAAAAATGTGTTATTATTATGTTTTCCGACATTATTGCACAGTAAAAGTATTTACCATCGTGCTACAGCAAGACGCCATCATCATGTATTTTGGGTTGAATTGGCAGCACTGCACTGGTCCAGTATGATCCGCATTGAAGAAACACAACTATGAAACGAAATTAGAAATATAATTAGCATTTGTTAGTTGGAATTCTAGAGCAGCAGATAATGACATACCTTGTGACCAGATTCTGCGTGCCAAATGTGTACTTTGCCATCGGTAGATCCGCTAGCCACAAATTGCGAGTCTGGACTGAATGAAGCTTCGAGCGGAATTTTCTTATCGTTTTGAACACCCTATTAAGAAAACATATTTTATTTTATCTGTATTAGTACATGCAATTAAATTAATTACGGCGAGTGTCTGGGTAGCATTGCCATTGAAAGCGTCAATTATTCGGATGATGCCTCCGTTTGTCGACAAAAGGATCATCTTTCCATCTGGACTAAATTTCAAACCAGTCCATTCACAAGCCTTTTCGACATTTAACCGGAAAGAAGCAAACGGACCCTTAAAACACACAAAAAGGGGAATTAAGAATTGTAAAACTAATTGAAAAACAGGAAAATATTCAACCAACCTTGTCGAATGATCGAAGATCATAGAGCTTGACACTTTCAGAGTTGACTCCCGCAGCAAAGATCAAGCCTTCGGGATCGAATGCAGCCACAGGTCTGCTAGTGAGGTGCATAAGTCCTTGGCAATTAGGCGACCGCAGATCCCAAAGACGCAAAGTTTTATCGAGTGATCCCGAGAGGAACATGTCGTCTACCGGAGACATGGATAATGTGACAACTCTGTATATAAAAAATGTATTTGTAGTGGAAAATGTTTTCTTTTATCATAAAAAAATAGTTTTTAATTTCTAACTGACTTTAAAAATCAAAAATATATATTTCTTTAAATTTACATAATTAAGAAGGGGGTAGGAATAACACTTAATTGATTGGGCAACTTACTTTTTTGTATGACCTGGGAAGTACCGAATATACTTGTTGTCATGAAGGGAAAGGTACCTGATTGTGTCTAAAATTAATCAAAATTAAATTAATATCACAAAATTATAAACCAAATGAGAACCTACCATCAACTTTTGTAGATGCATGGATGGCTGTGTTCTTAGCATGTGTAAAGTGAACAAGATCTACTCCATACTTTTTGCTGTTAACTGTACGCTTTTGCCTGTGGAAAATTGAATAGTAATTAAGTACAACCATTCACTTTCACGTCCCTTAAATATTTTTTACAACTTACGTTCCCTTTTCTACATCGTAAATGACAATTTGATCATCCTCACTACTTGATATAAGTGCATCTCCGGTTGGTGAGAAGTCGATGTTGTTGATTCGGTCGGTGTTCTCCTTGAATACTTTGGCGACTTTGAAGCTTCGAATAACCTGATCGGTCAGCTTCATTTCGCTTTTAATGGGCATTCAGTAGTTTACGATAAACAAAATGAGACAAATGGCTTCAGGGTTTAGGAATTATTATTTTTTAAATTTTCATCGGCCTGAGTTCGGTTATGACAGAAGGCATGTCCAGTTTTTCTCTTACAGCTTTTCGGTGACTAGTAGGGCACTGTTTACAGTTGCGCTAGTTAAGAAAAAAATAATTTTGCCGGTTTGCCTCCAAACGCCATCTGGTTATCTTTGTTAAAAAAGGGAAATTTACCAAATTAAAAAATCCAGGACCAACTCAATAAAAATTCAGAAAATTTTAAAACGTTTAATTCATCAATCGAAACTTCGAGACATATTAACCAATACGTTTAATATTTAAAGAAAAACTTTAGCGCCAAAAGAAAAAAAAAGTTAGCGCAGCAGCTGATTGTTCTGACACTACTAAATCGTCTGTTTCAAGGTTTTCTACTCACAAGTCCACAAGGCTGCCGTGTGTGGATACCCCGCGCTTTGAAGTAGTCCGAAAAAAGTGAACAATGGCCGCCGACGCTTATAACAGTGTGATCGTTTCATCACTGACAGATTCTGGTGAATCAAAACGAAAGTTTGACGAGTCAGTCAACGTAAAAACATGCTACGATCCCAATGGCATCAGCGTCATCGTTCAATCTGGTAAACTATTTGTTTCTCCCACGTAGTGCCGCTCTCCGGTATCGGCAAAAATTTGAATGCCGACACGCGTGTTTTTGTACACGTTTCTCATCCGTCAACTGTCTTTTTCATTGGTGTCATTGCAGAAAATGGAAGGGACCTTTTTGAGTTTCCCATCTCTAGGACTTCAGACTACTCCAAAGTTGGCAAAAAGGGTTACTTGTTTGAATTTGACTATGAGACTATTTTATTCACATTTAAAAATGACACTGGTAAGTTGATCAAATCCAATTTCTTACCCTTGTTCTATTCTAATTCTCATGATTTTTACAGATGCATCTAAATTCCATAAATCACTGGCCAAACTCCAGCATTCTGGCAAAGATCTGTCAGTATTCACAGAAAGGACGGAAGATTCATCAGCTTCACAGTATTTTCAATTTTATGGCTACCTCTCTCAGCAGCAAAACATGATGCAGGACTACATCAGAACAAGCACTTATCAGAGAGCAATTCTCTCTAATGTTGATGATTTTAGAGTGAGTGAATTTGTTGCCTTCGTAAAGATGTAAACCAAAAACTAAAAATATTTATTTTCAGGATAAAATTGTATTGGATGTTGGAGCAGGTTCTGGCATCCTTTCTTTCTTTGCCGTCCAGTCTGGAGCAAGTAAAGTCTACGCCGTTGAAGCTTCTACTATGGCTCAGCATGCTGAGGTAAGAAATATTGTACTGATTGCAAGCAAACCTGGTATTAAACTTAACCAAATTTGCAGTCACTGGCCAAGTACAACGGATTGGAACAAATTCAAGTTATTGCTGGCAAGATCGAGGAGATCGAGTTGCCGGAAAAAGTAGATATTATCATTTCGGAGCCTATGGGCTACATGCTGTTCAATGAGCGCATGTTAGAAACGTTCCTTCACGCCAAGAAGTGGCTCAAACCAGATGGTATAATCTCCCATTTTCGGTCCTAAATAGTGTCATATTCTAATTATCTGTATTGTTACTCAGGTAAAATGTTCCCTTCCAGAGGAGATTTACACATTGCTCCTTTTAACGACGAGACTCTTTATATGGAGCAGTTCAATAAAGCGAATTTTTGGTATGAAATCATGTACTGCATTATAAATTTTAAGATTTTTCATACTGATATTGGGGTTTTTAAAGGTATCAACAAAGCTTCCATGGTGTAGACTTGAGCTGCCTTCGTGCCGCAGCTATGAAAGAGTACTTCCGTCAGCCGATCGTCGACACGTTTGACATTCGGATTTGTACAGCTAAATCTGTTCGGCATGTCGTCGATTTTCTTACGGCCTCTGAATCCGATCTTCACCGAATGGGTGGGTAGTCACCAACGGAACCATTAAAATATGAAGCTTTTTCTGACCTTCTCAAATTTCTATTAGACATTCCATTGGAATTTCACGCCCTTCAATCTGGATTGGTCCACGGATTGGCTTTCTGGTTCGACGTCGCCTTCTTCGGCGCATCGACCACCGTCTGGCTTTCCACAGCTCCCACCGAGCCGCTGACCCATTGGTATCAAGTCCGCTGTCTCCTTGAAACTCCGCTCTTCGTCAAGCAGGGTCAGGTGCTCACCGGCTCCGTCTTGCTTTTAGCTAACAAGAGGCAGAGCTACGATGTGACGATCGACCTACGAGTGGAAGGTTCCGGCTTGACGAGCACCAACACTTTGGATCTCAAGAATCCTTACTTCCGGTATGCGGGGCAGCCAGCTCAGCCACCACCAGGTCACAGTACTGCTTCACCCAGTGAAACGTACTGGGCACAACTAGATGTTCAAGGTGCTCGACAAGGTTGGAAGATGGTTCCTTTTGTTGTACTGTTAATAGTAATTATATTGGATTGCTCTATTCAACAGCTGTCAGCATGGTGAATGGAATGACTGTGAATGGCCTCGGCGAGGTGACGGCGATGGGTGATACGGCCGTTGTGGCCAACAATGTCAACGCATCGCTGCTGGGACTCGGTAAGCAGCTCAGCAACTACTTGATTTTAGGTACGCTCCCTAAAAGAGCTCTCTGCTGATTTGCATGTTTCGCCTGGATTTCCTCAACATGCAATGCTGGAATGCTAATTCTTCTCTTTTTATTTTTTTTTTACTTTGACTTTTATTAACAAATGCGTTTTTGCTGAGTTTATCTTAAATTATGACGTTTCTATTTTTAGAGAACCAAGGTGGGATGTCGGTACGAGGAACGAGACCACAAGTGGCCAATACCTATCCTACAGCCCAAATTGGAGGAAATGCTTTTTCAACGGTAAAAACTATTGAATTCAAATTCTCTGCAATTAAAACTAATGAGCAATTTTATTTTGCAGACTCAGCAGCTGGTGTTGGGTGCAACATCTCACTTCCCACTGAGCAATAGCTTAATGATTGGTGATTATGTAACGCCTGGCAGCGTCATCCTGCAGCCAACAGGAGCGCTTGCAAACATGGATACCTTCCAACCCTAAATATTTAGCTCTCCCTATGTGTGATTTGTCGCGTTTTCGTTTTCATTACTCGCCCTTATTTCTATCGAAACAAGCACCTCGTTCATCAGCATTCCATCATCGGTGCATCGAAATTCCTGATTTCTTCTCATTTTCAGTTTCCCTACGTAGTTTCTTCCACTTTTTTGGTTTGTTTCTCGTGTATTTTTTTACCGACTGGTTTATAAGAAGGTGCTGCAACCTATTCTGAAGGGAATTCTTTTTTTTTTTAATAATTATTTTCTAAAGTGACTCTGGTCTTCACACCAACAGCTCGGTTCTTCCGAGTGTTTTCCTTACTCTAACTTACACACCCACATACACAAAATTTCTCGGGGTCTCAGTTCTTTTTTTTCCTGGAACGAATACAACATATACGTTGACCGCCAGTTTTGAATCGGGTTTCTGTTTGATTTCAAATGTAAGTAATAAGGGAGTAAGTTTGTATACACAGGTCAATTGACTTCTAGAAATACGTCTCTTTTAAAGGAAGAGTATGTAGTTACGAACGAGTTAGAGGATATAACAGATTACCTTTTAATATTTGAAATAATATTCTGGACTCTATTAGCATTACGCAACCAATCCAACCATGAACCAGTAAATCAAAATGGAGAAGGCAATTTTCGAAGATAACAGCGAAATTGTGGCTCTTAATTCATCATCATACGACTCATAACAGATAGTGAGAAGTGCCTCTGCGGCATTCACGCGAGCGCAGTTCCAAAGACTAGTAAGGTTTCTTTAAGAAATACAATATGTGCCAACCAGTCTTGAATCAAGGTTTATTTGATTACATCGACTTTAATAACCGATATGATACAAAAAAAAGTGCGTAAATCTTTTTTAAAAAGAAAAAATGGGTTATCATCTAATGAAATAAGAGTAGAGTATAAACGTAGAAAGCGACAAGCAAAGACAAAACAAAAACAAATTCTTTAAGGCTTCCATTTCCGTGCAGTTTCCGGGCCACCTTTGATCCATTCTTCACGCTTGATCCTCGACTGATCGTAAGCCGGCGAGTTGCTCAAAACGCATGCGCCGATGAATGATGAATGGTACCGATAAGGATGTGCGTGAACCTGATATGAAAGGCATATTTACAAACATCTTTTGAATGTTTAGTATGTTGAGACAAACCTTGGGGACGAGGTGAGAAGGAGTCAATCGATTCAACTCTGCTTCCAACCGCTCGGGGAAATTGGGTAAAAGAGTTATTCCTCCGCTTAGGTAAATACTGCGGACCATCTCTTTGCGGATATCGACACTACAATCCTGTTTTTAATCAAACACGTAATTAAGTAAGGAGTATCTTTGAAAGAAAATTAAGTTTGATACCATAATGGCTTTGTGGACAAGTTTTTGTATTCCAGGATTATCAAGACCCCAAGCTTCCGGATGGAAGAGACCTTCAGTAACTTGGAATCGGCCAAGATCCAGTGAAACATTTCTAATATTTAAAAAAATAATTAAATTATGATAACTATATAGGAAGAAAAGCGATGCAACTTACTCCCAGGGTAGCTGACCATTACTGAAAGGCCGTAGATCCACCGTTCCTCGAACGGAAGCAGCATCGCTCTTGGCCTTATTCAGTTCGATGGCGTAAGAGCCCACATCCGGGCCTGCTACGTAAGCCATCTTTTCTAAAATGTGCCGGATTATATAAGATTCGACTTCAGTTATGAGTGAGCAGCGTTGTTGGACGAGGAAGTGCCGTAGGTGATCCACCAGCTGCTGGCCGCCGTAAGGTACTTGGGAAGCCCCCGATTCCAACATGTAGCCTAATAGTAGAAATAGGGAAAATGCAATCAAGGAATCCATTTGGGGTTTTCCCATATGTAAACATGAGAAGTGTATATATGTGTACTTACCGTCCATTATGGGGACTATATCGATGCGCTCCCCAATGTCGACCACAATGCCCGAAGTAGAATTGTAGGACAAGAGACTCAGGACGGACTGATGAGTCAGATTCACTGACTGGAGCCCGAATTCGTCGAAAAGTAGACGGGCTAGCTCCGCTTGCGTAGCGTGATTCAAATGTCTTGGTAAGCTCACCTTTTATTTGAAACGTTTTAAATTACATAAATTAATAATTAAATGATTAATATTTTGAATTTTTACCTGGATACCGTAGTGGGATGGATCTACATTAAGCTGCCTGAGAGCAGTGCGGATGAGGCCTGTTACACCTTCAATATCGAGCATATACTGCAGAATACAAAATAAGATTTTAGTTTTAAAATGATTTCAAAATAGAGAGAGAGATAATCTATACTTTTGAAATTTTATTAGAAGGACGGAGTGGGTAGGCGAGAGAACTGTGAGACCGGACCTCAGGTAAAGTGGCTTGCATTCCGAATGCTATCATCTGACCGGTGCTCTTATCCACTGCAGCCACAGATGGGAAGAATACTTGAGGTAAGGAAGCTATCAAAACAATTAACAATTCATTTTATTAGCCTCATTTCTTTTTATTTCTTCTTATATCTATATATATTGATCACCTTGGGCTGAAAGAATTCCAGCGCGGACCGAAGACGAGCCCAAGTCCAGGACGATGACTTCTTTCAACAGCTTGGGCTCGATGGCTCGAGGCTGGACGAAATTTTGCACCTGACGGCCTCCGTTCACCTGGCTTAGCAGGGCCTGATGCCAACGGTCCGTTTCCACTTTGCTACTACCTCTCACCACCATGTAATGCCCCTTCTATATTTTTCACAAGTTTTATTGTTATAGCAATAAACAGATTGTAATGGAGCACTTATTATTATACGAACCCCATCATCAATGCTGATCATGTTGTTGTCCAGCTCTACTTGTCCGCCCACCAATTGAAGGATAATGCTGGGCTTTTCAGATTGACTGTTCTACTCCGTTTAAACAATTTTAAATAAATTACCAAATGAACGTTATTTTCATTAGCGTGATAGATTAATTACCTGATAGCAGTAGATCTGCCCGTCTTTGACCTGGAAGTAACGCCGCTTCCAGGCGTTCCAAAAAGTGGCTTTGCGCCGTCCAGAAGGAAGTTTGTCCAGCGCTCCTTCAATGTTGATCACTTGTTCTTGTTCTTCTTTATCCTTTTTCTGTAGTTCATCCGACGAAGGTAGCTGCTGGATTTTGTACAAATCTTCCAACAAAGTCGTCTAAAAATATATTCCCAATTAAGTTAATGCTCATCATTATTATATAGGCCTAATAACTAACTCACCGGGTTCCACTGAGCAGTAGAATGTCTAGGACGATACATATCATAGTCCTTCTCCTGGCTATCCGGAATGATCTGTTGGATGATGCTAACTGTAGATACGGCATGATCCAATTCACTCTCTTCCGGCAAACGAGGAGGTGGATAGGTGGACTGATTATGGCTGCTGCTAGCCTTACTAGAGCAGCTAGCCGAGCTGCTCATCGCCTCATCTGTAGAAAGGCTTCCCATACTGTTGCTCCTGCTTCTATTAATGCGCTCGATCACTTCCATAGCGGCTGGATCACAGCTGATGACGGCCTGGAAGTTGCTGGTTGACTTCCATTTTCGCACTGGTTCTTTGGTATTATTTGTTCCAATAGGAGGTTGTTGGATGACGGAACCAGTTTGCTGATTCTTTGGCTCAAATTGGCTGCGGAGAGCCCGGACGGAAGGAAGCAACTTCTTCATCCGGCGGATGGTAGAATGATTATCCGAGTCTTCTTTAGCCGACTGAACGCTCACAAGTTCTCTTATCTTCGCCTGTCGGTCAAACAAGAGCAATTTAAAGTCATTATCATCGGGCGACCAACAGTCCGTTTGTTTTTTCGAATAACTAAACCAATCCATCGTGAATGGACCAGGAAAAAAGAAGAAGTCTTCATTAGTGTGTCTTCTTTCCCAACTGTTTATTAATATGAAAAAAGTTGTGTCCCGTACTGTTTTACACCCTTAATCTAACCGCACGACGGTGGGGCTATACAGGTACCGCTGCTTAATTTATTATAAGTTTTGAAGACCGTTAAATAAAAGGAAAGATAATCCGCCTTCTAGTAGTACAGAAATAGATTGTATGCAAAAAATGATTGTTGTATCCGAGACTCATCCATCATGTTGTTGAACTTTCTTTTCCTCCTCTTCCACCATGAAAATCTGGCAGCTCTGCGAATCCAATCTCATTTTTATGGTCATTGAACAGAACGAAAGAAAGGAGGAGTCAATGACATCGACTCTCAAACCCTTCTGGCTTTCAAACACCCCAACTCAAATAGCATATAAAAATACATAGAAAGCGAGTTTGAATTGGAAGGTATACAACAACAACAGTCGGTTGAGCAAGATAGTCCGCGATTTGAAAAAAAAGGAAAAAGTATGAAGCCCTACGTGTGTGGGAACAAGACAAACGAACAACATCTGGCGCCCCAACTATAGCTGGTAACACCGACGCATAATGTGTGAATCTGTCCGCCCCGGGACTGGTTGGCGTGACTCACGCGGACAGTCTCCGCGCAACCTAGCCCCTTCAGTTTTTTTTTTTACTACTTGATAGCGTGATGAGTGTATGTATGTACCTATATCTACGTTGACGATATGGCAGCAGCAATGCAAAAGCGTGAGCTTGAGGGCCACTATTATTGACGACGACAGATGGTCGCAGCGCGCAACAATAACTTTTCTTTCACGTTTTTTTCTTTAAATATATTCACAAAAAAAGTGGTGGTGGTCAGTTTTGAGAGATTTTTTTTTCGACGCGGGTCGTTAACTCGCTATTATTCTATTTCAATTCATTTCGTGCCGGTCTTATAAACTTAACTATTATTTTTAGTGGGGGGTGGCCAAATGGTCTGTTTTAAAACACTATGTATCAAATGTTTGAGTACTTTTTATAAATAAAAAATTGATTGATGATGTATAGCCCCCCTCCCTGCATGATTGAATAATGAATACCTTCATCAATTTGTGACTGTTGCGCTGTCTCAGTGTTTCGTGATAGACTTCTATGCATCTATCCGTCTGTGGGGTCTTCTCTTCATTTCCATTGGAAGGCTCGTTGACAGCCAAGGACGGGGAGTTGTCCACTTGAGTGCTGGATCCATCTAAATTAACACATCAACAATGAAGTTAAAGAAAAGAGACAATTCATCGTAATCACGCCATGAAACCCCAGCAACTCAAGGTTGCTGTGGCTTGTATATGCAGATGGCCATTCACTTCGTCATCATTCGACCGTGAATGTTATCTGATACCGTGGCTTGCGTGATTTCAATACGTGAAACTTTATACTCTCTTTTCTTTCTTTAGAGGAAATCTCTTTTTTGAAGGTGAAAAACAAGGAAAAAAATGAAAAAAGTTGAGCCATTTCCCGGAGAGAGTTATTCGACACAATAGACTTGATGAGTGGCGTGTGTATATAAAAATATTGTGTAACGCGTGAAATATGAAACTCATTTGAATAGCCAAACATAAAAATGAAATGTGAGATTCCTGTTTTTTGCACGGACACGTTTTATATTTACCTGTTTTATGATGACGTCGATTTTTGCTTGTTTTGTGAGTTTTAGTTTCAGAAGAATGATGATTATTTCCATTGGATTCCGAATCTTTTGTGGAAGATTTGGATTTGGAGCTGCGACTTTTCTTGATTTTGGAAGGTTGCTGAACTACCACCAGAGGCGGCAGGTTTGAATAGCAGTTCTCCACGACGTTGGTCAATGATGTCTCTTCTTCCTCGGCAATAGCAGACAATCCTTAACACATGGATGAAATTTTTATAGAATCACATTCCGACCCGTTACTATATACTGGCATACCTTTAGGGTCCAATTCAGTGCCGATGCCTTCGTCGGGCGACGATCCCGAGCGAAGCTCAGTCAGCCCTTCATCACTACTGTCGTTTTCTATATAAATATTGAAGAAAACGGGTTTTAAAAATCAATCATTTAAGAGAACAATAAAAGCAACAGCAGATGTTAGTTTGTCTCTATTTTTTTTTTTTAAAAGGAACTTCATTATATGCGGTTCATCGAACCAAAAATTGGATGGCCAACGACCTGATGCGCACCACTAAAGAGTGTAATAAATCAGCAGCAGATCTAGACTGATCCACTTAATACACACCTGGAAGGGAATCTGTGTCGACGCCGTCCTTATTTTTGCGGCTGGCGTTAAGTAGCAGCCGGGCGGACAAAGGAATCAACCCCTTGGGATAATCGTAATCAGTGCTTCCTCCGTTATAGCCACAATTCCGCGGATGATCGTAAATGCTCGAAGGATCAGTTCTGGGAACATCATAAGTTCGGCTGTCGATGTTGAGATAAGTGTGATCCTCACTGTCTTCCTCTTCTTGCTGATCATCAAAAGTCAAGTTTTGATAGTGGGATTGAACGACAAGAGCCGATGATGATGAACTCTTCTTACTCTTCTTCTCTTTGGAAGAATGGCGACCGTTCCGATGTGCTGGTCGGTCATACCTATTATATAAAGGATCGTATTTTAATATTCTTTGTATATATAAAAAAAAGGTTTCCTAATCCAATTATTTCTACACAGATTGTTTTTAACGCCTGCATTTTAAAGGTTTTCTTTTTTTTATATCTCAGGTCATGTAACTGAGCTTGGGATAAATAATAAAACTATGGGAAAAAAGGAAGGATCGATTTCCTTATTGTGTGAGACTACTTGCTATAAAACAGCAGTCTAGTTATATTACATATCATCCAGGTTCTGGTAGACGGCCCGCTGATCACCGGCGGTCACGTTTTGGTACGTATTTTGACCGTCATCCTCCGCTCCGTTTCCTCTCGGACGGACAACATCGTAGAGATGATCATCCACACTGCTCAACTTATGTGTAACCGTATCGGACGCGTGACGAGGCTGATCATAGTAAGTTTCCGCCTGTTGAGCTGATTTACTGCTGCTCTTGGTGCGACTTTTACCACTCGAACTGGATCTCTTGGTCTTTTTGCTCTTGGATGTCTTGCCCGATGATGGCGGCTGCTGGACGCACGTTTCTGTCGCCGTGCTCACAACCATTCTCTTCTGTAATCAAATTAAACAAAAAAAGAAGAAGTTCTCATCATTGAGCCGGGAGCTAAATGAGGAGAGAGATAGAACGAAAGGAAAAGCAACGGTACACGAGAGAAGTGAACGATCTCAGAGAGCGTAATTTGCCGGATGGTTGATCATCTGCTCCCGCTGAGAAAATGCGAGCGTATCTACTCGTTTTTTTGCTTCTAGCAAGCATTCCGCTTCTTCTCTATGTATAAAACACGCCATTCTTTCTATTTCTCTCGAGTTTGCGGTCGTTCGTTTCAGCCTTTCTTCTTTTCGTTTCCGTTATCTTTTTTTTTCTTCAATATATTCCCGGCTGAATGAACCCATTAATGTATAATTCCATTATTCTCTGGGTATAAATACACGGGATACAGAAGAATGAGATTTTTTCCCTTAAAAAAAGTGTCGATTTCCCGTTGTCAACACACACTCACATACCGTTCTCTCAACATGTCAATTTTTCCCACAGCTGTTTTTAAAAGCAATTACTATCGCGTATACCAGAGGTCTAAAAAAGAGGGTGTTGGTTTAACCTCATTATAAATTCGCATCTGTCAACAATTGCTCACTTTCACGACATGTATACGAGAGGGGAGTGATATGAACAGACTATTTTGTCAGGGAAAGTGTACAACCTGAGGGCAACAGGTGACGAGGGCGTCCATGACGACGAGCAACTGAGCCGGAAGCTCATCAAACACCCTTTCTACCTGCTGGTGGTATACCCGCCCAGTCCCTAATTACATCGTGACCCTCTCTCTCTCTCTCTACTACCGCCTATACCACAAGCCCTTATAATAGACTACTTCCTCTACTCGTCGTCGCACTTCCTGTTTCCCTTGAAAATTGAAATAAATATTAATAAAAGTAAGTCAATATATACCTATATAACTGTTTTTATGATGATACTTCTTTTTTTAAAATGTCCTCGCACATTGGCACTGTATAGAACTTTGAAAATATATATACCACTTGTTAACAAAGACGTCCGATCTGTACGAAAGTTGGTGACGGACTGACAACAAAAAAGCAGCCGGGCTCGGCAGGTGTGCGTGCCGCAACTAAAATAAAAGCGAGGGGGAGAGATATTCACTGTCAGCTGGGATGCATAGTAGAAGCTCCGCCTTTCCTTCTACTATTGTTCACCAAAAAACAGGGTATTCTAGTGAATCTGCGTGCTTGCGTGTAGTACATGTAGACATACGTTCTTATGGGCAATGCGAGCAGCAACAGCAGCAGCAGGTGAGTGGCCGTGGCTGCTTGGGGAAAAGTCGGAACAACGACAGAAAAAAAAAGATTTCCGTCGACGAGAATAACAATGAACGCTTTCGAGTCCGTTGGCCTTCTTCCTATTTTCTCAGATCTAATCATCACTGTCTGTCGATTCCATTGTGGCAAGCTTGAAAAGAGATTCGTGTTATTAACGTGATTGCAAGTCTTTGTTTTCTTCTTTGATATGGCAAGGCACCGCGCCAGCTTATTATTACATATCTCGGCGTGATGATGACATTGAAAGAGTGTTATTCTTTCACACATGTGAATCTTGGAAAAGTTGAGTAAACATATTAGGGATGATGTAGCATATATATATATTCTCGTCAATTAATGCAGAGTCACAAGGTAACACTTTCTTTTATAGTAGGTTGACATGTTTCGTGACTTTTTGAGTTTTGCGGGATTGCGGTTTCCGGGGGGATTAGTCTCGTTCTAAATTTTTTAAAAAGATTAAAAAATTTAGATCTTAAAAAACTTGTTATAGTTAGCATGTAAATATTAGAGGAAAACAGAAAGCTGAAGGTTCTTTATTCTGATACTTCTAAATGCGTCGAGTACATTTTTTTTCGACACTTCATAATTTCCTTCACGTAATCGCACTATATCAATGAGCTGGTAATAACAAATTTTATTGGCGTGAGAGAAAATTCACAGTGAAGATCGGGCACTTTATTAAAGTTCGTTGAGGACATTTTTCGGTGACTGAGTATCATAAAGATACTGGGACTATTTACTGAATCACCAAAAAAGTCCTCTACGAACTTAACGTAATAATACCTATTGCATAACCGAAAAAGTCCTCAACGAACTTAGAGGTACACGACGTCTTCACTGTACATTTTTTTTCCTCTCACGCCAATTAAATTTAATATTACCAGCTCATTGATATAGTAAGATTACGTGAAGGAAACGCGTAGAAAATGAGTCAAGTTACGTAATAATTATGTGTACTATAAGTTATATAATTACAAGTTTTACAAACCAAAGAATGACAAAGTCTGTAACTGTTACTTTATGCTGATGTTCCTAAACCTACAAATTATCTGGTTATATGATGTACGTACTTTTAGGTCGACTTGCACATAATCATTCAAAAGCAGCCAAGCATAGTCCACGGTAAGGGAACCAGAAATTAAAAGTTAGATAAATAAAAACGTTGCGGGAGAGGAATTTGATGGAAAACTCATTCAATCCGAAATTTCGTGGTAAGAAATAAACAGACCAAATTATTGGTATTTCAAGGCTCCATCAGTACTCTCGGATTTTCTTGCCGACTTAACATGAACTCTATAAAGTTATTTAAAGGTCTAGCTCATCGAGCGAGAAGCTACTTGATTAACTTTGAAGACCATCAACTTGTTTTAAATACATATTTGTTGAAGAAATTCCAAGAAATGCTTCAATAACCATACAGCTCATGCTAATTGTTTGTGCTCGTGTAAGTGCAACGATCGCCGCACCCTCCTCTGAATACGAATTGTTTCTTATGTTTCTGCTTAAATTCATTATTTTTAAAGAACCAGCATGACTGCTCTTTCTTGGTCAGACGAGAGAAAGAGAGCTCTTCTTCTTCCGTCGTTTTCCAGAAAATCCAGGCTAATGCACCACTGCTGTGCTATGCTGCGGTCATCGTCCATGACCGTCCGCCCGTGACGCACGAACGAGCTACCTGTCATCCCTTCGAATATCCATCCAGCAGAAATTTTTCAACATGAAAGTAGTATGGATGATGATGCACTGCTTCAGAGTGGCAAAAGCCTCACCTCAACGACAAAAAAAACGAGAAATCTCGCAAAGGTGTGAATCGGATTGTGCCCATTCCTCGGCTCTTTAACATTATAAGAACGATACAAGATGTGCGCTGCGTCCTTTTTGAAAAACAATTTATGTCAGGAAAACAAAAAGCAATGACCACAAACTATATATATAGAAAAAATACGACGAGAAATCATTCAAGTGAAAACAGGAACATTGTTACATTTTATTATTACATACAACATTAAATTGAAATGAAACTTTTTTTTTTAAAGAAAACAAAAGCCAGAAAAAACAATTACTGGGTCACGGGGAGCTGCGTCCTTTCTTCACAGTTCGTGATTTTTCAAGCTAATCACGAAAGGTAGGCTATCTCATATAATGCTTTGTTGTTGCTCTTGTCCCCCTTATGACATCCGCCCAAGAATTAATTGTACAATTTAAAAAGAAAACTGGGAAACTGAGCAGAACGTATGTATACGCACTAAAGCACGACTTCTTTACAGTTATGAAGTATATATGACGTATATAACTTCCTCTACTGAAATTTGATGCGTAATTCTACCTTGCATGAAACATCTGGACGCGATCGCCATCAGTTATTGACCAGGAAAGAAATGAATAGATTTACTATATTGCTGCGGCAGACGACGCGATTGCGCAAAAATTGTCGTGTAATAACATTTGAGCACGCTCAAGAATAGGGTTGCGTTGATGATAATTATAGGCACTTGTTGAGGCAACCTTGTTTGCACTAAAGAAAATCCTTGCATGACAAAATATCTTTCACGGGATCGTCATCGGAAAGACAGGCACCAACAAGGCGTGACTTATCACGCACGGAAGCACAGCGTGGAGTTTTAAGTGGATACCATACTGGGAATATAAATATATATCCATTTTTAATGTTTGAATCAACTTTTAAAAGTGTCGATGGGTGTAAACAAATAAAAAAAGGAATGGGCCTACAATTTTCTTGGTAAATTTCAAATAGTTGACTGATTGAATATAACCTTGATTCTATTGAAGTTTTACGGTATTTGTCGATTGAAAATCAACGGATTTATATTCCGATAAATTGAGTCTATTCGTTGCGGATCCACTCTTGCGCTGCGGTCCAATGAATAATTGTTACTCGCATTTGTTGCGCAGATCAGTATTGCAGATAGACTGCACGACGATTCATTTACTCAGAAGAAAAAAAAGAAACGGAATTTTCTGATGAATGGGTCGGTAAAAACCATTCAAAAGAGCTATAACAATGAAAATGCGGCCTTTGCATTGTAATTGTTACGTTACTAGAGAATGTCCCTGGGAATCTAGTCCCGGTCATTGATGAATAAAAGTTCTGTCGTTGCCTTTATTTCTTATTACTGCTCATAAAAAGAATACGAATGAAAATTAAGAGGCATGATATAACTATGCTAAAATTTTTGTTTAAATTGCTCTCTGGTTGGTGCGCTGCAGAAACATCAGGGCCGCTCTGTAATGATGAGATGCCCGTTGGATAGAGGATGCCGTGACGCAATCTTACGCCATGGCGTTTCGTGGAAAGATTTTAGTAGTGATTACTCTTGGATAATGGTGGGAACTGTTCGTTTTCTTTTAAATGTAATGCGAAAGTTGGCGGATTGACAAGTGAGGAATTGTTCGTTGCGGTGGTATGTTGCGCATCGGATTGTAATAAATGCGGCAGACCGCTGCATTGATAAATAAAGGCGGGTCCTGAATACGTGATTTTTCTGGGGGCTTATTGTAACATGACTTTATTTTATGGCTATTAACTTAATATAACATACGTAATTGAAAAAGAATTATGGGTCACTCAAATGATAAAAATTAATAGAAATATTCAACTAAAATTAATTTCAAAGCGATATTTTTTTAGTATAACCATAAACTTTATTATCCCGTTTATTATCATTGCGCAACACAAAAGTTGGTTAGAGTTGTATTTTTGTCCGTTAGATGTCACACCAAAACCAATGTAATATTTGCGTTTTTTTTTTTTTTTAAATCATCACTCTCGATTTTTATTCCGGCCGATTCCGGCTAAACATTTGTATCAAAGAAGCGTTCATGTGATGATGTCGCAAATTTTCGGGACTTTTTGTTTACCCGTCGCCTTCCTCCTCTTTGTCATATTGTGAAATAAATTCCCGAACTTTGACTCCAAAAAACAAAACACGGACATTCCTTAACGTCTCCTCCTTATTGAATAAATCCACCAAATATGCTAAAAGATATGTGGTTAATACCTTAATTTAAATATCTTCAATTAGATAATATAATGAGTTTAAATCTTAAATGAGAAAAACAGTTCTTAGTCTAAGAACTGTTCTTCCAATAGGTATCATCTCGTCCTTCAAAAGTAAGTTGCGGACAGCAGTAATCATTATTCTATCCAATTCAGATTTTTTTTAAATAATTGAACAACCTTATAAGGCAAGTTACAAAACAAACCGACTAAATGCAAAATCTATAAATTTGTTTGATATCTAACGCCTTGTGAGCCTTGAAAAAATCATCTTTTTGTCATGTCGACGACGATATGTTACGAAGTTCATCGTGACTGAAGGCTGCTAAAGCTACTTAGTACATCCCTCTAAAACCCTCTACAGATTCCCGACTGTCTGATCGTCATGTCAATCTTTGGTAACGTCTCAGGTACACGAAATACTCTTTACAGAGATGCGTAGGCTAGCTATTACAAGTCAAAAATCGAAGAGGAGACAGTCAAGGTCGCCATTCCTGACACAATAACAACGTAAAAGATGATAAGTGAAGATCCTGGTACCCACTCTATATCCTTGTTAAAAAGCACTCATTTCTTTTTTCCAATAAGTGTGTTAAAATCCAGAAAATTCTAACAGTATAAACCGACCTTTAAGAATTATATAGTCGAGACTTAGCTTATATATAACTCTCTACACTTGCTAATAACTCTGCGCGTCCTCGACTTTGTCGACACTATTGAGATATAAAAGCTTCCCTAGAGCATAGTTTTAAGCTCACCACTTTAAAAAATAAAAGGATCTGTGAAGAAATGTTATGCCTGACTAGAGATGCAAAAACTCGGACTAGAATTACACTTGGTCTAATTGCCCAATCATCTTTTGTAACCTTCGGATGCTGGAACCATGCAAAAAAAGATATATTATACTCTCAACTGCTGATTTAGTGGTAGACCATAACTATATTTTATTTTACGGCAAACTAGCAGCTCGTTTCATCATCCTGTATGCAAATTATAGTGTAATAGTCAGCCATTCATATGATTATTTTAAAAAAAAATCGAAATCCTCTTCCGGAAGGCGGGAATAATTGTGGATCACCTTGTAGGGATCATCTCAAGCTCAGGGCCTACTACTTTGAGATAAGGGGAAGGTTATTACATTCAACGATACCTAATGCAGTAATGCATCAGTACGATGGTTGGCAGATCTTATTTGGAGGGTATTATCATCTGTTGGCTTCGGTATTGCACTCGTAATAAATATAGATAGAGAATCTCTGTAACGGGGCCAAAAGATCCTCACAAAGTGTCGATTGAACCTTAAAGATAACGCCGAAAAGATGGATAGTTTAATCCGATGCGGAGACTTCCTGCTGTTCGAAAGGGTCAGCACGGTTCAACCTCGACGTTGTTCAGCAATAATTCCATTTAAGAACTGTAATTGTACGGAATAAATCCGGCTTAAGATCCGGCTGCTTTTCGCGATCAAGGTGAATCCGTTCTGCGTGCGAAACTCCACCGTAATATCTATCATTACAACTTGTTCTTCATATATACACAAGATTTAATATCAATAGAGCTAACCCTATTGTTATTAGTACAACCACCATGTCAAGGATCTTCATTGAATTTGATGTCCCTCAACATTCTTGATTCCAATTAGATTGTAACGCTGTTCTCTTTTACAGTTGGGCACCAAGGCTGCGTTGAATCCTTCAATTTAGAGATGTTATCTGGATCATCATCATAGACCAGTTCTATCCTTGCTAAAAAAGATTCGTGATGCGGGCTGGGAGTGCGCGAAATTCACGATGTTGGTGAAATCATTTTCACTTCATCATTTCAAAGAGCTCACACCCCATCATCATTATAGATCAAAATATAATAAAGGCGTAGAAGGAGATTAAAACAAGAAAGGGGAAGTGTTGCACAGCATCATTCATTAAGTAGCGCACCTCTCACTTGTCACGACACAGTCCTTCACGTTTCCTGATAAAAAACTAAGCTCTCTATAGGGTGAGTACTGCACGAAATGATTCACTTTCCACTGAGAATATGAACGCGTGAAGAACCCGGATCTGCTATTTTAAACAAAACAGACAATTCATTGTTTAGCGCAAATGTAAGAAAAACAAGGCAAAATAGTATATACGACTACGTCATCCTTGATGATGATGATGGGCTCTTGATTCGATCGTGATGATGATGCTTCACTTCTTCTTCTCTCTCTTAATTTATGCATGAACGAATCCAGATTTCCGGTCGTGCGTGACCCCGCTATATTTACCTTCGCACATCTTCTGATGCCATTTTTAGCGCCAGCACCACTTTCACATCGTAATAAAGAGCGCCCATCACGCCAATGGCTCGTCGATAGTAAAAAATAGGGACATAGCCTTGGAATTGTTCTCTTTCTTTTTTTCTTTATTCGCTGATGTGCTCTTCAACTTGGAAGGAGAAAAAAATACGGAAAATTAGCCGTGAAAAATTCCTTTCCGGCTAACCTTGGAGAGCATCTCCCGTCGGCCATGTCGCATATGTGTAATAATTGTATAATAATACCCAAAAGACCACACAATACACACACACTAAAATTACAATATATACGGTTTTTACGATACCCTTCGTACGAAAATTTGCACGTTCAGTGGCAAATGTGTAATATAATACGCAATAGATCAAGACGAATATATTATGAGGAACATTTAAGAGCTATTAAGGAGATTACATAGGGTAATGTAAGCATGTGGAATCCCTGCTGATAGTGCTGGAAGAAGAAGTAGGAAGCTTTCCCTTTTATAGATCATTCGTGTCTTCGTTCATAAATCACGATTTCACGAGCAGCCAACTTGGAGATCTAACTAAGGTGATCATCAAGCTTCTTATTTCTGCTTTGTAATTTTGTTCTAAATAAGCTTCACTTTCCATTTCTACACTTGGCAGGAGACGACGTAATAATGAGCAACCTTTTTAGCATCTTCAATGACTATAGTACAGCCAAGTTGGGTCACTTTACACAACATCAACAGACAGCGTTGAGAGTGATGTACGAGTTTTTTTTACAGTTGACATATCCGATAACGTTTGTATGCGTAATACTTTTTCGACCCCACCCAGTAATTGCAAAAATAAACGCAAAGATTACATTTCTTAGAAAATGGCAATGGTTTTTATTGTAAAATTTATCTGTATGATATCCTAACCTACTTGATGGCAATAAAACTAAATCTTCAAAAGAGAGAACTTAACTGACAAGTGAAAAAGGTTACCTACTTGTACAGTACCTACTATTGTCTCGTGAAAAACAAGAGTGATGATGCCTATTTTCAGACGACATCCGATCTTTTTTATTTTATTTTTATTTTTTATTTAACGTTTGATGTGACCCTGAATGGCCAAAAGACGAGGGGACATTTGATGATCCCAAAGACATGACGTAATTGTTTATGTCTATTATTGTTGCTCGCCCCTTTGCGTGATCTTCAACTTAGAAACATTTCCGTTTGAATAAAAAGAAGAAGTCGTTGCAATTGCGAAATTCGTGACTTTGCTAAGCGCTCAAGAGAGACTTGCTGTATAAAATAAAGGTCAATGGGATATACATCATTTTAAAAGAAAAACGAAA
Source organism: Chydorus sphaericus (assembly GCA_030141595.1). Lineage (NCBI taxonomy): Eukaryota > Metazoa > Arthropoda > Branchiopoda > Diplostraca > Chydoridae > Chydorus > Chydorus sphaericus. Next base: position 4,661,055 of record CM057931.1, read on the forward strand.
GGGAAAATCTTGTGAAATAATTACTCCACATTTTTTTCTTCTTCTCTACTTTGGTCACGCCATTTTTTTCTATATAGCATCCCACGCGTGATTCTTTCGCGCGCTCGTGCATCTCTAGCTCCGGGTCACTAGCATTTCAGCTAGATCAAACCTACCTCCCCCTTGCTGTGATTCCGCCTCTTCCTCGAAAGCGTGTTGTTCCGCGTGAATCCCAATAGCGCCCGAGGTGGTCTGCTTGCTTCTTCATGACACCAAGGGCAGCCTCCCCCCTTCTAATACTTTTAGTGGGTGGAAGCGTGAAGCTATATGGACCGCCGGCTTACCTATATATAACAGCAGCGCTCAAAGCTTATTCCGCATACAATCCGTTTTCACTCTCATCTCAGATCGCCGGTCCCGACGGAAAACTTTTTTTTCGTCGAGCCGCTCCTTTGGTGATTAACATATCTTCAATCAGGTAAATAATACAATGATGGATTGTTGCTTACATAGGTTATTTTTTAAATTTTTGAATGATGGATGTTACTTAAAGTATTTGAATTATGCAGAACTAATTTTTAAAATTAAATGTATAGTAATAGAATTCCATCCAAAAAAGGAAAGTGATTTCAAAATATGTTTCAGATTTAGTTTCGTCTTGTTGACCTTTTACGGTACAATACAATAATAGATATCATCCAAAATAGGCGCGAGCACATATACTTTCTCAAAGAAAAAAAAATCATGTGTGGTTTTTCAAGTTGAAATGCCAGTTATTCCTTACATCCGGCTTGTTTTTTTGTTCTTGTCGAGATGGGCTGGCTGCCTATTCGCATTAATCATTCCAAGGCTGCGATGCATCTCTTAGATGATGATTTTCACCATTGTTCTATTCTATAACCCAACTTCTTTATATTGTGATGAAAAAAAAATTATATAGTATCAGAAATGGGACGTCCCAATAACAGAAGAACAATCGGCGGTATGATGATGGCGTGCTGCTGCCTTTGGGTGGTGATGGCATCGCTGAACATCGTCCGTGCGGGCGCCCAATTTCACGGCCGAGCTGATGGCTCTTCTTCCAACTACGCAACGTCCTTCAATCAGCCCAACTACCAAGCCTTAGGGATCCAACAGCCATCGGCCCACGCTCTCGGTGAGTTCATATAACCAGTTTTGACGGTGTGCCTTCCTTTTATGATCGAGACTCATCTCCTATTGTAGTAGTAGGCTGCAGGGATATATATGTTTCAAGGCCGATTATGATGATCGGATTTATGCGGTTTATCGATTGTGAAACATGTAATAATTAGGGGAAATGTATTATTTTTTTCTGCAAGAGTGGGTTGTCGTAATTTGCATGATACATACCGGATTCTTGCGGTGGGGAAATCTTGTTCTCCCACCGAGTTGGAAACAACAATAGAATTAGCCAACCTCTCTGATGTGTGGTTCGCACAAAATTACAACCATCTTTTCTGTATCATCACGCGCATGCAAGCTTACTTCCTGGTTGTTATTATGTCACACAATTTACAGAGACTAATTTCACCTCTTGAACTTTGTGATGAGGCGCTCTCCATCAGTTCCGTCTCAAGGTGAACTATTACTGTAACATTGTTCTAGCGCCTCGCAAATGAAAGTGAGAGGCACATCCCATAGACTCATTAGCGGCCATAACTCTTATCCTTGACTTTTGATAAGATATTTGAGCGTTAACCTAGCCCACTTCTCTTTTTCTATAGGCATGAGAAGATCCAGCCGATTCTGGTGGCAAGATTCTAATGATTCCCCATTCAAAGAAGGAGCGGGTAAAAAAGTTGGCGTTAGAGCAACTCTAATAGATCCTCCACGAGCCCATTCTCGGCCCATTCAAGATCTACGTCAGCAGAATTTCGCTAGTGCCCAGCAAACAAGTTACTCTGGAACCGCTGGAGCGTAAGATATCATCAATTTCTTCTTAAAACGCGATTTCCAGACATTATCAAGGATATTTTCAGGACTTTTAGCGGTCAGATTTCTGGTGGTGCACTTCCTCCTCCGTACCCAGGATGTGCTGCAGCCTTAAAATGCGTCCCAGAAGATTCCTGTGACATTCTTGGAGTGATGGTCAACCAGCCCGTCCGTCTTAGTCCTCAACAAAAGGAGTATCGAGTTCCTCTTATGGTATATCTAGCATTAAATACCAGTTTTTTGTTGTTGTTGTTTTGGTTTGTGACTTGTGTTGAATGTTGAGTGAAGCGGCTAAAGATGGATCATGCCGTTCCATCTCGTCGAAAACGATATTCAAGGTCGGATCATCAACGGCTTGTGACAAATTATATTTGTGCACGATATGTACCGCCTTCTGCAAGGACGTTTCCTTGAGAACCATCCAGGGGTCTTGTTAAGTACTGTACATACATGAAAGCGTTTTGCAATGATGTAGTCCATTATTATTCCGTGCTTGGAATATTCGTCTCAGTCCTATTCCTATAAAAGGAACTATACGAATAAGAATCGTGCTTCACTGGTAATTTCTAAAAGATTACAGTGCTGCGTACGCATGCAGTCTATGAAGAAATGACTAATGGTCAGATTTCTCCATTGTTGTAACGCGATCCATTAACGAGAACACGTCCTTACCCGTCATGATTGTGTTATCATCCATGTTGAACTTGTTCTGTTCTTATATGGTCGTTTTTTCTCTCGCGTTACCACTCCACAAATTGATAACTTTAATTTTAGAAAGTTAAATTGTTTTCTTATTTCCTTTTCCAAATAAAGCCATGCTTGAACACGGAAACCAACCAAGAGGGATTCTGCTGTCGTGATCCGTTGTACGAAGATCCTTGGCCGGCTGATATGCCTATGCCCGGCATGCCTGCTAAACCCATCGCCCCTGTACCCGCACCTACGACCGCTGCCGTAATTTCCGTCCCTCCGACACCGGTCGCCCCACAACCAACTGCTGGATACCCGTACCAACCGGCACCTAGCCCGAGTTTCCCTATTCCTGTTCCCAATACTAATTACCTTCCGCCTACTCCTGTTGTCCAGCCGCCACCTCCGGCACCTACTCCCAACTACATTCCTCCTCAAGTACCTGCCCAACCTTTCGTTCCAGCTCCTGTCCGACCAGTTCCTGTTGCTCCTCAAGTCTATACTCAAGCACCTCCAACAGCTCCTCAGCAGCCGTAAGATAAAAATGAAACAGTCTTTATTGTCATCGTTTCAAATAATAAATGAATTTATAGGTGGACTGGTGAACTGGCTCCAGTTACTCCTCATCCTGGATGCGCAGCTGCTCTTAAGTGCGTCCCGGAAGAGCAGTGCAGCTTGGAAGGTATCATGGTTAACACACCTGTCCGTCTCACACCTTTTGAGAAAGAGTACCTCCGCGTTCCGCTAATGGTATGTACCCTTCTTTTACTCACATATTCAACTTATTTCTTAGCTTTTTTTTTTACTTGGCAGAACTGCTTGAATACGGAAACCAACCAGGAAGGTTTCTGCTGCCGCGATCCTCTTTACGAGGATCCTTGGCCGAAAGATATGCCCATGCCCGGCATGGCAGTCAAGCCTCTGCCTGCCCCCGTGGCCAGCAATTCCATCGCAGTGGTTCAGCAACCCGCTGTAGCCCCAGTTCAGCAGCAGTATCTCCCTCCTCCAGTCCCGGCGCAGCAGACCTATCAGGCTCCAATCCAAGTCCAACAGACCTATCAGGCCCCAGCCCCTGTTCAGCAGACATACGTCGCACCAGCTCCTCAACAACAAGTCTATCAACCCGCTCCTGTAGTACAACAACCGACTTACGTAGCTCAACCATCAGCGTAAATGATAAAATTACATCTTTAAAGCTTATTTTAATATAAAATCATATTTTATTGTTTAAGGTTTCAACAACAGCAGCAGCAACAACCGTTTAAGCCATACGTAGGTCCGTTGGCTGCTGACCAACCTTTCCCTGGTTGCGCAGCTGCACTCAAATGTGTTGAAGAACAGTTTTGCAATATGGAAGGAGTGATGGTTAATGAGCCGGTCTCTCTAACTCCCCTTCAAAAGGAATATCGAGTCCCTCTGATGGTATTTTTAATAATCTAAATCAATTTCTATTATTTTTGAAGTACTAATTAAACTTTGACATAATAGGCTTGCTTGAATATCGATACAAATAAAGTGGGATACTGCTGTCGCGATCCTTTATACGAAGATCCCTGGCCAGCTGATATGCCTATGCCTGGAATGGCTAAGCAACACTAAGAAATTGTTATTTCATTGTGCGGCATTTATTCAGTTCATTTCTTTTAGGACGGTTTTATTCTTTCATCACTTCACTATTGAATCTTTTCAACTTCTTGACCCAAAAGCCATTATTGTAATCACTTTTTTTATATAAATAAACTTTGGTTCGTGGATGACTATTAGCGTTATTTAAAAAACATCTTATATTACTTGCAGATATGCTACTATGACTGTTGCAAAGCGAATCCAGGACTGAATCGCGCGTTTAAATGTTCATTAGAAGGAGGGCACGAATTTTTGACAATCACCGCAAGGGTCTAGTTAAAAAATTGAAATGCCAAGTGCGGCAAATAAAATTGCTGCAATATATCGTAGATTTTCGAACTACAAAATGTAGCCACTTTGTTCGCTTCACCAAAAGAACCTATTAAGTCTCATTACGGTACCGAAAACAAGGAAGAGAGAAAAGCACCAAAGGATATTCTTTGTTTCCGTTTATTAAATACTCTGTTGGCGTCAGACCAAAAATAAAAAATATTATGAAATGTTATGAGGAATACTTTCAAAAATATCTCGTTATGAAATGCCTTGACGAAAATGCAAATCAGTTAACGTAACACACTCTTCCTAAAATATTATTATTATTATTATTATTTGCGAATGGAACGATTCGAGAAAAAATAGAGATTCACTTTCATAAAAAAAAAACGGATGGAGTCTTTAAGTATCCTTCTTTTGAGCTGGAAAGAAGAGAAAAACACCAACGCACTTACAGATTAAAAGGGATTTTGTTTCCAAACTGAACGACCTGATTGAAATGCTCGGAACTCCACTTTCCCCTGCTGCGCAGATGGAAATGGAAAAGTTCGACAAGTCCTGTTGCAAAGTCCTCGCTAGTTGGTCTAGCTCCTTGTCCAACGTTGAAAGTCAACTCAAAGATCGCTCCACATTCGCAGGTTATATAATTCTAACAATCATTTTAGCGGGAATATTTCTTAATTATCTTTATTTTTTAAATTAAAGATTATTTGTCGCTAATCAGTCTGGACTGTGTTTGTCCAAGTTCTGTTCTCTTAATTATTATTTCGAAATATTGCCCACGATTGAGGGAAGTTGTTTTCTGGGAGTCGGAGAAGGTGCACTTTTCTCCGGAAAGAGATACTGTAGTGCATTCCAAGTTGCCATCCCTCTGGATGATGTCGAAAAACTTTTAGAAAATTGGCCAAAAGTAAGAACTCAATTGTTTAAAAAATTATTTAAAATTCCCATCAATATAATAGTCTTCTTTATTTAAAATATATTTAGCTTGAAACTATCACATTCAAGAAAATGTCTTCAGATCACGTCAGAGCCATTTTAAACGCCTTCGCTCCGTCGTTGAAATCTGTCACGTTCTACTCTTGCCAAAACATCAAAGCGGTGGATCTGGTTCCCTGTCACCAACTAGAAACTTTACGAATTTTGAAGTCATCCAGCCTTGCTCAAATCAACATCGATCCTGGTCGGCTCTCTCCCAGTTCGTTCTTGCCGCATCTTAAGGCGTTGGAAAGCAACATCTGCCTTGATCGTTGGACCTTATGGCTGGAACGAAAACCCGAGTTGACCCATATCGTCCTCAACTGCTGCCACATTGGAACTTCGGTAATTCTATATTTAAGTGAACTTTTTAAAAACTGCCCTTTAATATGAAGCTCTTTTTCAGGGAAGTATACATTCCAATTGGACTGGCCTATCAAAGATGTGGCCTAAGCTAGAAACCCTAAGTATTCGGCGAAGCGCGGGACTGACCATGTCCATGGTGGCCAACATCGTTCCACAGCTTACCAAACTGAAAGAGCTCTCTCTTTCTGAAAATGTAATTAAGAATGATCCTTTAGCTGCCAAAATCTGAGAGGATTTGAGTTACCAAGCGGGCTCAATCCGTCTTTTGTTCTCTAAGAGCCGTTTTGTTGGACGTTGCCCATCACTGGTGGATAATGGAATGATGGAGTGGGATGAAAGTGATGAATCTGAGGAAGACTCTTCGTCCGATGATAGCGACGATTGGGAAACCGTTGATTCTTCTTCAAGTTAAAAATATATTTTTGTTATGCAGCTCATGTAAACCGTTTGTTCTCAAAAGTCGACCCAAGAAATAGAGTTTTGTTTGAGGAAATATGATTATCTTCTCTTATGTCAGAACCAACATAGAATCGATTGTCCACGTTTGCTGCGACTATCTTGGAAACACCAATTTAAGGACAGCTCCCGCCATGATTATTGATTAAGCTACCTTTGGAATGATATGTGCGTTTTAGCCTTTAAATAGTAGCAAGAATTGAAATGTTTACGGCACAGGCTTTACAAGAATTGCATTGAACACATGAGTCATGCCGGATCGCAATTTTACGTTTACCTTAATCACTTAATTGATCACATCAACGTCAAAATATTATAAAAAACTGCGGAAAATAGCAGGGCTACAATGACCGATTTACTTCTAGAAGAGCTGAAAACGTCTTGTTCGAAAGCAAGAACAAGTGAAAACAAAAAGAATCAAAATAATGTCAATAAGGTCACTTCAACTGCAATTTTATTTCTATGTTCTTAAAGCATAAAAAAACTCGGAAATGAAGCACACTAGAAAAAGAGCAGGTACAAGTAAAATTTAATGATGCCACTTAACAAAATGATGGAGTATCTCTGGCAACATGGTAAACGGAACGCTGTTTGAACGAATATTCCTGGCGCTGAGGCATTTCAGTTTAGGGACCGTTCCGGGTTCGCGGAGCCAAAGAGGAAGATCTTGGGATCCATTTTTCTCCTTCCAAATTTGAGCGGCCATCTTTCTGTCTTGATTGACCATATCGAGATGGGCTCCGTATTTCAGAAGGAAACGAGCGACACCCTCAATAACCTCACCATTATTGCCATGATGCTTGAGGGCCAGAAGGTGCAGGGTTCCGTTTCCATTCCGATCACCTGCATTTGGATCAGCGTTGGCTTCAAGGAGGAGATTAACGGCAGCCAAATTCAAATTTTCAGCATTGTAGGCCAAATACTGTAGCAGTGTTGCTCCGTCTATACCGCGACTGTCTTGATTTACCAATTCGCGCAAGAGGTCTTTGATGCTGAGTTCCTGCTGAAAAGAAATACTTTGTTCATTATTTTCCACAACCCTTTCGTATCTCATATTATCCTTTCTTTTTGTATTTTAATTCCTAACACAAATCATGCCGAATCACCTTTTGAAAACATAGAGAAATATAATCCATTTAAAACTAAGTAGTAAATAAAAAAGTTGACAAAATTTACACAACTGAGTAACTAAGTCAAATTCTTATAAATAATTTCAATCCTCAATGTTTTTCCAGTCTAAGAATTTAAAATTTACGGTCAATTCCTTCTTTAAATACCTGATCTCGAGCCTGGTTTCCAGAACCAACCTTGTTGGTGTCATTAAGGGTCAGATCCGATAGACTGGCAAGAAAAGTGACGAGCTGGAGGAGGGCTTCCACATGGCCATGGCATCGTGGATAAGCGGAGGGTGAACGAACATGATCTGTCGCTAATACCACTTTTAATATGGTCTTGAAGGTTTCGACGTGGAAAAGCGGGTCATCGTTTTGAAGTTGTGAGAGCACCCAGATGAGATTTTTGACCACGTCGTCCATCCACTGATATCCATGTCCGCAGTGCGAATCCAAAAGGTGAAGTTGAATCTTTTCTAGCGTCGCCCACAGAACGTCTATAAGATCGTCGAGTCTGTTCTGCTCCTTAAGACGACTGATGCAAGTTTCTACTAGTTTACTGAAGGCAGTGACGCTTTCCCAACGCCTACCGGAACAGATCCGTAACTGAATCAGGTAAGACTGGAGGATGTACTCGGCAGGTTGCTCGATAACTTGATCCAGTTGTGCTGCTGTAGTCCATCCGATGGTTCTTCCGCGTTTCAGCTTCAAAGGAGCCATGGGAATTGCGTCAATCTGTCGTAGATCTAGTGCTTTACGCAAGTATCCAAAGGCTCTTTCCTGTTCCGAGTTCCATCCATCAGAAGAGTTCCTTAAGATTTCAGCGGCTGCCATTTCCATGCCGTCGATAATCTCCATCCGATCTGTGTAATCTCTCGTTGCGAGGAAATCAACAACCGCGTATCTGCGATGTATGGATGCTCGAAGTAGGGGTGTGAAGCCACTTTTATCTCGAGCCATGAGATCAGCGCCTGAGTTTACAAGCAGCTCGACAACAGCTACTGCAGCTCTACTCAAAGTTGTGTCTGTTGGGTCGTTAAACACAGATTTACGGGCCCAATGGTGCAAAACTGTCTCGTCAAACAAACCTCGCTGATTCAGGTTCAGGCCGTGTTGAATTAGTAAGATGATTATATCGAACCCGCACGATGAAATCATCCAAATGGGGTATCCATGAACAAGAAGAGAAGATGGATCAGCTCCAGACTCCAGCAAGAAACGGATAATTGCCAGGGAATCGGGATGACAGCACTGTTGTATGGCTCCATGAAGAGGTGTGAGTCGACCAAGGATAGGGAAGGTCTTGGGCGGGTTTCTCTTTATTTCCCTCTTTTCCTCATTTTTTGGCAACAATTCCGCATAAGGGAAAGGCCTATTCCGTTTTCTTCTCGCAGACTGAACCTGTGGAAAAGGTGTCGGGAGCCTCTCGATCTTGAGCGAGGTTTTGGAAGAGACATCAGCTCCTAATCCAACGAGGTATTTCACAATTTCGATGTGTCCATTAAAGGCTGCAACAAATAGCGGAGAAGCGCTTTCGAAAATGCTGCTGTAAGGAAGAAAGCCGTGGTAATAGAATTTAGCAGCTTGAAAATCCACATGCCAATTTTGGACGATGTGTTTCACACATTCGAGGTCTCCGAAGTAGCAAGCGAGAAGCAGAGGGGTAGTGCCGTCAAGTGATCCATGTAGAGTGAGATCCTTTAGTTGAGGATGATGACACTTCCTTGCTGAAATGTGAGCCTCAATTTCATCCAGAAAACGCAATCCCTTTGAGCGTAACGATTCGAGGAACATAGAGGGTTCCAGAGGACATTTCTGGGCCGACATAGCAGCTGATACACTATTTAGAGTTTTAGACATGAGGAATAAATTAATTACATAAGAAAATATATTGGATAGTAGGAATTTATAACTGTAATACAGTTGCTGATTCCATGATCCCTCAGACAGGATGGTTAGAGGCTATGTTACCTTTCAGATAAATTGGTAGAGGAATCTGGTCTAGATTGGACAGGCCTCTGAACTTTGAAGAAAAGAAACAATTTTTAAACATTGTATAATGTCTAGGTTGTCAACATAATACAACTCTTAAGTAGGTCTAAAAAGTCAAATAAAATGCCTTGTCAACCGACGACATCAAATACAACACTATACGACGCACTATAATTTTTTTTTAAAACAAAATAAAGGATTACAAAAGTGAACGTTACCTCATGGACTTGAAAATGAGAACGTCTTGTGTATTTAGAAGAATAAAAGTTCTCTTAAAAACAAAATATTCCAGAGATTTGCACAACCGTCAACCGATTCACGTACATTTCCAAGATTTTGATTCGAAAATAACAAATAATAGCAGACGAATATCAAGAACTGCGGTGCGGGCGTGCGGCGTTGCCCACAGTGTCACAGCGCCCACTCAAAGCCCACTGAGCCGAGCACCACGCACCAGAAGCGTTTGTTCAGCCCATCAGGTTCTTCTGGCACACTATATAATAATAATAATAATAAAATATCTGCATTTTACCAACATCCGTGATCGTCTTTGAACTGTATATCCGTAAGGAAACAAACTCAAGTTAAGGGTTAGAGACGTGTTTGAGGAAATTTGTACCGTGTTACTTTTTGCATCATTTAGTGGTTTTCGCAAGGTTTTCTCTCCTAACACGTACTAAAGAGCAAGGAGGAGCTAATTGTAATGAAAACGAATCATTCAATGTCGCAGTTGATTAGAATAAGATTTTCTGGACACGCGGTCATTGGTCCTCCAAAAGAAAATAGCGAAACAGCTTTGTCGTTCTCCGCAGTAATTTTAATATTTACGGGGGAGTGTTTTTGAAAATTGCAATAAGATCATCTATGTTCATACATCTTTTATTGTATAAGAAAAGCATAAATAATTGAATTGATCATTACGTAATTTACACGAAGTTAAGAGGAACAATTTAAGAAGCCTAAAATAATAAGGGTAAAAATCAACCGGTCATGGATCCCGGAATTAGAATTTAGACGCTATGTTTGCTAAGAGACCATGAAGCAAATATTCTCGTCATCATGCTTCGTCTAGGCTTTATTGTAGTTTACCATTTAAAGAATAAAGAATAATCATCAATTCATCATGGATATTGACAAAATTGTGCAATAAATGAGTAAATATTGCGTTAATAGAATAAGCCCAAAGAAGAAGAAGTCATTTAAATATATTGATATCAGTGAGCATAACAACCTCCTCTGTTCCCTAAAAGAAAATAAAACATAGACAAAAATAGAAAATGCAGTGATTATAGTGTTATTTCAAATGCTTTCAAATGCTAGTGAAATAGTCTTGATAATTCACCCTGCAGATTAGCTCTTCTTTCATCAATTATATTACATTCTTCTCGTCAACAAACCTATAAATACTTTTAAATTGCACTAACAGGAGAAGGAAAAAAATAGAGCGCAATGGCGCGTTGCTTGGATGCACAAAAATGGAAGACAAAGTAATGTAAGGAAGTCATTCAATGCCGCACGATCGATTAATATGTTTGTGTTTTTCCTTCGCTCAAGTCGTCAGAAGAAGAAAAACCGCAACTTTATACCGCCGCAGTTGCCGCAGAATTTTTATTTCATAGGTGAAATAGTTAAACATAAAAAAAAAAGGTTTCCAGAAAGTGCCATGTCCTAAAGATGTCATATCACAGTTCGTTCATGCTCATGCTGGATAACATTGACATATTTTTTTTTTCAAATACATCATTATAGTCAATTAGAGTGAACTTGGAATCCTTCGCGCTCGTCACACCTTCCCTTGTGAACCAAGATTCTTTATGAAAGGGAGTGAAAAAGGTTTCACGCTATTTCACTATTTTCTTATTGTTTAAAATCCTTGGGAAATCTTGACTGGAGTTAGGTTTATGGCTATATTTTAAATTTATCTACACAACGGTTTTTTTATTCTACTAAAGAACCATTTTCTGATTATATTAGGTACAGCGATTTGAAGGTGTAGTTGTCATAATCGAGTTTTCGTGATATAGGTAATCTTCTTCCCAGTTGTTGAAAAAGCGGATATTGTTTAGTGCATATCTCATTATTTCTTACGCAATGGTCGTTAATATGGTTATTGCATTATGAGCGACGATCCCGAGCTAAGCCACCTTGACACAGAAAATCAAAGCCATACACAATTACTCTTGGTTTTACAATGAGAAATTGTCAAATAAGATGAACAATGCAATAAATAAGAATTCGTTGCCTACATCACTTACTCGGTTACTCTGATGAGCCTAATGAGTGAAAAGGTTGCGTCGTTCCATACTGTTCCGTAAAAAAGAAGCAATATTTATATTCTATTTCAAAAAGCTGGAAGATCATCACACCCATACCATTCGCATGTATATCGCTGGTAAATATTGCACTATTTCAAAGACAATGCCATTATTCCAATCCATTAATAATGGGCGAGGATTGTTATATCCGTTTATGTTTCGTTTGTTCTTCCAGGATGTATAGGATAAAGATCAAACGAAAGGAAATTGGACTAGAGTAACATACATACTGTGCATAAAGCAACCGTTACGGGAAGAGAAACAAAGCAAAACAGCGGAAGCTAATGCGACATAAAGAAAAAAAAATGCTCTACAAAACTGCTTAGAAAGTAGTAGCAGCCTTTTCCTCATAAGTAGTCCAGCAGGTGTCTATACTGATTTTGAACAAACACTTACTTTTTCTCACGTTTATACGTTGCGAAATGACAACATGTTGCAAAATTGAATTGATTTGAACGTGAGCTGAATGCCGGTTTCTTTTGGAAACAAACTCATTCTTCTTTTTAAAGGAAAAGAGTTTGCAAGAATAATTCATGAATCAGCTAGGTTATTCGGTACGGTACGGTCGTACGTCGATTTTTTAAGTTGGTAATAATGCTGTGTCCACGTGAAGTACGTTTCTACTTGGGAAATTTGGATGAATAATAGGTGATGATGACGAGTAACTCAGAAGTGACTTGAAATTCCCGAAATGGATAACAATTGCGCATCTTCTTTTTGAGATTGTTTCTCTATGGCTCTTTGGGTTCATGAGTGAAATTAACTTTACAGCTTCCCGAAGGACGCTTATTTTAAATGAATAACGTGACTTGATTTATCTACATTGATTCGCCCACCACGCTGCGTTTAAAAAGCAATCAAAGTAGGATGATTGATTACAAGTACCGTCCATAATAGACAAAACGGTATAGATCTCAGCTCAATGTTATATTTGATCCTGGTAGTGATGGAACTAACTGAGGGCCAGCGCTGAGTATAATTTTGTAAAACGACTGCCGGCTTTTTAACGATAGAGGAATAGATAAATAGTGATGTCAACAACACCCACAGCAACATCAATTTAAAAAAAGGGGAAAGTTTCAAGATCACTTCGTTTATTGGTAAAAGTCACGTGTTACCGCCACCAAACGAAAATGCTTCGTAACTCGATATAAAGAGGAGCTCTGAATCCAGCTTTCTAGTCAGTGCATTTCCTAGTGTCGAGCCGGTAAGAGATAAGGTCTTGTCGAGGTCTTGTGTTCAACGTCTCGAACGCGTGTTATTATTCCATTTGAGTGCGCTTCACGAACCATCACGAACGAAAGGAAAACACAATAAATAATAATAAGGTATGTTATTTTAAACATTACATAGACAAAAAATGGAATCAGGTTATATGTAGCAGAACTGAATAATGGTAAACATCTTTTGTTACTATTTCTTGCAAACTCGTAATAATAAAAGAATAAAATTGCAGAAAATTTCTCTTTTTGACTTAGCGCTCTTTTGTTATAAGGACATCTCTCGCGTGCTTTATTCTTTATTTCAGGATGAGATCGTCGTGTTCCAGTTGGGTGAACCTTACAGCTTTGGTTCTAACATTTTTCAGCAGTTCCTTCATGGTCTTGTGCAACCCTCACGGCCTTATTCATCATCGCATTATTCATAATGATGAGCAACCTACGTTCTTTCCTGCGGAAACGATACCGCACGTTCCGGATCTGAGACCGATGACGAGGGGCATCAATCCAACGTCTCACCGCGGCCCACATCAAGGTAGATGTTCGCTCTCTGTATGGCTACTCCTAAAATTTTGAAATATGAAAAACCTCAAAGGTGAGTGAGCATCAAAGGCCTTGGAACTAAAACCCCAAAAAGGCCGCCGCACTGTTGATTATTGCGTGAAGGACATTTCATCCCGTTTTCGCTCTCAGATGCGTGACTCTCAAAAGTACATCCATGTGTTTTTAGTAAACCTGGAAGAGGAATCTGTTATTCGTCCTGGTCGACAAGTGCAGTTCCCTGAAGAGGAGCGGTGCCCATCTGATTCGAGTTGCGTCTACTATCGCTCTTGCGTCAAAGGGGTCATTTCAATAATCCCACCTGAGGATTCCGAAACCGTTAAACCTTCTTTAGAAGAGGTATGTATCTATATAACAATCTTGTTGATTGGCTTTTTATTCACTTTAAGTTCGATTATGTGTCGCTGTTTACACATTTTGCATGCATGATGAATTTTAATGAACTTTTAAATTTTCGCATCATTTTTCTCCTTGTAGTTGAGGGAGTTTGGAACACCGTGTAGCAAGTCAGGAAATGGTGTATGTTGTAGAAGAAATCAACTACCGGCAGCAAGGCAAATTGAAGACGAGTTTTTCAATTTGAATATTGAGAATCTGCAATGTCAGAGTGGATTCGGATGTGTCAACTTCCGTTTTTGTGATGCAAACGCATTCATCTCGGATTTGCCTTCAGGACTCTTCGGTCCTTCTATTCCAGAGGTAATATCACGCTTGTCGTGCTAGAACAAATCGTGTCACTTTCCATCCCAATGACAAAAGTTATATAATTCATTACAAAAAGATTTCAATCTATACATCACTTTTCCCGAGACTTTTCCCATGTTCTCGATTTCTATGTCTCTTTATTCTTTGCAAAGATGCTATTGATTGGTCCCAATCGTGAAATCTAATTGTATTGTTAAAGCGCCTACTTTCTCCCAAAAACGTGATGTTTTATTGTTCCATGTTCAACCAGCTGCTGGAGCTTGGAGCGCGTCCATGCGGAAGTTCTGGTCAAGAAGTTTGTTGCAGGAGAAAATCTTCTTTTCCGCCACAACAATTAGAAACGAGTACACTCACGACTCCCACGACGATCTCCATAGTGAATGCTGTAATAGTGGATACCAGCTGTCCAACGGGAAATATTTGTATCAGTTATAGATTTTGTAATAACGGAGTGGTTTCCAGCACTCCCACTGCTGCAATAGACTCAGTTGTACCCTCACTTCAAGAAGTATAACATTTTCAAGTTTAAATATTTAATGGCAATAAGTTAATTAAGCGTGATTTAATTTTAGTTAATGGAATTTGGTAAACCTTGTGGCGATTCCGGACGAGAAGTATGTTGCAGCAGGACCCCCAAAGCTGCGCAAATGGATTCCATCCCCCCTGTTATCATTTCGCCTTTGCCGCCATCTCCATTTCTGCTAGAAGGAATTCCGGAGTCTAGCATAGCTGCCATCAGCAACGATTTAGTCGGATGTCCTGCCGATTCCAGTTGCATCAATTATCGGTTCTGTGCCAACGGTTTCATCACAGACATTCCGTCTGGTTTTGATGCAGTTGGGCCTTCCTTATTAGAGGTATAACCAATTTTGAATTAAATACTTCTTACGAGTTATTTTGATTTTATTCCATGTTTATCGAAAGCTGGCTGAGTTCGGGACTCCTTGCGGGAGCGCGGAGGTTTGCTGCAGGAGGCTTATTACACCTAAACCGACCGAAACAACAGTGGCTACTCTATCAACATTACCACCACCCACTGAGACGCCTATTTTGTCCTTCTTTGAAACAGATTCTAAACCGACGGAAACGACAGTGGCTCCTCTACCAATATTACCACAACTCACTGAGACACCTATTTTATCCTTCTTTGAAGCAGATTCTACAACCACTTTTCCAGAAATCAATGAACGTGTCCCGAATCCCGAAACGTGTCCCGTTGGATTTAATTGCATTAGTTACCGTTGGTGTGCCAATGGTGTCGTGACCGACTTCAAATCCGGTTTCGATCTCATTGGACCTTCGTTTGAAGAGGTATCATTTTCTAAGCCGTAAAATAATAAAAATATATACTTGATTGCTTTATATGTAGTTACAAGAGTTCGGGAGACCTTGTGGCAACTTGGAAGTTTGCTGTCTTGGAACTCCGCCAGTTGAAACAACTCCAACGGAGATAGTTACCAATCCAACGACGGAAACAAGTACAGCTACATCTACAGAGAGAACCACGGCTGTATCGGCGCTAAGCACGGAAACAAGTACAGCTATATCTACAGAGGGAACCACGGCTACATCGACGCTAAGTATTACGTCCACGGAAGCAAGTAATACAAATCTAAATCAAAGATTCCGTGCCCAAGTGCACCTGATCTAAATTTGTATTTTTATAGCACGTCCTACAACAACTCTCCCAACTCTGAACGGAACTTGTCCTTTAGGACTGAATTGCATCAGTTATCGATGGTGTGCAAACGGTGTAGTCACCGACATCAAATCGGGTTTCGATCTCATCGGACCGTCTCTTGATGAGGTACATACATCAACAACCGAGCTTAGTATTATGCATTCTAATTGATAAGACATTAATAATTGTATTAGCTGCAAGAGTTCGGAGTGCCCTGTGGACAAGCGGAAGTTTGCTGTGAAGGAACTCCACCGGAAGAAACAGCTTCAACGGAAGCTAATATTTTAAGGTCGACATCAGAAACCGATATATCTTCATCGCCGATTCAAACTAGCACAATTACATCAACCGAGGCAACTACAGCTTCATCTACATCAGTAACAAGCACACCTCCGTCGAGGCAGACCAGCATAATTACATCAACCGAAGCAACACGAACAACATCTACGGAAATTACCATAATTCCATCGGAACGGACTACGGAAATAAGCCTAATTCCGTCGACTAGTACAGTTACAACATCAACAGTGATGACGAGTACAACAAGAGCAAGCACAATAATGACCACGCCCGCACCAGCTGTCGTCCCTACAATTTCGACAACTAAAAGTTCTGCATGGCCAAATAATAATCAACTGTTCCACGTTCATTATTATCCGAAGCCTCTTATTTTCCGCCCATCAAACTACAATCCTAACGCCAAGCCTAGCGTCACTACTGCTAGGCCTGGTTGTGGCTTTCACCATCATTCAAATCATGGCGTTATTTCATCATCACCTCCAAAACTAGTCCCTCAAAAGTTCACGTAATTACAATTGAGAAAAGAGCATTAACAATAAACTAACTTTTTATTACATTTAAAAGGATAAACAGTAACAAAGTAAAGGGATTCATCGTTCCACAAGATTTCAAATTAACTTTCGAAAACCCGTATCAAAGTTGCGCATCGGAGTTTTACAAGTGCGTTCCAAAAGACTTCTGCAACTTGGCGGGTATCACTGTCAACACGCCGCTAAATATTCCTGATAGCTGGCAACAATATCGGCTTCCACTAACGGTATTATATAATTCGCTAAAACTATTGCTTAAGTATTGATTGTAATATATTGTCTATATTTTTTTATGATTCCATTAGTCGTGCTGGATCTCTAAAATAAAACAAGGGGGTGTGTGCTGTCGTGATGCTTACCGGATGAATTCATGGCCAAGGGTTCAAAGACCTTGGCCAGTCCCGCTAATGTTTAGAAAGACTGGACATGGCACGTTCCGTAATTCAAGTTGAATCTGAATCCTGGCGCCTAACTTAAATCTCTATTAGAGATATCACCGATTATGATTATAATCTTGAATGTCTTAATTAAGAAGGTGTAAGAAAAATAAAGCGCAAGTAGCAATATCAATTTATAGCCTACTCAAATTTGTGCGGGTGCGGTACGGTAACATTTTCAGCAACTTGGGTGATAATGATCGTTTTTCTAATGTATGCGATGATATCTTCTTTGTATTTTACATTGTATGAAGTAAATGAATGAGGAGAAAACGTGCCTTTTCGCTTTTTACTCATATTTTATGCATGGTGATATCGTGTCGTTCTAATACTATTAGCAGTAAAAACATAAAGCGATAACTATCGCGATAATTTTATTAGGCTAGAATATTAGATATATAATGAAAAATAACCAAAACCCTTCCCTAAAAAACCGTGCAGCTATAGGTGTATCTGATGTAACCTGGTTACCTGGCAACGTTTCACTAGCAGACGATTTATTTTTGTTATTTTTAGTCAATCCGGAGAAAAAAAAGTACCGACGTTTCTTCCTTGCCTTCTTGGAACTCGCACAGTAATTTACAAAGTTGTTTGCAAAAAATACGGCCATTAATATCGTTGCCCCTACGTAGACGGTGGAATCATTCATTTGTCTATGATTGAGAATTAATCGTTTTTGGTTTTAGTTAACTCTATTGAAAACGCATTCAGTGTGTCAAATTTACTCGATTGAAATGGCGAAGTTATTTGAATTGCGCCCGAAGAAAGATTTGATGGATCCTACGTTCGAGGGTTACAAACTCAGCCTGGATGCATTACCCGTCTACAAACATGATTTACCTGCAGTTGTCAAGCATCGGAATCCCAACAGTGATCAGTACTCGTACCAATTTGTCAAGCTGTTTTCCTTGCACAATCACCTGTTGAATGATCCTTGGAATGTTGATTTTATCTACTTCGTAACTGAAGATATGCAAGTGTTTTGTACTGATCTACATTCTCTGGTCAGTATTTAAAAAAAATGTATTTATAAATATTAAAAACTAAATGCTAAATTAAATTGGAATGTCTTAAAAATAGGTTAGCCAAAGCCCAGATTTCAAGGCAGTCTGGAAGATGCCTATGGAACATGGAATTATGGAGGGAAACTTCAATGCTTCATTGTCCTTTGCTAGCCCAAATCTGGCTGTTGCTAGTGATGGAGCAGGAGTTTTGTACATAATAAATACTAATCAGAGAAACACATCTGTACCTCACCAGTGGGAGGTAAATCACATTTAACTTTTTGTCTCTTAATCAAGACTTGACTTAATTTTTTGTACAGGTGAAATACTCCAACAGCTTACTTGGAAGTGGGAAACCTTTCAAAATCCTTCATTCATTCTTAAATGAAACAGAAAGTGGTGAAATCTTGAATCTCAGTGTTTTGATCATCAGGGTTCAAGCTATTGGTATATATTTGCGGCCCTTTTAAAACTTAACAAATATAACCATAAAATTGCTTTGCAACTTTTTAAAATGTAGATGAAGTGGAGGCACAAATTGCCCTTTCAACTTTGGGATGTAATGAAAAGGAAACACCTTTCATCACTTGCCTTGAATTTCTCAATTTCCATTTCACTGATAATCAATGGTCTGTAAATCAACTGAAGCGAATTGCGGTTCCGCATGGGGTTGACTATGCGTCAATCTTGAGTCCTGGTAAATCCTTGTGCGTGGTTGCTCGCGAACCGCTTGGAATTATTTTCGATTCCTTGAAATCTGTTGCTACTCCAAAACCTGATGGAAATGGTGTCATAACTGATTCACCATCCAGTAAGTTGGTTTATTTTCTTACTCCTACAATTTTCTTTTTTAAAATACTTAAAATGATTCTTTTCAACAGAAGAAGAAGCCAAGTACACTTGGGCTGAAAACGAAGATGAAGTGATAATCTGGATGAGCTTTGATAAACACACATCCAAGCACGATCTGGTCATTGAATTCAAGTTACAATTTCTCAAAGTCGTATACAAGAAAGAAACTGTCTTAGAAGGCGAATTGGCTCATTCCATTTCGTGCGAATCTAGTCTGTGGACCCTTTCGGAAGGAAAATTGGAAATAATTTTGCCAAAAGTTGACAAAAATCTCAACTGGGACCACTTGATCGTTAGTGATTCACGAGGCCTAAAAGTACTCGATGCGGAAGCAGCAGCCGAATGGCATCAGCGACTTATTCACTTGACTTCGGTTGAAATGGTACAGCGAATACTTCAATTCTCTCAATTAATTATTCGAATTGTGATTATTCTTAAAATCCAGGAACCGGGTGCTCAAGAAAACCGGAAACCGATGCTAACTAACGAAGATCTCGAAGAATGTGACGACGTATCCGTCGAAGAAATTAATTTGTACCGCTTCAATGGAGAAACGAATGAGCTCACAGACAAGGTATTTTAGTAGGATTAATCAAGCTCATTGATCTTTTTCATAATTATATTCAATTTTTAAAAGGGAATGCTTGGAGGGCACCAGTTACTCTTTACTTTACCACTGGCGCCTAATATGGCACCGGGATTTTGCTTGCGCCACGACGTCGATGGACTCGTTTGGCAGCCGATGGGCGATGAGTTGGAAGGATCCTGGGGATGTCAGCACATTGCCACTCTCCAAGCGCTCGGCTACATCCAGGCTTCGAAAGAGCAGCGGAAATTCACCCTCTCTCCTCCAAGTGAGTTTGCATTTCAACACATCTGTTTATTTTTAACTAACACGGATTCCTTCCAGACATGTCTTATGCTGCCATTTGTGATGCATACCACCACATCTTCCTCTACCGACAACCTGGAGGGGCATCCAACGGAGTGGAGATGGTCTACAGACCGACAGGTCGCAAAGTGGGAACAGTTGCTCGTCAACAAGTTCTCAATCTGGATAGTCGCGAAGAATGCTTGGGAGCTTTGGCCACAGATACATTCCTTCTCGTTCTAACATCGTCATCGCTTTTTGCTATTCGCATCAACAGTGATTAAGAAGTGACCCGATTGTTATTCCATGAATCTAAAATTACGAATAGCTTCATGTCACAATATATAACGAAAAATCGTGTATTTTTTAAATTGTCACATTTCTTTGTCCCAGCAAGAGAGTTGCACTCCACTGAACTGGCCCTCGTAGGGACGATTCCGAATTCAACCAACACAGAAACGGTAGGAAGTTCGGGTAGGTCGAGGGGAACACTTGGGCCGATGAGGGGAGGAAAGAACAGGGGTATATGACATCAATTAACAACAAACAATCCCGCAATTTAAACTCTTTGTGTTTTCTTGTGTATCAATTGATGCACGTACATTGAGGAAGGGTATCCAAATAACCTTAAAATCTTTTCTTAGTTTTGACACAATAAACGAGTACTAATTAACATATGTCTTTGTGTTACCCTCTTTTCTTGTTTTTAACACTTAAGAGATCACGTTCGACCTTGTTCAGAGAAGAAGGATGAAAGTATATCGGGTGATTTGAATGATTGATAAGGGCGAGTTGTGCAGCACTTGAGAGGGGAAGGCGGAAGACGAGGAAGAGTAGTAGAGGATTTCTTTCTGATCAACTGGGTGTAAACATAAGAAAAGGAAACCAAAAAAAATTGCTATGCACTTAGGCATTCTGATGAAAAAGATAAGGAATTAAACTCAAAACCAGGATCGAAACAATACAAAAGAGAAAGAGAGGGGGAATTGCTGGATATGCCAAACCTGGTGAGATCATGGATATTGGCATGTACACATACATACATTTATAATCATAATAGTCACCTCGACTCAAAGGGAAACAAAAAATTGAGACAACAATTCCGATATTTAAAAAACGAAAGAAGAAACCAATTGTGCTCTTCTATCACAATCTGGCACGGTGACATCTCACATCCTTGATTGATTGTCTTGGATGAAAAAAAAACGACGGTGTGGTACACAACAAGTAATAATTATAATCCATCATCGAAATAAATAAATCTGTCTAGCTCCTCAGATAAAGGGGAGGGAGAGAGAAATATTGACGACATCAAAACAAACAGTAAACAGAGATAATTCTTCTTCCTTTCTTTTTTTCGAGCCTAATTAGATGCAGAGAGGGAAAAAGGGGGCGGTGTGGTCCTCTCAGACTTGAGCAGAGATCCTATGCGTCCGCTCGGCGGAGAAACCCAAAAGATAGCTCCAAAACTCCTCATCTCTCTTTACCGCAATTCAAGTTGAAAGCTCGAGAAATTTGTAAAGGTATTCCCCCTTGTAAATTTGTAAACAACAACGAACATTAACTCGCTTCCTTCTAGATTTTTTAAGATGAAAAATTATTTACAGTATAACATTTAAGTCTCCAAACTGAAAAAAACGCCCTAATATTTAGGGACTCTCCTGTCGCCTTATCAAAATACGTGTTGGGGAAAACAAAAAGAAAAATAAGACCGTGTAAGTGAGCTCTTTAACTGGTCGATTTGAACCTCTTGCGCTTCCAGCAGTCAGGGAAGAGACGGCGGTACTCTTCGGCCCTCATGTGCGCTTCTGCAGTGTAGATCTCCTTTTCTGCCGGATTCAAGCTCTTCCAGGCGTCTCCCAGCATAACACTGATGGCTCTGTTAGAATTTTATTTTTATTATTAAAACCACTAATTTATGCTTAAGTTGGTTAATCTAACCTGTTATCTCGGCCTGGGAACTGCTGAATCAATTGAAGACGATACTTTTGAGCGAATAGCATGAACCCGTTCATGGGCCGTTTGGCTGGCGAAGGAGGGAGGTTCACAGATGGATCGTCCACAGCCATTGGAGCTGGAGCATTGTTGCGCTTCTCGATGGCCTTGGGAGAAGGAATGACAAAGTCGAACCTAGAATGTTTCAATCAATAGAACAAATAAAAATTCAAATAGATCGATACAATCTTTGAAATATAAATGTGAACATACCGTTGCAGCCGTTCACATAGATCTGAAGTGCCCGCCTGAGGACTCTGGACCTCTTGATGGTAATCCTGCCTCGAGACTTCGCTTTTGGATGCCATGTTAAAGCTGCTAGGAGACTCTATATCGCTTTCCTGACGAGAAATATGAGAATATATATAAAACGTCATAAAAAAAAGGATGATGGGCTAAACTTACTTCATATTTCCATGAGCCACGACATTGAGCAGCGAGCTCCTCCTGACTACTGCTGTTCAAGGACGGGGCGGGACTCAATAAGGTACCCGACCAGGAGTAAGAGGAGATCTTGGGCTGAAAGTGCGACGGGAAGAAGGTAGACGAAGAAGGAAAGTTCATGGGAGAGATAGGGCTAGGTGTAGCTGGTGTTGGAAAGGCAGGACTCTCGTTATGAGGTGTGTGGTAGTGGATGACAGTTTTGGCACTGTAGCCACGATTGTTGGGCTTGTCTGTCCTTCCCAGACCAGTTTCTTGTGCGACTGGAGGTGGATAATCATCAAAGACCTCATCATCCTGATGGTCAACTGACTCTTGCTTGATCACTGACAGGCGACTGATGTGGGGACTTGCAGGCAGGAATGACGAGTATGTTCCCCTCTGTATGACAGCTGACGAGGGTCCAGGACTTAGAGAGTTGCACATGCCCTCATCGTGAAATGTTGTCCAACTGAATGCTCTGCATAAATCACAGGTGAGAAAAATTTAAGTACATGTCAGATGAATTGGGGCATATATTTAACCATACCTTTTTCTAAATGGCAAGTGCTTCTGGTTTGCACTGGCGGGGCTTCTGGGACTTGCCGAAAAGCATGGATGCTCCCTGTAGTGATCCTGTCCGGGCTCGTCCAGACAAAGGGGCCCCCGTTTGCTCAGGTCCAAGGGAGGAGGGATGGGTTTAACTTTTCTTGCAGCCACGGTCTGCTGCGTGTTCACGACACTATCCGATATTGAGTTGCTTGTTGAGGTCTCGCGGGGGTCCAGATCACATCTTGATACCCCTTCTACGAAACCCTCCTTATCGGTTCGGGCTGCCATTTTATTTTTGCGTCACTCTTCCCCTATAAAAATGGTTATTTTCATTTGAATTCGTAAATATCACGACCAGAAACGTAACACAATGTAAAGAAGATAAATTTACACGACAACTGGGAGAATTTACCTTCCAGACCCTGTTGCTTTTCCTCTGGAAAACAAGACAAAGCTCGTTTACACACCCAGCCTCCACATTGTTTATAATAGCCCAGTCTCCCTTCGGCGACGAAACCTTCGGGTAATACCGAAACTGTCCGCAAGGTGGCAGTCACTCGCCTCGTATTTTAGCGCCCAATTTGTAATCTCTTGCGATCCGAGAGGTTATTGTCCTTCAATCCTTGTTATCTACTTTAAAACGGATTGAATTATTTTGACCTTTAAGGTTTTTTCCAGATTGATAAAAATTGAATGAATTATTTTTTATTGATGCTCTTTAAGTGAATAAAACTATAAAATATTGATTATGAAGTTTGTGATTATCAAATAAAGAATCCACTTTTACACTGGCTTTTATTCTTTCGATTTTGTAAATAAAAAATTACGTAAGGAGAGAGATTCATAAAACAAGCAAGCATGATAATCCACCATATGCTTGCCGACTGGTGCTTTAAAAAGCAGATTGCTTAATGTGCAAATAGCAGATTAAATCCTTCCGTCGCGACGACGATAAGGTATTTCGGGACCCACAGAATCTTAATCGACACCGCATACACTGTCATCGAAGACGTCGCCGTCGCAATGCTCATCAGTCGATTTCTTTTTCTTTAAAAAGGATGGTGCCAAATGAATCTGATATTCTGGTAGTGATGCCGCGTCCACATTAGTGTAAACTGTAGGGAGCTAAAGGGTTAAGGGGGGAGGCGGTATACTACCTGGTTGTGTACTGCAAAAAATCGTGCGATCCGCTTGAATCTCAGGCTCGCTGGTAAATAACCAGTTTTTTCAATACCTTTTTTGCCCTTTTTTTTAAACGACATTTTTTGCCCTTTTTTTAAAACGACCTTTGTTGCTTGCGTATTAAAAAAACTATCATAACTTATCTCAATAAGTTGTTGGTCTATTGAATCATGTAACTTTTTACAAAATTGTTATCGAAATGGACACATTCATTTTTAAAGCAAAAAGAGCGAATTTCTTTCAAATTCAAACTTTCTTTTTTTACAACAATAATCCATACTGCTGGTTACCAAAATTTATGCATAACTTGAGATCACACAGATTTACTTAAAGTCAGAGAAAGTAATTTGCAATAATTGTTTCTTGGAACCATCTTTCACTAAACTGAATGTGATCGCCATCAACTTCGTAGAAATGAAGTTTCCCTTGCTCGTCCATTGCCTTCAATCCTAAACGATCCTGTTGAAACAGAAGAGATATTATAGGCATGGATCACGAATTTCATTCAAACAATCTGTACTTCTTGATAGAGAGGCGATTCTTGGAGGGTGTATGTCGATTTCAGATCATTTTCGTTGTAAAATCCAAACCATTCAGTTGCAATAGGTTGTACAATCGTATCTCTGTTGAATTTCACCATCACAAAATTTTCCAGCAGCTGCAAATTGGCTTTATAGGTTTCATTGAGATCCTAAAAATAGATGGTTGATAGAAATAAATACTGCACTTTATTTAATAAAAATGCGCGAAGAGTGAGTAAATACAAACCCTTTCATTGTTGATGTCAGCGAGGAATACACTTGATTTTTTGTACGTAGCCTCATCAAGAGGATCATGCCAATATTCGGCTGGAGTTACAAATCGTTGAATCCATCTAAAGAATAAAGGTCCGTCTTCGTAAGTACAACTCGTTAAAATAAAAGTAGGTAACATTTCCATACTTTTTATAGGCACCATGATTTAGGAGTGTACGAATATAGTCGCATAATTTCAGGTCATCTCCCAAACAACGAGGTAATCCATAAACTCCTGAGTTACATTATTTTAAAATTCAATAAAAAAAAATCAGTAGTTCATTTATTATTATACCTTGATGTTGGGATCCCAATGTGACTAGATTTACCATTGGAGGTTCTGGGCATCTCTGAGCTACTGCTCTCCTATTCACCAAGTTAAAAAAATTTAAGTGGTAAAACTATATTCAGAAATTTTAGAAATTCCAATACTTACAAAAATTGTCCCCCCTGTGAAATCCCCAGTCCATGATAGCCATTTGCAAGCTTTGAATCATTTTTTAAGAGTTGACAAACATATTCAACTTGGTCATTGGCATTTTTAATGTATGCATTCTCAAAATCCTGCAAGAATGTAATTTATTTTGGGTGCAATTACCAAATATGACAAACTAAAATATATACCTCTGCAACAGTTTTCCCAATTTTAAGAGAGACTACGTAAACATCTGGTATCTGTTCTTCAATAAATTTTTGCAAACCACCCAAGCTCAAAGGGTTGCAGCAAACATCACCTACATGCAAAAAAAATTAGATTAATTATATAACTTATCTGACATATGAAGGTGAACAGTTTTATTACCTAAGCCATGCCACATAACAATTGGCAGTCCGGCGAGAGTTACATTATTCAAGGACAGAACAATTAGGAAAACAGCAAACAGTCCGTTCTTCATTTTTCAACGAAACGAATCAGAACCTGTCACCTGAAAGATTGCGTACAACCTTCGTAATCAAATCAGCATTCAGCACAGAACTTCCTTGATCTAAGTTTTGTGACAGTAAAGCCGCGAAGCCGGCGAAGGTCAATTTTGTTATTGAGATCGTTCATTCGTTTGTGCTATTGAGTGTCGAAACTGACCGTTAGATGGAGTAATCCTCCTGGCGGGATCTCCTTCAACGTTCGGCTCTCTGTGGTCCTTCAGACAGATATCAACAAGTTTGAAACATCGTTCAATATGTCATCCTGTACTGATATTAGTCGGTCAATTTTGTTAGAACGAATTATTAATAATGGAGGCCAGGGAAATGTGATTCCAGAAGATTTCCTTGATCACAAAAATTATGTTTTCAGTTTGCTTAAAAGCACTGTCGTCAATGGCGAAAATAACTCGGCTCTCATCATCGGACCAAGAGGGAGCGGGAAAACTTTGGTATTCTCTCTTTTTAATTAATATTTATTTTGCCTCACCTACCTTTCCATTATGTATTATTCATATTTTTTTTCATTTATTTAAATGTAGCTCATCAGCAGTGTTTTAGATGAACTGGAAAGTATTCCCAATTTTTCCAGAGATTCTGTTGTCATCAAGTTAAATGGATTCTTTCAAACCGATGATAGAATTGCTATCCAAGAAATTACTCGCCAACTCTTTCTTGAGAAAGAGGCTGCCAACAAAGTATTTGGATCATTTGCTGGTATTTTTGTTCCATCTTCATCATGACCCACACTTTCTAATGCTGAGAATATTTTTGTAGAAAATTTAACATTTCTTCTGGAGTCCTTCAAGTCTGCCATTCCAGGAACAACCAAATCCATCATATTTCTTATTGATGAATTTGATCAATTTTGTCTGCACAAAAACCAAACTCTACTTTATAACTTGTTTGATGTTTGCCAATCAGCTCAGGTATTTTACATTTCAATATTATTGAATAATTATTGAACTTTCAAAATTAAAAAAAAATTAATCAATTTTTTATTGATATTCTACTAATAATAGGCCCCAATGGCCGTAATTGGGTTAACCTGCCGTATGGACGCCATCTCTTTATTCGAAAAAAGAGTTCGATCCAGATTTTCCCATCGTCAAATTTATCTACTTGCCAAACCCGATTTCCCGAAATATTTAGCCAACATAGAGAGCCTCCTCCAACTGCAAGCTACTCGTGGACTTAAACCCGTCTACGTGAAGAGTTGGAATAAATCCATCAAAGATCTTATGGGGGATCCATTAGTGCAGGTTACTTTGAAGAAACTGTTCATCCATAATGCCAAACCTCGATTGTTGCACAATATCCTGGTATACGTATAGAATTTCCTTTTATTTAAAGCAAATATCTAAAATATTTCCATTTTACAGTTCGTTGCCTTATCTCGACTTAATGAGAGCCACCCCTTTCTCTCCGCCAAAGATATTGTAGCATCCCATGAATCTCAAACGAACGATTGTAAAACATTACAACTTCACGGCTTGTCTGTCCTGGAGCTGCAGCTGGTATGTATACAAACACGCACTCAATTATTTACGCTCATTACGATATACCGATTCTTTAAACAGCTACTTTCCATGAAATATCTGGACAAAATTTACGATGGCGAGCCCTGCAACTATGAAATGGCCTTCTATGAATATTCAAAACAAATGAGGAACAGCTCTATGCAGAAATTTGACCGTCTTATCGCGATGAAAGCCATGGAGCACTTAGAGGCAAGCCCCTTTTTTCTAAAATAAATAAATCTAGCGTCTGTTTTTCTAACTGATTTTTTTTCTTTTTTTTCCTTTAAAGACACTTGAGTTAATCCGACCGGCAGACGGAATAGCTTCCTCCAAGGTTCAAAAGGAATTTATCGTCTATCACGTTCTCGTCACTTCAGAGCAGCTTTCTGCTGCCCTCCTTAAGTTCCCCAACCTTCCCACTGAAGTGAAACAGTGGGCTGATTCTTGTCTCTAATTCAAATCGCGTGATTGTGCATCTTTTCATGTCAGGAGTATATCATTATTGCGCAAGAAAAATAAAAACAAAACAGGTGAAATATACAATGGCACACAGGTCAAGAGTAATACATTCAAATACAAGAAGAGAAATAGAGGGAAAAACACACACAATAGATTAATATAACATCATATGTAAGAGGGGATTATCTGGATTTACACGTTGACAGCTCTCATCGTCTCTTCTATAGAATCATCGTCATCATCATCAGACACTGGATTTTCATGAGTAGATTCATCAACTGGAGG
This sequence comes from Chydorus sphaericus, assembly GCA_030141595.1. Lineage (NCBI taxonomy): Eukaryota > Metazoa > Arthropoda > Branchiopoda > Diplostraca > Chydoridae > Chydorus > Chydorus sphaericus. The sequence goes on from CM057931.1 coordinate 4,689,084, forward strand.
AGCTCCATGGAATTGGCTCGTAAGGATGGCCACTTCTTCATCCGGAGAGAGGGTTCTTGGCTGTTTATTCTTGGAATCCTCCTCGAAATCCAAGTTGGTCACGTTCTCATACACTTCACCAGCCTCATTGAAGCTCCCGGATGCGGGTACAACAGCCGCTCTCCGGTAAGGAACAAAGGAGCAGGTATCTGCCGGATCTGTCGGTTGCTGACTGCTTCCAGACCAGTTATTGCTATTCGATTGTTGGATGTATTTGGGTACGACGATGGGAGAGAACATCTTCTCTTTGTTGCTGGCCGTATCCGCACTGTGCCTGGATCTTGCCTGTCCAGCTGATGTCATTACCGGATGAGCAGATGCCGTAATACTGCTGCCAGTCCTCGAAGGTTGATGCTGGGCAACATTCTGTCCGTCCCAGCTGGCTCTCTGACACGGTTTCCCTGGTCCTCCTCCTCCACTCCGGATGCTAGTGACTTTGGCCAGAGGGCGCTGGATCTTGTCGTAGCGGTGACCGTGAATCTCTTCGTACATTGCGGATGAGTTGCTTCCGTCATTGTGCGCCGATACTGTATAGTTGGACGATGTGTCGCCAAAATAGAGGTCCGTCTCACTGTTTAATTTCTTCCCGCTCATGACGTTATCTCGACCTGTTTACCAAGAAAGAGTTTTATTCCTCCGCTGGATTAAGAGATTCATTATTTAGTTACCTAGTGGTGATCCCGTTTGATGAATCATAGAGAGACTCCGAGCTGCGACTGGGAAAGAATTACTGTGCCCGTGAGAGATGATACCGGTCCCTGTTTGTGGACTCCATGGCATCCGGCGTGGATCTGGTTGCTGGGCTCCGCTGCCTTTCCGACGAGGAGGTAAGTTGACAATCTGCCTCGGTTGATCCTTTCTCATGGATCCACCCAATTCTTTCTTTAATACACTTCCGCTTGGAGAGCTAGTCACACCACTGGGATGAACTTTAGCCAACTCCGGTGGGCTCATCCGGATGGGCGAGAGCCCCATCGGTGTTGAGGCGGAAATCGAGCCGAGTTCGCTACTGCTTCCCCTCGACGAGTAAGGTGGAGGTGGACCCCATCCAACGGCCGCAGCAGGGGCAGGAATCATCCTCCTCTCAGGTCCGATCCCGCTTCCAATTGGGGTTCCGGTTGCGGATGAGGTCAGGGCTAGAGGTGGGCGGTAATTGCTGTTACCGCTCAGTGGGAAGCCGTAATGATCATCCGGGCCTATAATGACTGCAGGGTCACGTTCCGTCCTCCTTTATGGAATGAGAAAGAAAAAACGTGATGAATTATATTAGCCTAATTTTGACGAGTATTTATTTATTCAGTACCTTGTCCGAGCACTAGGGTCGCTACTATCCGATACTGTTGCAGCTTGGGATGGTCTCCATGGAAGCCAATTCCAGGACGACGAATTATTATTGCCGGACGATGATGACCGTTGTTGTTGCCCTCGATGATGATGATGGTGATGATGATGAGCAGTGCAGATGGTCACGCCCCCGTGACCCTGATGAAGTCCGCTACACGGCGCCATTCCATTGGAGCCGGCAACTCCTGCCAGGCCCGCTGCATCCGCGCATGGACCGGGTGAGTACAAATTGCCTCCGTGTAGGCTCCAGTACCGCCTGTATATTAAAAAACATAATACGTTGTGTTACATGCTGTCATCACGTCCACTTCATCCGCCTTTGAATGAGAGAGAGAGAGCTTGATTCGTGACTCGGAAAAAAAGTAGGAGGAATGGGACGAATTTTTTCGTGGATGCCTTGAAGGAAAATGATGATTAGAGAGAAAAAGAAGAAATGGGAGCGCCTTGATGGACGTCAGCCAAAGTTACATAATAAAGAGAACGCGCCTAATTGACATCATAATAAGAACAACATGATGCTAGAGAATTACCATTGAAGACTTTATACATACGGCCAAAAAAGAGCAGCTTCTGTGTGTTATCTTTCTACCATATTGAACGTAGAATATATATCAATCTTACGGTATTGCGTGCTTTTCATAATAACGCTCGGAGGGGAAATGAAGCTATAAGTTTTCCAGCACAGCTCGATGATAAAAGAGATGCTGCGCTTTGCACGAAACGTGCATCACGCGCAGAAAAAAAAAGATTTTGTATGTTATTTTTACCTATTCAAACACGAACGTAAACAATGGATGTCGACTATTAAGATGGAAAGGCCCTCGATTCTTCATCTTTAAAAGACTTGGCAAGGCATCGACCCAAAAAAAAAAAACATCAAAGAGAGAAAAAGAAAAGGGGACCTCTAGGAGCAGGAGAAGAAGCTATGTAGGTCACACTCATGAGATCATCCCTTCTTTTTTCAATGCTTATATAATGAGGGGGGTCCCAGGTAGACAACTTTTCCCCTCCTTGACGTGTAGCCTCGATTCACGCCGGCAAAAAATGAACCACCAAGCATTTCAACAGGCAATAATAATATAAGAGGGACTTTATGTTGGCGCTCCTTTTACAGACAGAGCAGACAAATGATTACCGATCATCCAAGACGTCCCAAGGAGGCCAGGCGAGCATCGGGTTGTTGATGGCCGCACTGCTCCCTGAGATGGAAGAAGAAGCCGGAGCGAAACGGCAATCCTGGCAGCATCCGCAGCAGGGGATCGGCGGGTGGGTGTGCTGTCTCCGAAACAGGGCCCGACTTCTCAACTCCAGCTGCTCCCAGTACATTTTCTTTCGCTCGTGCCTGATGATGTTTATCATAATTTTAGTTAAATATTCTTCTCTTTTCTTTTAAAGATTTGGATAATATACCCCAACAGTTGGTAGACGAGCATTCCGGAGAACAAAGAGACGAGAATCCCGATGACAGAGAGGCCGAATAGGGCCCGGAGGCAGGCATAGAGAGCTCCGTGGACCACCTCGCAGTCTGGGGTGTCTGTAAAGATGTATTTGGCACTTCCTATATACAAGATAAAAAGAGATTGATTGAGTATACAACCTAATATTATGAGCCTTTTCTTTTTTTCCTAAAGGTGCCATCAAGAATGATGAGATCCCATCAGTATATATTTAGAAAAGAAAAGCGAAGCGCCATCATATTTTTTTTTTCACGCCGCATATAAAAGTAAACGGCGTGTATCAAATAAAGAGAGTGAATGAGATCGCACAGAGCGTGACGGACGTTCCAGAGCAACCTTGAAAAGACACAGAAAGGAAGTAGGTATTTGTACCTTGATCGTGAGGTGAATCGACCAGGACGGGGGTGTTGATGCCGAGTGGTGTCGTCGCCAGCTGACCGCCGGATGGTGTTGACGACGAAGAGCCCGTGAAGCACGTACAAGAGCGGCCGCGGGCATTGTAAACGCATTCACGCAGAGTTTGAAGCCGGTTCATGTGCACCACCTGATGAATATCGTCAAATGTATAATAGAATCGTGGTTCAAAGGAAAGAAAAAGTGTTTATATTTAATATACCGTGGTAGTGACAGTGATGACGACGCAGACTACGGCGCATACCAGGCAGCAGAACCCGCATAGTTTCACCTGTGCACACACAATGTACATATAGTGTTATAGATATACTACGTGCTGATGCTTCTGTTTGTCTAAGTTGTCGGTAAGCATAGCAGCAGTGACACCAATCGATGGTGAGGAGACACGCCATCGCGTGAGAAACCGCTTGCTCATTGTCGGAAAAAGAAAAAAGAAAAAAAAATTCACTGTAGGGTCGTGCGAGAGGTTGTTTTCAAGTGAATTGGGGGCCCCCGTTTTTCTTCTTCTTTTTATCTCTTTTAATAATAAGGAAAACCTTTTCTTCTACCCACCACAAAAGAAGCAAATTTCCGTAATCCTAGATTATTGACAGGAGCAAAAAACTCTTCAAGAAGAAAAACCCCGTCTAATACACCATTTTCCCTCATTTTTTTTTTATAGTTTTCTCCTTGGTGGTGTCGAAAAGAAAAGACTTTCGCTTCTGCTGCTGACGGCGCGTACGTATAGATATATATAAAAGGAATTACGGTGCAAAGAACTTTGCTGAAGGCAGCATTTGCAATGAAACGAGACGTGATGGCTCTTATCTTTTAAGCCTGCCCTTTTCTGATGGTTTTAGCGTGTTCCCTGTCTCGTCCTCGAGATGCAATCAGAGAAAGAAGCGTTTCCTCTTTTTAGAGGGAATAATTATTCTCCTTAAGAGTACAGATTTGAACTTCACCTCGGATGCGGTTAACACCAAATCACTCTTTTGCACCACAATAAAAACAAAAGAAAGAGAAAACTCACCAAATATCCGAACCGATTCCGGCGCCATCCAAAGGAGAGCATCAGGAGACCCGTAATGATCAACTGTGTTCAAATCAGAGTTAAATCTTCTAATCATTTTCATGGATATTAAAAAAAGAAAAGTAATTACCGAAACGGAAGCAACGTATGAAGGGACCGTTTCAAAGTAATGCAGAGACGAGGTGTAGGAACGGAGGACGACGTAGAGGACGGCGAAGAGACTACCCAAGACGATTGCGAGACCGCCACAGGCTGCACAGAGGAGGACGTACTTTTTGCTGCACGGATTGCAATTGTTGGTGTTGTTGTTGTTAGTGCTCGTGCTGCTCGATCCTGTGAGTTATAGAGAGAAAGGAGATTACACACGATCCATCGTGATGGGGGTCACGAGGCAGCGGCGGAGGAGTAGGTGAGAGATGATGTATACAGCCTCTTCTAGGGTCATTAGCATACGAGGAAATGTGATTTGTCAGTGTCACTACGGGATATATAGCTAAGGAATAAGAGATGTGTCATGACACTGCTGAAGCCAATTACTTCAGCGAGGGTTCATGCATTATACGACGTAATAATGATCTGTAGCCCAGTGGTGCGTGATGATTTTTTTTTCATTTTATCGGCGGGAGGGCGAAACCAAATATTCTACAGCTACCTATTCTCCCCATCTTCAAAGGAGCAAATGGCGTGAATGAAAGAAAAAGAAGAAGAAGAAATTCTCTTTCGCTGAAACAGCTGCGGGAACGATGCCAGCGCAGTTTTATCTGTTCGGCATGCCCTTCAAAGGAAACTGTGCAGACTATGCCATCACGTGACCTCATTTGTATACACCGCAAAAGAGTATATACGTCTTGCGGCAATTTGCACGCTCATCTAAAAAAAAATCTTGATTAAAAAAAAATAAGGAGGAACTCTTTTTACCTGTCTCTGGACTGTTAGTCTCTATGACGGTCGTGTTGCTGCCGTTATCCACCAGCGGCCTAGGTGGAAGAGCAGGTGGTGCCGGACTCCTCGACGACGGGGATGCTGATCCGGCCGTATTACTACGGCGGATTTCACGAGCGTTTCCCATTCTTTTTTGGTTCTTCTTCTTCTTTTTTTTTAGAAAGAGCTTAAATGTGTACCTCACATCATGTCTTGAAGAGTTTTTAAAAGGGGGGAGAAGCGAGGGGCTCTTTTTTCCTGTTGTGATTAAGATCAAGCGTCGCACTTAAGTAAAAAAACACACACACGCACACACACAAAAGAGTTGAGCAGCAGCTACCTCCGACGGCTGTTGGTGAGTGACTGAGGTACAGTGGAGAGTCTGTCCTTCCCCTCGAGGAACTACAAGTGGGAGCAATTTACAATCCTCTCCGTCAAGCCCAAATCCCTGCTGCTCTGGGAATGCGCCTCGTGTTATTCTATACAGCAAAAAATAGTGCCTCCAACCAAATTGGATATATACCTTTATTTAAGCAGAAGTGAGAGAGGAGCTTTGTCAAGGTGTATCAAGAAAGAGGAAGGTCACTTCTTCCATCTCTCTTGGAGAGAAGAACCCTGCTGTTATATACAGAAAAAAAAATTGGAATGAATAGTAGAGGGGGGAAGAAGAAAAGAGAGGTCTTGTAGATAACACGCTGGAACAAGGGTGGGCAGCTAAGGCGATGGACGCGGACGAGCAAAGAAGGGGGGAGAGAGAGAGAAAAAAAAAGTCTTCTCTTTTTGGAGAGCATAAGAAAACGGGTTTTTTCTTAAGCTGGGGGACACCAGAGGGCAAAGAGAGAAAAAAAAATACGATGGGAAAAAGGTGATTAAATAAAAGGTGCCGGAGGAGACGGTATATATGTGTACAGCTCGGGTCACTACACATATCCACCTTCACACTCGAACAATCCGGGCCGCGGCACCATAAATTCCGAACCTCGACAAGGGTAGAAAAAGAAGGAAAAGTTCCTTATTACTCTCTCTCTCTCTGCTATACGTAACTATATATTGCACTGCATTGTTTGATACGAGAAGATAATAAAAACCTGCAGAGAGTTCGAAGTTGACTCTCTCCGAGAATGCTTTATTACTTGAATATATAAATATCGATTACGAACTGTACAGCACGACGACGACTTTCTCTTTCGTGATACTATTATTTCTCGATCTCACTTTTAGGTCTGAAATGAGATTGATCTTGTTGTCGTGAAAAGGAGCCGCAGCAGGATCGATAGTGTACACACACTCTCCCTTTCATCATATCTACGCGGTTCGAAGGAATATTTTAATTATGAAGCAGAAACCCAAATTTGGAAGCCTTTGGACATGTTGATTCGTTTTTTTTATTCTCAAAAGACCTACCAAGGCGAAGTTATACGATCCTCCGCCGGGATCCCGTTCGTTCTCAAGTTTCTCTCCGTTGGGGGGAATGCTAGAAAATATAAGGCTTCATGTATCATTTCTTCTTTTCTTTTTGTTATTATTATTATTACTCGAGAAAATGGTGCCGGATCGTTCTTATAAAAAGAGAGACACATTTATATTTCATGCTACGTCATCGATTGGGTCCAGCCCAAGTCGGCCGCCGGGCCCTCTTTATCGCCATGATGAGTAGCAACATTCCAGATCCATCTTCTGATTTATTATGTTTATATACATTTATATATATATTGTTGTCAATGTATGGAGAGAAAAGAATGGCCCGTCCCCATTTATCTTTACAAATATATGGCTTATTCTTGCAAGATATCTGCGAAAGAGCACACCCTCTTATCTCTCTCACTGTTGGGTACTAACTAATACTTTCGTGTCCCGCCACCATCCTATGTATAGTAACGGGATTCCCGCCGGCTAGCTGGGGGTCAGAAGAACAAAACAAAAAGTTGTTCGCCGCGTTGTCTTCTACCCAAAGTTCCGTGAATACATTAACTTCTAGACACGTATTACTAAAAGAGTAGGTTATATCCTACTCCTCACGTACATTTTCCCTTTATAGCTGACGTGAAATGTACCTCGTTTCTTTATATATAAGATCAATCTGTCTTCATTGAGGTTCACCGACCCGCCACCACGAAATAAAAAGGAAAACGACAAATTTCTGGGTGTTACAATAACAACAAAAGCTGTGATCACTTTAGCGTATCGAATTGGAAAACACCAAGAAAATAGAGGGGGAGAAAAAAAAAGAGAGACTGATTAACCACCATAAACAAGAAAAACCGCGCAGTAGAATAGAGGACGAAGAAAATCCTCGAGTGAGACGAAGCGCATCATTAAATAAATACACAAGGAGACTTGAGAAAAATAATAAAAAAGAGGGGTCCCCATAGAGTGCGGATATTGTATATAGCATAGGTGGGATTTATGATTGAGGACGAGCTAATGCACGACAATGCGAACAAGGCTTTACGACGAGGTCCTTAAAAAAGGATTTCTTTTTCACGAAACGATCGATCGTGCTGTTGTTTAGCTTACATACCCGGACGCGTGATTAGGGTGCGCCTGCCATCAGGTCAACGCATCAAGAAGAAATTCTTTTTAAATAATATTGAAAGAATTTTTCTTTTTAGAACCAGCTGACAGACCAAGGTGAAGAGCCGCCCAGTGTGACGTTATTTATACAGGATTTGCATCTCACAGATTCAAATCTCGCGCGCCTAAAGTTGCGCTAACAATTCAAGGATGAGATCAGAGAAAGAGATCTCCTCGTTAGGATGATGAGTGGCTCTTCCAAACCATCAAAAGAAAGCTATTTTTAAAACACAAAGTAGAAAAAAAAAATGCGATCCCTATGACTGAGGAAATTAGAGAGATTTCCATCATCAAGACCACATCCCATATGGAGAAGAAAACTGTTTTCTGTTTTAAAAAACAATATTATCGATAGAATCTTCAATGCATATTCAAAAAAAAAGTTGGCGAGGTCTTAACGAAGCATCTCGTTGGGTGGAATGCTGAATAGTCTCTTTGGAAAAGAAGTTTTTTTGAAAAGAGCGCCAAAGGCTTGGTTGTATATATGCAGCATATAGTTATATGTTTTATTATTATTATATATGTTGGCTTCACCTTTTACGGGGAAAGCAATTTCCACAAGCAGACACCCCTTTTTGATTAGTGAATTTTCACTCTGAGGTTTCTACTGCTCAGGCTCGACTACCGTGTCCTTCTTTTGAAGAGCATCATTGGGCATCAACAAAGTCCACTTTTTTTTTAGTGGAAAAAAGAAGCACAACTATATATATATATAAAATAGCTATTCAAACTGCCAAGGGGAGGGAGTCTTGATGGATTATCCTCTTAAAAACCTTCTAGACCCATTTTTCATTCGTGTGTGAAAAATCCTTTTACGCTTCTCTCGCTCATTCATTAGCCATTTTCCTCTTCTTCTTCTTTTTTTCTGGAATTACATTATTTTTTATGTATAACTACAGGGCAGCATCAGGAGCCAGGTGCTGGCCTCTTCACGCTAATCTCGTTCATTATTACGATTCAAGACGAAGAGCAGTTGGCTGACGAAGTGGATGTAAAGGGGGCACGCCGGCGTGAATCAGCAGCAGCATCGAACAAGATGCGGAAGAGAGATATCCGGAATATTGTAAGGAAAACGGGATTTCTTTTATAAGAAAAACAAAAATAACTGACCAAAAAAGCGGACATTTGTCGGCCGTCTGTCGTGCAGCTACGACGTCCCCGTGAGCGGTCACTTGCTTTATTTCCCGTTTTGTAAAGGTTTGGCGGAAGAGCGGCGTATCACAAAGCTTAACTATACACAATGAAAGGTTTGGCTTTATAGTGGTCAGCAACCATAGGTGGAAAATAACCGGTACTTTTTCGAGACAATTCAATTTTTAATATAATAGGCATTTAATGGCACCCTTGTCTCTTTTTTGGTATTACCGAGGCCACTCCTAAAAAAACTAGAATAGGTCAGTATAAAAATATATTTGAAATAAAAGGTTCTTACATAATGAGCCCTAGAAAATGTTCGATTCAAACTGGACAAACGAGGTCGGCGCATATAGAATGAATCAATCTGGAATTAATATATTTTGTTCTACAACTGGTTAAATTAAGGATGCTGTCTCTTTTAAAAAGCAGAGTACGACACTTTTCTTTAAAGATAGTAGATAACGGATCGGAATAATAATATAACCGGGCGCACCTGTTTGGAAGAATGGAAGAAAAAAAAAAGAGTTGAGGTGTAGAAACTCATCAATTTTCAGGGACCAAAATGGATATGATACTAAAAGGATGACCAGCAGCGTTGCTCACTTTAGGGCATACACCGCCGAAGCCCACCAAGAAGATAGCTGAGTCCATCCCTTTTTTAAGGGGTAAGCTCAAAGAAATCTCTCTTCGCGGTGTTAATATATTCAAATTGATAGGCCTATTATACTATCTAGGATTAGGGAAAGGACGACGATACAAGAACATTGACCTGAAAGGAGGGCATTTGATTGCTGCTGACACTGTCGAGTTGATTGATGACACATATCCGTCAATTAATGGTGATTAAGGACTATGATTATTACTATGTGATAATGAAGCCGAGTATATATACGGGACATTCTCTCGCATTTATCATAATTCATTCGGAGAAATACTGATGTGTGACAGCTGAACATATACCTTTTAATGAGGATTTTTATAAGGAATTTACATTATAGCGGCATTGCAATTGCGTTCTCAATTAAACATATATATATATATATATAAACAATCTTGGTTATTCCAGCGCATATTTTTCTAAAAAGGAAGAATAAAGTTACAATAAATCACATGTCTTTATAAAGGTCGTCTACCATCAGTTTTACTTTTTTGGGGGAAGTTTCGTAATAACAAGAAGAAAGAAATGTTCCGCATAAAAATGTCTGACAAGTCAGAGACACTTTCTCAAGGTTGCTTTTTTATTGTACTACGTGCACGTATAATATATCTAAATATAAATAAGCCTGAATAAAGGCAAGCTATAAGTTCCGTGAAAAGAGGGATAAATAGAATACAAAAAAGGCACTACTACTACTCCTTCATCAGGCAGCGCTGCATTCTTAGCAGGATGGCACGCAAATTACGCAGGGATATTCTTGCATAATGAAGGGAAATAGAGAGTCATGATTCTCGGGACTTGTCATCGCCATGAGGGGATTATAGTACAAACAGCAGCGCAAGAAGTAGAGAAAAAAGTCTAACTGTACGCTATATACTTTAAAGTATTTTGGTGATTTCATCTGCTCTCTATGCGCACGACATTCTCGGGAGAAAACGGGTTTTTTTCTTATACACGCAGCTATCAGATGACATACCTATCGATTGTTGAAAAATGTACCATCATCCATCATTTTGGACCTGTATTTTCAGAAGGTTCCACATTGTAAACTTGCAGCTGATGCGTAACAGTTGGCTCTCTTTCTTAATTAGTTCAGACTATGTCCACTATAGTTTATATACATATTTCTATTTTATGATGGATGTGGTTTTTTTTTTTTTTTTAGAATTTCCTGTTCAAGGGAAAACTGCTTTACAATAAAGCGTTACTAACTTGTTCACTTTTTTTTTTTTTAATATATGGCTATAAGGGTAAACATCAACTTCTAAAGCTGCTATGTATAGTCATCAGAAAACTCATTCATTGAATATCCTATTGGTTTTTTTTTTTTAAATGGACCCTCCCCTCCCATTGAGTTCCTATTGATGTCACTTTTTTGGGAATCTGAATCTATCTTTTAGCCACTGCAGTACCATAATAGGCCACCCGTGAGGGCATCACAACATAAGATCATATGTATATACTCACCAAGGGTTATACTGTCTATTATGCACGTATTATGTTGCACTATGGAAGAAGGGTGACTTTTTAGAAAAAAGAGGGAGATACGTATCCATGCACATACCATTCAAATTTCTTTAAGAGACAGCTGCACTCTTACAAAGAACTACTTTCATTCTGCGACTTCAAATTTTTTTTATATGCGCTTAGCTAGGTGATGAGAGTAACCACAAAACCCGAAAAAAAATCACATCCATCTTTTTATCTGTTCCGGAAGAAAGCGTGATGTGCAGCCATGTAAATCCGTTATTGGAATTGTATAACACATCAAGATTTGAAACAGTTATTTCTCACGAACCTCGTTAAAATTCCTTATTTTATACGTGGCGCGCACTTAAATGTACGTTATTTTAAAATAGTAACTGATTATTTGGTACTTAAAATAATCACAAATGCATCTTGAATTCTTTTTTGAACCCGATGCCGTTAAAATACTATATCTTTATTGATGATCACTTTGAGCGCTCATTAAATTTTAAAATCCAATAGACTTTTAATATACATAAAAGAAGCCCCTTTGAATATTTTTATGGTATAGAGGAAAAGCTAATAATTCAAGAAGGAGAAAATTCATTTCTGTATATTACAGAGCCTACTCCTTTGTTGACTAAGATGAGCAAAGAGACTCACTGTACATACACGCGGAGTCGCTTCAAAACTCACACAGTTATCTGAGATATGAGTAATATGAGAGACAATAACGGCGACATACATGTAAATAATAATAATAATAACAAGGTTTCTCTTTACTTTCAAAATTTTCTTTATTCTGGATTTTCGAATAATATAAACAGGTAAGGAATGTTATATAACCGTATAATAATACCATTAGAAGGCGGAAATGGAATCCAACGCACAATTTTATGGGATGTATAAAGTGTCGAGCAGCAGAGCTGATGTCACCGCGCATCAAGATCCTTCAAAACGATGTTGACACAATGCTGAATACATCTCTATATAGCTGCACTTTTGAGTTGTCGTCAAATATTTATTCAATCATGCATCCTCCCGTTTCATGAATATGCAACAAACTTCAGCGACAGCATGACCCAACGTCCTTTCGCATTCAAATTCTCTTACATCAAACTTTATTATTATTCAAGAAAACTTATTTTATTTATAGGTATTATACAAGTTTTTCCATCAACAAAATAGTTTGATTTCACTGGAAGTCACTGAATACTTATACTGAAAAGTACCAAGTTTACTGATAGTTATCAAGAAAATTCAGGGACCTGAGTTACGGAATTTCAAAAGTCAAATGGTACCAGCAGCTATTGCGGTTGCGCAAAGTAATACATTATCGGCCACCATGGTGGTTATCCATACGTCTTTCCAAAAGGCCCATATGGCATGCCACCTGAATAAGTGTATAAGGAGCAGCGAAAAGACCAGCATGTATACATATGAACAGAAGTCATAAGCTCCTGTCTAGCCCTTAAAATGTTGAATAATAATCAGGTCCTTTTTTATGCATTAGAAATTTTTTATATGTAGCTACCTTGGTCGTGCTGATTAGTAATGGTTCCGAAAAATGTATAGATAAGCGTATAAAATCCCAACGAGTTGAACTTTTTAATGTGCCATAGAGTATAAGGGCCATCAGTGATCCATGAAAAGATTGTGAAAGTGAATGTCGGCATGTACTGCCGAGACGAAATATATACAACCAGCAGCACCTTTGACATCGTAAAGCATTTTCTGATGAGCTATATATATGAAAGAAGAAATAAATGTAAGATATAAAAAAGGTCTTCGTGCGGCCAAGAGAGTCGTGATCCTGCGGGATTGCTCCCTATTATACAGCTGGATTATAAATGAATATATAAGAGCCATGCTGTATACGACATTTATCACAATATCTTTAAATATATAAAGAAAAAGAACAGGAAGAATATATTTTACAATCAAGTTACTGATTGGATGATTCATTGAGTTTATCACAATTCCGTATCGATATATTTCGTGCCCAACGGCAACAATAGTACAATTCTATTACTATTATTTGATAAAAGGAATTGTAACGATTTTATTATGTTCGGAAGATACATATTGAATCTCTCCACCAACCGGCAATAAAAAATATAATATTAGACGATATTATTGAAATAGTATCCTGGGAGCCGAAATACTGCACCAGAGCTCCGTCGTTCGAGAAGGAACGAACAAACTTGGCATAATAATCATATCCCAACTATATAAGGTATTATGTAACGTTACACTATAGACGGATCAGATCACATCTTTTATTATTGAGGCAATGAATGAAAAAAATTCAAATGAGATCAACGCAAAAGTCGATTTTTTTTATATCCAGCAGTTTTAGGCAAAATGGACCTGTGTATTCATTCATCCAAGCGAGTATTATATCAGCTGTATAATGATGAGATGAAAAAAATCTTAGAATCTGATAATATACGGCACATCTTTCTTAAGAAAAATATGGAAATTTTACTAATTCGTTACGCATGCTCGCAAGGACCAAAGCTTGTTGCTAAGTAACGAGACAAATCCATATTAGGCTGTCCTATTATATATACTTTCTATTCACAAAAAAAATTGTGTTTTATATATAGGGTATTTACTTCCAGCCTCGTCTTTAAATAATTGATGGTAACTTTTTTCTCAAAAACTAATCTTATAAACCAGATTATCCATATATGGGCATCATATGTGAAGAAGGTATCATAAAGTGAATGTAACATAAATGAAATATTAGAGCGAGCCTTTATTTATTTAGCTCACGCGGGCACTCATACGGGAGAGAAAATATATCTGAGCCAATATCTCAAACAAGACATATTTGGCATCCGATATTTGCGCAATTTTGGTCTCTATCGATCAATAAGATTCATAACTGCGGATGCTGTTTCCTTATCGGGATCTCGCTGGATCATCAATTCAGCGCAGCTGGTAAACAGAGTAATTTTCTGATTCGACAAGAAACGTATAAGTGAGCGCCTTGTATTTTTTCCTTCCTGATGATGATCGATCAGAACCCACTGCCCTGGGCTTGAGCAGGTGAATAAATGGGGCAGAGCACCATTCATTCCTTTTTAGAATAAGGGCCAACTATCCAGATTTGGGCAAAATGACTATATAATTCTTCTTCATCATCATATTATTCAAACGCCAGTACAATACAGTCCTTAAACTCCTTTTCTGGACAAAATTCTTTTATAAATGAATACAAAAATATAAGTTAGATAATAATGATTGCAACGCATAGGGCCTAAACTTTGACATTTATTTATGTATAGGCGAGCTACATATACGCTATTATAAACATGTAAGCCATAAAAAGGGGGTTTTCAATAGGAAAATTAGTGGATGTCGAAGAGCTTTTAAGTATCGTATCTGCTGGGTGTGCCCAACGTAATAAAATGAGAGAGGCCCAGCCCTTGATTGAAAGATGTGATGCCAATATATACAGAAAACTCCCATCTGGATGCCATGTGATGGCTGTTTCATTGAATGATCACCGGCTATATTAGGATTTCTATAGGCTGAACACGAATTGGAGAGATACTGATGAAGGGCAACGACCATATCAAAGTCACGTCAGAGCTATAGGCATCGCAGGTGGCATGGATTTCCGATGACTGGCCACGATGATTACATCAAATAAGTAGAAAACCTTATTATATACATGTATTTTTTTGGTAGCCATGGTCTAGTCATTGAACAGTGCTTAATAGGACAATAAGAAATGGGCTACTACTACGTATGTGTGTTAGATATGTACGCTTCGCTGCTTTTCCATCACCATAATTCAGTAGAATCACCATGGATGAGGTAACAACTATCCCAAAAGCGACTATCTTTATACGGTGTCACAGCATAATATCAAATAACGTCAATCATCTGGAGCACGACATCACTTTATTCGATAGTGTCGACCCGCTTAATCCGACGAACGAATATATGGGTATATATATGAAAAGTAGTAGTGGCGACCGTTTTCCTTTTCGCTCCACTGCGATGATGGGCAGAAAGCGAACCATCAACTTGGGAAGCGATTCACGCCTGAGAGATCCGACGCCGTTTACAACCTGCCGAACTGGCCCATCTGAGCGGAACGTGCCTCAATCCTCGGTCGACTTCAGTAGCCGCTGTACGAGAACCCTTTACATCCGGTTGGTTTGTTGGATCATCTATAATATCAAACTTCATAGTAGATGTACCAACCTATTCTTCAAAGTGGGGGGCCTATTGATCGCCTTGTATGGGTCTATATTGTTGTGCCTTATAATGGAGACTATGTCCATATTGATAAGCACTCAAAGGCGAACGAATGGAGTGGAAGTTAAACAGATAAAGTTGCATATAATTGGGAGCGCCACATGAATCGCTGTTGTGCAGTGATGACAATAAGCAGCTCGCATCGCATGCTTCTACTTAACAGCAGCACAAGTAAACTGTCCAACGTAATCCACTCTAAATGAGAGGATGTATATTAAGACATATCTTCTCTTATGTAATAGTATATGAAATTGATATAATGATCACAGTAGCGTAATATAAGAATGCTCTGCTACCTAGAGCTTTATTACAGTGTGCAGCCATGATGCCTATCTTGATGATACATCGTGATGATGATGTACACATAATTGCGTCTTGAAAGGATGAATCCCTGTCAGAATGAAAACAACAGAGAACTTTGTTATACATCCGGCTTACGTCAGCACACACTCTAAACAGAGCGAGATGATGAATTTTTTCAAGAGCTCTCTTCAGTTCAAAGGAGAGTCGACCAACGAATTGAATTGAAGCACGGCGCATTCTGTCTCAAATCATTCAACATTCATCCTCGTCATTATAACGCATCAGCGGATTTTTTCTCGAGTAGATACATCACCATCAAAAGTTTACGATTCTGCGGTGCCATAATTTACAATCTCCGTTTATTTGAAAAATATTTTGGATCGTTAGGGAAAATGTTCATAAATGTTACTGTTTTACATTCTGGTCATTTCTGATGTACAATAATATATATAATGAATTCAAATGTTCTGAAACCCAGTTCATTAAATAATTAAAGAAAAAGATATTTAGGATGATCCACTTCGGATTACGGATTATCAGTTAGTTAATCCATTCAAACTAATAATTAAGCTCTGATATCATTCGTTTAACTAAAAATTCCTAATTAGAAGTTACGGTAATGATTTCTGTTTTTTTTTTTAATAATTTGAGCAACTTGGCAACTCTATCGCAGATATACCGGCAGAACTAAGAATAGCACTTATGATTTACAATTCGTTTGAAACCCAAAACGGAAATCCTAATATTCAATACGTCGTTATAATTGATATAATGTTTCAGTCATGCACGAGAAGAAAGCTCTTCTCTGCTCTTATGATACATCTATTTGAACGAGAAATACTTAGAATAATATCGAACACAAAGGGGCTTATTTGGAACGCTGTATATTTCAAGAAGCAATAAGAATAAGTCAACGCCCATGAATGAATCTAGAAAGCGATAATAAGGCCTTCTACGGCAAATAATCAAAGAGTTCAACGGAGCAGGGAGAAAAAAAGATGAATCATAAATATATGATGTAAGAGAAGTGGCCGGAAACAAAGGCGCCATCGTAATCACACACCCTGTTGCCTGCTGTATAACAAAGACGGTCAACAAGAAGAAACAACAACCTTGAAATAAGATTATTCGACTTGTGTTACGTGTTGTTCAGCACTTTATTCATATGCACACCTATACTCTTTCACACTGATTTGAAAAGAAATGACGAAATATGTACGTGTATTCAGAATAGCATATATTCTCTTCACCGTCTAAAGAAGCAAGGTAGAGTACAACGTCTTAAGCTACAGCACTACTACGAAGTAAAATCAAGACGGTACATGATAAAAATGACGTAGAACTTCTCAAAAATGAATACAAATCCCATATAACAAGCTTATAATTCCATTAAGACTTCTATTTTATAACAATATGGAGAATATTTTTATTATTGAGCGAGAGCGCATATACGATTTCCAGTTTTAATAAGAATAATTGGATCCGAGCCATCCAGAAAGATTCGGATAATTCTTCTGCATCCAATTAAGATTTGTCTGAGCGACGTCGATGGCCTGCTGCAAGAGTAAAGCAGCATCTGGCATCTCTTCTAGGTGTTCTTGAATCATTTCAGTCAACTGTATATATAATCATAAAGGAGTGAGGTAATATTTTGGTTTTGAAATACTGTCATTAGTTGTATAACCTCTTTCAGTTCGAGCGGTGTGTTTAATGAGCGAGCCATAGCCAGAATGATTCGACCCAGATGTTTGACTGTCGGCAAACTATAATAATCAAAGCATATTAGCTAAGGTTATTAAACAAGATGGGAAAGAAGAATCGTATGTATATAATTACGTTTCTTTAATTTCATTCCAACGGTTCCGAATGAGATTTAAAATCAGGTAGCGGCCTAGGGGATTTCCCGATACTCGAATCATCACCCCCATAGCATCTTGTTTTCGGATGCTAGAACTTGAATTTAAACTCATCTGCAAAAGCCTTTTGAACGAATTTTCTTTAATTAGCATCTGAATGAGATTATTGCGTCAAGAAAATACCTTGATAGGATCCATGGTTGCTCGGAGCAGCTGAGACAGGACAGAAGAGCGTCCTTCTCACTGGCATCGCTGCTTTTGACGTATCTATCGAAGGCAAAATCCCATTCTTCTTCGCCTCCTTCGCGCACAGCGGTGCAAACGATCGATTTCTTCAAATCCGGAGATATGATCCTTTTAAATTTAATTTAAATTTAGTATGTTAAAAACAATTTAATGTTTAAATCCTTATATATTATATACTCTTGGTTTTCTGGATCGGCCATCCATTTGGTGTAGGATTCTTTAGCATTATTGGTGCAATCCTTATTCCCAACTTTGCTTGAACAAGCCCAATCAATTAGAATGATTCGTAATTTGACATCAGTGATAAGTGTCGTTGATTTTAGGAAAGAATCCGAGTGCATTGTACGCAGGAGTGATTATTTTCTTCAAATGTTTCTATATCGATGATAAAAATATATTTAAGTAAAAATAACAGTGTTACGTTTATCGGAGTTCAAACCTTAAGAAGTCCATAGTCTGAGGTGCGTGACATCATCTCCGAAATGTAGCCCAGAGATGAAAGCGTAGATTCCCACGGCAGATATTCCCTCTCTTGTGCCAAATATCTCGTCAAGTTGAAGACAATTTCATAATCTAGCAAGCCGGCTTGAGCCAAATTTAGGGCGTCGTTCATTAAATGAGAGCGGCTCATTATGCTGATGACCGAGTGGTCCCTAATCAGCTGCTCAACAATCAACTGCCAGTTCCTTTGATCGTAATTTACTCTGTAGTAGCCTATTACATTAAAAGATGATTCATTTAGAATATATTACGGTCGTACATACCTATGTGACGTATATACCTATTTGATCCATGTTAAAGATGAGCCACTGATCCTTGTTGATATCCAGATCCAATGAGACGGTTAGGCTCGTCTGATTATCCGCCATCCAGGTGAGGCCATGTCTTATTGAAATCAGTTGTGTATCCTAGAGGTATCCACCAGAGATAGACAACCTTACTGTCCACTTCACTCGAGTTTGATGGTTGCATTAGAAAATCGCTCCTTTATTGCGTCATAGAGGGTCCTTTACAATTTATATAACTGAAATATAAGATAAGGCAACTTATTATACCTGTTTAAGTGTCACTCTATTGAGGTGATTTTGATAGTCCCGTTGGATGGAAACCACAGGAAACCCTTAGCACATAATAAATGGTTAATTAGTACGCCCAATAAAGCTATTAAACCATATAGGTACCTTTTTTAAGGGTCCAAGTGTCCATGATCTGTTTGATGGTAGCAGGAAGTTTCAATTGATCCTTCTTCGCCTGTTGCTCAACGGACTCCCATAGGTCGTCTTGCACTGCATTTGAATATTGACTATAAAAAATAAATAAAAAAATATGAACAATCAGTCATAACTTTTCTACATGTTTTAACGGATGTAATTCTCTACAGGTTTACCGTGAATTCAGGTAATTAATTATACCCTGGCGGAATGTTTTCTCGCCAAGAAAGTTGTTCATCATTCGAAGAAGACATGAGCCTATTTAAAATAAAGTTTATATCGAGTTCTACTATACTTTAAATGTTGTGTTGATATCAGCAATACGAACCTTTCATGGGAAAACCATCAAAGAGTTCCTCTTCGTAGTTGACTGGTGGGCTCACTGGGCGGCTCGTCTCTAAAGAATCTAATTTCATTACTGTCTGGTAATCTTCTATAAGAACATTTTGAAATTGTTGGAAACTTGGATCAATCTATTAAATAATTATACATAATTATTTAAGATTTTTAAAAGTGAGATTTGAATGGATCAATTTTTGCTAAAGTCCTAAAGATGAAATTTACAAAATTTGCCGCGAAGGTCTCAAAGTAGTTGGCAAATCCTTCGTTGAGCCACAGATCTGACCACCAGTCCATTGTGACTAAATTACCGAACCACTGGTGAGCCAATTCGTGAGCTATGACTAATAGCACGCGCGCTTTGCTTGCAGCCGATGAAGTTTTTTCATCGTTTAACAATAACGTCTCCCTTTAACCAGAAAAAAAAACAATGTTACCTGCTGATTATAATTTATTCAATAGATTATACCTGTATGTAATGAGTCCCCAATTTTCCATGGCACCTATCAGAGGAAAATATTTTATTACAATTTTAAATTTAAAAAATAAAATACTAGATCAAACCAGGTCCAAAGTCGGGAATGGCTATCATGTCCTGTTTAGGTAAAGGATAAGGAATTTGAAAGTAGTCTTCAAAGTATGCTTGAATTTTAGGGCCAACTTCCCTTGCATATCTTAAAAAAATTGAAACAGGGGTCAGGGGGAGCAATCGTGTGTTACATAATTTATGAGATATATAAAATAAACTGGACTACTTAATTATATTCAAAAATAGTACCTGGTTTGATTTTCTGCTGATGGTCTAGCGTAAATGTTGAAGCCCCATTTAGAATCTGCTGAGAGCTCCGATTTGACTTGTTTAAAGTCGGCTACCACAAAGGCGACCAGATAGGTTGGCATAATAACGGATTTCTCGAAATGATCCCAAAAGAAATCACTCATTCCGTCACTAGAAAGTATAATGAATGGTAATTGGAATGATAGGCTTTTACATACAGAGTTCATTGACTTTGATTTCAACAACATACACATTGTTATTCATCTACACGCGAAAGAAATCGAATACTCATCTATTCTTTGAAAAGTTCAACAACATTTCTAGGATTGCATGCTGTATAGACAACTTACATAGTAGTGGTATTCATCAGAGGCATATTTGACAGGGATATCATGCTTTTGTGCCGTCCTAACGTAACAGAGAAAGTGGCCTTCATGTTCGGCTCGTCGAAACAAGGGAAGGCTCGACGGGCGTCCCTTGCCTCGAATTGGGTTACGGCAAGGAACCTGTCATGATGGATCACATGTCACATATACAACATCGCATTGTCTCATCACTTTTTATGTATACATACTTTTCCACGCCGTTTTCCTGATAGTTGGAACGATAAAATCCTTTCAGTTTGTCATTCAGTTGACCGACAAATTCCATAGATAAAGTGTAGTTGAACCCTTTGCTCAGGTTTTGATTCAATCGGATGATTGCAAATTCCAATTCCGTGTCGTATTCCACACTCTTCACATTAAAAGTCCCATTATTTCTATCTGAGAGTCGGACAGATTTAGGATCGATAACGATCTCTAAACTGTGCAGGACGATTCGATCCGTCTCCGTCCGACATTCCAATTCGATAGAAACTTGACCGAGGATAGAGAAATTTCCTTTTTCCAATATGGGAAGCAAACGAATGTCGTAGTGGTACGGGATCAAAGCTTTCGGAAGTCGATTATAGTTTAAAGGCTTCTTTAACTTGTCGGATTTGACAATGATCGTATCATCGGCAGTTTTTGCACTTGCGGTGGGACGGTCGGCGAAAAAGTAGACCAAAAGCCCCACGGCAATAAGTGAACTAGCGAAAAAGATGAAGAAGATGAAACCAAAGCTCTTGGAAACAACGCAACTGTTCGATTTCTTGTCCGCCATTGTCTTGTCCTTGATAAAAGCAAATTTAAATATTTGAAAAAGGAAACAGTTAAAGGATTAAATACCTGTTGCGTGACTTGAAGCGGAAGCGGCAGTACAGGTTAGCGCATCTACACCGGACGGAACGTCCCGAAAGAATGACCTAAAACGTACTACTGTAAGAAGAGAAAGCTTATTATGCGAAGCAGGGAATTCCGTCCTAATGGCCGGTTTGTGCGATGCTGAGTCGTCAGTCGGCGCCCAGCAGCGACGACTTGGCCGGTGAGAAATTTATTACTCTTCCTCGTCTGGTATGCTCGAGGAATCGCAAAGCAATGTTCGTTGCGCTCCTTGTCGCTTTCGCTCGTCAATCACACTGTTTGGTTTCTTTTCAAGTAGAGTACTTTGTATTATAGATGAAATTCTTAAACTTCCGCGTGAGTTATGCTGAGTTATACGTTTATAGTTCTACCCATACTAAAATATTTTAATAGCTGCCTTTGAATAGAGGAAACCATTTTTTATACCAGAAGTTGTTTGCGATAAGTACTAAGTAGTGCTACATAAACGGGGAGAATGGACCAATAAGTCCTTAAGTAAAAAGATTTTCTTTTCTCCTTAACTTGTCAATCCTGTCTTCGAAGCAAGTTAAAGAAAGTGAGTAGGTTAAGTACATTTACTTTTCCTTTTTCTAAATACAAATATTGATATAGCTTACTTTCATATTTTGCGTTAGGTAGGTAATGCATCTCACATTGAAAGTGAAAATCAAATCAAGATATGCTCCAAAAAACATGTAGAGGGCTTATGACATGACCAGCTTTTACTGGAAACGCCCAATTTATGTAGGAACTCATTTCAAATTCTTTTTTTTTCAACACGTACAACCCGTATCGCATGTCCACTAAAACAAATACATTGAAAAATGCGGATGAGAGGACGAAGGACGACGCACAGTCCCGTAAAGTGTCGCTCAGAGCACTCGACAATAAATTTTATAAAACGAATCTTTTTATTATCAAAAAGAAAAAATCGCGAGAATCATATTTTTATTTCCTCGTGCTCAATGCCAATCTTTCTTGTTTCTGAATTTTCTTAAAGGAGAAACCGAACAAAACCTATAAAAAAAAATACGGGAGAGAAAACCAACATTTAAAAAGCAATAAAACTCAACGTATTTCAAATAGATTCCCATCTTACGGCCATAAGAAGGAGAAGTGCGAGTGGTATGGCCATTTGTAGAACTGGTTGATGCAAAGTGGCGCCTCCCCAGATCGGACCCAAGATCAATCCACTGAACGTTCCTAGTCGACGCAATCCCTGAGCGACTCCTGGTGAAAATATAATCTTTGAGCAAAGAACTTTTGAACTTAAAAAAAAAAAAAAAAGTATACCTTGAATACGCAGAGAAACGCACTTGGACAGGAGAGACGTAGTTCCGACACTAGCAACCGGAAAGCCCATGTATACAAAAAGGATTCCAACGGCCAACATTGGAATCTTATCCGTTTCACCGGAAAGAGTTTGAGGGAGCCAAATAAGAAGCCAGGTGAATCCGAGGATGTGCATCGTCCAGCCAAATGCCAATAGGCAAACATCGCTTGTCCAGCGGGTCGTTGAAGCAACTAGGATGTAGATGAAGATAGAGAAACTTCCAGCTCCCTAAAGTAATAACATTTAAAAAATACTTTAAAAGTTTGAAACATGTAATAAAAATAAAACTTGCCATGTAAACGAGGCTTATCTCATGACTTGTATAACCAAATAGATTCCCCATAAGAGGAGGAATTATGGTCTCGACGCAAACTTGACCGAAGAAGATAACCATTGACATTCCAAACAAAACGACAGTGTCGTCATGCAGGAATTCTGTAATAAAAAGAAGAAAAATCCCCAACAAACCACTTGGTAGTCAAGTGGAAAATATATTAATCGGTGTACCGTCTATGTAGGTTGCAAAAGTAATCGGTTGGACCGGAAGTTGCTTTTGGTACGATTCTTCAATAAAGTACCACCTTCGCGCTGCTTGGCTGGGTGGTGGTAATAGCTGTTTGGTCTCATCAGAAAAGCTACCGGATAGCTCAACCGATTGGCCGGATAGATCGTGACCCAAGTGCTCCCTCCTCAACAACTCGTATTTATACTCGACATCCAAATTCTGATAGAATGCCAGAGTAAATAAACCGAAAAATATCCACAAACCAGCCATGAAGAGACCAGGAGCATTGAAAGGCCTTATAACTAAAGCTCCGTTAAAGAGACTGAAGTCAAAGTATTCCAGAAAAAGTTGAAAAGCCGGACCTATGAATTGAAAAATTGAAATATATGAATTCTTTATTAATAAACTTTAATTGGAAAATGGTAGAATAAATACCAATGAGGAGACCAACTTGGCGGAGCCCATTACATAAGGACAGAATAGTAGTCCTCTCTCTTGATGAAGTAGTTCGGGCAATTTCTGCCAATAACGCAGATCCGGCACACGCTCCAATACCTTTTAAAATTTTAATGTAATCAACCATATTCTTTTTTTAATGAGATATAATTACCGCAAACAATACGACCCATGATCAAGTTAACAACAGATTTCCCAATCATGTACTGCATGTTACCAAGGATCATGGCTACCAAAGCCAACGTAACTATTCTCTTGCTGTAAAGAGGGTATGCATCGGATAGTCGGCCTCCAATCAACCCAGATATCATGGCACAAGCACTGAATCCTTGTTATTCAACCAATACATTTATTATATCGTCTTTTTTCATAAAATAAAGCTCACGAACCTGAAACAGTGAATCCGAGCATGTATTGCTGTGTTGCACCGAGATAATTAAGGTATTGCCAAACAGTAGGCAAAATAATGGCTGAAAAAATAATGTAAAGAATTATACGTTGTATCAAGTATTTTTCATTATTCATCACCATTCTCCAATCCGGTTAAAAACAAGTATGTTGCAACCACCGAAAAATTAAGGATGCGTTTTGTACGAAATTTCATGACGCAGCAAAAAGTAATGTAAGGTTCTATTGATAACAGAATGTTGTATGGGTAAGCCCAAGAGAAAGACTGATTCTTTGAGATCTTTCTGGACAAACACAGTCGTCGGTAACAGTTCCAAGAATCCCGAATGTCTCTAGAGACACCTAGAGCGCATTTTTTCTCACCGACACAACGTAAAAGCATGGTGATGAGCTAGAATCTTGTATTACCAAATTTATGGTGTTTTTATTTTTACACATGAAATGAACGTAAGTGTGTTTAAAGAAAGAAAATCATTGACCAGTTTGAAGTAAACGAAGGGCTTTTTGCAAATTATCTATAGCAGTTGGGATATCTTCATAGGTAAGTGCGCTGGATGCGTATTTGCAGAACTTCTGAGCCTGTGCCATTCCTTCAGGTGTGATGGAGTGACTCGCGTTGCTCTCTTGGACGTAGGTGGGAACGGCAGAAGGAGCAGGAACGAATGACGGACCAGCTGGAGGAGGATAATGGGTAGCTGCAGTCGGTAAGGCGGAAGCGCTATCCTGAAGCCGTGGATGGTCCTAAAGAAATGTCCATATATATTATTTGTAATCCTATTAGGTATTATTATTTATGTATGCGTACCGCTGATGATGGCAGACCAAATTCTTGGTTTTCTGTATCATTCAGGACACCTTCATCTGGCTTTGGGGCGGGTTCGGATGGCTGTTCGCCGGTATTCAAACAGTTATGCAAGTGAGCCGCTCTCCACTTAGCATACCTAACAAATAATCGTGGTTAATTTATGCAAAATGACTTAAATAGCAATAATATTAGTATACTTTTTTTGTTGAGCAACATCTTCATTCATCTCTCCAAACACCATGCACACATCAAGGAGCATCCCAGCTGAGTAAAATGCCTTCACAACATTCCTGAAGAATAAAGAAAAGGGTAATTAGTTCACTGAGGGTTTATGGTTGGAGTATCAGACAGTTTTACTTGTTGTATCTTCCTGCACGATCTTCATTATCAGCCCAAAGGAACAGCTTGATGGCAACATTTTCTATGTGTGCCTGTGCCACAATTTCATCACTGATTGTCTATAAGTAATCAATAATAGTAATTAAATGATGACAGCTGATACAAAAAATATAGAATTACCTCATGCCCTTTCAGCTCTGTCTTGGTCTTCTCGAGCCAATCCATAAGAGCCATGAGAAAGGCCATATCCTCCTTGGCTTTCTTCAGTGTCAGCCCCTGCTGAAAAGCGTGCAACCGACCTAATGGTAAGATAAAAATATAAAGTTTAAGAAAATAAAAGAAAATACAAGAATAATGTACTCCAATATGCGATGGGTGGGTCCCGATTTTCGTAATCAATAGCAATCTTGAGGTAGTGCTGAATGCCTTTCAATGTAGGTGGTAAAGCGGGTAAATTTGGCGGTGCCATGATGCTAGTTGATAGAATTGTTTAGACTTTCAATAATTTATTTTAACTAGTAAACGAATAAAAGTGAAGAGTTGCACACTACGGTATCTTCAATTTCGACGTCGACTGTCAAACTTGGGCAGAGACGAAAACAAACTTACGTGAGACGGCATTGCCAAATTCTATTTTTGAAATTACATTTGTATGCTGTAATAACTATTTATTGTTACGAGTTTTTCCAAATTAAAAAATATATATATTTTATTATGAATAAAAAAAATTTAATAAGTTTATTTACTCTTCGCATCCTTAAAAAAGGTAACAAATTCTTTGTAGTTTAGAATCCAAAAGTTGTCATGGTTACTGCGCTTTGTTTGCGCGTTGGAGAACAACAATTTCTAGATTTTTGAAAATGAATAGCATCGGCGGCACAATCCCAACTCGTTTCCTTGTCTTGTTGGCAAATTTTTCAATTCTGATCATCCTCTTGTGGGATAAGGTAAAATGATTTTTCTAGCTTCTCTTTTATATGTCTTAACTTAGAATACTTTTATATTTTCATTCTGTTAAGGATGAAAATCTGCGGAGATGTTCCCTCTATTATGACCCGGAATGGGCCTCTTTCTATCAACAGGAGTATAGAATCATTAACTAGTACAAAAAAGTAGGCAAACTTTTAATGAGATGCGTATTTCCCCTTCTTTTACAGATACATACTTACTGTTTCATTAAGTTTGAGCTTCTTGGTGGTTGAATTATTTGGCTTTCTATGTGGCGTGTCCATGTTTTCTGCACTCCACTGCATATTTTGTAATTATATCTACTCATTCTATTTAAAATATTTCTAATTATACGACGGTAATAATTCTTTTAAACAACGCAGCATCAATTTGCCACTGCATAGCAGCATTCGCTTGGTCCGTCTCTTACATCGACAACTGGGACTGCACTTTTCCTTTCTACTGGTTCATATTCGGATTTTGTTCAACACTTCCATTTATGTTTGAGTGCATTATATTTGTCCGCTTTCTCCGCAACTCCAGACGTTGAGAATTAAAAATAATATAAACTTAAGTCATCGAAAATTTCTTACGATGCGTAATCTTTCAAGTTCTTTATTCATCTTGGTCAATTAGAAAATAATTTACAATGAGAAACATGAGTTGAGAAGCGCAAATGTGTCTAGATAGTAGACACTGATTTGTAACGCACTTAATTTGACACTTTCTTTCTTGCTTCCTTTTGGTTTACCTGGAGTTCGAAAACGGTTTTGTTAAATTATATGAAACTATATAGGTCTGTAAATAACAATCACCTTTGAGCTTTGCGCAAGACGCATTACTTGAGAGCGCAAAGATTTGTTCTCTTGTTGAGCGATCAGCAGCTTTGCCCTCAGTTCATTTGCGGTCATCATCTCGATCCTGATAGTAGGCGAAGTTCCTTCTTCTGCTGAGGATCTGAGCCGTCTTAGTCGGACAAGTAAGGCGGTTTTAGCATTTGTACACTCCAAGCAGCAATTATTTTGACTGAAGCCCAACATTAGACATCTAAAATATATAAAAAAAAAAAAATTATAAGAAATTATTCAAAGATTTGCGCAAATTCAAGTTACTTTTTAGAGTGCCAAACTCCGTCAACCAGTTCAGCGGTTGTTGTAGTCCTGGAAACTGGATCAAATCTGTTTTCATGCTCGAAACCCGGACAGGTAATCATTAAGGAGAAATTTAAAATAAGTTCACTGAGATCGTGAACGCATTTCCATGTCAGCTGCCCAACTCGTTCATTGCAAAGTTTGGAGTCTAAATAATAATCAATCGTTTTTGTATCTGAGTTGACGGCGCAACCCCTTGAAAGCGCGTAAAAGGGAAATAAGACTGAGATGTCCTCAATAAGAGCATAACATTTCTTTCCATTTTCGAGGCGCGGTTCTAGTAATTCTTGCCATCCAGGTGGCAAGTCAATGTCTTTGCTTTGACACTCCTAAAGATTCAGGACAAATTTAGGTAACCAATACTATAATGAATAAAAAAAATAAATGAAAGCTTACATAGTTACCAAGACAAACAGAAGGTGAATCAAATTGGTGGGTGGCGGATCCAGCAGTGGTGGCACTATCTTCGTCAATATCTATAGGCTCCTCTTTGAATTCTGTCTGTAAAACAACAAATATACATCTTGCTTGTATTGATAAGAATAATGGGGCTGTTTATGTTTTACCAAGAAAAGTGGATCAACAGCTGCTTCATTTCCATTGAAATCAGCACTTTCTTCCCCATCAGCTTCATGCACAGATTCTACAGTACTTTGTATCAATTCAAGAGGATCCTTATTTTTTGACTTCTTGGCTAATGGTTTTCTGGGCTTTGGCACCTGCTTGGTCAAGTTGGTAGGACAATCTAAATTTTTGAAAATAAGAAATTGTGTGGCTACTGTTAAGAAAATTAAAAAGATATAACTTATGAATGAATTTACTTGGCCATATACAAGGAACAGCATCTTTTTTAAGCAGAGGCATAGTCCTTGGAAGCGTAACAACTTCCCCATTAATGAGGAATTCATTGTGTCTAATTATATCTCCAGGGAGAAAATGTTCCTGGCATAAACAGTGTTTCCTAGTGAACACTTTGTCTTTCCGGGGAATATTTCGTTGCCACTCTTTAAACACATCATCACTTCCTCGACAAGTGAATGTATTTACTGTTTCAGTTCCACTTTTCTTTAAACGCGATCGACAGTTTGGTGCGAAACAAGTTCTTTTCACCATTTTATCTAGAAAAATTTGCACTGGATTAGCTTGAAACTAAATGTAGAATTTGAATGTTTTATTACCATGCCCACCTTTTAAAAGACCAAGGAAAGATTCCAAAAGTAATAGAAAAACACTTGAATTTTCCCACTCGTTCTTGGTGCTGAGTTTTTGTTATGATAGACCTCCATCAGCAGCGCCATCTGCTTTATGCATTGGCGCCATCTACTAGTAAAGATACTGATGGGTACTGATGGGTTCCAGAAGATACAGTACATAAGCATAACCGATCACGACCGCTGCACGACTACCTTGTGTTCCTCATCCTTGGGATTACAATAACTTTTAACCTCATGGTTTCAATTTTTTTTTAACTATTTCAGAGTAGCTAGTCAAGCTGTGTCGACGGTTAAAGGATGTCTTAGTTTTAAACTCCGTTCATTTCCAAATCAATGTATTTTAGAAACGACAACATACTGCGAGAAAGGGTTCTTAGTTACAAAACACGAGTGTCTTAATTATTATTTAAAAATTTCTTTATTTGCAACAAATCGTTTCGCCATCCTCTGCGACTCAATTTTCTTCATGGCCAACTTGAGGAAGAGGTGTTTTCGTACGATCAGCATCAATTTTCAACAGAAACTCCAATTCCTGCAGCAAAAAAGTTTCATTAAAAAAATGTTACAGTGCTAATAATCAGTGGATCGTATACATACTTTGAATTGATCGGCAAATTCATTCTTATCTACTCCCGGAAGGATACTGCTCAATGAAGAATTAGACAAGATCAATAGTCGCTCTACTCCGGCAATTCCACCCTATTAAAATTATCAAAACAATACATAGTTATGTTAATATCCGATTGGAGCTGAACCTATATATATTTTAAAAACCTGTGCGCGAATTAGTTCTTTCAGAGTAGCAGCAACAAAGAGGGGCGCCATAAAAGGATTCAACGATGCGGCCAGGGTCCCCAAGAAACGGACATCAACGATTCCTTCTTCGAAGATGGGCTGGATCATCTGAGCAAGGTACTCCCACAGTACTGGAATATCGATAAAAGATTGCTCTGCTCCTTGAAGAACCTCTTGAAATCCTTCCAGAATGTGATTGGCCGTAAAGCGCTTCGTCCTGATCATCTTCTTCAACACCGTGCCGATAGCTTTTCGTTCTTCGATACTGTTCTTTAGAACGAGACACTGTCTAATTAAGGTGGACACATTGGAAGTATGCAGCCACTGCTTTGAATCAGTTGCAGAATCTTTGAGGTTAGACATATCTCCTCCACCACCATAGGCGTTACCAGCACCTAAACAAGAGACCGTGAACCAGTTGGAAAAATCACTTAAAAGTAAAAATCTTGAAATCTCCAATCGTTACCGAGTTTTTCGCTCTTCTTTTCCCAACCTCTTTTGCTCTGCTCTTTAGCGGGGGCATAATAATGTTTTGGTTTACAGCCGAGTTTTTTCTCTTGTTCATCTCGGTCAACCTCCTCGCGGATGACGATGTCTTCACGTCGTGATTTCCAATCATTCTTCCGCAGGTCAATAAGGTTCATGATGATGTAGCGAATTCGATTAGATAACTTGCGCTCTTTCAGGATACGATCGAGGCTGCTGAAGTACATATCCATTTTCTCTTTATTCTGCCATCATCAGGGGGGAAAATACGAGTTCGACACAAATCAATATTCAACTGAGACAATTTAAAACTACACGATTAAAATGGAGTTAACAATAGACCACTTACCGAGTTGAGCTTATTCTGTTTCAGTAACCCCTTTCCTTTAGGCATCTTCAAATAGGGTGGCGTAAAGTCAATTCCAGTTTCGGTGCGTTTAATAAACGCATCTCTCAACTATCAATGAATAAATAGAAATCAATCATGAGCCCATTTCGGAAATCATATTCATCAGTTGAAATTACCTTAACACGAACTCGATCACGAACAACTTCCAGACTAGGAAGGCCATCAGGCTTCTTCATGGAGGCGGGATCGGTCTGCAGTTCGAGCAGGAAATTTCGGTCGTATACTTTCTTTCCCGAAAGATTCAGAGGACTCCACTGATCGTCCTTATAAGCGTAACGGAGCGACGAAGATTTGCCGCCGTTCATATCGCTCTGATCTTCATCACCATCATCTGACAGAGCAGTAGTTGGTGTCGAGACCACTTGGACTGGCTCGGTCTGTTGTTGAGGCTGCAGCTTTTGAGACGGTAAAGCATGCTGCTGTTGTACAAGAGGGACTTCTTCACCCGTCACAATGTCTCTATTCGTATTGGGATCGACGATGCAGATATAGCTCAATTTCTTCCTACGACCTCCATCTGAACCAGTGCTTCTTGCCGGGCGGATAAACTGAGTCTGCTGCTGGTAATAAACGGCTTGAAAATGGAATGATGAGAAAACGATCAGTTTGCTAAGCGAATGTCAAAGATATTGAGTGATAAGATGATAAATATCGGACGAAAGTTTTACCTGGTGCATGTGGTAGAGGGTAAGAAGAGTAAGGGCTTGCGTGTTGGAAGTTGCCAACTGGCGTAATTTTAGCTGCTCGCAGCTGGAACTGCTGTATAGCAAATGATTCAAATGAAACACGCTAGACATTAACTTGAATTGTTTTCTTGAAAAAAAAAAAAAAAAAAATACGATAAACAAGAATTCGTAAAAATAAAATAACAAATTAAGAAGTGGGGTACAGTAGAAAAAAATGGTTTGTCAAACTTCAAACTAACCGGAGCACTTCCGGGACGTATGTTTCCAGGAGATGCACAGTACTGCGCGCCCGGATAAGAGTAACATTGCTGCTGTAATTTAAATAAAAAAGTAAAATGAATTGAATAAATACTTTCTCCGGGCGTATAATTGGATTACAATGAGTATTCAAGTTTAATGCTATATTATTTGATGTTGTGCAATAATGTACCTGATTAGTTGTCTTAGAAGCCATCGCTACCTGTTCAGCGGCCATCACGATCTCTTGAGCAACTCTCATAGAACCTAGAATAATGAATTTAATGCCTCTTTAACTGTAAAATGATGCAATATTACAATTTATACCTGAAGGTAAAGAACTAGAAAGATGTCCTGTCTGATGGTGCGGTGTTGTTTCCTGAGATAAATCAACCCCACCGGCGCCAGCGTGATCAACTTGTGGAATTACTTCCGCCTTCGTGAAAAATAAACATTTATTTAGTATGAATTGCTAACGTATTAACTAACTTTTGGTTACACAATTTCTTTAGGCGTTCCAGTGACCGTCTGTGATCACTGAAATGATATCCTTTTGTCATACTTGCTAGACCTAATGTTAGGTCTAACAAATATTACAAGAACATAAGATCGACGATCGCAATCTGTTGATTCATTTCCCTTAATTTTGAATTGATCTTATTACGATTATGTGGAGAACTACCTTGGGTTTTGTTGAGCACGAGGTATTACTGGCGTCAGAGGGCATCGGCTGCTCTAAACACAGCATTAATTCTTTGCCAATGGTCGTCAACAATCTACAGAGGCACTCAAGTGAATCTTCATTATCGGATTGATTCAATAACCGGGTGATAGATTCGTGGATAACTTTCGCGGACACGGCTCGCAATTTGAACAATTCTCCGACAAATCTAGAGACATTATTGAGATATTAGCGATCATCAAAACGGTGTACATTCAACTTATTTTACCTCATATTTCCTAAAGATTGACTTCGGCATTTGGTAGAAAGATCTTCAAGTTCACCTTTCATCTCATTTTTCCTGGTTTCCTAATTTAATGATAATTAAACAAGTTCAGTAGTCGGGAATATTAAAAACTAATAGAAAGATAGCGTACATCCTCGCAATTCTCCATTTCCTTTTTCTTCTGGTTCACATCAACTCGTCCAGCGATGATCTTTTCAAACTCAAGCTGAATCTTTGTCATCAGGACCTTGCGGAAGTTGGTCTTCTCGTTCGGATTATTGACAGATGAATGAGATGATGCTACTTCCTTTGTAAACAGGGCTTGGCAAATTTTGGCGTAAATGCTCGAATATTGAGGCTCATTAGCAACCTAAAGGAGGTGTCAGAACTGATTAAAAACAATGTTTAATGTGCATTTGAAACTAACCACTACACCTTTTTGAAAATCAATTTGGCGACACAATCGAATCGCTCTTCCGTATCGATATTAATATCTTTGATTCTCATCAACATTTTGTCCAAGTTAGACGGGTTTAGTTTGTTTAAGATACCAAGAACGACCTTCACAATGTCCTGCATAATGCGAATAAAAGTTAACATGCCATTTAAATCAATGCGCTGTATATATACTTTTGTGGTAGCTTCTTCAGGCTTCAATAAGTGATTCGGCTTCCAAGCATTGGGATCTTCGGGTCGACTCTGTTGTATCTTTTCTTGTCTCGAAGAAATAGGTTTGGGTTCTTCAATCTGAAAATAAAGTTAGATTAAATAATTATTTAAGACCCCTGAAGCGCGTTGCAGGAACGAACCCGCTTACTTTAGCGCTGGAATTTCCGGAGTTTCCTTCAGCGTTCAATACATCGTTCGCCTTTCCGGCATCCAGATCTTTGGCAGAATTTTGATCCGCTATGCCTATTGAAAACATACATTTTATTTATGTAGTTTAAGAATAATTTAGAGCATGCTACCATTGAGAACAAGCACGGCGTTGCGGAAATATTTGGAGGCGGCAGGGAAGTCTTTGTAGGTCATCAGGGAACAAGAGGCGTATTTACAAAGCTTCTGTGCGCCTTCTACTGGTGTGATGGAATCACTTATGTATCTCTCGTCCTGAATATGTTTTCAGTACGGGTAATATTCGAGCGTGAAAAAGCGAATAAAACATTGAATTACTGATTATTTACCATTTTCTGCTTTCTGAAAAGCACCAAGGCTGTGGTTAAATTCTTTCTGGCAGCAGCGATGTCTCCGCGCTCTAAAGCTTTAGAGGCATTCTCACAAAAACGTTGGGCTTGCTCCAAAGGTTCTGCTTGTAATAAGGTAGAATGGTTGGCAGAAATGGCAATGATCCGAGTGTTGTCTGCTGAAGGGCTCACAGGTGCAGGTAAATGAGATGTGAAATTTTGCAAGTTGCTGACAGTTTTGTCCTAAACAGAAAGTAACATTAGGTGCTGATTATAAAATAAAATGACCAGTGTTTGATATGGGAAAATACAAAAGTTGAAAATAAGGGTAGGAGCTTTAGCTCTTGATGGTTCTCTGATATGTTCAAAATTTCTGGATCTAAAATGGGTGAATTGGGATCTGATGGCTTCTCACTTTTGTTGAGAGAGTCAAGCAAGTGGGCTGCTCTCAATTTAGCATACCTGAATTATCATAAGAGTTAAATTGCATAAGATATGGGGAAAATTACATAATGATTAATGTAGTAAGTATGAAAGGGTATTAAAAATAAATACTGGTGATGTTGTGCCAAGTTTTTGTTCATCTCCCCAAATACCAAACACACATCTAGCAGCATACCAGCTGAGTAGAATGCTGCCACTGTATTTCTATAAAGATGTGAAGAGTAAATAGAGTACATGAAAATCACTGGAATTGAATAGTCAGGGAAAGAATGTAACTAAATTATCTGTTATACTTGTTGTGCCTTCCAGCTCGATCTTCAATGTCAGCACACTGAAACAACATGAGGGCAACTTTTTCAATCATGATTTTTGCCACCACATGAGCACTACAAATGGACTGTCAGTACATTTTAAAAGTAAATCCAAATGAATTATCAGCAATAATTGTTATATTTTTATACCTCATTGTTGTCCTTCATCAACTCCAGCTTCATCTTTTCCAACCAGCATCCCAGGTCAATAAAAACATCATCCATATTCTTAAAGGAGTTTCTTCTGGGTGATGACCCCTCTTTCAAACCAACATGAAGGTACCCTGCTGAAAAAGGGGTAAATAATGATAGAAAAGGACGACAGTTGAAAAGTAGGCCTCTTATTACGTTCAGCAAATCAACTATCAAGTGGTGTCCGAATTCCGAAAAGAATAAGCACTCACGCTGTTCCTTATTGTGCACAATAATTTTTGTGCAACTCTCCCAGAATGCACCCTGCATCAACGTTGATGATACGAATTTGAACTAGAAGACGAGAGTCGAGACTCGAGACCACTTACTTAATCGCGGCAACACCGCAATTGTCATGTAATTCGGGAGCCTCTGATTGTAATGTATTGAACTTTTAAAATTATTGATTGAACCATTGGAAATTAATTTTAAAAATCATCTTTTGAACCGTATAATGGGACCTCCTGAAAAGTGGAAACTATCGGCAATTTTTTTATTTTATGTAGTCAATCGTGCAGACTCGAAGTTGAAGAGAGCCATTTTCTGTTTCACATGATCAGCGGAACCCCGAACCAGCGAGTTTGACCTTTCTTTTTTAAATGATGATTTTACATACGGTAAATCTAGCTCTTCGTCGTTGGCTCTTAGTGAATTTTATTTCATCAAAAGTTACAAGATCCCGTTCCGGTATATACCTTCGGGGTTGATCTTTTTTTTTAGATTTTAGGTTTTTATTCTTATTGAAGCTAAATTCATAATTGCAAAATCTTGTCATTGTCTTATAAGCAATTCTCAATATCGCGTTATTTAAAAAAAATAGAAAATAGAAGTATTTATTCATGTTATTCGATCGAATGTGCGTTCTAGAGGCTGCTCGGGTAATATTTAGCCAGCTTTTCTAGCTTAGAAATATTCGACTAGTGACGCCACATTGGCTACTAGGCTTCCTGACATCATTAAATACTTTTTATTCGATCGAGGTAGATGATGAATCAACCCTGAAAAATCCAGCCATTTTCCGGATTATTTCTATAATCTAATAATATATCCGTCGACTGGTTCTACTTTTAGTATAGTTATCGTTTGGATCCAATACTCCAATAAAAATATTTTAGATGCTGTACTTAACCATCAATACGGAAAATAAGGTACAAAATAGATGCATAAAACACATTATTACATGAATTCTAGTGCTTGACTGATAGTAGTTGGGCTAAGTTTACGGTTAAGAATGTCTTTTAGCGCACACCTCAACCATCTCTCTACTGCAATAAAAACAAGATATTTCCGGCAGAAATAAAGTATTGCAGGACATTTTAATTACTGGGATAGGAAGAGGACGATGCTCTACTCATTCAGGAAGAAAAATAAATTAAATTGGACTTAAATAAAGACAGATAATCGCCAATCCGCATTATCAGCAAAAATCCGCAGAAATCCGCCAAAAACCAAAAAAAAATCCAATAAAAGCTCAGAACCGCAACCCGCAATTGCAGCCCCCAGTACTTTAAATCCATGCCTTATTTGTTACAATTCATATGTTTAAAAAAATTACGATAAAAAAATTATAATAACTCTTAACCTTATTCCTACAATAACTCCTAATTTACCACCAATAAAAATTTAATTTATCTAGTAAATGATAGTTCATTAAGTTATTATTTCATCAGCGTAAAAAGTAAACTGTAAAATAAATGAGGTTTCCCAAATTACAGCAATGGAGTTTCAAACCACCTTTTACGAAATACAGCTCACTGAAAATATAGTTTAGGAAAATTAAATAAAAAATAATGAACCTAGTTTGAGAAAAAACACTACTTAAAATTGATATCGCCAAATCAAGACATTTTGCAAACAGGATCGATTAACGGTCGACCGTCCACTTTAGACAAATCAATATTGTAAGTGAACAAGGCGAAGTTTTTTAAATCAAATTAAATCGAAATCACTCGTCGAAATAGGTCGCCGAAATGCTCGCCGAAACCACCGAGTACCAATAAATACACCCTCGTACTCGTAATCCTACTATTTACCTCGTAAGATTAATTAGCAGTGTAAATATCGTGGTCGTATATTTGAGTTTGCAACTGTTTCAAATAAGCCGCCACGAAATATCCAAGAGAAATAAAAATAAATAAAAGAACGCAGCGTTGCCGAAAAAGAGCTTTCGCACGGCGATCTCTTTTCCTTCATCTCCCTTCTGAGTTCTAACTAAAGTACTGAAAGTTTAAACATTAAATATAATTTTATATTGAATGTTTCATCAAGGGAAATTTAGATGGGTAGGCGAGGAAGAAGTTCCTCTAATCATTTCCATGCAAATTGTAAAAAATTGCTGGTAAAAAATGCAATGGTTATCGAAAAACGATAACGAAACGGACGAACCGCGGTCCGTGTGTGCACTCGAACCGCGGTCCGTGATGCTAGCGCCACAGCGAGAACGGCTAGCAACTCCTTTAACATGCAGGATATAAATGAGACTTCGTGTTTTCTTCCCCCTTTGACTTTTTCTTCGGGTTTTCAATGGAAAATGAGGGGTGATAAACGGGG
This sequence comes from Chydorus sphaericus, assembly GCA_030141595.1. Lineage (NCBI taxonomy): Eukaryota > Metazoa > Arthropoda > Branchiopoda > Diplostraca > Chydoridae > Chydorus > Chydorus sphaericus. Next base: position 4,725,735 of record CM057931.1, read on the forward strand.
TATAGACCTTCAGGGATTAATTAAATCCCCTCAGGGATAATAATGTTTAAGTCCCATGTGATTTCCAGCTCTTATTTTAGAAAAAAAACATTCATCAAAATTTAAAAAGTTGGGTATCACGCGCTCATTAAGGAATGACGATAGTGTACGCTTGAAGAGTTGAGTAAAGAAGTAAAATAAGAATTGTAGTCTTCTCTCAGTTGTACCGCACTTCTACGACCAAACAACAACTTTTTTTGTTTAAATTCTTACCCTTAAGATCGCCTTTGGTATTGGTATCCGCTAAAGAAGTTATTCATAAGCTCGTCTTTCAGTTTATTTATTTCCATTTTCTTATAAGCATTCATGATTCGGATTTCGGGAGTATAAAGAAAAAGAGGGCACACAGAAAAGAGTAGCCAAGTATAGTTATGGCAAAACATTCTTACAGTTGAAAAATTAAAAATCCTGATAATTATCAACAATTAGTTTTTTCTTTGGAATTTTAATCTGATCCCTTTCACTAATAAACGACCAACAACCATAGTAAACTATCCGTTCGTAATAAAACGCAGGCACGCAGCCTTGACGACTCACTTTTCTTCGGCCAATTTAACAAAGAGACGACTTCTTATAATTCTAACTGATTTTTAATAGAAACTCCAATTCCTAAAATATATATATATATATATTTTATTAAAGCATAAAATACTTGAAATAATAACACCATCAACAAACCTTATGCTGATTAACAAAGGCATTCGCATCTAATCCCGGAAGAATGCTGTTCACGGACGAATTCGACAAGATCAATAGTCGCTCTACTCCGGCAATGCCACCCTATTAATTTTTAAAACAAAAAAAGTTGTGCTTTAATAAGATTTTATTTGAACCTATGTATATTTAAAAACCTGGACGCTAACTAGCTCCTTAAGAGTGGCAGCAACAAAGTGGGTTGCCAGAGAAGGATTCAACGATGCGGCTAGAGTCCCCAAGAAGCCAATATCAACGATTCCTTCTTCGAATATTGGCAGAATGAGCTGGGCAAGGTATTCCCACAGTTTCGGTATGTCGATAAATGACTGTTTAGCTCCTTGAAGAACCTCTTGAAATCCTTCCAGAATGTGATTGGTCGTAAAGCGCTTCGTCCTGATCATCTTTTTTAAAAGCGTGCCGATAGCTCTTCGCTCTTCCCTATTATTCTCCAGTACAAGGCACTGCCCGATAAAAGTGGACACATTAGAATTATCCAACCATTCTTTCGAATCAGGTGGTTCATTCTTCTTGTCACGTTTGTTTCCTTCAACCAAAGTTTGTGACTTTAAAAGAGCACTGGTTCTTTCACCAAAATAGACGTTCCCTGAACCTGAAATAAGAGACAGTGAGCAAGTTAGAAACATTGATTTATACGAATGCATTTTAGTCTATAATCATTACCGATGCTTTCGCTCTTTTTTCGCCAATTACTTTGACTGTGACTTGCCTGCGCACAAGCGGTTGCATTAAGTTTTGGTTTAGAGCTGAGTTCTCTCTCTCGCTCATCATGATCAACCACCTTGCGGATTTGGTAGTTTTCATTTTGAATGTTTTCATCTCTGCTGTGAGATTTCCAGTCAGTCTTTCGTAATAGATCAATAAGGTCCCTGATGATGAAACGAACTCTGTTGGTTATCTCGACTTCATTGACGATATGATCGAGTGTACGAAGGTACAAATCCATCGCCTCTTGATTCTGTCATTTATAGGGAAAACAGGAAACGAAATTAACAATGGAATGGAGAGAAATTATAACATAAAGAAGCTGTTATGAGCTAAACAAAAGTAAAACGTGGTAAACGAGAGACTTAACGTACTGGTACTGTGTTCGAAGAAACACGAGATGTTGCTCTTAACGGGTCTTCAGGTAGATCTTGCCGCCTAATGCTCATCGAAGGCAGCTTGATCTCCTTTCTCATTTGAGGTCCTTCTTGACCCTGTCCGCCCATGCCCTGATCACCACGGTTTCCTTGCTGGCTGCTACGTTTCGGTAACTCTTGTTGTTTTCTAGTCGGCATTTTCAAAAAGGGTGGCGTGAAATCACTTCCCATGGGAACCCGTTTCATAGGCGCTCCACTCTGCTAGAATAATCAAAATGATAAATTTTGCATGATAAATTTTCAACAAATAATTAATCCAATCTGGCAATCGTATCTGAGAAAAAAAATTCATTCGTATTCCAACCATGCAAAGTTTTGTAACCTTGACATAAGTAACACGCACTTATTTTATGTGAATTACGTAGGTACCTTTTCGCGAATAACTTGCAAGATCCAAGAGCCAGGAAGGCTCTCAGGCCTCTTCATCGAGGCGGGACTGTTTCGCAGTTCGAGCAGGAAGTTACGGTCGTACACCTTCTTGCCAGAGGGATTTACAGGACTCCATTGATCATCCTTGTAGGCATAACGGAGCGACGAAGATTTTCCGACGCTCACCTGGCGCAGATCCTCACTATCATCTGATTCGACGTCCATCACCACGCTCGACGTGGAGCTCAAAATATCTTTATCTATTAAAGAACCAAAATACGAAAGATATAGACTAGAAACTTGAGTTTTTTAAGAGTTGAAGAATTACCTCCATTAGCGATCACAGATTTGATTGCGAATATATTCGCTGACCGTGTCTCCGCCAACGGAGAAATTTCAATCCTGTTCGCTGGGTTTTCCGAAACATCATGCCGTTCAATTATGCCACCGTTGAGCACAGTCACCATCGGAGGTTTGGCAATCACTTGTACGGGCTTGAGCTGTTGTTTAGGCTGACCCATGGCTGTGTTAATTGCGCTGTGTGCCACAGTTAATACTGGAGGGCCAGGAGACGCTTTGGTGGGCTGGGTCTGTTGCTGCTGCTTAGGTTGTTGGGCTTGCTGAAACACGAGGTCCGCTTCATAATCAGACTCGAGGTCAGCTTCCTTGAGCCACGTCAGGAAGGATGCAATCGACTTGAGCGCAGCATTTTTACCCTCACGCTCCGAAGGCTCTTCGCTCGTTACCCACGATTCGAAACCTTCTTCGGAAACGACGTTCCCGTCGTATAGAGTCTCAAAGATCCCTTGAATAAGACCTGAAACAGAAAAAAAAATAAGATGGTAATACAATTTTTCTAACAGTTGTGTAGAGATTAAAGAATTACCTTTAGGGTGCTGCCGTTGCGTGACCAGCGTTTGAACGGCAAAAAGGAGCTGAAGCTCCCGTTCAACTACGTTTTCGACAAACCGTCTTAGGACCTCGGAATAGTCTTCCAGCAGAGTCGTGTTCAGTTTGCTATCAGTACCGTTTCCTAAAATATTAAATAAGATTAAATTAATACCAACACGAAAAAAATATGAAAGGTGCTTACCATCGATGGAACTCTCCGTTACAGCAGTGGCCAAGGCACGAATGAATAAGAGATTTCCAACTTCTACCGGTTGGTTCTGGAAATGAGAAGACTCTTTGAGCAAATGAAACTTCTACCAATATTTCTGATGAGATCCTACCTGTATCCAACCGCTGACTTCTTCTGTGGAATGTTTTCTCTCTCTAAGAAAATGTTCCAAGCTGCGTTGAAATTCAGGGTACAACATAGTAGAGGCTGTCGCAGCACCGGGTTTCCCCGTGGCGTAGACTTTTCCGACGCCATTGGTACTTCTTGACGCAGAATCCACTTTAATAAACTCTAGCTTCTGAGAAAAGGAGAATTTTCAGTACAGTATTCAATTATGTTGGAAAAAAATGAGCCAAATTACTTTATGTTGATCGATGAAGGCATCATCTGATACGGCAGAAGGCGGCGTCGAGACGGCGCCCACCATCACGCTTGATATGAGGCTTGACACATCTTTATCTATAAAACAGAACTGGAAAGATATAGAATAAAAACTCAAAATATTAGTTTAAAAAATACCTCCGTTAGTGATTACAGATTCGATTTGTGGTACAATAGCTGCCAATGGTATCTCCGTCACAGGAGACTTTTCAACCATCTTCACTGGGTTTTCGGTTAAAACCTTCCGCAAGGCTTCCATGTTTGATCGATAGTGATTTAAACGATTCCTAATCGAGGTTAAATCGCCGTGTGGAGCCGTCACAACCAGAGGTTCCGCAATCACTTGAATGTCCTGGGTTTGCTGTTGAGGTTGGACCGTCTTTACTTGAGAAAGAGTGGTTCCGTCCGTAGCAGTCGGTGTGGCTGGTTCCAATGGAGGGACTTTCTCACCTCTGACAATGTCTCTGTTCGTATTATAATCTACGATGCGAATACCAATAGATCTCTGTCTACTTTCCCCATCGGAACCCGTGATAATGACTGGACGTAGCGACTGACGCTGCTGCTGGCTCGGATTCATTGCGCCGTTCGGAACAGACACTGCCAAAGGGACGGCAACCACTTGAACAGATTGGGTTTGTTGTTTGGATGTACCCAAAATTGACGGAAATGGCATGACATCAGGGACCACTGCAAGATTGAGATCAGAGACAACAGAAGTTTTGATAGTCGGAGCCGATGCGACTTTAACAGCCTCTGCCGCTTTAACAGTTTCCTTCTTGGCGGTAACAGCAGAAACCGCTGGAGTATAAACTGCAGAAGGAGTAGCTTTCGTTTTTTGATCAACACCAGGAGTGGCAAAGGCTGGTGTCGTAGTAAGAATGGTTCCGTTAATGGCGATCGATGCGGTTAGCTCAGGAGGAACCTCCTCACCCGTAATAATGTCTCTATTCGTATTGGGATCAACGAGGCGGATAGCGCTTGTTCTCTGTCTACGACCCCCACCCGAACCCGTGGTAATGTCTGAGCGCAGAGACTGAGGCTGTTGCTGAGTCGGAGTCATGGCACCGTGCGGAACAGTCACTACCGGAGGGCCGGGAACCACTTGGACGGGCTGGGGTTGTTGTTGAGGCTGAGGCTGTTGCTGTTGAGGCTGTTGACTCGGTTGAGTCTGTTGCTGCTGAGGCTGTTGGGCCTGCTGCTGAGTCGGCTGCTGTTGTTGCTGGAAATACACTGCTGAAAACAAAAAACGAGATGAGAACATGATCAGTTGAAGATCGCACGAATATGACACAAATCGTGCATTTTCGCTTGACAAGTGAAAGCGAATGTCAAGGGTATCAGATGAAGAGATAATATATCAAGTAATTATTTACCTGGTGCCTGTGGTATAGGGTATGGAGAATAAGGGCTTGCTTGTCGGAAGCCGCCATACGTGGCTTGAGCTGCTCGCGGCTGGAACTGCTACATAACGAATAACAAAAATAAAACAAAACAAAAAAAATTATTTACCTTAAGATTTGTTATTTTTTTTAAAAAGGTTATTTTTCACGAAATCGAGAAATAACAACGGGAAAAATTGATGAAGGGTTCAAAGGTGATTTAAACTTACCGCCACGCTTCCGGGAGGCAAATTGCCAGGAGCCGCAAAGTACTGCGCGCCCGGATAAGAGTACAGTTGCTGCTATAATATATATATCGGTGTATAAGTTTTTATATACATACATACATAATTATACAAAAAAGTACATTTAGAAAACGACGAGTAACAAATCATGCGCAACAGATCAACTTAAATAATATTTATCCGTTGCAATTGTTGAACTATCCTCAATAAGTACCGGTATTCAGAAGACCGTCGTGTTTTCCTCATTTAATTTGTGCAATATAAAATAATTAATGGAGGTTGAGCTAAATCACCTGATTGCTGAACTGATTATCGTTGATGACAAAAAGGACCGGTTGCTGCATTCCAAAAATAAGCAACAAAAATATGCAGAGAGCTCAAGGTTATCATGAATCGTAAGGCATTTTTAAGTTTAAAAAAAAAATATATACATATATATATATATATAAAGCAAATATCCAGAAAACTCACGTTCATGGCCAAAGAGTGATTTGGGTAGGGCATGGCCTGAGGATTGGGCGGGTGATTGGGGTTGATGGCGGTCCCGCCTGTGTTCATGGGCGGCCGAGGCATGTGCTGGTTCCCCGGACGTATACTTGGGTTCCGGTTATTAAACTGCTATATTTTCACCAATAAACACTCATTAACCACAATTTCTTTTTAAATGACAATAACAGGGGATGTGATATACCTGGTAATTTCCCTGAGTTCGATTTTGCATTCCAGGATGCCCCTGATTGGCCATCGTTATCTGTTGATTTACTCCCATGGAACCTAGAACAATAAATAATAATCCCCTTCATTAAATATGTTGATACAGAATAGTGCAATGATATGTCTCTACTAGTCTATTGCGACGCGTTCTCGTCGACCTTGATCGAGCAAAAGGGCAACACCCGTCTGGATACTAAATTAAATGCCTCTTTAATAGACGATGCACTATACCTGGAGGTAAAGAACTAGGGTGATGTCCTGTTTGATGATGTGGAGGTGTTTGCTTGGACAAATCAATCCCAACGGCTCCTCCGTGACTTACAAAACTTCCAGAAGGTGGGACTTGTGGTATTACTCCTGCCTACGTGAGTAATAAGTAATAATATTCATTGAGGTAAAACTTTAAAAAAATACTATTTAGAATTTTTGTAATCACCTTTATGTTAGGCGTGCTGGCCAGCTGTGGATTAGGTTCTCCTGATATTCCAGCGACCAAGGGCAACCGGGGTGGTGCTCCTTCTGCTCCACCTAGATATTGGCCCCCGTATGGAAATTCTGGCAAGGAAAAGTAACATTTGTTTAGGAAAATAATATGAATCGAAGGAACACCGTGTTTTCACATTGATTTATCGAGAACGAGGATATATTTTTCGTCTTTGACCATTTGGTCAATGACTAATGACCAGAGAGAGAGAGAGAGAGTAGAATACGGTAATGAATTTACAAATATACTGCGAGTATAGCCCATTATGATACGAGCACTCTAGAGATCTAACTATTACGTTGGCAAGGAAACTTCATAGACATAAGCATGAGCAGCATCAACGGAATGACGTTTTACTTGTGTGAATAAGATTTTACATCAGACGTCGTTATGATAATAAAGACCCGCCATTACTGACGAGAGAAACGGATTAATTTTAATTTGACGCAAGGCAAAACTTAGTTTTAAATACTTACTGTTTGGAGCTTGACCACCAAGTCCAGATGGCTGCTGAGCAATGGTAGTCTTGCTCTTCTGCGGGTGTACGTTCAGGGCCTCTTCCATTTTAAGTTGACTTCTTTCTCTTTAAAAATTGTGGCCAATGGGAAAAATACTGCAGGAACTAGCGTAAAAATTGCGATAGTGTAACAACCTTTTGATAGTGACCAGTCGATCCGAGAATCGAACGCAAGATGACGAATCGGATATGGTGAGAACTAAAAAGCTCAAAAAAATAATCTGAGGGAAATGTCGTCGGTACGACAGATACGAGAACACCAATAAAAAGAAGAATTTTCATATGAACGCACGATCTTAAAATGTTAAGCAAGCTTTGTGGTTCGCCTGATAGATAAAAGTAATCCAGTACCGGTAAGTATTTAATAAATATGATCTTTTGGACCAGTGGTGGTCTGTCCTACAGGAAGTTGATTATTAACCACTTTAGCACTATCACATAATGGAATTTCAATAGCTGATAACCAACAATGTCTGTTTTTAATAAGTGATTATACAAGTTTGAAGAAAACTTAATAACAGCACCACGAACACCGTTTAAGAAAAAGGCAAAATAAGCTGATCTTATCTTAAGTCGTAATAATTCTGATTAAAATCGCCCATTCCTCGGCTTAAAAAAAAATTCTTTAAGACCAAAAAAATAATAAAGAATCACACAATGCTTTGTTTCTTTTCTTTTAAAGTCACTTTAATATTCACTGATCAGCAGAACTCATTTCGTCCTTATAAATACATACAGTCATACACGTAAGTATACATAAATGTTTGGCGATGAACCTTCCATTTTTCTCTACTAAATAGCCGAGTAGCCGCTAACACGGTTGTTTAATGTTTTGGTTTGCAGCCAAGCTCTCTCTCTTCCTCATCACAGACAACTTCCTCGCGGATTTGATCAATCATTATGGGGATGTTTTCATCTGCAAGGCGAGATTTCCAGTCATTCTTTCGTAGATCAATAAGGTTCATGATGATGAAGCGAATTCGATTGGAGAACTTGCGCTCATTCAGGATACGATCCAGTGTACGGAAGTACAAATCAATGACCTCCTGATTCTATCGTAATAAAAAATGGAAGAAAAAAAAATTAAAAACAATCCATTAATAAGCGTCACTTTTTAAAATTATATTGAATAAAATAAATATTGAAAGTTAAACGCGCAAACGAGAGCCACGTACCGAGTCAAAAACAGGAAGTATTGACGGTTGAGGTAATTCTTGAGGCTTTCCAGCCGGCATTTTCAAAAAGGGTGGCGTGAAGTCACATCCCATGGGAACCCGTTTCATAGGCGCTCCACTCTGCTACAATAATAAAAAAGAAAAATCTTGCATAATAAGTTTTCAACAAAAAATCAATCCAATCTGATAATCATGTCCAAGAAAAAAAAATTATTCATGTTCCAACCATGCAAAGTTTTGTCTCTTTGACATAGATAACACGCACTTATTTTTATTACATACCTTTTCGCGAATAACTTGCAAGATCCAAGAGCCAGGAAGGCTCTCAGGCCTCTTCATCGAGGCGGGACTGTTTTGCAGTTCGAGTAGGAAATTCCGGTCGTACGCCTTCTTTCCCGAGGGATTCACAGGACTCCACTGATCATCCTGGTAGGCATAACGGAGCGACGAAGATTTCCCGCCGCTCACCTGGCGCAGATCCTCACCATCATCTGATGTGGCAGAAGGTGGGCTCGAAACGGCATTCACTACGTTTGACTATAAAAAATTTACATTGAACCAAGCTATTAAGAACAGAATAAATAAATAAGTGATCACGTACCGAATTTGAAGCAAGGCGAGCAGGAAAGGCGAGGCGCGTTGGTGACATGCAGAGCGATTGCAAGCCTTTACCAACGACCGCCAACAGTAGGCAGAGACACTCGATTGATTCCTCATTACGGGGTGGAGTCAATAATCGGGCAATACATTGATGAATAAATTTCAAAGGCACAATTTTCAATTTAAATAACTCTCCAATAAACCTGGAAATCAATAGAAATGGTATATTGCCAAAAAAAAAGCTTTTGATAGAAATTTATGTATTACCTCACATTTCCTAAAAGCTGCTTTCGGTATTTACAATTAATATCTTCAAGCTCATCTTCTAGTCCTTTCCTCTTGTCTTTCTAAAAAATTGTTTATGTCAATAATCTCAATGAAACACCGAACTCAAAATAAACAATAAACTGCTTACATCTTGGTTAATATGCACATTTGTCCTCTTCTTAATCTCAATATCGACGAGTCCAGCACTACATTTTTCAAACTCATCCTGACACGTAGTCAAAAGTAGCTTGCGGAAGGTAGTCTTCTCAGTCGAATTTTCCGATGCTGATGTCACTTCTTTGGAGGACATGGCTTTGCACATTTTGGCGTAGATGAACGAATATTGGGGCTCGCGAACAGCCTGCAGAAAAAGTCATTAAATTCTGATTTTTTTTAACTACCACTGTACTTTTTCGAAAACTAATCTGATAACACCAGCAAGTTGTTCTTCCGTGTCGATGGGCAGGCTTTGAATATTAGGCAACAGCTTATCAAAATTAGATGGGGTCACCCTATTCAAAGTACTGCGGATTGTCTTAGTCAAATACTGCGTAAGGGAAGGGTTTGGAAACGTAAGGATGGTGGGTCGACGACCCTGCTGAATCCTTGAATCATTATTGCCACAAGTTGCGAATTTCGATCCATCAAGCTAAATCGAGATGAAATAACATTGAGAAAAATAAAAGTAATAAAATAGTTAATTAACGATTACATTTGCGTCGGAGTCCACGACGTTGGTTGATTTAATATGACTCGCATTCATTGCAGTTTTCTGATTCACTTTAGTCGGATTTGTGATCAGACTTTTGGGTCGTGCAGAGTGGATTGCTTTTTCCGACGCAAGCTTGATTTCTGAAAAATATCACCCGGAAGTAGTTTTTGAATAATTTACTTTTAGATTGGTCAATTTTAAGTATTCTAGTTGATAAATTTAAGTTTTTAAATTAAGACAACGGACAACCGTTAATGATAATCATTTAAAAAGAATGGTTAGAGACGTAAGCAGAAGGAAAGTCTTTGTAATCCAGTGAACTAGAGGCGTATTGGCAATACAGCTGCGCTTCTTCTAGGGAGCCTTTAGGGACGCTATCATTCGTGCCACTCTCCTTCTGAGACTGCATTCGCGAATATGTAATAGTGTATGTTTAAAATAAGTAGAAATAAATTTTAAAAATTAACAGCTTTAGCTATATACTTTTATCTGTTTCTTCGATAGTATTATGGCTGCCGTTAAATTGCTTTTGGCATTAGGGATGTCTTGGCGAATAAGGGCATTATAAGCATTCTTGCAGAACCGCTGGGCTTGATGTAAAGGTTCTTTTTTGTTGAATCAATGGCTAGTAGATATAATGGTAGCGGGAACTTTGGTTAACGGACTCTGAGATGGTAGGGCATGTGGCAAAGCGGAAGCGCTGTCTTGAAGTACTGGGTGGTTGGAAACCTATTAAGAAAAGACCCATAAGCAAAATATAAATTAAATTTACATCTTAATAAGTTATATTATTATTAGTACCAGATCTGAGTGGATTAGTGTAGTAGGCTTTTGGCTAGTTAACTTGTTAAACATTCCTTCTGATTTTAGAGTAGAAACAGATGGCTCTTTCCCTGTATTCAAACAGTTGAGTAAGTGGGAAGCTCTCCACTTTGCATACCTGATGACAACGAATTGAATAAGATAGAGAGGTAATAATATTAAGAACTAGTAGGTTTTGTTGTTTATGCGTGGTGAGTTTATTAGAGATAAAAATATATTACTTGTTATACTGCATCAAATCTTCACTTATTTGCTCAAAAACCATACACACATCTAACAGCATTCCAGCTGAGTAAAACGCTGAAACTGTACTTCTGTAAAGATTAAAGAATTTTTAATTTAAAAATAAGTCTCTAACATAGTATATGTGAGAACACCCACTTGTTGCATCTTCCAGCTTGATCTTCAATATCAGCACATTGGAGCAACATGATGGCAACTTTTTCTATTAATGAATTGGCAACCATTCCAGCATTGAGATTAGGCTTTGTTAAAAAAACAGATAAAATACATGTGTTAAGAAGATCATGAATGTGGGACTTTTTAATATACCTCTTTGCCGTCCAATTGTTGCTTTGTTTTTACTAGCCAGGCAAACAAGTCTAGGCAAAAGGTATCCATTTCTAGATTACTTGTCTCTCTTGATTAATTATAACCAAAGAAAATCACAAAACAGTTGAACAAACCATCAGAGAACAGAGGTAGACTAAAAAAATTTACATATTGGAATTTAATCATTAACACCCTGAAAAATAGGACTTTCCGAAACGAGACAAATTATAGAGACTAGCGACTAGAACTACCGACGAATTGATGATTGTCATAAATATATGAAGTGGAGTCAGTATGACGGATGTGAAGCGTTTGACAATATTTACTTTCTTTTTGATGAAACATCAAGCAAGCTTGTATGGAACGCCGTTTGGCAGTGGCGCGATCAAATAAAAAATAGACAAGCGTTGCGCGCACACAATTAAAAGTGCACGCACACAAAATAAAAATGCGGGAATTTTTGCGCGCACACCAATTAAAATGCACACACACATAATAAAAATGCACGCGAACCTTAAGTGGCGAAGCTTCATTACCTTCATACTATTTTACATTACGTAATTTTAATTCTGCTAATTATGGTACTCATTTCTTCTGAAGCATAAAGATCGAATGCGAGGTTTCCGAAGTGATCTTTCTCTTTGTTACACAACTAAAAAATTCCTTCAATATTTTTATCACAGATTATTAAATTTTTATAAATTGATGGAGATTCGTGTGGGCGGTAAAACATTATTTAGAAAACCCCAAAAATAACCATTCAAATATAACGTTATAACTATAGTCCTATGGTCTAAAAAAATTCGTTCAAAAATATGTAGAAATATAGTCCCGATTGTTGAATGTCACCAAGAAGTGCCCTTTTATTCCATCTTTTCGGTCATTGTCACAGCCTATAGTCAATTTTAAGGTTAAAAATAATACTCTTCCAGTTCTACATTTACGAAATAATTCATTATTCATCCGATTTTACTGTTATTTGCTGCCAACTCCAATTTTTCCTTTGGTTTTTGTAAAAGTTATACGGCTTTTTGCCAGTTTCAATCTAAATTGTCATTAATTAATTATCAAAGTTAAGGGTGTTAAAATGTGTCTCATAATAACCAATTACGGATTTACGGAATGTTAATAAATAGTATAATATTAAGATTCGTTTTACATGTGCGCACACATTTTTATTATGTGTGCGTGCATTTTTATTTGTGTGCGCGTATTTTTATTTGTGTGCGCGCACTTTTATTTGTGTGCGCGCAACGCTTCTCTATTTTTTATTTGATCGCGCCACTGCCAAACGGCGTTCCATAAGCTTGAAGGAGTTGAAACACTATATGTGACATTGTGACAGCTGACAGCTCTCGCGGTCCGCGCGGCGGCAGTGTTGAGAACTACTAAACTACCGAGATGAATTCTTCTCACTCCTCGCTACCACCGCTATTTACATTAATTGGGCATTTATTTGTTGGCGGTGTTAATGCGAACAATATAGTTTTCAGGCGGTATATATCGAAAAAAAACGTAATTGATACCAGCATGTAAACTGAAAAGTAAGCTTGCTTTAATCATTGATCATTGCAAACAATTGGATGCGTGACACACTGACACAATGTTCTGTAGCGGTGGGACTTGATTAACCATTTCTAGCGACTGCATTATAATAGCGCATCTACCCATTATTATAAATGCGAGAACGTGAGAAGACGCAAGCTTGCTTAAGGGAGCTAACTCTAAATTGAAAATTACATGGTCCATCAGTCTGATACTTTTGTAAAAATTAATTGCGCTTCCAATAAATCCATTGCATATACACGATCTCTTCAATTCGCTTTGTTTAGAATAATAAAAACTGATCATTCCACGATGGAAAAAAGGTTCAAAAACAGTTTAATATCGTTTTAGCTAACCACTAGTACCTATAAAATAAATGATTTTCGAGTTGAGCGAAGTTGATAGCGTATTAGCTTCCTCGAGTAGTTTCGGTATCAAAGTATTTTTAAATTTCAAACTCCGTTTATTTTTGAATTGTCGATAAGAGAAGAAAAGATAGTATTGTGAGGAAGAATTCTTACTGGCACACAACATTTCTTATTAGTGCGTAATGAAATATTCAAATGCATTTATAGTATTTTTCATTCGGTTTTCTTCCGTTTCGACAAACATTCGTCAAATTGTTCCCGAATTTACACTCTTCTTCTAGTTCAAATTTAGGAAACAGGCGATTCCTTACAATCTCCATATTTTAATAAAAACTCCAATATCTGTAACAAGCAGCGCTTCATTAAAAAAAGATAATAGTACATAAAATTCTAACTTCAACATACTTTATGTTGATTGATGAAGGCATTCAAATTCACTCCTGGAAGGATACTGCTAAAGGGTGTATTTGACAAGTTCCAGAGTCGCTCTAATTCAGCAATTCCGTCCTATTCATAATGTTTTAGAAATAAATAATTAAGTTTCAATCCAATAGAAATTAAGTATGGTATAAAAAAGTCTTACCGGTGCATTGACTAATTCTTTTAGGGTAGCAGCAACAAAGCTCGGTGCCATTGCAGGACTCAAAATTTCAGCAAGTTCTCCAAGGAAGCCGATATTTACGACACCATCCTCGAAGATGGGCTCCACCATCTGAGCCAAGTATTCCCACAGCTTGGGAATGTCAACGAGGAAATCTTCGGCTGTCTGAAGAACCAATTCAAAGCCCTTCAAAACTTGAGGGGTAGTAAATAGTTTCCTCTTGACCATCTCCTTCAGAAGCGTGCCAGTGCCCTTCCGCTCCTTACGGTTGCGCTCGAGCACGTGCATCAGGCACTCGTTGATGAAGGTGGAGACGGTCGAAGCGTGAAGCCACTCCTTCAGATCGAGCACGGCATTCTTCGAGAAAATAGAAGTTTAGTAAGAGTGTTTTCAAAGTGTTTAATTTTGATATCTTACATCCATGCTTTCATTGGTGAAAAACTCTTCAAGCACCGAGTGGGCCTTACGCGCGATCTGATCCTCCGTAACAGTCGAAAGTCCTTGCAGTAAATCTACGAAAAAAAAAAAAAAAAATTTAGTCACTTGGATATAAAACCAAGAGTATGAGAGTGGCATACCTTTGGAAGGTTCGTGCACCAATGGCGCATGCTGAGCAGCCTCTCGTTGGGGAAGTGTTGCCGAGTTTTCCTGCGAAGACTGCTGCGGGAGACACATGACTATTAGAGAATAAGATGTTGCGAAAAGATATCAGCAGAAGATCGTAAGGGTATTAAAGTGTTTGTGTATTTTCAAGTAAAGAGATGATGAAATATCAAATGATGATAAACTTTACCTGGTGCCCGTGGTAGAGGGTATGGAGAATAAGGGCTTGCTTGTCGAAAGCTACCATACGTCGCTTGAGTTGCTCGTGGCTGAAATTGCTACATAACCATTAAATAAAACGCTAGTTAATTGTGTGATTGACAAGACGAATTTTTTTTTTAAACTTACCACCGCGCTCCCAGGAGGCAAATAGCAAGGGGCTTTAATGCACCGCGCACCCGGACTAGAGTACAACTGCTGCTAAAATATATATTTTTAAAAACAGTATAATAATAATAAATTCACGTTTCCAATTTCACGTAGCCAAAGAAAAAAAAATTTCGGGTTTTTACCTGAGGACTGGGCAGGGGATGATGGGGGCTACAAACACCAGTCATCGACTTGGATGTGAAGAAACCTGATGCATTCCTTTCACCGGAGTAGGCGTAATCGGTACCTGAAAAAGAGTGTTAAACCATATTAACAAAACTATTTTATGTAAGAAATTATTTTTGTATAAATTATTTTGCCTTTTCTTCGCCAGTTGCTTTGACTAGCCTGGGCATTGTTTTTCGACTGATAGCTCAGTTCTCTTTCTTGCTCTTCACGTTTAACCTCCTTGCGGATTTTGTCAATTGTCGTTGGGATGTTGTTGTCTTTGCAGTGGGGCTTCCACTGATTCTCCCGCAAATCGACAACATCTTGGATCATAAAGCGAATCTGGTTTGATATTTTGCGCTTGTTCACGATGGTATCGAGGGTGGAGAAGTATGAATTTATTGTTTCTCGGCTCTGCAGCAAAAAGGTAAAAATAAAAAAAATGTTAATGTTAAACTATTACTTACTAATAAATCTTATCAGAAATAAGGACTTACAGAGCTTGAGGCACTTCTGGCACCAGAGGGCTCCAAGTCTTTGCCAATGGTTGTCAACAATCGACAGAGGCTCTCGAGTGATTCCTCGTCATCGGGTTGAGCCAATAATCGGACAATACATTGATGCATGATTTTCACAGACAAAAATCGTAATTTAAATAATTCACCAATAAACCTGGAAAAAGGAAGAAAAAAATAGCAAACTTTATTCAGCTTAAAGATTGCATTGATTGATGTTACGTAATATTTCCTAAATATTGTTTCCGTAATTTAGAACTAAAATTCACAAGATCATCTTTCATCTCATTTTTTTTGGCGTCCTAGATATTAATGAGAATAAGTCTAAGTTCTATACCTATTCCGTGACATATAGTACCAAACAAAAATTTATATCATTGCAGTCTCCGATATTTTTCTTCAGACTCTCAACATCCACGAGTCCAGCGCTATTCTTCTCAAACTCGCGCTGGCATCTTGTCAACAAGAGTTTGCGGAAGTTGGTAGTCTTCGCCGGATTTTTCGAAGATACTACTTCCTTAGCAGATAAAGCTTGACACATTAGAGCATAAAGGTTCGCATATTGGGGCTCATTAGCCGCCTGATATATTGCAGAAACTTTATAAAACAACTATCAAAATGCATGTGAAAAGACCCAATACCTTTTCAAAAAACAGTTTTGTGACATCAGCCAGTCCATCTTCTGTGTCGATATGGATGGTTTGAATCTTCCTTAGCAACTTGTGAGCATTAGACGGAGTCAATCTATTTAAAATACCAAGAATGGTCTCCATAATGTCCTATGGAACATTACAAATTAAATTAAATTAATTCCAAGACCATTACAAAACATTACGAAACACTTTTGAGTTGGTTTCTTCAGGGTTTTCTCCTTTGATTTTTGAAAGACGTTTTGGAGTCCAATCATTGGATTCTTCGAACCGTCTCTGTCGGATCTTCTCAAGCTGAAATTAAAATTAAACACACAAGTAATTCAAGACAAATAAATAAGGCACAACGAATCCGCTTACTTTTGCGCTAGAATCTTCGAGGCTTCCTTCCGCCTTTTTAACCACTATCGAAAATGTGCGTTATATTCATACAGCTATACGCTTTTAAAATGATTAAGTTATTACCGCTCAAAACACGAATGGCGTTGCGAAAATATTTGGAGGCAGAAGGGAAATCTTTGTAGGTTACCAGAGAACAAGAGGCGTATCTACAGAGCTTCTGTGCGCCTTCCACTGGTGTGATGGAATCACTTATGTTTCTCTCATCCTGAATATTTTTTTTTTTCTAAGTGATTGATACTTCAACATTTAAAATATGAAAATTGTGTAGATATTACTATTTTCTGCTTCTTAAATAACACTATGGCGCTGGTTAGACTCTTTCTGGCAGAAGTGATATCTTTGCGCTCGAGGGCTTTAGAGGCATTTTTGCAGAAACGCTGGGCTTGTTCCATAGGCTCAAATAAGTTTTTAATGGCTATGGAAGTGTTTGGTGATACCAGGCTCTCATCAGAAGACAAGGGAGATGTGAAATTTTGAAAATTTGTGTTCTGAGTAATCAGCATTTATAGAAATGGTGATAAAATTAGAAATGATAGTTTTTCAATATTTGAAGAGTGTTAAGATATTATAAATACAATCGTTGACATAGGTAGGAGACTAA
Source organism: Chydorus sphaericus (assembly GCA_030141595.1). NCBI lineage: Eukaryota > Metazoa > Arthropoda > Branchiopoda > Diplostraca > Chydoridae > Chydorus > Chydorus sphaericus. The sequence goes on from CM057931.1 coordinate 4,742,792, forward strand.
GTTCTTGGCTCGGATTCTCCGACCTGTTCAAAATTATAGTGTCCAGTTTGGGAGTAGTGGGATCTGATGGTTTTTCACTTGTGCTCAAACATTCAAGCAAGTGGGCTGCTCTCGATTTTGCATATCTAAATCAGTAATTTAAACAAAAGCTCACAGAGGATGCGAAGAGTACAATTTGAAATACTCTTTATGCTGTGCCATATTTTCGTTCATCTCCCCAAACGCCAAACACGCATCTAAAAGCGTTCCAGCTGAGTAAAATGCTGTCACTGCATCTCTAAACAAGGCCAATAAGTAACGTAAATTAAAAATCCCTTTAATTCAGCAACGAACTGTATCCTTTACTTGTTGAGCCTTCTAGCTTGATCTTCAATATCAGCACACTGAATTAACAAGAGGGCTACTTTTTCTATGATGATTCTTGCCACAACATTAGCGGTACTAATGGACTGTCAATATGTTATAAAGAAAGTCTATTTCCAGGTAATAGCAAATTACTACAACATTCACATTTTTACCTCATTATTGGATTTCATCAAATCTAATTTGATTTTTCCTAGCCAGCACCCTAAGTCGATGAAAACGCTATCCATGTTTTGATAATAATGTTTTCTTCTGGGTGAACCCCTATTGCTAGTAAAGCAAACAAGCAATACCTATCATACAATGGATATTATTTTTTAAATGTAGTTGTATATAAAACTCCTGAAATTAATTACCCGGGTACTCTTTTGTCTCTTTGACGATCGGATTCAAAATGTCGCTTAATCAGTCGTTAAATTTTGTTTAACATAGGAACGTCAAAAATAAGTGTCGGAATACTTGATTGCCGTCTGACTTCTGATTAAAATTGATTGGAGAGATAATGGGTGGCGGCTTTACTACGATACTCGGCCGCTCGACGTTGATAAACAATTTGAGGGAAAATTAATCGCGGCAACACGGCAGTGTAAAGGAATCTTTCGGCCCTACAGTCCTACACGGTTAGCTGGCTGCGGGGTTCGGGAGTCCCGGACTACGCATCGCCACAAGAAGCGACAACTTGAATTACTTGCACTCTTATCATTAGTTATGGTTCCTCTTACCCGTAGAATATATATGGCAATAAATAATCATTTTACGATTGAATGCTTCATTAGAAATCCGTATTTCCGATCCTGCTAGCTAGTCATGCTAGCATTCTAGTGAATTCTGAGTTTAATAAAATAAAGCTGATGTATTTGTATCGATTTTTTTTTCATTTCTAACTCCGTTCTTTATTAAAGATACAATATCGAGAGTAAGAAATACTATTTACACACTAAATTTCTTGATTAAATATTCAAAAATATTTTTTCCCTTCCAGATTTTCTTCCGTTTCGACAAATAACAATCCACTTGTAAATTTGTTCCCAAGCTCAAACTCAGCTACTTCGCATTCTTTCTTGGATGCCGCCAATTCAAGAAAGAAGCAATTCCTTACGATCAGCATTCATTTTTGAAAAAAAAGTGATTCGTGGTGAGAAAGCAGACTTACAGATAAATCCTAAGAAATATGGATTCGATTCCCTATTCCAATTCATTCGTCCCAAGTCCTACTTTACACCGTTGATCCCCTGTTATACCCGCTGATGATCCCCACTCAACGGGTTCCAAACTGTTACGTTGATCTCCTGGTATACCTGTAAATAATGCCCTCGGAGGACCGCCCTGGCAATAGATTTTAAGTTTTGCGGATCCTGAGAAATGTATCACCAATCCCAGGTTGAATTGTTCCCAAAGCATACTGGGTATAATCCTGTAGAAATGAAATAGTGCAAAGCTTATTTTTGAAAATTGATAATATTCTTAGACGAGAACAGACGCGAGCAATGACAGAGGAGTTTTATCTACCTTCCCCTTTGAATTCATTATTTCTCAATGATCTTATGAACTGAATAGATATCGAGTAATGTAAAAGGATATATTTCCGCGTTTATTTTCAATGGGATAGCGGAATTGCAACTTATTCCTCATATTCTTTGAATGAAAAAACAAATACACGCATGAATATTGATTACAAACGTAAACCCGTGTTCTAATAAAGCCTCTACTGATGATGCAGCAAAAAATTTCCTCTTTTTCATACCCACGTTTGTCATTGAGAAAGCGGCTAATCATGTAGTCCAACCGGTAGTGGCCCTTGGTACTATGAATAAAAACCACTTTTCCTGCAACAATTTTAATTTGATTGCTATTGAATTTTAATGAAAATATTCAAATCAGGGCTGGCTTTACCTGGATCAACCGAACGCAGTTACGTTATAGTTGGTCCCCGGCAGCAGTAGAGCAGTCATCAATATCCTCTGGTAAGTGGCAACGTAGCCTCTCTTAAAATTTGTCTGCTTCGTTTGTTTTCAAATGAAAATTTGAGATTCGTGCAGCGTGAGCTATGGTTGTGTTCTCTGGTTGTGTTACATTTTTAATGGACTTGTAATGGAAGTATTGTGTTTTAAAAAGATTTAGTTCTTTGAAATCCGTAAGCTATTATCACAGTTCTATTATCGTTCAAGTCCACAAGGTAAAGATTACATCTGTAAATATTCATCAACATGTTGCAATACCCATTTATGTTTTTATTATGATGTAGTATTTAGATATATATCAACGAAAACATAATACATATTTGAATCGCAATTTCATATTTTAAAAATCAAGTCTGACATTTTCTTGTAAAAAATCAGGATAACCTTTCCATCCAGCGACAAAATTCCTCTTGTCAGCAACCTCTTTGACAGAAGAGACAGCTACAAACAACCATCATCTTCCCCAGTCATATCTCTCGTCATGTCTGAAGAATATAAAAATCAGTTAAAAGAGCCCAGGTAGGAGAGTCTCATCTTTTAAAAAATGCATATTTTTCCTTCAACTGTACATGTATGTTTTGTTACAACAGTGGAACAGCTGCTATGCCCACCCTGCAATGTCCTCTGGCAGCCAGATTTTCCAATATCACACCCAAAACGTTCCTGCAGTCATTACACTCTACGGGATTACGTGTTCTGGAAGAAACCGAACAGCATTTTTCAACAAGCAATCAGTGTGATCATCTTCCACTAAAGGACATAGTCCTATGTGGCACTACCCCTCTCCTACTAGCCTGCTGGTACGGAGATCTCAAATACGTGAAAAACATCGTCGAAAATTGGGGTGTTGATTTTCAAGCCGCTGGAGTCTATTACCATGGTTCTCCTAGTCATTATGGAGGATTTACTTGCTCGAAGATTGAAAGCGCGACTCCGTTATTTGTTGCTGCTTACAATGGACACCTCGATATTGTGAAGTACCTTGTCGGATTAGGAGCTGATGTCTCATCCAAAACCTCCTCCGAGACCAGTCGTCTTCTTGATGGACTCACACCTCTTCACGGAGCCGTTGAACAGTCCCGACGTCATCCCGAATCCTTAGCTATTATCCGCTTCTTACTGGAGGCTGGAGCTGATCCATCTACTCTTCCTTCCTCTGGATCCCCCATTTGGACGAACTCTTCGTGTGGCCTTGACGTAATCACTGCACTGGTACAGCATGGTCTCAACTTGGATCAGCTAAATGAGTTTGGTGAAACGATCTTGCTTTATTGGGCCAAAGTCTCTTATAAAAAACCCGAAGATTGGCCGGAGGCGAAAAATGGTGTGGCCATCATCAAGCTCCTATTAAAAAGTGATGCTCGTCTCATGGCTCGAGATACAAAAGGCTTCACTCCAATACTCACCGCAGCCTCCTTGAGCAGTTTGAATGTTTTTGATTATTTGCTGGATTTAGTCGAAATCGATTGCAAGGAGAAGATCGATTCTCTCGAATTGGCAGCTACTAAGATCGTCTTATGGGGCTCTTTATTTGGATTGAACTCGGAACCAGAACGAGCCTTTAAATATTTGCGCAGAGCACTGGACCTTCGACATATCGCCCAACTTCATGTATCTCCTTTTTTGCTTAAAAGCGGAAGAAATATCAGATGGACCACTGCAGCTGAGCTGGAACAAATCATCGAGCATTCTGTTGAGCACCTTATTCCCTTGTGTTACCTCATTCAATTGCGGGTCTGTTCCGCTAGGAGCTGGAAAGCTGTCGACTCCTTGGAAATATTTCTTTCGGGTTGCATCCGTCATCTAAAGGAGCAGAATCGTTTCTTCGATCTTATCGACGTATTGTGGGCTACTTTGGAAACTATTCATTTCCACCGAACGGATTCGCAACATGCAAGTGGCCTTTGGGAGATGGTGGGCGACGTCGTGGAAAATTTCACCTGGACGCTATCGCAGCTGGAAAAAGACGACAGATTCTTCAACGCTGGAACCTTCAAAGACATTTTGAAAGTCATATTAGCGATAGACCTTGCTTATCCACGTTCCGCTAAACCACGATTTGATAGGCATGTGGAGACTCTCTACCAGTTAGTTACTTTTCTTGCTGGTCTACCAGAGGAAATCTTGAATGAAGAAAGTCTGGTAACTAAAAAATTAATTAACTTTAATTTTTAAGTAATGCAACTTATTTTTATTGTATACTGAAATTTATTTTTCATTTTTCAATAATTTTGTGAATTAGTTTTAAGGAAACGAAAATTTTGCTATTTGTTTTTATTGAAAATATGATAAAGCTTTGGAAAAAAAAATGAATTTTTTTTTTAGAAGGAACCCAAAAGCATTATGGAACTCTTGCGCCAGTTAGTGTTTCAAAACCGTCACGGTAATCACAGCGGAGGAACACTGCTTCACTTGGCCTGTAGTCCCGGTTTTTTAGAACATTTGGATTTAGCCACCATTCATCTCCTACTTGAAGTCGGTGCCGTTCCGAATGCGCGCGATAAAGATGGGAATGGACCCCTTCACTATCTGGCCTTTTCGCATAAATATGGCAGTGGTGAGGTGATTGAGAGTGCCGCCCGTTTACTTTTGGACAACGGAGCCCATCTCCATATGGTCAACAAAGAGAGGGAGACCCCCGCCGATGTTTGGATGAAGATCAACAAGAAGAAAGATGAAGTTCTTCCCGAGATGGGAGCCCTTCCCGAGATTGAAGTTATGCCTGAGATGGAAGCCGAAGCGCCTCCCGATAATGAAGCCCTTCCGGTTCCAGAGGCGGCAATTCCTCCCGAGGTGGAAATTTCTCTCCCTGAATGGTTGCGCGAGCCCGAGAGGATCCCGATGCTGACTTGCCTTTGCGCCAGGGTTATTCGTCCCTTCCTCTTTGCTTACAAAAAAGGCGAAGATTTGCCAGCCACTCTTGGTGATTTTATTGAATGGCACTAATTTTTTTTGTGTCGGTATTTTCAAAGTGTTCTTTCTTTTTTTTCAATTTCTTCAATGGATATAAATATAATTGCATTCGTTAGCAATGCTGTGGTCAATAAATGATTGATAAATCATAAAAACCGTTGGTTCAGCATGACAAGTAAGCTACTTGAATAATAACGCACATAAAAAATCAAAATTATATTAGTTATTAATCATGAAGATGTTTACAACACAAGAGTGATACGGCATATCTATTTAATTGAAGTATAGAACAATTGCACGTTCGTTCACAGTTTATAATAGGACCAGCACATGTGAGCAACATGATGGCAACTTTTTCGATTATTGCATTGGCAACCAATTCAACACTGCTAATAGTCTTTATAAATAAGATTTAACTGTATAAACAATAATGTCATGAATGCGGCGCTTTAATAATTTGTATTACCCCACCTCCTTCCAATTGTTGTTTGATTTTCACAAACCAGAGCAAAAAGTCCGTGAAAAATGCATCCATTTCTATATTATCTCTCTAGATTATTGTGAGCAAATCATCATCAACTTAAAGGACTTTCCAAAAGCTGACAGAGTGACAGACCAAAACGACTGGAACCCTGGCTGGAACTATTACTATGATACGGACGACGTCTGTGGTCTACCGCACTTTCGTGACAACGTGCACCGGCTGTGGCAGTTTTGAGAACTACCATACATTTTTTAAAAGTCCGTTTTTGATTTTTTAGTCCGCAGTTGATAGCTCCCTCGAGCGGTATCCATTTGAATTTTTTTTTTATAATGCAAACTCCGTTCATTTTTTAAAAATTGTCGATAAGAGTAGGAAAGATACAGCATTGCGAGGACGAATTCTTATTGACATATTCAAACACATTTACAGTATTTTTCATTCAATTTTCTTTCGTTTTGAAAAACGATCACCCATTTGTAAATTTGTTCCGAAACTGCCACTCAGCTACTGAGCTACTGAACACTCCTCTTCTAATTCGATTTAGGAAAGAGATGATTCCTCACGATCAGCATTCATTTTCAATAAAAACCCCAGTTCCTGTAATGTAAACAAATAAGATTTACTTAAAAGACCTAGTAGCACTTAAAATGTTGATGTCAACATATACTTTGTGTTCATTGATGAAGGCATTTAAATCCACTCCTGGAAGGATGCTGTTAAAGGATATATTTGACAAGTTCCAGAGTCGCTCTACTTCAGCCATTCCACCCTATTTATAATTTTGAATTAGTTAAGTTTATCTCCGATTAGAATTGAAGCTTAACATTCCAAACCTGTGCGTGAACCAGTTCCTTAAGAGTGGCAGCAACAAAGTGGGGCGCCACGGAAGGATTCAACTTTGCCGCCAGGGTACCCAAAAAGCCGATAGCAACGATTCCATCTTCGAATATCGGCTGGATAAGTTGTGCAAGATATTCCCACAGTTTGGGAATGTCGACGAAAGACTTTTCAGCACCCTGAAGAACCTCTTGAATTCCTTCCAGAATGTGATCGACCGTAAAGCGCTTCGTTCTGATCATTTTCTTCAACAGCGTGCCGATGGCTCTTCGTTCCTCGATATTGTTCTCCAGTACAAGACACTGCCTGATGAAAGTGGGCACGTTGGAAGTCTGCAGCCACTCCTTAGAATCGGGGACTGTGCCCTTCAGGCCCCGTTTGTCTCCTTCAGTGGTAGATTGTGGTTTAAAACCGCTTTCTCTAGGATAGATGTTACCGGATCCTGAAAGAGACGAAACAATTAGGAAAATGTTTAAATATTTACGGAAGCCACTCTGAAATCGTTACCAAGTCCTTCAACCTGTTTTCGCCAGTTTCTTTGGCTAGCCTGTGCATTTGCGGTCACATAGTGCTTTGGCTTAAAGCTGAGTTCTCTCTCTTGCTCATCACGGTTCACCTCCTCGCGAATCTGGTCGATTGTTGTTGGCATGACGATCTCTTCACGTCGTGATTTCCAGTCACTCTTTCGTAGATCAATAACGTCCATGATGATGAAGCGAATCCGGTTGGATAATTTCCGCTCCTTTAGGATATGATCCAGTGTGCGAAAGTACAAATCCATAGTCTCTTCATTCTATCACATTAAAAATAAAACAAGGATCGAGAAAAATCAAACTTACGGCGCTTAATTAAAAAAAATAAGAGGTCAAGTACCGAATTTGAAGCAAGTCGAGTGTGAGTTGGTGACGACGACTCTAAATCATTGCCAATAGTCGTCAATAATCGGCAGAGGCATTCGAGAGATTCCTCGTCGTCGGGTTGAGCCAATAATCGGACAATACATTGATGGATAACTTTCGCAGATAAGATTCTAAATTTAAATAACTCTCCAATAAACCTAAAAATTGATAAAAACCAGTAAATCATTAATTGATCAACTTTTAAAAACTCTTTACCTCATATTTCCTAAATATTGTCTTCTGTATTTCGAAGTAAGATCTTCAAGCTCATCTTCCAATTCTTTTTTCTTTGCTTCCTAAAGTGTTCAACAAATTGATTGCTAATGGCTTAGAATAATAAAAAAATATACAGCTATTACGTCTTCGTTTTCCTCGATTTCCTTCTTCTTATTCTCGACATCGACGAGGCCAGCGCTATCCTTTTCAAACTCTTGCTGACATCTAGTCAACAAAAGTTTGCGAAAGTTGGTTGTCTCAGCCGAGTTATACGAAGATGTCACTTCTTTAGTGGATAGAGCCTGGCACATTTTGGCGTAAATGCCCGAATATTGGGGTTCACGAACAGCCTGTTGGATACCAAAAATGCTAAAATTATCCTGACAAAATTATTTTAAATTACTGTCGTACTTTTTCGAAAACTAATCTGATAACACCAGCTAGTCTTTTTTCCGTGTCGATGGTGAGGCTTTGAATCTTTGCCAATAGTTTATCAAAATTAGATGGAGTTAGCTTATTCAAAAAACCACGAACAGTTTTGATCAAATTCTAAATGAAAAATGTTAATTAAAACGCTTGGTTTACATATCACGGAAAACTATTATTAAACGTTTTACTCTAGTGTTGGCTTCTTCCGGATTCTCCTCGTCTGGCGTTGTTTTAGAGGCGTGCGCCGGTTTCCAAGCATTGGGATCCTTTCGACGGCTCTGTCGGATCTTTGTATCAGTTCTCCAGGATACAAGTTTCGATCCTTCAAGCTAAAGTGAGATATAATAACATGGGTGAAAAATTATTATTTTAATTATTTAAAATGTAAACTACGTTTACGTTATCGGCGGTGACTAATTTACTATGACTCTCATTTAGAGCGACAGTTGGATTTTTAGGTCCTGAAGAGCGGATTGTGTTTGTCGACGACACGAGCTTTATTTCTGCAATATGGACCAAGAAATATATATTAAAAAGTATTCTATTTGATTTATTTAATATACTAAATTAGGGAATTTATTACCTTTTTTTAGTAGTATTAAAGCCTGGCGCAGGTTGTCTCTTGCAACTAGTACGTCTTGGTGAGTTAAGGAGATAGAAGCGCGTTTGCAGAAGACCTGTACTTGCTCAATGACTTGAGATGGAAAGGAATGATTGATATTGCTCTCCTGAACGTTAGCAAGGACGGTTGAGGAAGTTCCAGCAACTACGGTGGGTGCGTCATCGTCCTATTAAAAAAAAAGAAAAATATTGACATAAATATACAAGAATCAATTTTTAAAAAGGATATATAAAAAGTCCTTGCTTTGGCGGTTAGATTTTCTGCGTGTTCTTTTTCATCTGTCTCCTTCAAAGTAGGACTTCCTTTCACTTTAACCTCTGCAGATGCGTTTTTCTCGACTATTTAAAAATTATGAATTAGATTTTTGTCCGTTAAATAATAGCATTTTTTACTTTTTTATTAATTTTTTTATACAGTACCTTGGTTAAGAATGACCATTGTGCCACAGAAAAATTCGTAAGCAGTAGGAAAGTCTTTATAATTCAGTGCGGTAGATGCGTGTTTGCAGTACAGCAGCGCTTCTTCAATTGGTTCCGGTTTTTCAACTGTGACGGTGGCATTTGTGGTACCGGTGCTAATCTCCGCCTGAATAATTTTAATAATAATATATATACACGGGCAAACAGGTAAAAGAAGCTGATGAAACAAGCGTACTTTTTTCTGCTTTTTGTACAGTATGATAGCTGCTGTTAAATTGTCTTTGGCAGAAGAGATGTCTTTCAGGGCCAGAGCTTTCGAGGCCTTTTTGCAGAACTGTTGGGCTAGTTCCATAGGTTCTGATTTTAAAATGAATTGCCTCTGCGGCGATAAGGAGTTTTGTGAAGCGGAAGCGCTGTCTTGAAGTACTGGAGTGGAATTAGCCGGTTTTGGGCCAGGATCTGATGGCTCTTTTCCTGTGTTCAAACAGTCTAGCAGGTAGGATGCTCTCCACTTGGCATACCTGATGTCATAATAAACAAGGGTGATGGGGTTAATGCAGGAATAAAATGTTATGATAAATAATTATGTACCTTAAGATATATTGAGGTTACAAATTTAAAAGTATAATAAAATATAGACATACTTGTTATGCTGTGTCAAATCTTCACTTATCTGACCAAATACCATACACACATCCAGCAGCATTCCAGCAACATATAAAGTTGTTACTGTACTTCTGTAAAAATAAATGGTTTTTTTTTGTCTAGTAAGCTATTAAAATAAACCTTAATATTAAAAAATGTGAGACTTGTTGTATCGTCCAGCTTGATCTTCAATATCTGCACATTGGAGTAACATGATAGCAACTTTTTCAATAATAGCATTGGCCACCATTTCGGCATTGCTGACAGTCTATGAAACACGTGTATAATTTGTAAATAATTTAAACAGTATTTGAAGTTGATCTGTCAATGATGTAAAATTCATTACCTGTGCATTATTTCGTGTTAGTTCTTTATTTGATTTTAGCCAGCCCCATAAATCAATCAGAAAACTATCCATTTCTATGGATTTCTCTTGTAAAAATAACAAAAACCATGAAAATTTAAAATGTAAACGTTTGCTTGATGGGAACGACCGCAACTTGTTGACTGCTATGTTTTGATTTGACGAAAAGTTCTGAAAAGTGAAAACACCTGCGGCGGTTATCGGTAGTGGTGCGGAAATTGCAGCTGCCCTACAAAAATTACGCAAATTCTAACTATCAGCCTGTTTCCCTAAATTTCCAATTGTTCTCGAATTCTCGATTGCATGATTACATCTATATAAATCAAGGAGGTAATTTGTCCACAGAAGTCGGTTGGATAGTGGATTTCTCCTTCGTAGTATCACAAAAGCCGTATTGAGTATTCGTAACTCCTAAACACCCTTATTCATCAATATAAAATACACAAAAGAATGAACTCTAGGATATGTATACGTATGTGTTTCAAATAATTGCTCAAATCTTTTCACATCTTTTTAGCAACCACTCAACGAAATTGAATCTGAAAACGGTGCTGTACGTAGTAAGTCTAGTTATCTACATGAGAAATGTATGAGGTCACCAATTGAATCAAATACTAATGTGTACAGATTGGTATTTTCTAGTAATTACCATTATCTAAAATTCTATCTATCAAAATAAAAATAAATCCATAGATAAAAACACAAAACAAATCCATTAGAAATATATTGAAGCAGTATCTTAATCTATCGGCGAAAATAAATTAGAAGAAATCGGAAACCTTCTACTGCAGTGTATGAATAAATTCCCCATTTTCTTTTTCAAAACACAAAAAATAATGTTACAAATGTTTTGTTGCAAAAAACAAATCGACCTTCATTTTTCACAATTGTTTTTCTTAGCAAAAAGAGACTGTCTTTCAATGGTGGAAAATCGGGAGCAGAGGGAGTACAGGGGTTACTGTTCCAACGGTTCTTTTTTTAGTGTACAAAGGGAGCATACAATCAATGCACCACTATGTAACCATGCATCATCTTATAATCAATGAGAAAGAATCGCCCTCGCTACATGATCAACACAAACAAAACAAATAGAAAAGATTCACAGGGAAACTGTTTCCTTTTCACACACAAAAAAAAACTGAACAAAAAACCTTTTTCTAGAATAGGGCTAAACAAGTTATATATATTCACACGAATCTTTCTCTTCATTTTTCTTTTAATCGCGCGCGCTCTGATCTAATTTCTTATTAATTCTGTTTAAAATCCCGCGTTACTCGGTTCAAAAAAAAATGTGAAACAGGGGACCGTAAGAAAATAAAGGGGCACAAAACTTTCTTTCAAAAAAGCTACAGTCTCATATGTTTTTTAACCCCATTTTGCCACACTAGGGTGCTCTTGGAGCACGAGTCACGCGACAAAACAGCTCTCAGGTTGCCCACCATTCATTCTAATAAACGCATTCACACTATAAATTTGAAGCATCGAGTCGCCCTTGGGAAAGATGTTACTCGCCGCCCGTCAATATGGTCTAAGGAGAAACACCATTAACCGTCCACTTCTTGATCAGACTCGGGGTCAGCTTCCTTAAGCCACGTCAGGAAGGATGCGATCGACTTGAGCGCGACAGCTTTACCCTCGCGCTCCGAAGGCTCTTCGCTCGTTACCCACGATTCGAAACCTTCTTCGGAAACGACGTTACCGTCGTACAGAGTCTCAAAGATCCCTTGAATAAGACCTGAAACAGAAAAAAATAAGATGGTAATCCAATATTGTAAACAGTTAAGTAGAGATTGAAAAGTTACCTTTAGGGTGCTGCCGTTGCGTGACCAGCGTTTGAACGGCAAAAAGGAGCTGAAGCTCTCGTTCAGCTACGTTTTCGACAAATCGCCTTAAGACCTCGGAATAGTCTTTTAGCAGAGCCGTGTTCAGTTTGCTATCAGTACCGTTTCCTGAATAAAACCATCAAGATGAAGTTACTGCCACAAAGAAAAAGGGATAAAATGTTAAATACCATCTATGGAACTCTCCGTTACAGCAGTGGCCAAGGCACGAATGAACAAGGGATTTCCAACTTCCACCGTTTGATTCTAGAAATGAGAAGACTCTTTGAATAAATGAAATTTCTAAATTATTTCTGATAAGATCCTACCTGTATCCAACCGCTGACTTCTTCAGTGGAACGTTTGCTCCCTCTAAGGAAATGTTCCAAGCTGCGTTGAAATTCAGGGTACACCATGGCAGATGCTGTCGAAGCACCAGGTTTCCCCGTGGCATTGACCTTCCCAACGCCACTGGTACTTCTTGACGTAGAATCCACTTTAATAAACTCTAGCTCCTGAACGAACAATAATTTTCAGTATAAAATATAATTCAGTTTGAAAAAAAACGAGCCAACTTACTTTATGTTGATCGACGAAGGCATTCGTATCTACTCCCGGAAGGATGCTGCTGAGGGAAGTATTGGACGTGATCCATAATCGCTCCGCTCCAGCTACACCACCCTGTTAACAGAAATAACAGTTATTAATGGAAATTAATTAAGTTGAAGGTATGTAGACTTTTCTTTTAATGAGTCCTGATAAGTTTAAATTCAGGCCCACGATTTTCTCCCAGTCAAATAATTTCGCACTCTTATCTGCCACTCACTTTCATCAATCAAAGAGGTGGAAACGAAGGTGCAGCAGGCTATTCAAAGATTTAAAAAAAAGTCTTACCGGTGCATTGACTAATTCTTTTAGGGTAGCAGCAACAAAGCTCGGTGCCATTGCAGGACTCAAAATTTCAGCAAGTTCTCCAAGGAAGCCGATATTTACGACACCATCCTCGAAGATAGGCTCCACCATCTGAGCCAAGTATTCCCACAGCTTGGGAATGTCAACGAGGAAATCTTCGGCTGTCTGAAGAACCAATTCAAAGCCCTTCAAAACTTGAGGGGTAGTAAATAGTTTCCTCTTGACCATCTCCTTCAGAAGCGTGCCAGTGCCCTTCCGCTCCTTACGGTTGCGCTCGAGCACGTGCATCAGGCACTCGTTGATGAAGGTGGAGACGGTCGAAGCGTGAAGCCACTCCTTCAGATCGAGCACGGCATTCTTCGAGGAAATAGAAGTTTAGTAAGAGCGTTTTCAAAGTGTTTAATTTTGATATCTTACATCCATGCTTTCATTGGTGAAAAACTCTTCAAGCACCGAGTGGGCCTTACGCGCGATCTGATCCTCTGTAACAGTCGAAACTCCTTGCAGTAAATCTATGTAAGAAAAATATTCAAGTCACTTGGACATTTAACCAAGAGTATGAGAGTGGCATACCTTTGGAAGGTTCGCGCACCAATGGCGCGTGCTGAGCAGCCTCTCGTTGGGGACGAGTAACTGAGTTCTCGCGGGAAGACTGTTGACTACGTGATCTACCACCAGGTCCAACTATGACATCGAAAAAGAAATTTTTACTATTACATCCATCTTCATCCAGGAATAGATTCAATGGTATTGCAAATCTCAGCCCTGTTGAGCTTGATTAGCCGTCACGAACGATCCGGAATCAAGTTTATCATCATATCAAAACGCCAAAACATTGAACAAGTAATAGATTAAAAAATTTACCAGGGGTTTGGGAACGGACGGAAGAATCGAAGCCACGCTCTCTATCACCATCTTTAGGAGGGAAAAAGGCGCTTTTAGTTGATCCGGGCATGGTTCTGTAGTCTTGGTTGCTCCGACCTACGCCAGAGCTCATGGACTGCGGTGGGCCACCTAAGCTGGAACGGCCGGCGAATGGAGCCTTGCCTTCAGGTGCGTGTTGGGAACCGGAATCGTCTTCAAGGAGTTGGTAGCGATTGGCTGCTTGAGAAGCGCCACCGCCATTACCCCCACTGCTACCCCCAATCATGGACTGCGACATGCCACCAGAGGCACCACGTCCCCATGCGCCCATACCTCGCCCCCCAGGACCAAGACTGATACCAACATCCGAATCACCAGTCTGCGCCTTAATCAACAAAGTGAATCAATTTACGTACTTACATTAAGTTAACTACGAGATAATTACCTTGGGTATTCTGAGCTGCTTCATGTCCATTTTGGTATTGCCTCGGTTGCTATTGTTTACCATATTCCAGCCGTCGTCGTTAGGCCCTAAGTTTTAAAAGAAACGCGTTAATAACGATTCATTCAAAAGAGGAATAATAAAAATCTCATTAAGTGCGTCAGCCCTGTTGAGCTTGAATACCCATCACTAGAAATATGGTTCGAAAGCTATCATCATGTTCGCAAAACAAAAATAATAAACAAATAAAATGAAGGGCTCCTTACGAGATGGTTTACGGTTTCTATCATCACCGCGGTCACCACCACGACGATCGCCTTGCATTCCACGGTTATCTCGCCCAGCTTGACCACTCATCGAGCCCATGGATCCTTGGAAGTTTTGAGGATTATTAAGTTCGCGCTCTTGCTCTTCCCGTTCGCGGATCGCTTCTTTATGGATCTGGTCAATCGTTTTCGGATTGTTATCTTCACGGCGGGGCTTCCACTGACTCTTCCGCAAATCGACAACATCTTGGATCATGAAACGAATCCGATTTGATATCTTGCGCTTGTTCACGATGGTATCGAGGGTGGAGAAGTATGAATTCATTGTTTCTCGGCTCTGGAGAAGGTAAAAAAGGTTAACGTGAAACTGCTAACAAAATAAATTTAATTAGAAACAAGGACTTACAGAGCTTGAGGCACTTCTGGCACCAGAGGGCATTGGCTGCTCTAAGTCTTTGCCAATGGTTGTCAACAATCGACAGAGGCACTCGAGTGATTCCTCGTCATCGGGTTGAGCCAATAATCGGACAATACATTGATGCATGATTTTCACAGACAAAATTCGTAATTTAAATAATTCACCAATAAACCTGGTAAACACGTTAAAGCATTAGCTGTTGAAACATGTAATAATTTTTTTCTTATATTTTACTTAATATTTCCTAAAGACTGTCTTCGATACTTGGTAGCAAGTTCTTCAAGGGCATCTTCCAGCTCTTTTTTCTTAGATTCCTAAATACGAAAGAAAAAATGTATAAAATATCTAGATCTGAACAATAAGAAGTAGAAGAAAAATATGCCTACATCTTCGTTTGCCTCGATTTCCTTCTTCTTGTTCTCAACATCCACGAGTCCAGCACTATCCTTCTCAAACTCGCGCTGACATCTTGTCAACAAAAGTTTACGGAAGTTGGTAGTCTCCGACGGATTTGTCGAAGATGCTACTTCCTTAGCAGATAAAGCTTGACACATTTTAGCGTATGTAGGTGAGAAGATGGGCTCATCTACGGCCTTCTCGAAGAACAATTTGATAACACCAGCCAGGCGCTCTTCCGTGCTGATATCGAGACTTTGAATCCTCTGCAACAACTTGTCGAACTTGGATGGGGTAAGCTTGTTCAAGATACCACGTACCGTCTTCATCAACTCCTATTAAGAGAAATCTTTTTTTAACAACACCTTTTCACAAATTAAAAACTAATCGTTAAACATACTGCTAACTGGGCTTGATCCGAATTCTCTTCCTTTTCTTTAGTTTTAGAGGCGTGCTTCGGTTTCCAGGCATTAGGATCTTCGGGTCGGTCCTGCCGCATAATGCTCATCGAAGGCAGCTTGATCTCCTTTCTCATCTGAGGTCCTCCTTGACCCTGTCCCATACCCTGATCACCACGGGTTCCTTGCTGGCTGCTACGTTTGGTAACCCTTGAGGTTTTCCAGCCGGCATTTTCAAAAAGGGTGGCGTAAAATCACTTCCCATGGGAACCCGTTTCATAGGCGCTCCACTCTGCTACAAAAGTCACAAAATAAATAATAAAAAAAAGTCGTCAGTATGGCTTTCATAACCTCTCTAGCACAACTAGAATATCAAATTCAAGTCAGAAAAACGACATTCATCAACTGGATTATGTCCGCCCGTCGAAAGTTATCATCACTTTGAAATTCATGACAGCCATAGTTTTCACGCCAAATTACCTTATCACGAACAACTTCCAGACTAGGAAGGCCATCAGGCTTCTTCATCGAGGCGGGATTGTTCTGCAGTTCGAGCAGGAAGTTACGATCGTACGCCTTCTTGCCCGAGGGATTCACAGGACTCCACTGATCATCCTTGTAGGCATAACGGAGCGACGAAGATTTTCCGCCGCTCACCTGGCTCCGATCCTCACCATCATCTGATACGGCAGAAGGCGGCGTCGAGACGGCGTCCACCACGCTCGACGTGGGGCTCGACACATCTTTATCTACAAAATAAAACAAGTAAGATGCTGAATAAGAAATTGATGCGAAAATGACTCGGCACAATACCTCCGTTAGTGATCACAGATTCGATTGGGACTATATCCGCTGACGGTTTCTCCGTCGCCGGAGACTTTTCAACCATCTCCACTGGTTTTTCGGTTACATCCTGTCGAGGGGTTTCCTGATGATAAAGAGAAAACAAAATTGTTTACTAGCACATTAAAATAAATGCTATTAACTAATCTCACTTTGATTTCAGGCTCCACTTTGACGACGACTTCCACCACAGCGGGAGTGCTGACGGTAGCAGCTAGGGACAGGGGCCGCAGCTTCCTTATCCTGACTCGAGGCACGAAGCTCGGTAGTAGTGGACGGCACTTTGACTTCCTCCTGAGGAGGTGGCGGAGTTGGTGTCAACCCAGAGCTCGAACCTTTACGTTTGGACTTGCTCCCTTTCGTATTACCTCGTCCTATTTAAAAGAAACAAAATGCTTTCAATGTTATATCGCCTTACAATGTTAGGGCACGTTAAAAATTGTTTTCTTTCTGAGCAATTTGGTGCGATGGGACGAAAAGGGTCGGCGCTCACAAGCTTGGAATGTTTCACGCTTGGCGACCAACTTGCTGGGTGCCTATTTATAGATAACGCACGGCACATTCACTTTTCTTTCTACCTACAGGGAAGCAAGACTTTAAACGGACTCGACCATCTTAGTGGTACTTTAATAGAGAAGAAAGGAAAGCTGAATGGTTTTTTTTTTTGCATAGATAGAAAAGACTTATGAGCCCAGCATGAGTCCACTCCATAGGTCAAAATTGCACACAGAACGAAGAGGCCGGAAGTTTGTCCTGTTAGGATACCCTGCGGGTGTGATGACCCCAGTGTGCACCGAAAGAGAAATCGAAACTATCCCAGCATCTTGCACGTTATCGCCACTTGACAGACTTTCAGAAAGGAAGAAATCCGGTCTGGACGAAAGGCCGACAGACTTTACCTTGTAAAAGGAGCATGGCCATTTCACTCTCCAGCTTACGATCTGAGTGGATTTTCGTTTAACTGAACACAGCATTTAAAGAACTTTCATCACAGATATGTTAAACAAAAAACACTTTAATTTTTAAGAAGAAGTTAGTAACAGATCAAAGGAGAAATTGAGCACTAGACCATTCAAAGCCACCGAGGCAAATGGATTGAAAAAAAGAGGGGAGAGACGAACGACCGAGAAAGATGTGTAACGCTGCAAAAATAGAACCTGAAAAAAGCAAGGCCGCGAGAGGGCGAGCAGGGCGTGACAAGACAGAGACGGTCCCGCTTTCCTTCGTCTTATTGTCGTGCAATGACGTATGCTACTTTCTACGCCCCACTTCCTAATCCCTCAATGGTGGGCAAAAGCCAAACTGACCGATTGAAAGTCAACATGCAAGATCACATTTTGCTACTGATAGCATGGCGACAATCTGTAAAGATAAGGTTCTCACCTTCAATGGGATCAGGACTGCTCGATGTAGTGGTTACATGCAGGAGTAGGAGAAGCTGAACTCGAAGGTGCCTCGACCGAACTGCTAACTACCGGTGCCGATGATGCAGGAGGAAGAACCGCAGGCTGGAACAGGAACTTCGCCATTCTCTTGTCGAACAACTGAAGGAGGTGACACAACTTCAGGGACCACTACAGGCTTGACATCAGAGACGACAGGAGTTTCGACTAGTCGGAACCGATGGGACTACAGCAGCTTCTGCCGCTTTAACAGTTTCCTTCTCGGCGGCTACAATAGGAACCGCTGGAGTAGCGACTGTAGAAGGAGTAACTTCCGTTTTTTCCTCTACACCAGGAGTGGCTACGGCTGGTGTCGTAGCAGCTGCAGCAGTTCCGTCCGTAGCGGTTGGATGCGGTTGGCTCAGGAGGAACCTTCCTCACCCGTAATAATGTCTCTGTTCGTATTGGGATCAACGATGCGGATAGCGCTTGATCTCTGTCTACGACCCCCACCCGATCCCGTGGTAATGTCTGGGCGCAGAGACTGAGGCTGTTGCTGAGTCGGAGTCATGGCGCCGTGCGGAACAGTCACTACCGGAGGGCCGGGAACCACTTGGACGGGCTGGGGTTGTTGTTGAGGCTGAGGCTGTTGCTGTTGAGGCTGTTGACTCGGTTGAGTTTGCTGCTGTTGAGGCTGTTGGGCCTGCTGCTGAGTCGGCTTGCTGTTGTTGCTGGAAATACACTGCTGAAAACAAAAAACGAGATGAGAATATGATCAGTTGAAGGTCGCACGAATATGACACAAATCGTGCACTTTCGTATGTCAAGTGAAAGCGAATGTCAAGGGTATCAGATGAAAAGATGATGAAATATCAAGTAATTATTTACCTGGTGCCTGTGGTATAGGGTAAGGAGAATAAGGGCTTGCTTGTCGGAAGCCGCCATACGTGGCTTGAGCTGCTCGCGGCTGGAACTGCTACATAACGAATAAAATAAAAACGCACGTCAGTTATTAACTTGTATTTGCTTCCCTCTTTCTCGACAGACATGTGAACAACAGGTGGCCAGATTGACGTCACAAGTGTAAACTTACAACGGACGGACCCGGCACCGGCCAGCGTACCGCACCTCCTGCACTGTATTGGTACATTCTTTCAGCTATCTTTAAAGTTCTATATGTAATTCAAGAAGCTCAGCTATTTTGCAACATCTGGCTTTAAAAATCACATTCGAAACGGAGAGATTAAAGTGCACGTCTTGTAAAGAGCAAGGTTCCCCCGTCACTGCGGACGTGAAAGAGAACGGCTCTCTCTTTGCGTTCTAGCCCAAAATGAAACCGGTTGAGGCAACTTTTACTTTTAGACTATCACTTCAAAGCGCCCCTCCAGGTTTTATTTCTCTTTAAATTCGCCTTGAAATCTCGAGATAGCGATAAGACAGCTACTTTCCCAACCAGACTTTGCGCTCCGTGCAGATTCACAAATTGTTCCATTATCTCTTTTCAGTAACGCCACGCGAACCCTTCACAGTACACAGACAGTGAACCATTTCAGACACAAAATCGGGAATAAATAGAACGGTGGATTTAAACTTACCGCCACGCTTCCGGGAGGCAAATTGCCAGGAGCCGCAAAGTACTGCGCGCCCGGATAAGAGTACAGCTGCTGCTATAATAATAAAAATAAAGTACATTTAGAAAATAAGCAAAAAATTGTGAACAACGTATCGACTTAATATGTATTTATCAGTTGCAATTGATGAACTATCCTCAATAGGTATTCAGAAGACCGTCGTGTTTTCATCATTTAATTTGTACTAGATAAAATCAAGTTAATAAATTCTAATTACCTGGTTGCTGAACTGATTATCGTTGATGACAAAAAGGACCGGTTGCTACATTCCAAAAATAAGCAAAATATGCAGAGAGCTCAAGGTTATCATGAATCGTAAGGCATTTTTAAGTTTAAAAAATATATGTATAAAGAAAATATCCAGAAAACTCACGTTCATGGCCAAAGAGTGATTTGGGTAGGGCATGGCCTGAGGATTGGGCGGGTGATTGGGGTTGATGGCGGTCCCGCCTGTGTTCATGGGCGGCCGAGGCATGTGCTGGTTCCCCGGACGTATATTTGGGTTCCGGTTATTAAACTGCTATATTTTCACCAATAAACACTTATTAACCACAATTTCTTTTTAAGTGACAAGGACAGGGGATGGATATACCTGGTAATTTCCCTGAGTTCGATTTTGTATTCCAGGATGCCCCTGATTGGCCATCGCTATCTGTTGATTAACTCCCATGGAACCTAGAACAATAAATAATAATCCTCTTTATTAAATATGTTGATATTGAAGAGTGCAATGATATGTCTCTACTAGTCTATTGCGACGCGTTCTCGTCGACCTTGATCGAGCAAAAGGGCAACACCCGTCTGGATACTAAATTAAATCCCTCTTTAATAGACGATGCAATATACCTGGAGGTAAAGAACTAGGATGATGTCCTGTTTGATGATGTGGAGGTGTTTGTTTGGACAAATCAATCCCACCGGCTCCTCCGTGACTTACAAAACTCCCAGGAGGTGGACCTTGTGGCATAACTCCCGCCTACGCGAAATAACATTCATTTAATTTTAACTGTTCAAAATATTACTTAGAATTTTTGTAATCACCCTTACGTTGGGCGTGCCGGCCAGTTGTGGGTTAGGTCCTCCTGGTATTCCAGCGACCAAGGGCAGCCGGGGTGGTGCTCCTCCTGATCCACCTAAATATTGTCCCCCGTATGGAAATTCTGGTAAGAAAAAAAACCGTATTTAGAAAAATTACATGACATAACATAATAATATGGAGCAGAATGAATGGAAGGAATTCAGGACCGGAAATTACGTCAATGAACGGTGATGCCCAGTGCTTTTGAGCTAACTATAATCGGCCCGGATATAAAATTAAAAGGGACATCAGCTGTGGGAAGTCTAACAAGTGCTGAATAAATCAAGTCACTAACAGGAAGATCCCGTCAAATAAGAACGGAATGCACGGTTTCTCCCTTAGTGGATGAAACGTCATGACACGTTGCCGTGAGACGCCATCTGGTGAGGGGCGTGACAGCCCGTTTTCATTCATTATTACGGCATCAAAAGTCGACGACCTCAGCAGGAACCAAAGACAGAAATTCCAATCTTTCGAATACAAAACGTTTCCGGTTGAATAAGGGAAGAACTTTGATTAAGAATGCTGCATTTAAAACATATCCCCAACATCAATGAGCTGACATGTGTTACGTCGGCACTAAGGGGGAGCCCTGGGCTGGGCACGTGGAAATGGAGACTGCATCACGTGTTCCAACTTTCTAACCCAAATTCTCTTCCTTTTGGTCTCAACAGAAAATTTCCTCGGTCTAAAAAACAATACGCCGCATATTCACGTGCAAAAAAACATAGGTCTACATTCGCAAAGAGAACCTTGAAATATAAAGGGAATAGCTTTTTCCAGCTTAAGATTTCACGTCAGGCGACGTGAAGAGAGCCGCCATTACTGACTAAAGAACTGATAAATTTCAATTTGACACAAGGTAAAATTTAGTTTTTGAATACTTACTCTGAGTGGCATCACTATCATAAGGATGGTAAGGACTGTTATTTGATCGGGGTTGCTGGTTGTAACTGCTGTTTGGAGCTTGACCACCAGGTCCAGACGGCTGCTGAGCAATGGTATTCTTGCCCTTCTGCGGGTGCACGTTCATGGCCTCTTCCTTTTAATTCGACTTCTCTCTCTCTCTCAAAAACTGCGGCCTCCAGCCCCGTAACACGCACTCACACAGATCTTACGAGTGACTAAAACGCCCGGCAATACATTTAAGTCCGGTATTGGGTTTGTGCTGCTGTGAGCAACATGGACGCACTGTGTGCTAAACACACGTCGACACACGGAGGAAGGGGGAGATCGAGGAAAAAAATACGAGTAGGGGAACCCACTCACTTCTTTTGGGAAACAAAATTTTTCGGAGGCTTACTGATGATGCACCAACGTTTTGATGGTGACCAGTCGATCCAACGCAAGATGAGGAATCGGATGAGCTTTTAAAACGGCGAGAAATGTCGTCGGTGCGACGGATGTCGGCGGATATGGGAAAACCGTTAAAGGAGGAATTTTCGCCTGAACGCGGGCTCGAAAGCACACGGCATACATAGGGGAGGGAGTTCCGTTAGGGGGAGTAGTTGGAGAGAGGGGAGATTTTGAGTTGTCTGCTGGAGTCGTCGGCCACCTATTGCACAATGTATGAACGTCGTACTGTTGACGTATTACGTTTGATTAACAAATTGACGTTTAACGTAATCAAGAATGACATGACTTTTTTTAAAACTCAGTTATGAAAATTCTTATTTAATGAATGAATTTGCGTTATCCGTGGATGTGACAGCCTCTCACTTTGCATAACCTTTGAGCAAATATTTTCTAGACGTTACCTGCTGCAATGAGTCCTTTTTTCGCAATTATTGTAAATGTTTCAGCCACGTCGTCGATAAACTTGTGGGAAGAAAATGTATTTTTTAAACATACTGGTCTTCATGATAGTCCACTTACTCGAGTTGTCTATCGTAGTTTAATAATTAAGAATTAATTAAAACTATTTTCAATATTCTTTTTAATTTAAAGGTTCCGAATTCCTCCACTCCATCTAGTGTTTAATTTAAAAAGTTTGTCCTGTATTCATCTTTGCACGATTTTTAAAGTTCTTGAAGCTCGCGGCTCGAGAAAGCCAAGATCCCAGCTGAAGAGAAAGTCTCAGCTGTCAAGCACGAACGAAGCCGTAATCTCTCGAGTCTCAAGTCCATCATTTTGGATGACAAGTTGAAAACGAAATTATGTTAGGAACGCGTCCGAAGTTTGGTAAATATTTGATTATAATAATCAATAGTATAATAACTTGCGTGTGTCGTGTTCACCAGATCTGATTGTTTTCTTTTCACTTTTTGACAGTTCTTGCTGCTGGTACCCTGTTGTGGGCTGGTTTCATGATCTATCTCTTAACTCATGTTGAAAAATTTTCGCATTATGGAGGCTCTCTTAGAACTGGTTACGTTCAATGGGCTAGTCAAATATTTTCAGGAGATCACAATGCCACTCAAATTGAGCAAGATACTGTTTCTAGTTATTCAAATAGGATAATTGAAGCCGGGACTATCAACATTATTATGCAATCTGGTGAAGATGATTTAGGAGGTCTCATCAGTGCAGTTAATAGCATTCTACTCAACACTAAACACCCTGTTCATTTTTACTTTATTTTGCCTGAAATCACTATTCAACATTTGAGGTTTGCTATATTTATTTTGGTACTATCATTTGTCTACTTTTCTGAAAACTTTTATGTGATGTTTAGCTTGTGGATGAAGATTCCTGAGCTATTGAATGTCAAGTACTCTATAGCTAAACTTCCTGAAGATTTAGTCCGATATCCTCATGTTGCTAAAGTCATGTTTGTTGATCTCTTCCCTGCTCTTCAGGGTCAAGTTATATACATGGATTCTGATATTATTGTTCAAGGTATATTTTAATATTTGAAAATATTACAGTTAAAATGTTTAATTTATTTTGTTGGAGCAGGAGATGTTGCTGAGCTTTACAAGACCCCTCTAGTGCCTGATTCGTTGGCGGCCTTTTCAGACGATTGCCACTCTGGCTCCGCTTCAAAGTCAATTTCTTCACGAGGAGAGAACCGCTATGCCGGAAGACTGAACCTGAAACATCCATTGATCGTCAATTTAGAAATCAATCCAATTACCTGCACCTTCTCTACTGGCGTTTTTCTTACTGGAGACTTGGACATTTGGCGCCGAGAGGGTATTTCGGAAAGAGTGCTCGCTTTGGCCCAAGCTAATGAAAAGTAACTCAGTTTTACCTACTCTAACTATAGATCTTTTCTATAACCATCCTTCTTTCTGACAGGGACTCGAATCATTCGATTATCGGTCCTCAAGGAGGGACAGACTTGATAGAAGCCGGTATGTTGGCAGTCTTTTACGGCAGAGCTTCTCCACTTGATCCTATGTGGCACGTCAGACATCTAGGTATATAACTTTATACAATTCACTTTGCTCTGCTGGTGCTCTACTATATCGCCAATCTTTTCGATTAGGTCTAACCCCCGGATCACGCTACTCACCTTTTTATTTAAGCACTGCTAAACTGCTTCACTGGAGTGGCCATTTCAAGCCCTGGAAGCCTAGCAGGAACAGCGGCAGTGCTTATGAGCAGAAGATCTGGGACAAATACTATTTGCGAGATCCAACGGGAGTCTTCCGCCCAATCAAGAGCAAGAGTAAAGGGGAAATCTAACAAGAAACTCAAAACCAAATCTGTATCGGTTCTATATTATAGCATCTTTTTATACACTGTTTTTCAGCAATCAAAGAGTTTTAATTGTCTTTATTTTAAATTGTGAATACTAAACCAATGTATAGTTAGACTTGAAAGAAGGGCGAAGCACTCATGGGGTAATACGAATGGTTTTGGAGGGCGTCTAATTTTAGAAGGAGGAAGAAAAGTAACCCCAGCAACAGATGCTTGCGTGGGGTTGAGCACATATGCTATTCCATAAGCCGATCCGGAAGAAGGGATAAAAAAGTGTGTAATTGGGAATCAATGCGAGTGTATTTCTTCCAGAAGATATTCTTTATCGGTTACAAAGTAATCCTTTGGTCATCTTTCGCGAATCCTGCGTAGAATACATGCATAGACATCGAGATTCAGAAAGACTGTCTTGTATCAATGAACTTTTGTAATGTAAATTTAAATCTTTTTCAGACTGTTGAAAGCTTGACATTTTGATTAAAATCACGGATACCCGATCAACCTTATAAGTTTCTCATCACTTTAGATGGGATTTGTAAAAGAAAGAATCCTATTCTGAGTCAACTTACCAAAAAGTGAACCAACGGTCCCCGCATCCAGTAAAAGACTGAATGTTTCCCTCAGTCTCTAGTTGCAACAAGATGTTCCTTTTTCTAAGCTATTTTTAATTTTGTTTTAGAAGACCCCACGAGTGAACAGCTTGAAACAATTTACAGCCACGGAAACCTTGTATTTCTGTATTTATTTTTTTAACTTTTCTTTTTTTTTTTTTTTGAAAAAAATTGGAGCTCGATGTGGGGGGTTGTAACTTCACACACGCTTACATTTTTTTTCCTTACGGGGGATATAATAGTGCGCTTCAGTGAAATGACACACGTAAAATATAATTGGGGGGAAAGCATGTTATGATTTAAAAAATAAATGGGAGAACGTAACCAAATACTAAAACATAGTATTTTCCATTGCAGGCCTAAACTTTTTTTCGTTTCCAAGAGAGACAGAAGGGACATGTCGGATGTTGGTTGGTTAAAAGAAAAAGTGGAATATGCAGATTCTAGACAGGCAGGAATAGAATGTTACTGTTTTGGTTACGAGGGAAACTGTCTATGTATCATGAGCAGTGGCAAACTACGGAAGAAGTGGGCAGGACATATCAACGGAAAACAAAAAAAATGGCAACACGCTCTCTCTGTCTCACTTCCAAAACGAAAAAATACCTTTTGCACTTCATCCATGTTCACTCGCATGACAGAAATATTCTTCTTTGAAAAAAAAATTAGCTCATGAAAATAAAACCCACAACTGAAAGAAAAGAGAACAACCCAGCTTGAGACGAGAAAAAACCCGAAGGAAAGAAAAAAGATCAGGACGTGACATTCTTCCGCGAAAAAACGAATATGATGAAGGGATGTGTTTGTGTGTTTGTAATGAAGAGGAGGGATGTGGAGCTTTTGGCAGTGTGTTCCTCTCTCGTCTCCTACTTGGAGGCCTCGGCCGTTTCAGGTTTGGTTCCGTTGTCGTTTGTGTGGTTTTCCTTGCTAGCCGGAACTTCGGTTTTGGCCGGCTCTTCCTTCTCCTTTGCAGCCGGTTCGGCTGGAGCGGGGGCCTCTTTCTCCTTTGGCTCATCTTTCTTCACTTCAACCGTCCGCTCTTCCTCCTTCTTAGGCTCTTCAACTTCTGACTTTTCTTCCTCGACTTCCACTGAGTTGCTGGCAGATTTCTTGGGAGGCCGACCACGACGTCCTGCTCATTACAATAATAAAAATGTAAATATTAAATTTTGTCTATGAGAGGAACACTGTAGGAGGACTTGTTGACTAACCAGAACCTGTGGATGCAGCAGGGGTCTTCTTCTCCTTCTTGGTTGGTGGAGGTGTAGCAGGTGGTGGAGGTCTGGCTCCAGATCGAGTCCTCCTTCGTCCCTGATCTTCAGCTTCCTCCTTGTAACCCATTTCCTGTAGCATGGAAACAAATTTACATGATGCAGAATCACTCGAGTAGTTTAAGAATGTAATTCCATACCTTCAACAAGGCCTCTCCCTCCTGCGTAGTCCTCTCCAGGGCAGACAATTTCTTGGCTGCAGCTGCCTTCTTGCTCTTGACTTCAGCTGCTTCATGCTTAAAGAGAAAATTAGAGACCATTAGGAATTTTCTAAAAAAAATTGCAAAGTTTGTACTTTCCCGCCAAAAAATAGCACGTAGCGTCATATGGACGCCATTGATAGTCGTAAACGAGTGTAAAACTTTGTAATTTATAGCATCTAAAGCTGCCATGAAATCGGGCATTCTACAATTTTCATTCATGTATAGAACAATAGACGCTTTCAAGTCTACAACCAAGATAACGGAGGAACCCGAGCATACACGCGAAACAGTATGTCATCAAGAAACATGATGCCGGTGGGACCGGCGGTGGACGTGTGCCAACGGCCAACAGTGTCTTTCTCGATCCCAAACTTTTACTTTGTCATTTCTAAACAAAATTAATATTGTAAATACCTTGTTGTTCTCCTCGGCAGGAGCATCGGTTTTTACTTCAGCCACTTCACTCGACATATTTCTTTTTTTCAAATGTGATGATAAAAAAAAATAGGGGAAATAAAAATCCGTAGTGCCGCACAACACTGAAGCAAAATGTGAGCAACACAGTGTGTGTGTGTTGTGTACAGGGACGCTGGCTAGGGGAGGGGGTTGATGGAGGGGTACGCGCTGCTTGGCTAGCCTGATCGGCTTGTTGGCGGTATGGTCTATGGTGGTGCTGCTGCAGACAGTACTCACACACACGCACACACCACACACTCACACCGGGAAAGATTTTGTATTGGTCCAGAGGAAAAGAAAAATGGCGTCGGTCACGTGACTCGGATTTTTTTTTTAAAGCATGCAACGTTGACAGCTTCAACTGAAAATACAACTTGATTTCGCTTGGCGTCGGCTCAAAAATTTGAAACTTGTTCAAATGACGAACTGATAACGTATAGTTACGTCAGTTTTGTTAAATTGTTATTAAAAGTGAAAACACACATGTTGTAGGATTGATGAGTATATATTTTTTTTGGAATAGTATGATTACAATGACAGCGAAGTTTTTGTTTTTTCTTATCGCAATGAATGCAATAAAAAAGATTTTGATGGGATAGTGGGTATGTATAAACGTGAAAAAGTTTTTTTTAGGCCGAATGCCATCGCGGAATGTCTTTTTTAAATACTGTTGTCGTGTTTTTTTTCATTTCTTAAATAACGTGATTCATTTTGGAAATTTTCATCATGGTCAGTTTTGTAATTCGTTCAGTA
This sequence comes from Chydorus sphaericus, assembly GCA_030141595.1. Classification (NCBI taxonomy): domain Eukaryota; kingdom Metazoa; phylum Arthropoda; class Branchiopoda; order Diplostraca; family Chydoridae; genus Chydorus; species Chydorus sphaericus. The sequence goes on from CM057931.1 coordinate 4,770,333, forward strand.
AGACATCTGAGCTTGAAGGATTCATCAAAGACGACGTGCCCCCGCTACCGACTATCTGGTTGCCACCACTCGGACTCGATCTGGACCGGACACAGCGATAGACGTAAGCTGAGATGCTCTGTTTATAAAAATATTTAAAATACAGCGATATCAAGATATTTTTATTGTGATGAAGCATACCACATCTTCACCGGAACGGAGGCATCGCTCGCGTGGTCGATCGCACTGGCACCTGAACGCAAACCATACGGAATAATTATTCACAATATTCCTTTATAATATGATGACTCTAATTCACGCACATGTTTCTGACGAAATAGTCCATTTGACGGGTACTGGAAACGTATACTCCCCATCTGAAACGGAACACGAAAGTTGCATCATCACTTTTTCTTTCACTACTTTTAGGTATTTTAAATGATGATAACTTACCCGCAAGGTGTGTGTTGGCCGCATAGTGTCATCTGCCCGTCTGCTTGCCTCTATTTAAATAAATTTTAAAAATTTATATACATTCTCATTTTAAAAATTGAATTAATCGATTTAAAATACCTTTCCGATCGTCATTGGTTGGACAGAGTAAATCGCTAGTAGAAGACCAAATAGAGTCAGTGCTCCGTTCATTTTTGGAATGTTTATTGGAATGTTTATGGAAAATTTGGGAAAGATACAGGAATGTAATAGAAACCAATTTTGGTTTTTGGCTGCAGAGTTACTACCGGGCGGCCCCCCGACCCTTGGCTGTTTATATACGAGTGGAGAAGCGTCCAGGAGGCTAGCTCCGCCTACACATGCTGAGCACACGCAGGTAGCCTATACACTTGTCCCTCACGCCGCTTTTATATGGCGCTATGTAGGGCAAAGGAAAGAAATAACGATAAGACAGCAAGAAGCTGTACAGAAATAGGCCTACACTTTCGAAGATGGGGCGATCCTGCACTGCCACAGCCGATTGGAGGAGAAGTTGAAAAAATAAATGGCGCGATGCTTCACTTGACGCACCGCCTACCCCACTATTATTACACTATAATGTATGTACTCCATTCATACCAAGAGTAAAAAGAGAAAGGGATTAACGGGATGCGGATGAATCTAAAGAATGCTGTCGGCTTTTCTTTCATCGCCTCTAGTTATCAGTTGGGCCTGACCGCTCCATTATTAGAGGGGAGCAGAGAATCTCTTCTTTTCCTATTCTCCCTATTTGAATTGGAACCGGAAAATAGTCTAGGATGACGCAATGAAGGGATTTTTCTGGAGTGTCACTTGAAAAGTTTCGTATAGAACTTCAAGTATAGAGAATATCTGTATGAGAAGGATTGTGTGTCCATCATAGAGGCATAAAAATAAGGAGGGATTGCTAAACTTGGGTCAAAGATTCACTTTAAAGTTTACTTAAGGGAGCGGAAACGATCCCAGCAGATTGGATAAAGAGGAAGGAAGCTCGTCAGACGATCCTCAATTCGTAAGTCTCGAGACCAAAACATTCGTCATTTCAAACTCTCTGACCCGAATAAATAAAAGGAACTTGCAACATATATCATATTGATCGCTGAAGCAGAAGACCATAAGTTGCCAATTGCATTCAATATAGAAATAATTCTTCTGACATTTCTATTTTTGTTTTTAATAGGCTTAGGTTGCTTCTAAATTGAAATAAATTTGAAAGTGCATCCGCTCAAAAAAATCGATCATGCGTGATAATAATATTTGGTCAAAATCCGGAGAACAGCTACTGTAAAGAATGAATGAATGTCTTGTCCTATTTTTAGAAGAAAAAATAATTATAGAAAAGTATTAATAACCCAACGAGCTGTGATCATTCAGCAGAATAATGCCTCACGAGAATGTTTTCCCGGAAAAAATGTTCATTAAGGAAGATTACTACTTATTTTCATTAAATATAATAAGACCAAGGATGAGATGAGCTTTTTAATTAAGGAAAGTCCTAAACTATAACAATTAACTACAATTACACAAATCTAATTAGATCCTCTGAAAAAGGTCAGTTTACGATTATATTTCTTGGAAAGGAAGACAAAACTTATTAATATTCTCTATGAAAATTACAGTAACTTGAATAAAAGTTAAGGAGAGTTTGCGCAAATTTAACAGGTCAGTAACACCAACGAAGCGTGCGTGGGTAGTTGGCGATTATTTTCGGTCTCGAGAGACGAGTGGGGCTTCGCTGTTTTCGCCGACAGACAGAATAGTTATAACAGTTGATATGTGATGGTGGGAAGCTGTAGAAATGTACGTTTCATCAGAATGCCGATTCCATTAATCAATCAATGCTGACAACTGTACAGTGCATGCTACAGGTTTCGCAGTATATGTTGATTGCTATCCATCCAATCAATTAATTGATTCTAAAAGAGGACGCATCCGGGAACGAGATTACGTTAATTGCTATAGGATCCCTTACAACGGTTTCTATAAATGGTTTTCTATCAACAGGATACGCAGAAACAGAGATTTTAAGAGTGATTAGAATTCGAAATAGGAAAATACGTGTTTCACGATCGTTTAGTATTCTTGAATTTTGCTTCTTTACTTAAGAGCAGACTTAAAAGGAAAATTCCGGAAACTGTACAAAAATAGATTTAAATTTCTTTCACCATGCACTTTTGAAAAAAAAGGTATAACCAGAATGGAAGCACTAAAGAGGAATCCAATTTCCGGCCAAATGCCTTTTTACTGGCATTGGGATTCCGTTATATCAACCCACGTCGTTATAGGATACCCAACTTTTGCGGGTGGATCGACAAAAAATATGTTATGGAATGTGACGCAATCCGGCAATCGTTAAGATTCACGTTTTTTCGTGGAATGGTTCCTGGCTCGTATATGATATTATTTATCTATATTGACTAAATTTCTACTTTATGGTGATATCAAACAAGAGAATAACTTTTCACTTGATCACATTTGCGATGATCGTTTATTTATTTATTTTTAGGCGCCATACGCTGTTTCATGACGCCATCTTCTGACAGCTTTTACAAGCTCATTGCACGTTTTCGGTCGGAAATAAGATCTCGTAACAAGCATGCAGACAAGCATGCTGCTTTTTGAATGCTTACATCGTCGTTGCTGCTTCTTTGTACCAGGCGATACCTGAAAAAATCAAATGCGAATACCTAAAAATCAAATGGATTAAAAATATTACGGTGTGTCATCACTTTCAAACAAGAGAATTTTTGTTTCTATTTTTAAAAACGGTGTATAAATAGGAATGGTCCGTAGGGAAAAGGACAGAATTTTTGTTTAAACAAGAAAAATCATTACAAAATTCCAAGAAAATTCTCTCAAGCAGTGCTTATTTCTTAAGTTAAAAAGTAGAAAATGTTTTTCTTTTCTTTTTAAATTACAAATAGTTAATCTGTTTCAAAACGCACTTTCTAAACAAATCAATCATTCCAAGTGATTATGTCTATGCGACCACGTTTGTATAATTTATGATAGCAGACCCTTGCAGACTTTATCCACGTGAATCACCGTACCGGTGCCACGTGAGTTTTTCAAGTGTCGCCGCCCCAGACAAATGCCAGCGTTGGAAAACTGGAAACCACAACAGACCGATTGTATCGCAATTTTCAAATTACGTTTTAATTATTGATGATGATTAAGAAATTAAATCTAGTTCTTAAAAGCGGAAATGCTGAATAGTAAAACAATATTAATGAAAATAAATGAATGATTAAAACGTTTGATTTTTTTGCTGCGTAGCTATTGCGTAGTAATTACTATTTACTCCATTCTCGAGTATAAAGCCGTGGAATGAAAAATTCGCGGAATTATTTTATTTTAAATTTATTAATAATTTTTTTACTCGGGGAATTGTCAATATCATTCAGAGGTCAAACCGTTCGTAGCAACTTGTTTTCACGACGCAATATCTGATGAGTGTGCTTCAACTTTCTCTCTTCAGATGGCGTTCAGAACTCCACTTTGGGCTACCTCGTTGCAACGGGTGTGTTAGGGGGGTATGAAGGGAATTTCGAGACCATAACAACAAGAGTAGACGACTACCATTGGTTCACACTAGACCTCTCGAGATCTAAAGCGAAAAGTTAAAGAGAAGGAGCGGTTGAGAGAAGTCAAGGCAAAGCAAATCGAGTAGTCAAGTTAGGCACATGTCGTCGGGAATCTTCGATCTCGAAGATTTTCCCCAAGATTTTTCTAAAATCGATCCCATCCCTTACTACTATTCCCACCCAGACTGAACGTGATCACCGCCTGATCTGCAGCCATGTCCAACGCCGATACCCTCATCCACCTCTGCGCCGGCGGGTAATATTACATAAAAATTTTCAATCACAACCTTATAATCAAAACAAAGAAACCCGGTCAATTCATTTTTGGCGAATGCTTGTCGATAGACATCCTTGATTACAAAGTGTTTTGCACTCACGGCCATGACTTAAATATGGTTTGTTTGTCCTCTACCCTACATATGATGCAGATAAGCTTTTTCTTTGTTCAAGTTCTTTGCCCTGAATAAGGACTGCATATGTTTATTTTAGGCCTAGCTGCATCTTGAAACCAGGCCCACTCAAACTTATTTGTAACAAGAGCTGCAGCCCTTAGTCAATAACCATATTTTTGGTCTCCCCTTGCTTGTTAAAATGGTGTCAGAGAACTGCATGGAATGCTCTCTCTCTTTAGTTTACAATAAAGGATGTCTTAAAAACCACAAAATCTACTGAAGGAAACCTGTCAAACTGGATTGCAAGCAAAAAGTTTGCCAAAATATAAATAAGGATATTACGTAGTGTTTTAATGTTGCGTATATATATAATTCACAAACTTTCATCACAGTTGCTGGTTTGTTTTGGTCTCTACGGCCATGTTTGTTTCCAAGAAAACGTGCTAGAAACATGCCTTTTTTTTACCAGGAAAAAATAATTTTTGGGAGAGATACGCTTTTTCCTTATTAATAGACCAATCCCTAAAGTATTTAAGAGAGCTCTCTCCAAGTTCAGAGAAAAGGTCGATATCCAGCTACGTAGTTAGTTGGCTACAATTCAAAACAACCGGTCGGCACATTGAGGTTTCTTGTCGACCAAACATCCTCTCAATTTGTTGTGGTATTAAATCGATAATTTTTAGTTTATCGCCAGGTTTTCACATTCTCGTACTCAATGACCCTTGCGAAACTAAAAGTTTATTTAAACTATTTATTTTATTTACATTAAATTCAGGGTCGGCGGAACTATGGGAGCCATTATGACATGTCCATTAGAAGTGATCAAGACGCGTTTGCAATCCTCTGCTACGCAGTCCCGGCGGAGCTCCACCCGTGTGCGACCCGGTGGAAGCAGCGGCGTCACTGGATCCTGCTCGGCCAGCAGTGTTGGCCAGCATATGCATTACTACACCCCTGAAATGAACTTGAATTTATACTATCATCATCAACAGTGTCCCATCAATACCCGATTGGTTGTCTTCCACGAATCTGTTTTGCCCGCATCGTGGACGGGCCATTCCGTCACATCCTCTGCAGCTCTACCTAAAGGAACGCTTTCCTGTTTCCGGTAAGGATTCTATTACAAAACGGCATCCTTTTTATGTTCGGGATTTCTGTCATGTACGCAATTGATAGTATCGTGATTCACGCATTAACCATGTGATCGCCCCGTGCGAATTTTTTTCAAGGCTCATTTTTTGTCTTTCTTTTGCAACCCAGAAGTTGTAAAACGAGCTATAAAGATAACCTGTACGCCACCAATAACAAAGTTTGTCTCGCCAATTCTTTCCTTTATATGTCAAATATCTAGTACAAAGTTCAATAATCTTAATCAATTTTTTCTTATTTTTATTTCTTTTCTATACAGATATTTGGTCGAGCAAGAGGGTTGTCGGGCCCTTTTCAAAGGTCTGGGCGCTAATCTGGTCGGTGTGGCTCCCACTAGGGCACTGTACTTTTGCACTTATTCGACGGCCAAGCGAAAGTTCAACCAATTTATGACGCCCGATTCTCATTTGGTTCACATGTGCTCCGCTGGATCGGCTGGTAAACAACTCTTTTGATTACTTTTTGGACGCACTCCGTTTACATGCAGATTTTCAGGGGTTGTAGAAAAACATGTTGTTGCTGTTTGATGAGTTAATTCGATCCCCTTCCTCGAGCAATTGGCATCCAATTTCAATACAGCATCAGCAACTTTTTAAAGAATGGCTGATGGATATTGTTATTTTGCGGAAGAAACTAGAACATTTTCCGGGATGTAATCCAAGTTTTGTCCTTGCCCTCCTGAGGAATGGTATGACGCAGATCGCGAAACTTTTTACCAATTTGGAGTCGTGTCAAGGCTTCGCTAAATCTTTTGGAACCTGTGCCCAGCTTTTTGCGTCAGCGTATAGGGCAAGCTCGTGTGGCACAGACACCCGCAATGTTGCATAAGTTCATTTTTATTTCTTTTGTATGTTTTTCGGTCGCCCTAGAGGAGCGAAATTTGGGGTTCTAAAAGAAGCGCTATGCTAACGGTAGACGTGACTAGAGATCTACGCAGTCGGGGCTGTATATTAACCAGTAAAATACTTCACTCGTTGTCCACGTGAACGGAACGTGTACTCTCGGGTCCAAGGATCTCGTACACGCCTGCGCATGAAGGGCGTGTCCGGGCATACCTACCGGCTATCAGACAGAGGTGTAGAATACAGATGTCAAAATCTTTATAAGTTTTCTATGCACGTTATCGTGCTATTTCTGTTGACGGAAATAACTCATACACACGCCATAGTTAATAAATGATTTTTATATTTATAGCATTATATTGAGAAAGTTATGTAATATAACTTTTCTTGTTGCAGGTTTTGTGGCTTGCACGCTTACCAATCCAATTTGGTTCGTGAAAACTCGATTGCAGCTGGATCGGAGCCGAATTAAGGTGTCAACTTGGCAATGCATTTCCAACATCTATCGAACTCAGGTAGTGTAATATATCATATTAATCTGCACTTTTCATAATCTAAAAGTAACCTTTGAATTTGTGTTTTATAGGGGGTGTTGGGATTCTACAAAGGCATCACTGCTTCTTACTTTGGCATTTCTGAAACGGTGAGTCACAAAACGAAGCTTAGAAAGAAGAAGGATTCCTATTTTTACGGCTGACTAGCAGCCGACTACGGAATCCTCTCTCGGTATTCCTAGAAAGATGGGGGAGGTATTTTAGAAATCCCCGAACCATTTATAAAATTTTAAAGGTGCTATATTTCTGAGTAAACTAAATGTGATTTATTTTTCTTGGTTTTTTTCCAGATTATAAATTTTGTGCTCTACGAATACCTTAAGACTACCTTAAAACGGTGGCGGCAAACGGATCCGAATAGCAATGTAGCCAATCAAGCCTTGGATTTCATGATTGCGGGAGCCATCAGCAAAACGGTGGCTTGTTGCCTGGCCTATCCTCACGAAGTAGCCCGCACCAGGCTACGAGAAGAGAACTCTCGTTACCGAGGATTTTTTCAGACGTTGAACACGGTCTTCCGCGAAGAAGGTCATCGGGGACTCTACAGAGGACTCGGCACTCAACTCGTCCGGCAGGTATGTGTTGCAATGTGAATAACTAGTCTAATTATCTTCTAAAATGTCTTTTCTTTTTTCTCAGATTCCGAATATGGCAATTATGATGACGACATATGAAGCCACAGTGTACATACTCAACAGGTAATTTTATTTAATAGTAACTATATTGATTTAGTTTTTAATTATTATTTTTTTAAAAACCAGTTTGGCAGGAAACGATCGCAATGGATCCAAATAGTATTGCTGTTTTTCTTTTCTTTTCTTATTTAATCACCTTTAAGCCCTATTATACATATATTTTGAAATGGAAACGCGCGCACACTTGGAACATGGAAGATAATGAAATGTACACAAAATAATGTGATAGTTTGTTGTTTGCTTTATCTTCATCTTACCTTTATTACGTGTTTAGTTATCTGTTGTGCCTTTTTGTCGTTTTCCAACAAGAAAATTGAAAAAGAAAATGAAGGATAATGTTTTGGGATCTTTTTTGTACATTACGACTAGTCGCTTACAATATCCATTATCTTTAAGAAATGCCAGTTTTTGTTTTGACCTCCCATACCACTATGTCACCTGTTCGATGTATGTATATAATATGAATGATGAAAGATGATGGAAAATGGCTTCCAGTTTGTGTTAATACACTGCGCCATATGTACAGCGCGTTTGCAATAGATATGCTGGGAGTTTAACCATGTTTTATTTGAACACACGGTAGGGACATAGCTCGTTCAACAGTTTTGATAACATCAGGAGCTCTAAAATTGAATTGTAATAGACATCCAACACATCACCATTTAAGACTAAAACGGTTATTAATATTATTGTAGTTTGATGTTTGGAACTTTTTACAGTCCTCCACCTTTAGCGTCTTTAACACCTAGAACCACTCGCTTGTAGAACTTGTTCATTTGTTCAAGGAAGATGAACGTCAGGACAGTGTGAGGACCAATCCGAGCGTAATAGGGAGTGAATCCTTTCCATAGAGCTAGAAAACCTTCGTTGCGGACTACTCGGCCAAGAACATCAACGGCTCCTTTGTATTCCGGTTTACCATCGACGATCTTCATGTTTTGTAACCTATGAGTAGAAAAAATAGGTTGTAATTAATCAATTATCATCTAGGGGTTTTTATGAAGAATACCGAGTTTTAGCAATATCAACTGGCATAGAAGCGGCTGTGGTAATAAGACCACTGATCATCGATGCCCAAAAGTGAAGAACAATGTTCTCGCTGAAAAATCCTGTTGAAAGACATCGATTAGTTGGAAAAAGTTTATTCTAGTAGACAATCTATGTAATCATTACCTGTGTTCATAAGAGATTTTTTGGCTTGAGAGTAGGATGCTAGCTGAGCAGCATTTACAACCATTGCTCGGCCCATAGTTGGTACCGCTCCTCGCCAAAGAGTGAGGATACCTTCTTCTCGGGCCATCCGCATTAGAGCATTTCCGACGTGCTTATAATTACGTCGCTCGGCTTCTGGCAATCGCCCATCGGCTGTCATCCGAATAAGAGCCACCTGAAAGATAATATAATAATTCATTTTAGAAATACACAATTATTTTGATATTAATAATAGAAGCCTACCTCTGCTGGAGTGCCAACAAAGGCACCTACAGTGCCAGCAGCCATTCCAAGTACAGCTAATGTTGCAAAACCAGGTGGTTTTCCATCTGGCCTAAAATAATAAAGAACAATACTTAGGTAAAATAAATAAAAATTGGAAATACATTCATCTCTCTCACGTGCTCATCTTCTCAAACAGCCATGTGTAAATTCCCAGTCTTGTTGTGGTGTAAGTGGCTTGGCGAAGAAGTCCAGCTGACAAACCAGAATACATCCCAGTAATACCCTCCTTCATCATGATGGACCTGATAGCCTGGAAAGTGTTTTTGTGCTCTTTGGCTTTTCCTCCTTCACCGCTAAGTTGCATTCTGTTCTTAATCAGATCCATGGGTTGGACAAAAAGAGTGGCTGTCATCCTAAAAAGGAAAAAGAGACAATGTTATGGCTTCATAAAATTTACATCTTACACATATGAAGACTGTAGGGCCATAAGTATTAATGTCATTAAAATCAATGAATGGTTATTCACAAATTTATTACCCTGATAAGCCACCTATGAGGAATTTCACAGGTTTTGGTATCTGACGTTCTCCCATTCTGATAGATTAAGAAAAGCTGGAGAAAATTCAACTAAATTGAGCACGTCTTTGTGAAACTTGAGGACGTGAGCCGCGGTTTCAAGCAAGCGAAAGTCCTCGATTCTAAACAGAAGCCGATCAGCTGTTTTGACTTTCACAAAATCACCGGCAGCAACGCGGCAAAGAACTCAAGGGCAGTAATCCGAAAGCAAATCGTCAATCTGTGTCGCTTCTAGCCAGGCGCAGTTAGATAAGAATTATATATTGTTCACACTGAAAATGGTGCATTGTGAAAGTTATTTCATAAAGAATATCAAATGTGTATGCATATTCCTTAAATATCCTATAACTTTAAATAAAAGACAATTGAAAAATTATCTAAAATTTTTTTTTCATTGCCATAAAATAGGGACAATTTTGTATTCGTTATCGAGTTTAAACACACCAAAATCGATTGCTAAAAAGAGAAACTCCAGTAAGTATGAAAAGGGATTTAAAAATTGCTCGTTTTCGGAAGAATATCCAAAAAGAAAGTTATTAATTCTTGGATGCGGCTGCTCTTCTTGATCGAGTAGAACGCTGAGGAGGAGTAGGAGGTACGAAGTCATCGTCGCTATCCTCAATATCTTTATTTCGATCATTTTTGGAGGAAGGAGCTGGAACAGCGGCGGAAGAATTTTTGCGCAAACTACTTCTGGTTCCTGTTGTTGTAACTGGAGAAATATTAGCCGTCTTCTTCGGTGCCATTCGATTACTCTTGTTACTTGCTGGACTGTAAAAGGTGTCGGAACTTTGCGACATCTCGGCATCGCTTCCAGTTCCATTCAAATCCATCAGCAAAGTCTTTAAAAAATGAATTAAATTTACTCATGCAGTTTTTAAAACACTCAACTGATAATGTTTTACCGTTCCAATTTTACTACCCAGCTTCTTAATTCGAGGTCGTTCTTGCTGTGTTTGGGAAGCATTTGTGGTTTCAGCCGCCGTAGCATTGTTCTCATCTTGGGTCGTTTCGCCAGCAGAATCTTCGGTTTCTTGATTAACCAAATGCTTTCTCGCCTGAAATTGAAATGAATAGTTTGTGTTCTCCAAAAAGGTTGTGAATTCAATACTTACATAGGTATCAAATTGGGCGATTGCTTTCAACCCATGTTTGTCCTTCCACTTGCGCTGCAACTTTCTAGTTAACTCACATAGATCTTTAGTATGAGATGGGTTGCCAAAAGAGGGATTCAGCTGCAAGAGAGCCTTAAGGTAGACCTTCCCTTCAGCAGTGTCTGGACTCCGAAGAGCTTCGGTGCAAAGTTTCATAGCCAACTGATCGTGGATGTCGTGATCTGCCTCCACTTTCTTCATTAATAGACTCTCCTAAAATCCAATAAAAAGTTAAGAAATGTATTCTTGGAGAATTAAAGACAAAATGATACCTGGGTTAGATCGACAAAGAGTTTGACGATCATGGAAATGTCCATCTCCGCCAAGGGTGACGTGACAGGAGCGCGCTGGATTGTTTTTAGAGTGGGAAGGAAGGCTGCTTCCAACTGGTGCTGATGAATCAAAGCCGTTGAAGCAAAGAAAGGGAAGAAAACATTGAGGACCTGGCGGAGCCGGACGTTATCTTGCGTCAGCGGATGGAACAGGAAGATTACCAACTGTTAAAATTAAAATAAATGATGAGAGAATTACAGAAAACGAGGGGCAACCGACTCTTTTTTTACTCGTTTTCTTGGGCTTAGAAAAGAGAATAAAACGAAGAAAATGCTTGGAAAAGCAAGAAAAGGTGGTAAAAGTCGGTAAATTTCTTGCTTTTTCTAGAAAAGTTTTGGTAAATTTCTCATTTTTCTTGAAATTTCTCAACTTTTCTTGATTTTCTTTGCATTTTCTTGGCTTTCTACACCCAAGAAAATCAGTAAATAAAGAGTCGGTTGCCCCTCGACAGAAAAACACCAAATAGAAAAACAAAACAAACTTACTCGAGATAAAACCATAGTCGATTCAACTCTGAAAAGCAAAATAATTCAGATTAGTTTGCTATTATTTGGAAAGAAGATATAGATTTTACCTAGAAGAGATTAAAAGCTTCGCAAATCCTTCGACGGCAACGGTCTGCACATCTGCGTCTTCGCTGTCTAGTAGATCCGTTAAAATAGAAGCAAGCGACAAACCCGTTTCTTTATCTTCGAAACTCTGAAAAAAAGGATTTTTCAAAAATATAAACAAAACAATAAATACTAAAAACTCATAAAAACTCAATGAAATCTTTAAAATACCGGAAGGCCGAAGAGATGAACAAGATCAAATAGGACTTTGGCCGTTGTAACCTGCAGCACCGTGTGATCCATCTGAACGGCTTGAACGAAGAGCAAGAGACGTTGCTGAGCCAGCTCCAGGTCGCAGGTGCACAACGAGCCGAGAGCTTCAAAGGCCGCGTTACGAACGGCAGGGTCAACTCGCTCAACACACGGAAGAATAAGGGAAGTTAAAAGCTGATCCAACTCTTTGGTCAACTTCAGCATCTACATAAAAGAGAGAGAGAATAAACAATTGAAGAGCATACTTTCAAATGAAATAATAGTATGACGTACAGGTGCGTTTTTAAGGAGTTCGCAAACGATACTAAGACACTTGAGTAAAGTCAAAGGATCGTCTCGTTCTTCTCGGATGGGTTCTGTTTCAGGAACAGTGGATCTTTCGTTAATGGAATTCAGTTTAGATTCGACTTCAGCAATCTTCTTTTTAATTTCCTGAGCTTCCGTAAAGTTTTGATCGTGCACAGCTGTTTCCAAATCTTCTTTAAACTCGTTTAGACGCACGCGGCATTGGGCTATCTATGAAAGAAAGAATATATTTGAGAGATTATCATGCTAATAAAGGTGTGACTATAAAGAACTCACTTCGAGTTTGTTCTTGCGCTGCTGCTCTTCTGAAATTGGGATTTCTACTTGAGTGAGTGGCTCTCGAAGCTCAGAAATCACTTCCAGTAGTTTGATGATCCGGACTTCTAGCCTCGGTTCAATGAGGCTTATACATTTGACCATGGAACGAGTTAAAACTGGGCTCGTTTTCTCGAGCTGCAAGAGGTCACAAAGATCTCTGCTGAGGTTTAACCTTCCAGCTTCGTCGGCCAAGTCAAAACAGGGAGCCATCTGGAGAAGCTGTCCTACAATAAACTCCATGCTGAGTATCTGTTGGAACCAAAAAAAGTTTAAGATTTGATTGCAATAAAATATAAAAATTAAGTATGAAACAACCTGTGCCATGTCATCCGTTTGATTCAGCTGAGCAATCACGTAGGACTTTACGTATTTCCCGAAAGCAGTCATTTCAGGTTGAATGTTGTCAAGCTCGTCAGCCGCGTGGACGCCTTCTTTCTGTAGGAACTGGATGGCCGTACGCCAGTAAAGGGCTACTTCCGGCTTAAGAGCCTCTACGTCCACAAGATGATCTTGTTTGATGGGAAGCAAAGAAGTGATCTCTTTGTAATTGAGCGTCTTGAACCAGACGTTTAGGATCTGGACGGCCAAGTCGCTACATCCCTCCACGTCGAGACCTCTAAGGAGAGAGAACAGGGAGCCTTCCATCGCGTTAATCCAGGCTGGGATAAGTTTGTCTTGAACTACGGTCTTCACGAGATCCGAACGGTCGTTTAGTCCAAGCTTGAGGATAGTAACACGATTAGCGATCGAGAGTGAGCGCACATGAACCCTACATCAAATTACAATAAATTTGAGAATTCAAAATACAATTATTGATTCTCTTTTAAGACGGACCTTTCACTGATGAAAATATATGCTTGTCGGCGCACTGAGTCTTTAACATCTCTCAATCTCTTGACGACGAAATCCAGTGTAAAGTAGTTGCAGCCCAGCGCTTTTAAAACAGCTTTCCGTACTTCAGGATGTGGATCCCTCTCCAAATGAAAAGCCAAGGCCTAATAGTAAAGGAAAAAGAATAAAAGTTAAGATTAAAGGCTCAATATTTAAAGCAATTTTTGAGAATTCATACTTTGATGACAGGACACTCTTTGTTGGTTGGGTCTTGTAGTCGTTGCATGGCCACGACAGCCTGGACTCGAACGCAAGCGATACGATCTTGAATGCGCTCCAGCATCTGGAAAGTAAGATCACAGTTAAATAACATGTTATAAGTTTTAAAATTAAAAGGAAAATCAGGAAAACTTACAGCGTCGTAGATTTTTTCAAACAAGTCGGCGTTGATAGATGCTGATTCGCTGAGCTCTTCAAGCAGTCGATTGATGAACTGGCACACTCGGAACCTGACTGCCACACCCTTGACATTGTGATTGGCTAGAAGAAACTCAAAGAGCCCTTCATAAAATGGGTGACAAGCAGCTTCTGGATCATCCCTAGCATTTTCATTCTCAAAAGTGGTGGCAAATTTTGCAGCAAAATCCAAGGAAAGATTTACAGCTGTTTCACGTTCTCCGTGGATCAAGGCATATTTGAAACAGTCAATAAAGTATTCAAGGAATTCAGATGAATCAGATTTTTCATATTCAGCCTTCAGTAGCTTGATAAGTTTGGGATGATCAGCTGCTGATTGTTGGCTTCTGTTGAAAACCTTTTTTTTTTTTAAACAAAAAAATAGTCAATGATGGAAAATAAAAATAGTTTTGATTTAAGTAAAAGCAAAGTGTTTTTTAAAAGACCACCTGTTAAAACTATATAGTTACCTTGGCAATGTGACTTTTTAGTGCCATTTTCAATCAGTCACAAATCATTAGAGTAAGGGTACTGTTGATGTGAGCCTCGATATCTGGAAGGGGGTCCTTCCAATACTGGTAAGTGTTAAATTCCTGATTGATTTCTTCACTTGGTTGATTGTTAATTTCAATCCTAGCCAACTTATTGGGCGGAGGTGGTGATGAACACTTAAACTCTGAATCGGCTTTTCGTTTTAAAAGATTGATTTCCTCCAACGCCAAGATATCCGAAAGCATTAGGACGCTTTGAACCCAATGTATCTCCAAATCAGAAAAAATAAAATTTAAGTGTGTCCAGACTTTTAAATCTTTCTTGTAATGTGGGAACAAGGAACGTCGGAAAATCAGACGATTTACAGACGTTTCGGCACTTTTTGTTTTCAACGGTTCTCTCTTCCCGGCTTCCCGCTTTGAATCTATTCAATACAAACAAAATGGCAGCATTTACAGCGTTGCATTTTTATTTAGAAGTATGTTAAAATTTTATTTTCGATTAAATAGTAAAAAAAAAAGCTATTAAAATTATTTTGAATAGATAAATCTAAAAATTATTCTCAAATTTTTTAATAATTTGGAAAGATTTTGTTTTGAAAGTGAAACGACAACGTTGGGAATATGCTTCAGGTTGTTATTTGAAGTTATCACTTTGGGTTTGTTGATTTGTTATTCTTCCCTTCTATTCAGCTATCCTTTTAGGTTACGTTTGAATTAATCTTCTAATGGCTAATGGAAGCAAAGATTCAGATGATGATTTCGAGAGCACCTCACCACTTCTGAGTCAGAATCTAATTAGAAGAAACCAAAAAATTCCTGCTGGACACCTATTAGCAGCTCTCAAATGGCGAACCACAAACGTTGTCGAGAAGATAAAGGGTGACGTTTTCTATTTCAATTTTTAAATTACTGTTTCGTAATATGTATTAATTTGTTACATATAAACATTCAGAAAGCATCAAGGTTCTATTCAATCCCAACTTAGGAGTAGTTGACTTCCATCCATCAGCAGAATGTGCTGTTATGTTCATCTCACCTGCTGAAATGGTTGAAGGGAACTTGTACCGAAAAAGACTTGCTGGACTAAGAGCAGTACTTTCACTTAATTTTTTTCCATGAAGTTTAATTTTTCAATTCCTGTAAATTGATTATTTTTAGGTAAAAGGTATTAGAAAAGTTGTGGTTGCTGAAAGAACTCCCACTTCCTTACAGCACTTTTCAAACTTGCAGCAGTTTGCTGTTCTTGAATTGGAATTGGATCTTATACCCATAACAGAGAACACACTACATTTGCTACTTATTCAGATGGTAGGCAGACAGCTTCATAGACATCCAATTTTATTAATTTAATTCTCTATTTTCTTTTTTTTTTATCAGGTTTCAAGTGAAAATAAGTTGGACAAGAATCCATTCACGCAACCCGTTGCGAGAAATCCTGACGAGCAGAACGAGCATATTGTTGCTGCGCTAAAGAATGTACCGAAAATCGGCGACAAGAAAATTCTACAGCTGTTGGAAAAATTTGGTTCTTTACAGAATGTCGCCACTGCATCTTTAAATGAATTAACTTCCCTATTAGGCCCTTCTTTGGCCAGCTCTGTTTGGGACTATTTCAACAAGTGATATTATGCATTTTTCATTGAAGAGTGATTTCTATCTAGTTAAAATCTAGCTCCCTTGTGATTGCCAAAATTCGTATCAAGATTTTTTTTCTCTCGATTGATTTCGCGTTTTGATTTGAGTATGCTACAACAGGAATAGGCTACTAGCGAAATGAAATACCATGTTAATATCATTCATTATTCCAACAATTTGTATTTATGATTTTGTGCTAATACATCCTATCTATAATATAGGGTAAATGCAATTTGGAAATTAAAAGAAGAAACTCTCCTTTCAAAAGACAACCGTATTAAATGCAATTATTTCTTTAACATTAATTCGTTTTTAACTTGTAAAAAGGTGGAGAGGACGTAGTATGTGAAAAACATGATACAATAGATTGCACAATGGCTGAAATGAAAAAAAATGGCTTGGGTAATTTTGTTTTATGTCTCGATTTCTGAAATATTCAAAATTATAATTCATTTCATTATTGAAATTTTCTCGTACTAGGTCAGCAAATAAAGCAACAGCGGGACTTTTTAAAACGTATATAAATGGTAATGTTCGGTAGGAGACGCGCGTCATTCAGTTGCGACGGAATGTTCAACCTCCTTTCCATTGCTGGACGATTCGTTTCCGGTGGAATCTTTATTTATCTCAGTTGAGATAGCAGACACCATCCGTCCGGCAAAGAGGTTCAAATCACTCTGACGCTTATTAGCCGTGTCAATAACTTCCTCGTGATTGGCTTCACGGTCCGCGTCATAGTCCGTGATGCACTCGTTCGTGATCAATGAGAAAGAAAAGACCGTCATACCGCAATGACGAGCGACGATCACTTCCGGAACAGTGCTCATACCTATTTATTTATATCATTTTTACGTAGTTATTTTGTAATTTTTCCGAATGATTTAGAAAAGATTTTACCAACGGCATCGACACCCAACATGCGCAAGAGTCTCAGCTCAGCAACGGTCTCGTAGGCCGGCCCACCGAGCATAACGTAGACTCCTTCTCGGATGTACTGTTGGATTCCAATCTCCTGGGAAACCTGTTTGGCAAGCTGGCGGAGGCGGAGGTCGTACGAGTTATTAAGAGCCGGAAAGCGTGGCCCGAATCTGAAGGTTTCATTACATTGCAATTCATTAGAGAGGATATCTTATTACGAGTCCATGTACAGTACCTCTCATCGTTGCGTCCGGTGAGCGGACTATCTCCAGCGAAACCTTGCATGTTGATATGATCCTTAAGAATCATAATGTCGCCGACCTTGTAGGCGGGATTAAGTCCACCTGCAGCGTTGGTTACTATGAGATGAGACACGCCAACTAGCTTCATTACCCTCACCGGCATTGCGCACTGAAATATCAATCGAAAGTTTACGAATTTAGGTTGCAGTTTTTTTAAAATTTTATTTAATTTGTATACCTTCCATAAAGGATATCCTTCATAGCAGTGGAATCGACCCTGCATGCAAATAACCGGAACATCGTTCAGTAATCCAATGACCATCCGGCCAGCGTGACCGGGCACTGTAGACGAGGGAAAATTCGGGATCTCCTCGTAAGGAAAAACGTCTTTCTCCTTTAGCAAATCGGCTAAACCACCTGTTGATTAAAAACAAAAATAAGAAAATTCCCGTTTGAAATATGTTTTTTTTTAAAATCCAGTTTACCTAATCCGGATCCGCAAATAATGCCAATTTTGGGACGATGCCGAGTCCTTTCCAAAAGATATCGGCTACTTTGCTCGATGATTTCGTATGTGTACCTGAAGGCACGAAGAAAATGCGTCATTAAAACTGGTTTTTGTTTTTCTTTTGCGTGAAACACATTTACGTCACTATTTTGCTATCAGGGAATCTAGATTCTTCTAGAACGTTTTGAATTCTTTTTTTAGCTACTTAAAAGGAATTGTTTTTAAAAGATGGTCAGAACTAGAAATTTCACAACACAACTAACTAAAACGTGAATGGGAAATCAGGATGAATTAAGTTGGTAAAATAAGGAAAAACCCATGAAATGAAAGAATATAACCAAAGGAAACCATGCATAGTCATTCCAGTACGAAGGTCGATAACACCCAATCCTCAAACTTACGGATGTGGATCACCAGGGAAGACGAATTCGAGCACTTCGCGTCCACCACCGGTAGCATGAGCCGTGATCGGTGTGGCGGGAACACTACTCACCCAAACACAGCGGACAGGAAGGAGAATAAAGAAGGGAGCAAAAAGGTCAATTTTGTTATAAATGCTGGTTAAAGATGTTATTTTCAAGAGGAAAACAAAATGTCAAAGTGCAGGGTTATGTGATTTTGATTCATCGTTTCAAGCCAAATATCAAAGCACTGCAGCAGTCAGCAAAGCAAACCCGGCTTGTGAGTAAATAACGATAATGATTCTCAGGGTCAATAAGTGACATAAAAGCTAAATTCTCATTCAAACTAAACTAAATGTTAACATTGTAATAAGTAGGTTTTTAAAAAGATTGAATTCCTGTTTTTAAATTACGCAAATACGAGACTTGTCTGGTTACATGTATCCGGTTTTATCCTATAGCTCTAATGAACATAATTCGACACCACTCCATTTTCAAATGTAAGGTATGCAGACATATTACTCTTTAAAATTTAAAAAGTTGAAAAATAGTTCCCTATTTTGGCTTCTGAAATACACACGCGTTTGTTGTTTTCAAGTGTGTGTGTCGCCTGTTTGATCGCAATCAGAGTGCCCATCAGGGGTACGCAAGGGAGGGGTGTTAGAGTACACAGCAGTCAAGGCTAGCTAGACGGACGTCTGTTGACCTCCCCCATGGGGCAGGTTGTATCGAATAGCAAAAAATTCAAAGCGAGCAAAATTGAGAAAGCTTTGATAGCATTCATAGTATAACGAAGAAAGCTGGGACAGTTATGTAAACAAAAAATTTTTAAAACAGACAAATCTTACGGTTGGTTCGTTGAGTCGACTTGGACATGTTTGAGAACAGCAGGTTGACCACTATTCTGGTCGAAATCACAATCGATACCTGACAACTCTTGACGCCTGACTGGTGCCATTCCTTTCAATTTTATGCACAGTATTTAAATTTGAAATGCTTTAGCTTGTTAACGTGGCGAATTTCGCGACTAGATTGCTCGTTCAACGAAGGCAGTGCTTCTCTTTTTAAAGTCGTCGGCTACAGCAGCACACGCGTTGCGACACGAGCAGCGTACGTTCCGGAGTAAACCCCCCGAAGGCCAGGAAATGTTTGACTACACCTCAAAGTCGGGATTGGCTCCCTTCGATTGGAGCCTGCATGGCACACCCCCCTCTTCTCAGAACCAAAAAAAGATCAACACATGAAACCAGTTTCCAACATTTTTTTTTGTCGATGGCTATAGAGTTTCTTCTACGACTTGAAATTTTCATAAACTCTTTATGATACTGCGCAATTTCCAGATTTCAAATCGCAATCTGGGTTTCCTCCTCTACTGCTTCTGTTTTGGTTTCCTTCACGCGGCCGGATGAAGTTTCTCATTGCGCCAATTGGAAGAAGGGGATCTATATCGCACCACCGTATCATTATGTTGATTTTTGTGCCGGTCAGCCACCCGCGGGAACGTGAAAAATACTCGTGATGCCCTGAATCCAGATCAAGACTTTGCACTTATTTGGTAGTTGGAATAGGAAACGTATAATCTGCGATTAATATTGCATGGCTACCCTTTATCAGTTGTTTAGAATCATTACTATTTACGAGCGCCCAATTAATTTGATTGCACATTCCCGTGATGTGTTTAATTAAAACTTATAACATATTTTAATAGTTATTTCAATTCAATAGTCAATAAATAATTTAAAAAAAATTCCAAAAACATTACGAAACAATTACTTCCTGAAAATTCCCGTGTGTGCGTTTAACCTTGAGGAAGAAAACCGCGATTGCATGGAAAGGAAGACGAATAATCTCCCGATTGCTTCAATTATGAAAGGCGTATCCAGTGATTTATATGCTATTGCGCCCTTGTGGCCTTCCTTAATTTGAACATGGTTTTCTGGGTGTTACCTTTATATAATTCCACTTTCAACAGGTTTAAATCAAGGGCAGAAATCATATCATGACGTCAAAGAATTAGTTCATCCCTTAACCGCTTTGTGCGCAGTTATGAGAAAGATTTTCTATAAATTAAAGTCTTCAATATTGATTGAAGCTTAATGTTATAGAAAATTTAAAAAATATAGCACATTAAAAAGCCACATTTTTTGCTTACTTGTGCGACGTGTAAACTAGTAAAACATGTTTAGCTAACAATATTGCTTTTGCCTTTCGGTGCAGGTGTTGGCGCACGCCTATTCAGACAGTAATTATTATAATACTATAAACACATCTACATGGATAAAAAAAATTGATTTGATTTCCTCCACTATTTTCACTGCGTTATAACTGAATATTTTTTAAGAACAACTCGGGAGCCACAAGAGACTTGAATGGAACCCTGTAAATATAATTTCGAGCAAAACTATTTTTATGGTCGCATTCTTTTCCCTTCTAGCAAAAAAATAAAAAAAAATAAAAAATGGAAAAAAACTGACAATCCATTAGTTGTCCCTAGTTGCTTTGTTTTTATTTTTGTATAGAGGTATTTACGACCGGTTTGAGCATACCTGGCTTCCAAAGTTCACCATCTTCTTTCATTCATTATTGTTTTATTACGGTGAGACAGAGACCCCACATTGAGGACGTCTACGTCTACCAAGCCTAAGCAGTCCACACTAAAGGTGAAGGAATTGTTCAGTCGTTTTACTTAAAGACCTGTCCCATCAATATTTTTATGCATCACAATTCGATTACGAAACGAAAAACATTGAGAACTGATAATAATATCATCTTCAATTTCATCATTTCAAAATTTCAATCTTTTGAATCTTAATTCAGTCAGTGAGAGGACACTTTAAATTCCGACACAACCTAGGGTCCTATGCTAGAGCAATGTTAATTACAGCATTGTAAACACGTCGTCATAGAGACGACTGTATAACAGATGTGAAATTGAATTGTAATGTAAACAAAAGTTTTTGGCAATCATGGACACTTTCGAAAGGTAAATAGTAGTTACGAAAACATCAACTTACTCTGAACTGGAATGACAAGATTGCATGTCAAGTTAAAATATTGCAGAATTCTTCAATTTCCTCTCGTATTATTGTTTCTTTTCTGTGATGTGGTCTAACTTGAACTAGTAAAATCTAGTTTGAGTATAAGGCCAACGCATTGTGCGCGATCAATGATGATGTTCAGTGACCTGCGCAGTTACTGCTATAACGACGGAATCAGAAGAAATATATGTATTTGTTTTCTGAGGAATGATTCATAAAATAAAAAAGATAAATCGATATGGATTATTCAACGAATTTCAGTGATAGGAGTGTAGGTACGAGGTTTGTTCTTTGTTCGACCCATAAGTGGAGGGAAATTTGCTAATTGATCCATGTCACGCTTTATCATGTCCACTAAATTTCATGGTATGATTAATGATCATAAAACTCGCAAATACTGCTGACTATTTTTTTTTTCAGTCTCGACTTCTTTTGAAATTACTATAGTCAGAAGTCACGTAAGAATATTTGACTACAGTACTTGAAATTTGAAATGACGCGGTATCCTGCGCAGTATGATTTTTTATTTTTATTTGGCGCCACAGGATCCATGTGAATTTAACGTAAATGTTCGTCTGCTTTTACATTGTCAACAAGTAAACAAGCTCATCAGTCACCACGCAGTTTCTAAAGAAGAACTTAAATATGATTGCCGGATATTATTTTACGTTTCGGTACTTTTATCACCAATCAACTGTTTTTGCCAGTAATTCCCAACAGGCTACAGCTCTTATGAAACTAATGCGAGGGACAACGAAAAGGTAGTTAAAAAAATAATCCAAAAAGTTCTACATTAGCTATTCAATATTTTTTCTCTTTTAAACAGGAAAGCATACATAAAACATTCAGAGGACTCTGTACATGCTAAGGAAAGCTTCAATGTTCTTCAACCATTGTCATCCAAGAAAGCCCAATTTGAAAATTCAAAGGTTTCCAACAGGAGGGTTGCTGTCTTGAATTCAGTCTTTCTTGAGAGAATCACAGATATTCTCTCCACATCATCTGTGGTTGACAAACTACAACCACATGGCTTCTTTATCACTAAAGTAATATTTATAAAACACATTTTACCATTTTATTATTAATATTTTACCTATCAACTAAAAATTATGGTACACAGGTTAAGTATGCTTCTGATGGCTCTGCCATGCATGTTTATTGGAATGCTGACAAAGATTTAGCTGAGCTTGAATCAAAATTACCTATGCTTGGTGGCCTCTTTCGTCATGAATTATCTCAATTACACTGTGGGTGTGTACCTCATGTCAATCTAATTTTTGGTAGGCCCTTACTTCCTTAGACCGTTTGAATGTAATCAACAATTAATCACCATTTTAACTCATTTTATTCTACAGATCGTACTCTCATGAGAGCCCGTGATGTCGAAGAACTGCTCAATACTGCAGATTATGGGCCCGATTACGATCCAGCTATTTCACAGTCTCTTAATGACGCTACTAGTACTAAGGATCAAGTTCCTGAACCTGTGGTTAAGAACAACATCTTCGGTATCCAACGAGATGCTATTCTGAATCAGGTTTGCAAGTAGTTAATAGATACCACTTTCAATAACCCAATAATATGACGCCTCTTTTGATAGGTCATGAGATCGATGAGACATGTTCCGGCACCGACTGGATCTTCAGCAAGCAGCGCAGTTGGTAGTGTGGAAGACGTTCAGCGGCAAATAGACTTTAAAAAGTATCTCCAAGATCAAAAGATTTTAAAAGAAAAAATGGAAAAGAAGCAAAAAGCTGCCGATCGAGATATATCAGTCGATTTAGAGGAACTGAAATTTCCATCGTCCCGTCGCCGCAATGATGAATCAGAAGTTTACGAGTGGACAGAGTACATTGAAGACTATGTGGAAGAAGATTTCCAAGATGAGTCAAAGCATTAACACAACGTATTGATTTTATTGTTCATTGTCACTACACGCTCTTTAAGATTGATTTGTTCTTTGCGCCAATGTCATGAAAGAACAGTACTAAAGTGCAGCATGTTATTCTAATATAGGGAAAGACTGTGATGTACACGACAGTTTTATCTGTTGGGGAATGTATTAGATTACAACATCAGTCATTCACGAGCCAGGAAGTATTTTAAGCATTGTTGTTACGAATGATTTATTTATTTAATAAGACGCGGCCCCAAAATAATTCGAGATCCAAGTTAATTACACACGAGAAAAAAAAACAGTAAACGAAATGGATGATGAATCGAAATCTTCCCGATAGAAGAAAAGACAAGAAGAAAGCAGAATTTGATGAATAGAGTAAATCATGGATCAAGAGGAAAACCAAGAAAAAAAATTAACCATTTTTCCAGGGTTTCTTTTGTAAGGCTAAACACAATTTGTTATATCACAAAGACGGTGAGCGCACCATTCTCATTTGAAACACGACGCGTTAATATTTTGACAAAAAAAGAAATGGATCAAATTATAATCAATGAAAGAGGGTTGAAGAGAGGGAAAGAGAAATGTATGGCATCTAATCAAGACAAACGAGAAAGAAAAAACATGCTATTTTATCTGCACAGCAGTCAGTGCTATATCGGACGGATTGGGTGTCTGTCTCGTTGTAAACCCCATTCTCTTTTTAACCTACAATCAAAAATCCTGGTACGGGATAAGTGGACACGCCCAAATCCCAAATTACAAAGGATTGTTAATTTAAATTATTAGTAATAATAAGCCAATGAATAAGAGGCTATTTTTCAATTAAATCAAATTATGAAACATTTTTTGTTTGTTAAAAAAAAAATCAACATTTCAGTCAAATATTTGCAACAAAATCTGAAGCTCCCGAAACGTCTGTCCCATCTTTCCGGCCATGGCTTGACGTTTGAGGACGAAGGCTTTGATAGGCACCAGTTGACTGTAACACTGCATACATTTATTGTACCTTTAAAAAGAAAAGAGAACCAGTTTGCAAATAAATTTCAGTTATCAAATAGAACTAACAAAAAAACTAACCGTTCCTGGCGCGAAATATCGACGCCGACACTCTGCGTCGGACTCTCAATGTTACTCTTAATGACGGTAGCAAAGTTCTTCAGTATCAACCTCAACGAATTGCAGGCAGTGGTGACGTAGACTTCGAACTTGCTCTGAAGAAGGTCGGCTATGGCTGGTAGGAGCAGCACGCACAAGTCGAGGCTCCACAAGAACCTAATGTATAATTATCGTAAAACAATTCCAGTCAAATCAAAGCGCGCGGCAAGGTTAAAGGTGATAAGCAATAACTTACGGCCGGAAGATGATGACACTGAGTAAATCGACAATCACTGCCGGATCGTTCATGTTGACTGCGGTTTCCACGGCAACCTATTTACATTATGAAATAAAAAGTTTTAGCTAAAAGCTAAAATGAATGGTAATTGGCTTGAACACACCTT
Organism: Chydorus sphaericus; assembly: GCA_030141595.1. Lineage (NCBI taxonomy): Eukaryota > Metazoa > Arthropoda > Branchiopoda > Diplostraca > Chydoridae > Chydorus > Chydorus sphaericus. Next base: position 4,794,869 of record CM057931.1, read on the forward strand.
CGCGTCTTTATTCTGCCACAGATTGTAGACAACCTGGAGATTGCGGTGTCTGCTGCCCAAAACCGTCATCATGGGTTGATGTCCCTGAACAATATTTGTCACCACTTCAAGCTCCGTCTGCTCTAGGGCCAGTGAACTCGAATCATCATAGGCACTGCCGCCCATGTTGTAGCCGGAGAGAGACGGACTGCCACCCATCGACATTGAAGAAATCTTTCGATGCTGAAAGGAAGCCTGGATAACCACAAAATGCCTCATTAGTGAAACACACAAGAAAAGAAAAACACGGACTAAAAATTAGTGCTAAACATTACCGGCAGGAAATCGTCCATATCGAGACCGGCTGGGCGGTCTGTCATTGTCGGAACGTAGTCCATATGGTGATTGTTCTGGCTCGGTGATGGAGTGTAAGGTGAGTAGATTTTCGACTTCATGGAGGGCATCATCATTGGTGTAAAAGAAGAAGGGACCGTGGTCAAATCGGGCCGATTGGCGTTGCTATTGGCGTTGCGGGTCAGAGAGCTGGACCTCGACGTGGAATGAGAGCGCATGTTTAGCGAAGGCTCCGACGGACTGTGCCTCATATTCCCCGTTCTATAAAAACAATTAATAGAGAATTCGAATAATAAATTAATAATAATAATATGTTATACTTTGGTGGGTTCTCCGGGTCAGAGAGAGAAGGCTGGAGAACCTCTTTGATCGAATCTTTCCGATGGATTGGGTCACGATCACGACGAATAAGGTTTCGACCTCGTGAATTCTGTGGTCCGATGGATACTCCCGCTGGTGGTTGCATAGATACGTTGCCCGTAGAGTGAGTGACGTCGGGGCGTGGAGAAGACATGGCGTGGCTCAAACCCGGTGGAGTGTGCGGATTCGAGTGGTAAGACTCTGTAAATGGAAGAATATTAAGTTAAATATTTTAAAAGTATGAACAAAAAAAGGATGACGCACAACATTTCGTAACTATTAAACGTCAGCTCTGATGGTAATAAATTATAGTTCAGTAAACAATTGCAACAGTCCACAAAAACTAAAGAAGAAGAAAAAAATGGTAATTTGTGTCTCCTTCAAGTGCTCCTTTCAAGCGAAACCAAAAATGCGTTCTTGCTCAAGCATTCTTTTTAAGTAGACATCCGTCATTTTTTTCAAAATGGGCAGTGTCAAGCTAACGTGTCCCTACCGGAACGCCCTTAATAACCATTTTTAAGCTATCTCTCGAATAAAGGCTGGAAAAGAAAGACCGACGGACGGACCAGAATTGATGGACGTGATGTTTCGGCTTGAAGAGATGCTCGTCGTATTGACGGACGACGTGCTGTTCCTCCTCTCTCTCATCGTTGTGGCGAACGTTGTCCCTCCACCCATTCCGGGTGCTGTTCCAGGCGAGGGTCTACCCGGCCCGCTCTGCTGCTGAGGCGGCGTCTTGTTCAGCTGCGGATAGGGAGGTGAAGGGGATGGAGAAGGCCGGTGTAAAGGACTACCCGTTCCTCCACCGATCGTGCTACCGGCTGGAAGGGGTGAAGTGTGCTGCTGGACCAGATCTGGGGGCGGAGGGCGTATCACTGCAGGATCTAAATAGAAAAAATTATGTTTTAAAATGTGTCGTTTGTCTTGAACCGTACAAGTAGAAGGTAAGAGAAATGAAAAACTATGCATAGAGGTTATTTAGGTTACTACAATATACAATCATTAAGGAATAAAAAAGCATGAAGGAATGAGGATAGAGAGAAGAAGCATTCCGCGTGCATAAAAGAGTATGACGCCGAGATATGGGTCGGTCGGTCTGATGGACCAGCTGTTGCATCGAGTACAACAACGATGAAAGGTGCAAGATGTGCGGAAAAGGAGAAGAAGAAAAAAGTGGAAATTGGAGCGCGAAACAAGTCGAAATCGAGGGGGAAAACCAACTCACCGATTTTGACTTTGTCGTTCGACTCTTTATCCGAATGGTTCTCGAGCGGGGGTGGAGTGCGACACACTGCGAGGGAAAAAAACAAACAAACAAGGAATCAACACAAAATTGACGTGAAAGATTCACATACAATTGAAAAAATGAAAGTAAGCCAACTCAGACGAAGGATTTTCTTCCCTGTTTTCACCGGTTTCTCGTAATGAATTGAGAACTGATTAGCCCATTCTAAATTAGCCATAAACAAGAGAAAAGGAATGATATCATGAGGCGGAAAAACACCAGCCCATAAACTAAAGCCAGAAAGACACTACGCACATGCTTTGATCCATATCGGAAGAATAATTTAAAAAGCAATATTTCGTCAACGATGCCCATAGATTACTAAACAATTTAGCGACCGTTACTAAAATGAAAATTCATAGCGAGTATCTGATACCGATTTCAGGATATAATACCATTTCAAGCATTCCCAAAGAGAAGAAAAACAAAATTCCTTTCATTTCCAGAGGGGTAAGAAAAGAATGGGCAAATGAGGTTTGACCTAAATATTTGCTTCCCCTCTTTAACGAAATTTAGAAACTTGAAAACATTTGGATATTGAACTCGTTCCTTTCTTACAAAGAAAAAGAAAGCAAGGACTTACATTCTCTGCCCCTTGGCTGGAAGATGTTGTGGTAGTGACCGAGATCCTTGATATCTGCCGTCCCGATGAGTCCATCATCGTCTGTTTCCGTGCTCGACTTGTCATCAGACTCCTGGGCTGCTTCCAACGACATCTTCAGGTCATTCTGCCTTAATCCACCGGGCGGTCTCTCCTTGTTGAAACTCTTGCGGAATGTTTGCCCGTGCCGGAAAGTAGTCGGTCCGCCACCCATGACACCTCCTCCTCCGGCCACGGAATTTGAGTTAGATGAATTGACAGTCCGTGAGCCAGAAGAGGAATCTCCAAACGGCGCCAACTTTTTCAGGTCCACGACGTAGACGGATACGTTGCTTAGGTTGTACGACACTCCAATCTATATTTAAAATTTATATAATATTTTTAAAATAAAATTTGTGTAAAAGTATTACCAGTTGCCCGGCAGTGACGGCCATGTCTTGAATTCGACCCCAAGGTAAAGGAACGCAATCCAAGATCTGGCAGGGCTCCCAAGCGTAGACCCGAAGGCCATCTTGAGCGGCGCTGAAGAGGCATTTGCCCTCCGGATGGAAGAAAATGGACCTAAAAAAGATAAAAAAATCAGCTATAGGGATATTAAATGTAACGCAACATAAACAACAACAAAAAAAAGAAAAAAGAAAGGGGTGGTCGAGTAAAATAAACAGTTATGAGGGTGGAACGGACCGGATGCCGCTGGTTTCCGGCTCTGAGTTAGAGACGAGGGTAAAATTCTCCAGATCCCAAAAGAGGACTCGTCGATCGGCACCTCCAGACGCCAGTAGAAATTCGTGCGGGTGGAAGACCACCTCCGTGACGGAGGCCGTGTGCTCCCGCAGCTCCGATAGCAAACGTCCCGCTCTCAAGTCCCACACCTGCAAGGAGAGTAGAAATAAATTTTATAAAACAAATAAACAAGGCAGTTAAATGATTATGAGCACAGCAACCCGCACACTGATAAATGAAAGATGGTGATCACAGCAAAAAGATAACAACAAAACAACCACCTGGTGTTTTCTTTTATTACTACATATTTTCTCTCACTAATAATAAAATGAAATTTAGTAATTTTGAATCATTGAAATGTGCTCAGTCATCTGAAAATTCGATTAAAGTTTTCTAATAATAAAAAATAAACTGTTTTGTTTGAGCGGAAAAAGGAGAGCATCTTTTTTTTTACCAAAGAATAATTTCACAAAATAAAAATGATGAACGAACCTTAACGTAGCCGTCATCTCCGGTAGAGGCTATCCACTGCCCGTCCGGGCTGAACCGAAGACTGTTAACGGTCGAACTGTGCCCTTTGTAGGTGAAAATGCATCCTTTCCGCCGGATGTCCCACAACTGCGCGTATAATAATACAACATTATAGTGAGGGAGTTATCAAAGGAAAATAAATATAAACAAACTAAAGTAAAAGAAAGAAACTGAATGGTCGGCAGAATGGTAATAAGAAAAAGGTGTGTTCAATCGAATCAAGAGAGAGAGAATAATAAAAAGCCCGCCCTATATAAAAGTTTTGTTTGTTTAATCATTTTATGGCCTTGTCAACAAAAAGCGGCGGCCAGACGGTGACCCAAACAAAACGCAAACAAGAAAAAATAATAATAAAATACAACCCGCCCTCCCGTGACAAAATGTAAACGAATTCTTCCTCTTCTGTGAAAGAAAAGAGTTGCTCGACAGGAAATCTGATGTAATTTACTACTCAACGTAAGCTACATTTCATTTTTTTTTTGCAAATTCATCATCCTTATTATTAAAGTTGACGTTGTGTAGGAAACTTTCTTTATATATTTCCTCTACACTGTGAAGGTCATGAAATTCTTTTCAGAAAATTTAATTTACTGCAATTTAAAGGACAGCCAGAGATAATACAGAACGGTTACACAACGCTTATCCTGATGAAGATACTGACTTTGATGTTTGTGTCTGTTGATCCAGTGGCGAGGAAATCTCCATAGGGGTGGAAATCGAGAGGCCTTGATCCCGGCTCGATGACCCGTCAGAGTTCGTACCATACGGGCCGCTTCCAAGTCCCAAACTTTGACGGCACCAGCCACGCTCCCGGCGCACACCAGCTCCTCTGTTGGTGAAAAACGCACAGCTTCGATTGCTGTTGTGTGACCACTCAAGCTCTGGAATTAAAAAAAATTAATAATAATTAAGAAAAGGGGAACAACCGCGTAATTATGCTAATTAAAATTAAATTAACGGAGCTAAAAAGGAAAGAAAAACAAAATCTTTTGTATTTTTAGATACCCTTATCATGTTCGCACTACTTAACGGACCTGAACGTTGGAAAAAGAGAGTAGAAAACGTGAGCAATAACAAAAGCCCAAGTGATTTGCCTCGTGAATCACGATGTCCCACAAAGATTAAGGGGCGTAAATCATGACGAACGTCTCTCACGCCACCCGAATTTTTAAGGATCAATCCGGATTCCTTTTTTAAAAGTGCCAAAAGCGGTGAAAAGCGATTGGGCACATTTTTCTTTTCATTTAGCGGTCACTTCCGTGCTAAAAAAATCAAACACGACAAACTAAAAAGAGAAAGACAGAACACATTCAGAAGAGGCATGGCTGAGTTTGAGGAATGTTTCAGACCTGAATTTTTGTCGAAACGATTACAACGGTCCCCTGAATGGTACTGTTATAATTGCTCCACGATAATAACCGAATCAGGCGGATAAAAAAAGGAGGAGGAAATGATAGATCGTCGTCCTCTAACAGTTAACAAAAAGTTTCTTAAATCTAAATTAAGTGTAACCGAAACGAAATGACCCTATTTCTCCCATGAATAGTAAAGTATAGCTGTAATTGTTAAAAAAAAAAAAAAAAGAAGCCTGGCAACTGGCAATCATAAAAGGATTATTACCATTATATAATGAGTTTGGGGGAACAAAATTTACTTGGAGCCTCATTTCTCTGTTGTATTTTGTGTTGCCACTACCAGTTCGTGTGAACTAGCATTTTTCTTTCTCTTTCCGGGAACGGAACGGGGAGGGCCGGCACGGCCGAAATTGACGCCGGATAGCCAGAAGCGCGCACCATAATCCAATGTATTGTTTATTCCAATAGCAAGCTGGCGGTATGTCACGCGGTATACTTTTCTTTCTTTCTAGGGGGTAACTGATGGGGCGTTCACCAGTGTCCCCATTTTCAGTGTAAAATCAGGTAACCCAACTCCGTTCCACATACACACAACAATATAGGGGTGTAAATACAAAGTATCAATCAACTTTTCGTTACAACTTCCGACGTCATCCATCCTTACTAATCAGTTTGTTGATACAAAAAAAAAATCCTTTGTTTACACAAAATACATTTCCTAATAGGATTTTAAAGAGAGAGAGAGAAGCCTCACCACTTCCTTTCTCAAGGGGGGATCCCCTCTTGATCCCGCAAAAAAAGAATGATAAGTTAGAAACTCTCTTGAATGATAGTCACAGACTTTATGGGCTTCTCTCTCAATTCATTTAAGAAAGCACAATGGCTACTGTCTAAAGGCAGAAGCTCTCAAGAAGAGATAACAGACTGAGCAATAAATCCGAATCTTTCTTTCTCTCTCATCGTCACACAGTAGATTCCTCCGCAATTTGTTTTCATGACGCAAGCGAGATGCAGCAAACAGGTGGACGAGCTCTCCATCACGCAAAGAAAACCCTGCTCTTCTAGCGCGATTTCTCTCATCACGAGAATGACGAAGGACGTTGCCATTTCACTTTCGCTCCTTTTTTTTCCTTGGCTAGTCGCGAGGGTGTCGGATTTGTCACGCGATATTCCCGCCGAATTCATTTACAAATTGAGTCACAGTTGCACGCCTCTGATTACTTCGATACGTGTTCAGAGAATATTACTTTTGAAGATCGATTTGAAATGAGAGCTCTCTCTCTCTTATTAGTAATCGCACGCGCACTTGACAAGCCCGTATACAGAACAATTATTCTATTTTCTTTGCCAGAGAGAGAAAAAAGGGAAATCAGGACACGTAGTACTTCTTCATCATCACTCATATTTATTTTAGTTTTCCCTTTGGAATCAATTCATCACATGCCAAATGTGGATCCTGAAACTTTTTCTCTCCTTGAAGCCTGTTTTGTCAATGCTACATTTTAGAAAAGAAGATAAACAGGGCGTAGTCGACTTTTTCAAATAAAGTTTACAGTTTTGAAAAAAAAAAGAAAGAAAGATAATCATCCTTTTCAACGACGACACACGCAATACTCGTGAGCAGGTTAAAAGCTTGGTAAATAAAGAATCGATTGTTCCTAGCCGTAGCTAGAAATGATAAGAGCTAACCTCTCTACAATAATAAATACGCAATTAATTGTTCACACCCTTCGGTTGTAAAATAAGCCTTAATCTCAAGTTAAGCAACACGATTTTGTCACATAAAAAAAAGAATGTTGACAGTTGGAAACCTTTGCCCCGACGCCTTAAAAAGGAATCTACGTGGCCCCAATTTGGAAGTTAAATCAACGTACTTGATTAATCCAGTGGGACTCGTTTTCTTTATCATACAAAAAAACGAGTCTACATGGGACAAGAACTGCTTTATAATTAGGAGGCCACATACTTTTCTTTTAAGAATTCCTTTAGGTCTATAACTTACGTCCGGTAGAGATTTTTATTTTCCAAAAAAGCTACACTTGAATGGATCGTAAAGTTAGGTCGGATGACAAGAAAAAATTTTCACGCAATAGAGCCAGCGCAACACAGTGTGTGCACGTTCACGCCTTCCTCTTCATGTCCGGTGCAAGCCTCGGGAAAAGAGTAAACCTACAGCCGAGAGGGCTTTATTTCATCTATCTGGCACAAAACTAAAAAAATCCCAACCTTATTCCAGAAAATAAAAATTTTATTCCACTTCCTTCCCGTCAGCTGTTAAAAGTGCAATTGAAAACACCTCAAAAAGTCACAAGACGTTTGCGTTTCAAGACCCATCAGCTATACAAAATGAAGGACACTAGTTGTGTAATGATGTCTTCATAAAGCCAGACCCAGATGGCCACCGTAAAACTGTCAATATTTTACTGAAAGCTTGTAAAAATGTCAGTTTTAGACCCCTAAAGTGGTTTTTAAAAAAGATATATTTTTATTTAAATGTATTCATGTGAACATTGGACAGAGACTTTCAGCCTGGGCGGAACTAGCAGGATGTGATAGAGCTGGAAACTGGACCACCATCGCACACATAATAGAAGGAAAGTTTTTATTTTTACGTCCGGAGAAACTTTTTATTTTATTTTTTACCCTTTCCCCACTTTTACGATTTCCACTTTTTTTTCATAAATTAAATTGCTGAACGGGAAAATAATCCAACATTCCTAAGTTTTCTTTTCAAAGCTGTGCTGAAATAACAGCACTTTTAAGAAAAATGAGTGTGAACAGTTAATCAAGGAAGGTAGAGCTAGAAGCCATTCATTCGAGTCTTGACAGGATCCAATTAATCCTTTTCTGTCCTGCCGGGAAGCAGCCAAACTGAACATCCTTTTAGACGAAAAAATCCAGTCAATTTAGATTCAACTTAATCGTCTAGACAGATCCCACCCATCTTTCGATACTTAAGTACGAAATGGTTTCATGAATCACGCGGCCACCCTTATTTAGCTGATCTGTCGATGGAGGCCAATTTGGCACCTCTTCACGAGTCTGATCTCGCAGTCGATTTTCTCACTCGATAAGAAAATATAGACTGTATCCTTTTTCCTTAGTTACCTTGACCCCTTTGGCCGGAATTTCATGTGCATAATATGCACTTTCTGCCCATAAAAAGGCAAGGCGTGTTGCTCTTTTTCGCCCACTCGTGCTCCCGCACACATCGATTGTTACAGAGAATTAAATTAAAAACAGTTATATCAAGAGAACAACAATGGGCTCATTTCTCCTCATCACTAAAAAACCAGCTGTCTTCTCCCAAAACGCATCAAAAGTTGAGCAAACAATGGGGAAAGAAAAAAAGAAACGGGCATCACCGTTTAAGGATGAATTACGCTGCACAAAAAGGAGAGAGAAACACCAAGTGGATGTGAATCCATTAAAAAACATATTTTTCAATCAGTTGGTGTATAATTTGGCATCATTAGCTCTTTAGTCTTGGTTTGCATTATTCCCGTTTTTTAATGTATGAGAAAAGAAATGAATCATAAATATATATGCATACATCTTCTCCTTCATGTTTTATGAGTCTGATCGTTTTAAATAACGGGAGACATCCGATAATAAACGTGAATTAGTTGCAGTGCCGCAAGAAAAACCAATTTTGGGGGCTCAGCTGCCACCGCGCTGCGCAGACAGCAATTTATGAATGACTTCACATCCCAATTAAAATTGTAATGGTGAATCTCACACAGGGCAGCGCCCTCATATGTCATAAAATGCGTAGGGCTTGTTCACAAAATAAACTCATTTTTTTCCTTTTCTCCTGTTGATAGCAATGGCTATAAAAACGACAAAAGATTTCAATCAAACGTCAAACCCATGTCAAAGCAGATACGCGCCTTAGTTACGCAATCTGTGATCCCGAAATCCTTTTAGAAGAGGAAAAAAAAACTAAAATTTAAAAAAATCCGGTTCTTTATCCATTTAAAAAAATGAGGTTGAATGTGAAATGACAGAAAAATAAGGATCAATTCCATTTTATGCTAAATAATAATAAGCAGCATGGGAGGGCTATATACCATTCTCTTTTTTTGGCGCACTCGCGCCGCTCATAGAGATAAGAAAATATATGGAACGTTTATGATGCCATATTCATCAGACCAAGTACGCCTATAAATCGACAAAGAGACCTTCAACCAAATTTGGATATAATAAGGAAAAATGTAAAGATGCGTAAAATGAAGGGAACCTAAAAGCATGCTATATAATAATCCTCCAAAAATGGAATATTTTAAATGCGGACCAGCTGACAGTTACTTGACCAAACCTTAGTTTGGAACCGAATGTGTCGCCAGTTGTTTTTCTTTTTAAAAACTCGTTTCCTCCATGCCTCAACATCAATTTTTTAGTGTTTGATTTTTTTATTTATCTTTTTTCCCCTTTTAAAAAGAGTGTTTGCATAGGAACTATGAGAAACGCGTGCCGGCGCCACTCACTTTTCCATTAATATCCCCTCGCTACCTTTTAGGTAAAAGTAAAAAAAAAAGGTTGGCGCCCCCAACTCATCATAATCATCCTCCAAGCAAACAAATCCTCACGATCGTAACTCATTGCCTTACGCAAGAAGCGGCATCTCTCAAAAACAGAGATAACTTACATCCCATCATTGCAAAACATCGAATTCTGCAATCTGATGTCTTTCTCTCTTTAGGTCATGGTAAAGGTCGCCTTCAAAAGACAAGGTCAAATGCAGAATCATGTAGCATCACCCGCAATAATTTTTTTTTGTTTCACTCTCAGCTTAAGGTCGCTCACACACAAAAAACCTTCAAAAGGAAGAAACGGTTAGAACGACGCTAACGGGACGAAGTGGCTGGGAACGGAAAAGGTCACGGGTGTCGATTTGCACCGAGCCGAGTTCCTTTGGATTTGCTTCCCATAGAGAAAGAGCTGAAATAACGGAGGGAACTGAATCATTGTGTATATTATATTATACATCACGCAATGCCTCGAAATGTATTACGACGTCAATAAGAATCAAAAAAAAGTTTTAGTATATTACAGGACGCCGGGGAAAGGTGGCGCTCAGGTGTCTCTTTTTCCCACCTTTCTCGTGTTCCCTATAAGGTCATCTCCGCATCCCAAAGTTCTTCAACTACCCACAGCCAGTCAACACAACAAGCCGAAAAGAGAGAGAGAAAAAATAGCTTCGTATGTGTGTAACAAAGCCGACGATGAGGTAATCCTTTCTCTACGGCATAAGGGTGAATAATCAAGCAAAGCAATACAGAAGTCGTGATGCCGCTACGAAAATTAAAACGAGGAAGAGATTTCAATGCAAGGAATGGATGGGTCAGCTGTTTTTTTCTCTCTCTCATTCCTTTTGTGGGATTTCTTTATCGAGTTAACAATCATAAATGGTCAAACTCACGCAGTTCGAATGCCGAACCCGGCTATCTTAAAACAGGTTTTTATTCACTGGACAATCCAAAAATAGTTTTGATCTCTCAAATTCAGGTCGCAAAGCTTACAACTCGGGGCTACGACTCTTAATTGAATTTTATTACAATTTCTAGTCATGAATAATCATTAAGGTTCCCTTACGAGTCGAGATCGTAAAATGTGTAATCAAATATTGTCTCTGTATGAAATCAATCTCCATCTACTCGAAAGTAAATAATATTCCATAAACGGAATTCTATTTATTCGAATCGATCCTCCTCCTTAAGGCCATCACGAAGGATGCGCTCCAGGATCTATAAGGAGGAGGACTGTACAAACATGAACTTTTCCCATTGCTTGCTTGCAATACACAAAGTCTCATAAAGGGGAAAAAAAGAAACGTCGACGACAAGACGGGTAGTAAGCCACGGGACCTCACGACTTTTCAAACAGTCCCTGGTAGTAGCGGGTACAATTGACCCAGAAATGTCTGTCCGCGTGATTCGTCTATTGTAGGGGGAGATTTGATGGCCGCTGGTGATCCGAGATATATAGGATGATTATATGACTTTTATTACACACGAGTATAAGAGTCAAGAGAGAGAGAAACGACCCCCTCGGCTGCCAGGTAGCTAGCAAGGTTGCCATAGGAAGCAAAGGCTGTTGGATCGATGGTAACGAGAGAGAGTGATTATTACGTGCACACCCTAGCCTCCTTTTCTACGCACTAAAGTCAAAATGGTTCCCTTCCAACTTCAGTTTTTTTTTTCATTCTAAGAAAATAGTTGATTGGGAATGAACAAACTTTTCTGTTTTAGTTCCCACCATAACGACATAACTGGACTCTGACGAGAGATTTATAATAGAAAAAATGCAGTGAGGACAAGGCCTTGAAAAAAAAAGATGTGGCAAAATCCTGTTGTAATATAATTGTATTAGCAGAAAAAAAGACAACTCCTACACGCACCAACAACTCCCAGTGGGTTTAGCTCGTTTTGGTTGGTGACTCCAAATTTGGACATTTTCATTTTTCTCTATAGTGAATATGCTAATAATTCTCGGGGCATGACCAGCATAAAAAAGTCAGTAAAAGCCAAATATTTTAGCGGGCAAAGTCCCCTTTCACTTTCATCTAGAAAAGGGTTAATTTTCAAGACACGGGCTTGTGCTAACAGAGACAAAACACAAGTCGACGTCAAAACAAAAGAGGGGAAGCCGAATCCGAGCGAGACGGGCACCACAAGCAACTCTTTATTAATCCAATCAGCAACAGAGAGCGTCGAATTCCGCCTCTTTCCAAGGGCAGACCGCAAACGATCAAGACAATTCCGAACATTCCGCACTACTACTGTGTATAAGCATCCTATTCTCTATTACAAAACGACCGCTGTACAATATGGTGTGCCGAAGGTAAAGAAGAAACAAAACAAAAATGAACTAAATTAGAGGGGCAGTTCCGTCTTGCGGTCAAACGTTTTTTTTCTATTCGAACTCGGTTAAATGTTTCCGTCATACAACAAAGTCGACATATTTTTTGTTTGCTAAGTATAGTACTTTGAAAAGTCATCTTTATAAAACACAATAGGCTGAGCTTTAGTTATGTTTGCTTTCAAAAGAAAAAGTTAGATCGACATTTTCAGTCTTGAATGTGTGTCTCTGATTGACGCCGATTAGTTCCGACTAAACCGAATGCCAATGAAAGAAAGTTTTTTTTTGAATCGATCCGGAGAAGAAGGAGAAAGATAAACAGCTTCGAATGAAAAGAAGCGCCCAGCCGAGTTGAACAACCTAGAACAATTACAGGATCAAGGTTTGTTACCGTTCCGTCTGTCTTTTTTTAAGAATTTCCGATCGGCTAGAAACTTTTAGGAACAAAGTAATCTAAAAGGATACATAAAAAATGTAAAGGGAAGTGTGTGCGTACCGCACAACGGAAGTTGTAACTAGAAATCAAAATCCACCTTAAAGAAGGGATGTTCGAACTTTTATCGTTGCGACTCTTTTAGCCTTGGTTTAACGAAGAGAGAGAGAGAGGTGGCCATTTGATTCGTGATTTGGGGTTCACTTTCCAAGCGATAGATCACAATAACAACAGAAAAATGGTACGAGAAAAAGTAGGTTAATCTTTTTTCACATAGTAACTAGCAGCGCTTCAACAAGCGAGTCCAATTGAGATCAATCGAAATCTTTAGGAGGAAAGGCGCGCGCGGTTGATGATGCAAAAAGGAGCATCTCTGGGCCGCATTGGCGAACTGCAACAACAAAAGAAGAGAAATAGCAAGACGGACACGGTGAATGGAGGACGCGTCCTCCATCCGGACACGGATTGTCGACTACTTCCGCACGACGATTTGACGCTTCAGTTACTTCTTCGTTTCGACCAACGATGAGTAAACTTTTTTTCATAAAAATAAATTCCTTTCTTTTGTTACGAGTTCGAGTGATTTATAAAAATATATATACTTGCGAGATTTTAAGAGACGTCCTTCAAGATATCAGACGGACATGGTCTTATTGTTACAACTACTACTCCTTTATCTCTGAATGCACAACAAAACAACCAAAAAAATGGTACATAGACAAACGCTTGGCCGGTTTCCGGTTCTATCGTGCGAGAGGCCTTAAGGTAGGTAGAGTAAACCCCCCGTAACGGCTAGACTCCCAGGTGTTTACGCTTCAAGAAAAGAATCTCTCCCCTTCAGGAGACCAATTCTAAACTAGTTAGTCTTATCTAACCCTAAGTGTTGAGCTTCCTGTAATTAAGAATGGAGTCTCACCAGGATGCACGAGGGCTTGCCGACTGCCCAGAGGTTGACTTTCTTGTCATCACCACCAGTGACCAAGACCCGTCCTGACTTGGCTCCCAGCGACAGGCAATTGACATTGGCCCCATGAGCAGAAAACTCTTCTGTAAATGGAGATGAATTAGTTTTAATCAGGATGTGCACTGTGAATTTTGATACTTACGTAGCTTCCATGCTCGCTTGTTACTGTTTGCCATGCTGCTATTCCAGGTGGAAACGTGTCAACACTCACTCACACACACCAAAGTTTCCCTTTATTATGCTCTGCACTTCACATCATCTTATCAGCAATGCCTGCCTCTTGCAACAGCAGCCCAAATCCTTAGAAGGGCTTCGGGATAACAAATCCCCCCTCAAACGTATGTCTATTACAACATTGTGCTACTAAACAACTGTCTCTCTCTTTGTTGATTATAAGATTTGTGAAGGGGATTGAAAGACTTCAAATAATGCAGCTGCTGAAAAGATGGTAGAAAGAAAAAACAGGTCAACGCTGCTTTGATTTATATATTATTCCTCAGGAATACGAACAGTGGAAATCGAGGACACTTTCCTTGGAAAACGGTTAGAACGAAGAAATTTTTTTCACGAAAGGAACGTCCGCTCTTTCCGTGTGTGTTCCGCACAGTTCTGACACACGACTGACTTGAGACAACCCAACGTTGCCTCTCTGTGTTCTCAGGAACTTTTTTTTCCTTAAATTTCCCCTATGTTCGATTAGACATCTAGCGGCAAGAAAAGGAGGCAACTAATTCTTTAATTAATTTTTTTTCTTCAAGTGGATTATTTAATGCTTTCACCTAGTAATTTAAATCGATGATGGTAAATTAAATTTTATTAAATACTAGCTTCAATTTTTGGTTGCATTAAATTCAATTTTAATCGTTCAGGCTCATTTGAGTTTCACTATTTGGCAACTCCAACCAAGACCTTCTGTTATTGTCGGCTGACGGCCATTGCTTTCGGAGTCGTTGAGTGTTTCTAGTGCAAAATTTAGGAAAACAATTATTGAAGTAAGTTTTGGTTTACCCTTAGATTATGGAGTATTGTAAATCATTTCAAGTATTCTAATAACGTAAATTTGAAACAATTTTCAGGTTACAATCATGTCGTACCTTCAAACAGAGATCATTTCACACACCAGAAGAGTTTGCAGCTTGTACAAGAGAGCAACTCGTCTTATTAGAGACTACGCTCCTGACACGTGAGTGATCTCTCATTCTAAATTAAATTATCATTAATTTCAATCAAATTTATGTTCCTCCACCAGGGTTCAGTATCGGTACCATGCTGTGCTCCTTCGTGACAAATTCGAACAGAACAGAAACCTTCGTGATGGTACACTTGTGCAGAAACTGATTTGTGATGCTGAAAATGAGCTATTTACAAAGCAGCATTATGCTCCCATGAAGTGTAAGCTAAATTACAACTTGAAAATATATGCTATGATAGTATAGTAAATATTTAAACACTATTTAATTATTCCAAACTTCAAAACATTTTACTGCATAGCTAACTTTCATTTAAACTTCAGTCCCAACTTCTCCTGGCGGTGTTGCTCACGGCCGTGACTGGGACACTCCCGACTGGGTGTTGGACTTTTGGGCACCGGATGAGAAGGCGCAATATCCAGAATATTTTGCTAAGAGGGAGCAGCGCAAGAAAGAATACATCGCCTACTACGAAAAGAAGTTTGGAGTCAAGGCTGAAATGCCTCACCTTGATCACCATTAAGTTGCTGGCCCCACATTGATTTTTGTCAATTTTGTGTATAATATAATATAGGAAGGCCCTCAATAGATTTGACAGAAATAAGAAATTCATTTAGGAAAAAAAATCAATTATTGCCAAATTTCATTAATTTTTCGGATTTTCAACATCTTGGGAGCTGCTCCTTGTCGATGCCGTAAATAACCGTATGGCAGGCCTCTTGTGCGGACACTTTGAATATCTTTTGCACTCCGTAATTCAGAGCCTGTCAAAAAGAAACATAATTAATAGTATTAAGTAGATTATAATTATTTTGAAATGTCATAAAAACCTCGGGTAAGAGAACATCCAGCACGAAAATTCTCTCATTGTCCTGATTTTCGACTAGTTGGCGGACACGGTGGACATTATTCTGCAGGAAGTTGGCCAGCTTTGAATATAGCTACGTCAAAAGAGAAGTGAAAATGAGTCGTGCAAATGTACGAGGAAGAAAAAGAGTTGACGGTCCGATGATTACGAGTAAGAATGAAAAGGTCATCCATCGATCACCATGCTGAAGACATACACAGGGGGGAATTTTTCATTTAGATTCGGCGCGAATGCTTGATGGATAAGACCATTGATGTGCGTAGCCCCTTCCTGCTAGCTCCCAGCTACGTATTGTTTTGCATGTGAACAATAGGAAACAACAGAAACCCTCTTGAAAGAATAATAGGGGACAGAGAGAGAAAGAGACATCCATCATCACGTGTTGGACACGAATTGCATGGGACGGCCTTGTATGGAAATGGCTTTTCATTTTTTTGGCACATATAATGATGAACAACACGACACTAGTGATAGTTCTTTGTTACACCTTTTCCCCCGGATATGCGAAACTTTTTCTCTTTTTTTTATTGTTATGATGTTGTATGCGCAACTTCCTCAGCCGGACCGTAGCTAGGTGCGTGATGATGGGTCAGGTGTGGTAGCACGCCTCTCGTGATGGATGTTGTCTTATTTCCATCGCCAACGACTCGGAAACGGTGCGTACACGTTTCCCGAAGACTTTAAAATTCCAGTCAAGTTTTTTTTTTTTTACTTACATCACGGAAGTTTTCCAAAATGCCGCAGGTAGCGATTAAAGAGAGATCTTTAAACTTTCGCTCTTCGTAGAGTTTTAATCTATTGGAGGAGCGAGTGTCGAAGGAAGCCAAGTGATCTAGGCATTCGTCCGTCAAGATGTGTTGATCTAGCATCACTTCTATCAGCCTTATCTTACGATCCGAATCGTCTTCCTCTTCCTAACGTAGAAAATTAATGTTTTTCATGAATTAATACAAAAATTATGATTAATAATACGTTATTCGATTCCAGAGAGCTATCCATCGCCATAATTTCGGGAAACTCGTGGATTTCCTCTTCGGGTGTGACGGTTAAGTAAGTCTCGGAAAACAATTTCACTGGAGCTATAAAGATTACATAATAATCAATAATAATAGAAACAACGAGAGAACTTGTATGAAGTAGTTTACATCGATTGCAGCAGTGGAGGTATTCGCGAGCGCTCAACTTTGGAAAATCGGACATGCGAAGCTTGCTGTACGAGTGAGCGTGATCGTAACCTTTTTCCATTTTCAACAAATCCATTTTCCTGTTGTTGGCCCTGCCGAAATTCTGTAATTATATCAATTTCAGTACGGAGTTTCAATAGACTTTAAACAATTATACAAAACTACCAAAAGTTCCAAATTCAGTTGAGAGGGTAAAGCCAGGAATAACTTTATTTCGAGCAAATTTCCGGTGATTGCTTGGCCGCTGGATATCAAAGACCACTAGCGTCAATTGCTTATCCGTCTCCGTACCTGGGATCACGGAAGCCGGTACGAAAAGCAAGGGATTCAACTGGGCCCAAACTAGATGATTCGGCTCCAATGCTGATATTGACGAACAGGTGTGGTTGGTTAGTGTAATCAATTAATGATGAAACAAGCCAACAAGCAAACTTACCTTTGCCGGATGCGTCGCCGTACTTGGCGAACAACTCGCCCACCGCCTGTTTGGCCTTTTTACCTTTCAGTGGCCAGGAAACAAAGAAATAACCCGTGAATTAAATGAAGTCTACAGATGGGATACGAATCAAGGTTACAAATTTACCCTTATTAGGAGTATTTCTTTTCGATTTCAATTTGTTTCCAGGCTCACCATTCACTCTATATACAATGGTTGGAAAGAAGAAGAAAGGTGTCATCAATTCTAGGTTCTCATACTAATAGTGACTCGGTTTTAAGTACGAAATTATGAATATAATAAAAAGAAGTTGGTTCAATAAATAAATATGAAATCATCTCGATTAATAATCTACACTCTCATTTGTGTATTCTGTGTTGATGAGGATGATGATGGATCCCAATCAGGATTGGATAGGCGGAATACAATACATTTTCATTTCCATTATTTTTTTTCAAAAGAAAGCAAGAAGAAATAACACGACTTCTGTATGTTTTCAACGGGGAATTGAAGGGGTATTATCTTTGTTTCAATTTTTAAAAATCTACTACGAAGCTGGGCAATTACAAAGCATGATAAAAGGAATTGCACGAAATAAGGAAACAAGAAATCGTAACGAAAACTTATGGGACGAGGGAAAAAAAGAAGAGTATAAGCCCTTACGTTGAATTCGACTGCTCGTTGGATGATGGCATAGGCGCGGG
The DNA here is from genome assembly GCA_030141595.1 of Chydorus sphaericus. Taxonomy (NCBI): domain Eukaryota; kingdom Metazoa; phylum Arthropoda; class Branchiopoda; order Diplostraca; family Chydoridae; genus Chydorus; species Chydorus sphaericus. The sequence continues at coordinate 4,812,697 of CM057931.1, forward strand.
AGTGGATGCAGGCGCCACGGCGGCTACTGCCATTTGAAAAAGGTTTTCCAAATCGCTGCCGGCTTGGAGGGAGGACGGATCGATCAGGAGCGTCTGAGTGCCGGTTCCATCTCCGTCTCCCACCACACCTTCCGCCAAAAGCTCTTGGATATTAGCCTCGCTTCCAGGCTCCCAGACGACCATGTACGTCTCGCCTCCTTCAACCTGCATGAGGATATTGCCGCCTCCTGCGACATCCCCGTTCCCTGACTCCATCTCCGCTCCTACTTCCATGATGGTCGTATCCTCGCTCACGATTGCTGTGGCCACTTTGCCGAGTCCTTCAACATCTGGCAGGACTGGAACGCTCGTCTCTGCGAGCAAGGAAGCGACATCCATCTTGATCTCTTCCTCAGTTTTCATCGGTTTTGGGGGATCGTGAGTATCCACCTGTGGAGCGCTCTTAAGGCTAGTGTCGCATCCATGAATACCGTTCAACTTGGGTGGCGTGGTGGTGGGAATAACAACATCTGGGACTTCACTGGTGGATCTACTACTACTATTCAAATCGGCATTTAACTTGTCGATCTCGGCACTAATGCCAGCCATTGACTCTTCCTCGTCCACTTTTGATTCAATCCCATTTTCATCCTGGATAATGTTACTGGCAAAATGTTAGATTTTAAAATTTCAGTTTAAGAGGTAAATTAAATTTTAAACATACTGCTTGATGATGTGAAGTTCCGTTTTCCGTGTCCATTGGTTCTTCATCATCGCTTCTCTGCTGGATAAGCGTCGATTTCGAAAGACGTTCTTGTTCAGCATCACTTTCCTGTTTCGCTGTCAGATTGGAACTCGGAGTGACACCCTCCCCATCTACAGTGGCGGAGGTCTCCGTTCGCGAGGACTGCTGCTGCTGCTCTTCCTCTTCATCCCAATCCGCCATCAGCTTTATTTTGACTTCTGGATTGACTTCAGATTTGCTCTGCATCGAAGACTTGAGCCACTTCTTCTTTGGGTTGAGCAGCGGTTTAGTAGTGCTGCTTTCGTTGCTCTTGATTCCAGTTACAGCCGGGCTTTTTGGACTCTTGGCGGTGGATTTGGCTGCAGCAGGAACTTTCGGGGATTTAGGCGACTTTGGTGGTGCCCTCTTCCGTCCTGGGGTCTTCCCAGCCGCCTTTTCACTCGCTGGAGGAGTGTGACCACTTTCTTTAGCTTCTAAGTTCCGTTTGACTTGGTCGAATAAGTCTCCTGACGAGAGCAGAGTGGGAGGTGCTGACTCTTCTTCTTTGACAATAGCTGCTGCAGTCTTTTTCACTCGTTTTGACGTTGACTTCTTCGATGGAGAGCTAGTGGGTCTCTTCTGTGCTGCGGCAACATTTGACGAGAGGGTCGGGGCGGTGCCAACGTTGAGGTGAGTCTTTTTGTGCATAACCATCAAGTTAAGACGGGTTGTGCTGAAGGCGCAAAGGTCGCAAGCATAGTTGGCTGAAGTCGGTCCGCTGCTGACGGATGTATAGGAGGAGGTAGTGGGCGATGATAGGACAGACGTATTGTCCTGCGTCCTGATCCTTACTTCGTGATCAGAATTGCCCTGAATAAATTAACTGACATAGAAGAAGGCAATCTTTGAAATAAAATTGATGGTCAAAATACCTGAAATCTGGGATGATTGACTTTGTTGGCTACTGGACTAGCCGCTTTATTGGATGGCGGTCGGCCGGCTTTTGGGGTTGAGGTACTTTTTGTTGGCGATTTGGCTTTACTGACCTCTTTCGAGCGTGGATCCACAAATATATTTTTGTAGCTGAATAATTAATTATTAGATTGTCAGTAGTGAATTTTTATGAAAAAAGGAGAGTAAAAAAACGAATACGTTGACTGTGCTGGTGTCGCCTTTTTGGGTTGAAACCTTTCATGATCAACTATTTCTGGGGAACCACCAGTAAGATACTCAGCTTGTTTCACATCAGTTGGGAATTTCATGAAGGGACTGCTGATTTCATTTACTTTTTTCTTCTCAAAATACTTTTTCTGCAAATAAATAAAAGTACTTCATTAATAAAAAAAAGGAGTATAAGGAAACATTGAGTTTGTCAATCATAATCTTTAATGTGATCATGTTGAATCATATGTGAATATATGCTTACTCATTCCGGCTGATATGAGCTCTTCTTTTTTGTCAGAACTGTACTTGCAAATCTGGTTGGAATCTTCTAACAAACTGGTAGTTATCCTCATTAAGGTACTTGGCAACGCAAATGGTGTCTTCAGTAACGTCTTTCTTAAGGTCCGGCGTCAGTTTATCCACGTTTTCCACCCGGGCGGGCCACCAGCCTAGCCGCTTGCTGGCCAGTACCCACACAACATCTCCGTACTTGTACTGCGCCATTCTGGCAACTGTCTATGAGAAAATGAGATCTGAGATGAATGGCGGTCTTGTTGTTGTTACCTAGTTTTTGTTGCTAAGTATTTTTCCCAGTGATTATATTTTCTTTCAATGTTTACAAAAAGAGAGGGAAAACTTTTTGTGTGTACACTTACTGCAGAAGGCGTCAATCGAGGATAAACTTACCGAAGGGATTCCGTGTTGTAGTGAGTTACAAAATAACAAGTGAAGGACGATGGGCGAGTTACGAGCATATACGGCCTTCTAATTTCTACTCATAGATGGCGCCTACTCATACAAATTTCTCTTGATCCGTACTCTTGTTCCGTAAAAAAGAATATTCAAAAACGGGATCCTTATTATATTTTTTGTTTGCTAGCCGTATTAAAGTCCGTCGTATAAAAACAAATGAAAGAGAAAGAAGATTATTCCAAGTGTTCCATATTACAATTTTTCGCGTTTTCTTGTCGGTTCTTGCTTTCATTGGTTTACCTTTATGTATTTTTTTACAGAGTCAAACCCTGTTCCTGCCTGTGGGAAATGTACAACTATAACATCACACACATCATCATCTGGAAAGCTAAAGATAGTTTAAGTGGACATTGCACCAGTACCATGACCTACAGACCTAGCTCCACGCCGAATGCCGCATGGGTTAAGCCATTTAGATTTTCTAAACTTTAGTCCAATCACGATGCTCTGGACCCCATCGTAAAATTGTTCTAAATATTTTGGACTACAACCTTGAGGGTCTGTCGCTGATTCCTCTTCTGTCGGCCAAAGGATCAAAAAGGAAGCATGGATTTCAAATCCAAACGTACGGTATTTCCACCCGGCAGTTAAGGTCATGCTCGCCCATATTTCTTCATTAGTAAGATAAATTGTTTCCAAATGGGAAAAAATTATTTTACATTCAATTTAATTGGAAAATTTCTGTACGAAAAAGATGGGTCTATCCTTGCCAGGTGCCCCCAAACTAAATGGTTGGTAAGAAAAAAAAAAAGCATTAATCACTTATTCCGACTTGATCCAAATTCATGGCGGCGTAGTAAACGTTGTGATTTGCACCCTTAACCATCTAAGATGTACTTAAGCAGTCAAAGGACATGCTGGTCCAAGTACCATCAAATCTTCAAAAAGTGTTTACCTCTGCCAGGTGCCACCAAACTCATCCGGTTTCGAAGATTCGGTTACACATCAAACTCTCGGCCTAATGTGTATCGAACCTCCTGGCATCTCAAACCTTTCGTCACCTATACTATTGCGCCACGTGTGCGTGTTTTATAGGCTCCGGGTGAGACACAACTTGTGACAATCTTTCACTGCTCCACAGAAATGTGTGGAGCATATCATCATCAGATTACAGCGTAATCATCATTTGATCCATGGCAGCTGCTGGAAATACCATTCCAAGGAGACAGTCACTAATTCGAAACAAAGCTCTAGTAAATGTCGTGATTTGCTCCCAAACCTTTTTATTTCATTTACTCTCATAGTTATGCTTCAGCAATAGAAAGTACAACTACAACCACAAACGATCAGTTTGGCGAAAGTTAGCTCCGCCCACTTCCAAATCCTTACCATTTAGGGATTTTCAAAAGAATGCTTCTTTGATAATGGGTTAGGTAACTAGAATGCTTCATAAAGACCACTTTTAACTGTGAGCAGTAAGGATATCATTATAATTACGGTATTTGATGAATAGCAAGCCTGGATATTTCCTATTTATTAATCACTTATTTTGACTAGAAAATAGAATTTGAATCGTAAAAGTTGAAGTGGAGTTAAACTACTATTTTCATGATTGGTTGTTTTGAAAACTTAACGATGAGAATGGAAAAGATGTACGATACTTGGGGTTTCAGACCCATGACGTTTATATATCTGCTATTACAACAGTGCATATTTTATACGTTACGCATTCTGTATTACGATATATGTCAAGTCATTTGTTGATAAACAGTATGTGCTAATAAAAAGACTGGATAGCATTATTTCAATTGAGTGATGACACTTATTGGCTTCATCTATATGACAACGAGGAGGGAAAATGAGTTAATCCGATTGTTGATCACTCGTTCCATTTAGGCAAAAAGGGCTTCTTCCCCTTCATACAGCGGGGGTGTTCAAGTGGCTCAGGGAAAATTTGCCAGCCCTGGCCAAAATGATTGAAATTCACCCTCCGCACTTCGTCGTCCACCACATGGTGAAGCTTACGTCGAGCGTGATTGACAACTCTATATATATATAATATCTTCCAATTCATATTTCATTTTTTTTCATAATCCCACATCTGGGGGTGTTCCCAAACATTTTATTCAAAAACATAATTTAAACAAAATTGGATCAACTTTTGAAGTATATTGAAAAAGAAAATGTAGGATCAATTACGTGATCATTATTTAGAGGGGGAGAAAAAGGGAGTTTGTTTTTCTAGCGAAAGAAAGAAAAGGGGTATAATTTATTTTCCAAGAATGGAGCGAGAGCAAGGACGAGTGATGACAAATGACCGATTGCACGCCCCCATCGACATTATCCTCCCCGTGATGACGAGTTGCTGTGACTAGCAGATGACCTTTAGTGACAGGCTAATGACTGACAACGCTGCTCTCTATATATATGGTAGATGAACCCGCCTATTAAAAAGAGGGGTTGAACCAAACAAAACGAGAAAAGGAAGATAAATAAAACAGGCCTCATGTCGAGTTGATGATTGTTTCACGCATGCAACCTGATCATCCCCACTTCATTTTTTTTTCTACCCTCTCTAATTATTCATCATCTGTCATCAGCAGGTTGCAGCTAAATACTAAAAATGTTAGAAATTGCATAGAATTCGGTTTAAATCTTCAACACCTTGCAGCTTTTTACTGGTCTTAACGGTTGAATGATGACGTGTAATTCACTACTCGTCGTCATGGTGCTGCTAAATACAAAAAAAAAAGCGAGCAGCAGCAGTTTTGAAGCTGAGGGATAATCCTAGGATAATCCTGCGAACTGCTGGCAGCAGGCGCGCGTCTATCGTTCCCATCAAGCGGAAAAAACGATCCTAATACATTATTTGTCATGGAGAATCATTTAATAGTGACTGTTATGTAAGTAATAGTAGTGAGGAATGTCTGTTATAATAACCTCTACTTCATGATGTAAATCAAAGTTATTTCTTTCGGTATGGTCATTATTATACATATAATCTTTAAGAAAGGATCGGAATGCAGGATCATAAAGGAGACAATGTGAACTAGTATACACGGCGCTTCATTAAGGACATTCCTCACGTCGAGTTATGGGATTCGTGCGTGCAGCGGGATTTGCACAGAAACAACCACAATGTGTACTAGTAGGTACATGTTCCTGGTTAATCAGACAAAAAACATTCCTATCGCGCATTCTTACGAATCAGAATTTACAATCAAGTAATGAGCATTGTTTAACTTGATGTGGCTGACCTCGACGTTGCATTTTATATTCCCATTTTCAATACTTTCTGAACAAGTTTGGCATTTTTAATGCTGTTGAGATTGGCAATTAGAATGAAACCGAGTGGAAAAACTTTTTTTTTTTTTAAGTCAATTTTAATGGGGGTCACGTGCTGAAAAGAACCACGCCTGGTTTGAAATGCAAATCCCGATTTGTTCTGTTTAGAAAGAAAAAAAGTGGGCGGGACGGAACGCACGCAGACATCAAATTGGTCGCGCGCAATATAAATTTAAAAAAACCAAAAAATTTATTGGAAAATTCGTTCGGCTCTCTTTTTTTTTAAACTTTGGTTGGGATATGTAGCACAGACACAAAAAGCTTCCGCCGCAATTAACACGACAGTGCCCAATGAAAATAAACACGAGCGGCGTATATACACCGCCAAGAAACTGTCCTTGTTCTCCTTTTCTTTATGTATTCCCCCCTCTCTCTCTATATTTTTTGTTTTTATTATTTGTCTTCTGTCGGGTTATAAAGAGGGGGGCAAAGAGGGACGAGCGAGAGTCGGACTCTGACTTTCAAATTAGATAGACATCTCTAAAAATATGTTTTCTCGTCGGAAGAGAAACATAAAATTCCTGACCCAGTACAGTCGATTTTAATCTCAAACGAAATTCATGTCCTTTTTATAAGACTGAAAGGCGCATTTTGTTTCATCTTTAATAAAAGGTGTCGGTTTATGACTTGGATTAAAAATATTAAAAAATCTGCTGCATCCCTCAATTTACAAAGCGAAACAAATTAAGTTTTTTTATTTGTCTCATAAATTTCGTGAATCATTCACGGTTTCATCAGGTCTGGTGCTCGCGTTTTGTACATCATTCCGAATGAATGAAACTTTGGTTCCGGTCGGAACAGACAAAAAGAAAGGGTGATGATGCCAACAGCAGCAATCTGTTTCAATACAGGTGGAATACACATTGGACAAATAGATGACACGCAAACCCATTCATACATTCATAAAAAACTATAAATTCATTTTTTTATTTTTTAAAAACGATTCGCTCCCTCTTTTGCTTCATCTCTCCCCCTGCTATTATGAGAAATGGATCAGCTGTCGCCACCTGGGGGCTCCCTCCCTCTCGCATCTAATTATTATTTGTGTTTCAAAAAAAGAATATAACAGGGAGCACATGTTGCGAGCAGTGTATAGGATCATTCTACTCGGACCCAATCACTCAGAATAAGTAATTTTTGTGAGGGACAGCAAACTTTTTGGGTGGGCCCTTCACCATCATTACGGTGTCGCATTCTCTCTCTCTCTATGTCCCTATTTGATGGTTATGGACTTGCGTGGGACCTGGGAAATGTTGAGTGACAAGTTTTTAACAACAACCTCCTAATTGTCCAATGATGTTACTCTCCCCCAAGCAGTCCATCTGCATCCTTGGTAGAAAATTCATGATGGATGATGGCTCGAGTAGATGTTGAACAGGATTTTAGAAACAAATCGACACCATTTTTGGGTGAGGCATGGCGATGAAAGACGTAGAAGGATCGAGAAAATTAAAACGACAAAGCTCGTGCGTGTACCTCGCCGATGGTTATAGCTCCACCCACAGAGCAGTCATGGCTACTGGTCTTGACGTGAGATCATCAGTCAGCAGAGCCCGATGGGGTAAAGCAAAGCTAAAGAAGTAGAGAGAGAAAAAAGGGGGACGTCCCTAAAGACCGGCCCCTTTCTGAGCCTCGCCTTATCGTCTTGTTCACTACTACCCTCTTCATTTCACGCCGGAGCACCAATCGCAAGCTTTCGGCTTCTGCTGATCCGCTGCTTGATATTCTCCCTTTTTGACGGTCGAGTTGTGTTTTTCTTGCCCAGGAGCGTTGCCCACGGCCTGGATTCTGTTTTCTGTTGTAGTAGAAAGAAGAAGAAAAGAGTTGGTAGTAGCTCCCTCTCTGGCAGTAGCAACTTTTCCTTCGTCTTCTTCAAGTCAGTCACTTCTCATTCCGACAGAGAGTGCGCAAACTATAAGTTTAATAGGGATTTTGATTTCCTCTCAGTGGATTCTTTAAAGTGCAAAGTGCTTCTATTGTGACAAGTGTGATCAAGGGATTCGTCTTGAAGAAAAAGGTGAGAATTTTATGATCTTTTTTTTCTCCCTCTCTAAATCACGATAGGATTTATGACATAATCGACGTTATAAGTATAGGCCAATTGCTATATACAAACCTTTTATTATTTGTCTTGAACTTATTTTGTAGAAATTGTAATAAAATCATAAATTCATTTTCTTCGAGAAAATGCGACGGTATAATAATAAATAACTTTAACTTATCTGTCAACAGAAAATTATTTACAAAGATGTACAAGGGAATGAATCAACAAACGGCAGCTCATTTGCTGTCCAGTATGCTTCCATACGACACGATGGGCCTTTACGAGCAGGCCAAACCGAGCCTCATGTACCGCGTCCCGCGCGTCGTCCCGGACCAGAAGCAACGCTTCGAATCAGACGAGCTCTTCCGTCGGCTCAGTCGCGAATCCGAGGTATGTATTCTTATACATAGTAGGCCTATATAAAAGACACAGCAGGAGGCTCAGAAGGCTCCAAAATGTCCGGGGTCAAAATGTTTGCACTGTCGCCTCTTTTCTTTGGCGAAAGAAAAAAAAGGACCGGTCATCTTCTTTTCAATAGGCCATTAAAGGTGATTTAGATGTCAGAATGGCTTCATGCCCTAAATAATATTGAATGGGCCTGGCTCATCTCAGCAGGTCACCACGAACACAGAAGGTTTCTTCTTTCATACATCTTTGATGCTCCTAAAAGTCCCTCACTCTCTTTTGTGTTGTTGTTGTTATTATTATTATTCCAAACGACTTGTAATAACTGTCTGGACTCTCTGGAATGACTTTGTTTTTCTATTTCTTAAAAATATATAAGATCCTGAATGATTTGATTTTTATATATTAATAGGTGAGATACGTTGGATTTCGGGATCGGCCATTGGAAGAGCGTCAGATGCGTTTCGCCGCCGGATGCCGTGAGGGGCACACTGAAATCGTGAGTTATTAAGAATCTATTACAGCGTGTAATAAGTATATCAGTATATAAGCTACTAGCTCCTTAGCGCCGTACTAACGAGCTGTCGAGAGGTCCCCTCCTAAGATCCCCCGGGATCAAGTGATATACGTCCATAAATATATACACAGAAGGGCTCTTAATGGAAGCAGAGTGGATGCTCAGCACTTCTCCCTTGCGACGATCCTTGCATCATCGCAGCCAATAGGGTTCAAGAGTCGCAAGCCAAGTTGGATCAATAAGATCCCAGCCTTAAGTAAACTACGCCTGCGCTTTTCAGACTGCATTTTCTTCCGGATCAACTTGTCAATAATAAAGTTAAAGAACTTGAATATATTTCGTCGTACATGTGTTCTTATCGAAAGGAAACCAACTAAACGGAAATGTCGTCTGATTACCAACTTATCTTTTAAAAAACTAGTCGGGGTTTTTTCTCTTTTCTTGAAGACCAACAAGTCCGTTTTCTTGTAAATGGATACTCTTGTTGTTATGCACACGGGATCTTATAAGGATTCATAGTCTCCCCCTTAAGAAATGTGAATTCGACTGGAAAAGAAGAAGAAGAAAAAATATACATTTTATGGTTCTCTCTTACAGGCTATTGTGGCAACGGGGACCAATTTCCAGCTCGTCTTTGGACCGGGAACTTGGGGCTTCAGCAGCGACGCCAACCGGGACTGCGATTTTGACAAGGAACCCGGCAAGGTATAGACAAAAAAAAACTTCCCCTATGGATATAACTTGTAAATCTCTTCTCAAAATTCGAGGGTGAAGTTATATTGTTTTATGATGAGTCTTGGGACGAGCCAATGGTTTAAAGAAAAATAGAAGAAGACGAAGAAGTCGTAAAATAAAAGGGGTCGCGACCCCTTATGACAGTGGGGCCCCGTTCTGTTTACAACTGATGGCCATAAAACATAACACATACTATCTCTTTTTCTCCAGCCATATTCTTATTGATGATGGCAATTTCCAAAGTGTTGGGCGCCAATTTGTTTAGTGGCCTAGAAAGTTTCAAGTCGAAATATGATCAACCATATGACTTGTATACTATTTCATTACATTCCATGTTAGATAGAGGGACCACCCAAAAATAAGGATACAATCCTTCTTCCGAGGCGGATGTGAGCAAAAAAAAAAAAGAGAAGCGCTCATTATAACAAAAAGAGCAGCAAGCTACATTGTATATCGAAAGAAGGGGGGAGCCGAAAAATCTCCAAACAATCAGCTCATCAATTTATAATTTGCGCTCCTGTGAGTTTCTCGCAGGGATATCACCCCCTCTATTCTCTATTCTATTCCGGCGAATTAGAGCCGCCCGAGTGCCTCTCTGTTTGCCGGCATGATGATGGATCAAGCACATAGGCGGCAGCCGCCCAGGATTAGTCCTTTTTTTCTTACTAATAGGAATGTCCGAAGAAAAAAAGAGAAGTAGGAATGTTGATAGCTGTTTATCCCCTTTTGTATATAAAAAGGATTCCATTGCGCAGTTTATTTCGAACTTTAAAAAAAAAGTGAATTCTACAAGAACTATTGGAATGCGCCTCTACATTATATAGATCCTAATCTCATCCGATTCAAAGTAAAGTAGCGTGTAATGATATATAGAAAGAGAGAACCCGTGTCCACAATGTGTCTCCATTCACAAAGAAAATAAGTGTGTAACTCGGAATGCGCTCACCTTTTTCTCCTTTTTTTAAATATTAAAAAATAGGAATAGAAGTAGACGGTCCAACAATCGTTGTAATTGAGTGCAATTAACTCGCCCCCCTCCTTTTTTTCGTTCCCAAAAACTCTATAAGGTGGTTATTACGACTACCTTATTGCCGACTTCCGGAGTCTACGCACCGCGCTGCACCGTCTTGTTTATTATTTATGTATTTTTTTCTCCCCTAGCTCCCGTAATAATAATGGTGCGCGCTGCTAGTTTTCTTCTCTTTTTTTCTCATCGTTTTTAAAACTGACTCGAAAAACTCACCTTAACTTCTTCCGCCCATCCAGCGGAGCATATTACGGCCCTTTTCATTGTTGCAACAGTGTCATTAGAGGTGTCGTTAAAAGGTAGCTGCGCCCGATTCTCTTTTTAAAAACTCTGGATTCGATTCGGTTTTAAAGAGACAATGTTTCTCCCCAACGAAGGATATCTTATTGGTTTGGTACATGTTATGAAATTCATTTGTATATTGTTGTATACAGAGAGTCTACCCCATTTTGGGAGCTCAAGAAAAAAGACTTATTCGGGAGCCGAAGGGATACAAAAAAAACGAATAGTAGGGAGGGATGTTTGTTGCTCTTTCGGCATCGATATATACTCAAACAGAATAAGGAAGGATGCCGCCGACAGTGTATATCGTTGTAGGGGGGAGAAGGTTGGAACGAAGCAGCTGGCTTATATACAAACCGTTTTTTATCTAACAGCAGCAGCAGCTCTTAAAAAACGTCCATTTCCGGCTGAATTCTGATTCGATGGTGATGACAGTATGAAAGATGAAAAATTAACTATATAGGTCTATACGAAGAAGAAGACGAAGAAGAATTTAAAAGAGGACGCAAATTTCGGTCGGTCGGTTTATTATTACGTGAAGGATTCTACGTGCTGCTTTTGCGTAATGAAGGGAGCCGAAAACTGGCTACTGCAGCTACTATATCTGTTTGTCTACTGTCTTGAAAATTTCCCTACCGATGATGAATGGATTTTCCGCGTGCCACACGAGACATAACAAAGGTGGTCTGCTCCAGGTGGTTTTCATTTCTTTTTGATTCAGGGACTATAGCAGCTACTGACGTACACCTGTATTTGTCTATCTCTCCTTTTTTTTCTTCTCTATTTAAAATTTGAATAGATATAAACCTGCTCTCCGACTTTAATATTTAACCGCGTGTTTTTCTCTTTCTCTCTTTTCAAGAAACTACCTGCTTTTTTCTTTGTGGGACGACCAAGACCTATTTTTGAGTTAATATACGTCAGGGAATATATAACGAGTATCTTTTCGTTTTGGGTTTTGTTGTTGTGTACGTATTTTTATTTTTTAAGAAGTGATTATTCAACGTCGACTTTGGGTCAGTTTATTTATTTTGAAATGGAAGGGAGAGAGTCAGGGACGTCGTGCCCCTCATTTGTCCGCGTCAACTGTCTTGTCGACAGGTCATTTTTATCAATAGCAAGTCCCCTAAAAAGACTTCTTTTCTTTCTTGAAATTTAGAATAAAAACGACCTACCTACCTACCGGTATATTGATATTTATAAATGAGTTGTGATAAGAATCAACGAACCAAAAGGTTTTCTCAAGGCTTTTTTGTTTTGTTTCTTTTTCGTTATTTTTCTGATGATAGTTTTGTACTATTACAGGTTCACATCAAATCCCGATTGATTCTCAATGGTGTTTGCGCTAAATGGAGAGGATGGATTGACATGGACCGGTTGGATGGAGTTGGTTGCGTCGAATTCGATGAAGAAGCTGCTCGGGTAAGAATACATAACTTGTTTTTGGTATAGGTAAAAGTTGGCCACTGGTTTTTTCCTCTAAAATAATTCAAGCCCCGTTTTGTGGCCGAGAAAAAGACCACAAGATCCCAAAAGAAAAACCACATGAAAAAATATAGAAGAGAGAATATCATGCACGCCATGATGATTGAATAGCCTCTAATGATAGCTCCTTCCTTTCGGTCTGCGGTAGCCGTGAAGGGCACACAGACTAGTGCTGCTCCCGTTCCTTCTTAGATGAGCACAATGACTTTTGTGTGTGAGAGAGGCTCACCTTTTTTTTCTGGGAGGGAAGTATAAGAGAATCGTGCGGCGACGAGACGGCGCCACCGCAGCAGCGCGGCCAATTTTGCGTGCGACCGTAATAATATTTTTTTGGAGAGAGAGAGAAAACTCCGCCTATTTGGAGTTGAAACAACAAATCGTCATTTAAATGCGATGGAAATCACCTTAAACAATTCTTTCACCTTTTCTGGGATCAGCACGTCATTTTAAAAAATATATATCTTTTTTTAAAGAGACGCGCATCATAAATTCTTCCGTGTTCTGGGAGTGGGTTTTATGGCGTTACGAAGATCAATGTAAAACATGCAAAGATTTATTTATTTATTATTTTTTTCTATCTATTATAGATTGAGGACGCTTACCGACGGGAACAAGTAGAGCGATTCAATCAGCGCCTGCGCGAGTTCGAGGAGGATCAGAGAGCCTATCGGAATCACCACGTCGTTGCCGCCGCCGAGAGGCAGGCCGTCGTCGACGCCGACCTCGATGTAAGTTAAAAGCCTAAAAGCTAAAGCATTTAGGTACTTTTAAAAGTGCAGAAAAGAGGAAAACTGGTTTAACAACCGATTGTATACATAATGATACTTATTGAGGTTATATAACACTTTCTATTACAACAGTCCCGCAAGAAAATGGATCTATCGTCCGGTCACGCCCCTCATTAACGCGATCAAGACGGGAGAAATAACAGCGCATTACGTTCACTCAACATCAGCACCTCCCAGCACACACATCCGACCGTTAGTCAGGTCAAAAACTTTTTTTATAATGATAAAATATGAAACAAAAACAAAAAAATACTGCACAGCACCTTTTTTTCCCCACGTCGTATTTTATGTTATGTAATAGACTAATAATATTTAGTTTTAAATTCATCGTAATAAATTTTCTTCTTTTTCATTTTGAAAAAAATATAAACTGTATAAATGTTCATGTGTTTATTATTACATGTCCCTCCTGTTATATCCAAGACAGCGCTTAAAGTTCCTTTTTTCCCTCCTCTTTCGTGATTTGTGTTTTCTTTCTCGATTTATCTTAAATAATTACAGCAACATCACCGCTTTTGATTTATACTTTCATTCATTTTGCACGTCTGTACATTGTTTTTCCTGTCTTTACTATATTCAAGTGTGTTTCCCTATACTGATATAAACCAATACATGGAATTGTAATAATCGTAAAGATTGTCTACTTCCGTCATTCTATATCTATATACACAACCGTTTTCTTCAAAAGTATCGGATTCAGAAACATAAAAAAAAGATACTGTAATTGCTTTCTCAAATGTAACATAAAGCGATAATAGGCCTACGGGATCAAATGATTTGGAAGAGCAGAATCATTGATGATTTACTTCTCTATTGTCATGATAGAGCAAGAAGCGGCGGCTGCAGCAGTTTCTCTAGGCCTCCCGCCGTGAACCTAATGACCTCCCGCTAGGTGTCGAGTCCCCTCTCGATGGTTTTTCTAGAGGACCCCCCTCTTTATTTACGGCCCATCACTCATTAATTCCAGACGAACGCGGAGAACAGAGTGAGGGAGAAAATAGTTACATCATTATTCAATAAATAAAATAAAAATTCCATTCTCATCGTCTTGGAAAGAATAGTCTTGTCATGGTGATGGTCATACATTGGCCATCATCGCACCTTTCTTTTGTATTGTTATATATATTAGGGAGAGGCACATGGAGGAGCAGCGGCCTATGAGCAGCACGGTTCATGAATTCGAGTGCGCGCGCATTGCTCGCCGTCGTACATCACGGCCAGCCCTCTGATCGACTACACTCAACATGTCAGGGATCCATTGAACCTTGATATAAAACATGCTCCTGGAAATGAGATGAGGGGGAGAGAGAGGGTAAGAGACCCCTCTCTTTCATCAAGATATCAACGCTCTCTCTCCCCCTGCTATATATATATTGATGAAAGAGAGGGGGGCATCAGGCAGCTCTTTGTCGCCGTTTAACCTTGTGACACGGGGCTGCTTTGCTTGCTTGCTTGCAGCACAGTATAATCATCATCACAAAAACGGATTGACAAGCTTCCCCTCTCTCTCTTTTCCCCTCTTTATACACGCTGTGATTATTATAATAGTGAATTCCGGAATACCCCATTCGATCCGGAATAAGGAATTTTTTCGGCTGTACTTCATTGATTATGAATCTGTCAACATTTGCGAAATACTTTCTATATTTATATAAAATAAAATTCAATGTTATTCAAACTTTCTATAAATGAATATCAGAAAAAAGGAGCATCATTCAATCCGCCTATTGTGTAATATGCTACCCGGTTCGGGCGGGACTTTTTTAGAAATGGTTCCAAATGGCGCGGTCCGATATCGAGTGTCAGAGCACAACACTTTTTGTGTGTGTCTATAGCAGGAGGACATGTCGTTTCTCCTCCCCTGTATACTAAAACTAACGTAAAAGCTTAAGAGATTGTTCATCTATTCAAAGCCGACAGGGACCCTATGTTTGTATGTCTAGCGGATTAAAGAAACTATCATCCTATATAGATATACAATAGTATCTCTCTCTCGTTCTTTTTTTCACTCTCGACCGTCCTTCAGGGGGTTACGTATACATACAAACAACACATGATAAGAGATGCTTTGAATCATTTGATATGGATCAGACAGCAGCAGCTATATGTGTCTATAATACTGATGATTCCCTTTTTTTCGTTTTAAATCCCTTTTGAAAATTTCAGAGGGCTGTACAGCGCGATGAGCCACGAATATCAATGAATAGAGTTTGGAATAATATAAATACTGTCGAGATATTTAAATGCCTTGATGATGGAATATATGAGGGGAAGGTATTTATACAATAAGGGGAGAAAAAAGGGCCTCTAGCTGGTCCTATATATTCCATTTATGGGATGATGGAGAGAGAAATTCATTTTTGTTTTTTAATAATAGGAAGAACAAAAAAAAGTAGCTGTCAATTTAACAGCAGCCATTTTCACTCCTCGCCCTAAATGACTCAAATTAACTTTTATTTTTTAGAAAACAGTAGTTATTATATACCTGAAGAACCGGCGCGTCTATTCCCATAAATAGAATAAACTTTTTTTGTATAATAGCTATCAATTACTTCCAGTTAAGAAAATTTGATTTATACACACCGGATATGCTACTGTTAAGAATAAAAATAGAATGATAAATATATGTAGGGCAAGTAGAAGAAAAAAAAAATATGAGCCATCTATTCTTACACGTTTCTATATCAATATCTTGTATAAATGTTGCACGGCCCACTGGCTCCGCATCATTCAATGATTTATGGATCACCGGTCCTTCTATTATTAGGACCCTTCGTCTCTCTTTTTTTTTTATCAATTGACCTCATGGCCCCCCCTTTCTGCCCCTTCAATTTCCAACAATATCACTCCCCTTCATAAATATAATTTTTTTTTAAACTCATTCTACCTGAATTAATAATATTGCAACATATTATAAAATATAAGTAAGTGGAACTGATGCGATACACCAATATTTATTTATTTTCTAGCAAAATCCGGTTCTACATCCGGATCATTGTATATGTCTGTCCTTCGAATGTCTGAAATTTGAAAGCTCCGCTAAAAAAAAATGCCTTCTGTACAGAGGGGCACACACACAATGTAACAGTGAGAGTCGTTGTGTCGTCGCCCCCCTTTAATGTCATCAAACAACAACAGATAGAAGAAAAAAAATGCCTCTCACAGCGGGATTCCCTGCATCACGCCATCCATTTTGATTCCCAAAGAATCCTGTTTTTGACAATTGCATTCGAGTGCACTCAGCGGCGAGTCAAGCTGTCAACAATTTTCATACAGACATTAAATAATATAATACGGACGCCGTTGCTGCCTATTGAGAATTTTTTTCTTCTTCTATATATTCTAGCCAGCTGACTTTGTGTGTTTGTCGTCTACAAGGAGCTGAGACTGCAGCAGTACAGAAGCGTCAAAACTGTCGAGAGAGAAATTCCTCCTCCGACTTTCTTCTTCTTTTGAATTCACCGGCCCCGTAGCTATTTTCATTCCTTCCAGCTTGGGATGTCAAACATCGCATAGCATTCCCTTAACCTTTTTTTTTCTCTCTCAAAGAGTCTTTCAAATCATAATTAATACCTATGGCCATGGGAAAAAATGTCGTTGCGTTATAGAAAGAGTTTCATATTTCTTATTATGGGGAGAGTTAAATGAGCCAAAGTCAGCAGGAACGGTTGCTTCACACACAATAATAAATAATGATTGACAGAATGTTGCAGCTCCCCTAGTCGTCGGTACTTGCCCAGCATCCCGCTGCGAAGACGCGCATCTGCTGTCCCTCATCATCATTTATAAGGTGTAGTCCAAACGTGTTTATTTGCATCATAATAGAAGAAATCATTTAAACAAAATTTGAACTCTTAACATATTGGCCTATGAATTATAAAAGTTGATTCAATTAGTGATTTTAAGAATAGTTTGGATAGTACAGTAGTAGGAAAGCCGTCGGGATTTGTCATCATACGTGATATGATCCCGGGAGGCGGATAATTGGTGAGCAGCACGCGCCGGCCGCGCTCTACAGGAGAGCTAAAATAGGGGGCGCGCAATAAGAGGGGAGAGACAACACAAAAAAAAAATGCACCGGCGTTTCCAAGACAAAAACATTTCATCCCCCTCATTTTTTTCTTTTAAAACTAGAAGCTCACAAAAGAATATATATCTATGCTGATGGATGAGTTTTGCTTGGGAACCCCCCGTTGATCCCGATCATCGGGTGCCGGATCTCGTTATTATTATTCTATACTAAAAATGGTATTCCAGTTGTTGTTGATGAAGTCAAAACCTGCTGACCATGGTATGATGGATGTACTCGAGTTAAATTCCACGTATATTCCCCACTGAGAGAGCGGGAGATGATTACATGCCTATTTTATGTGTACCAACATCTGCTGCTGGACTGGAAATTGAGTCATCACGAGGGAAACATTAAGATCCCCAAGTGCTCCATCAGGGGATGTGTCGTTTGGACGACGAAATCCCGATTAATCCGTCACTAGCTAGCATCGTCACACCCCTTTTTGTGTGCTACTACCCCTCTCCATTCAAAGTCAATAAGCCGTACCGAATGTATCAACTGGGTATGGCAGCAAGTGGCCGTCCATCTAGATTGAATCATTTTTTTCTTCCTTCTCAATATGTAAATCCTGTAGGCCTGTTTGTGTTTCTCATGGGGATGTATCTTTATGGAACACGTGTTTGGAATCAATCATTACACGTAAAATATTTTATATTTACTATCAAAATTGGCACATATTATATTGAAAATATGTGAGAGCTGGCTGTTATACGTCTAAATATATATAATTTTCTCGCGATAGGACATCTATTTATAGGTCAAGTGCTGCAGCCACCTCGTCGTCGACCGAATTGATAAAAATACACGACGACCGAAAAGAGCACCACCGCACACTTTCCTTCAGCTCGTGATACTCCCGCGGGATCAGTTCACATTTAGGAATCGAGAGGAGCAGGAAAGAGATATCTCTTTTTAAAGACTTGTAAATTATGTTGGAATTTCTTTGACTTGTTTGCGTTAATGTGAGGTAAGTGGTAAATATTTACAAATAATGACTGGTTCTAATTGTGATGCTGGCACTTGCTGATGAATGTTCCGAACGTTTTTAAAACGCATCAGTAACTGTCAAACTTTTGGGTATAAATCAAATGGGTAAAACTAAAAAGTAACAAATCATTTTTAAATGAAGGAGAGAGAAAACTAACATGCAAATTGGGAAAAAATCCAAGGCTATTTAGTATATAGCTTTAAAAATTGCAAGTGTACTTACTGGTAGGTCAAGGTGCATATAAAGCTGTCAGAGGTCGAGGCTGTTAGTTAACCTATTAACATTTGCAATTTATGGGTAATTAAGTAAAGTTGAAAAACGTGATTTTTGCTAAAAAGAGAACGCTTTTCAGTTCATCAAAATCAACAGAAATTTAAAATATCAAACATGTAAAATTGACAATTTAATTTTTAATAAGCATTCTAACGTTAAGAATTTATGGAAATGTGTGAAACGATAAACTCTTTTTGATAGGCCACTGTTTTTATATTTATTTAAATTAGTGTGTGTGTTTAAAGGTGGACGCCATGCATGGAAACATCGGTTTCGAGAAGAACCAATGGAAAGTGGAGGAAGACGAAACGGTCATTGTTGATCCCGCCGCCAGGAAACTTCAGGTCCTCCTTCCACTCTTAACATTGATTAGTCTCTTCTGTCATCCGTGTTTATTTGTAAATAACCCGTGTCGTGATCGGTAAAGTTGTCCCATCTGTTATTCTCCATCGGGGTAGAGAAAAAAATATCTAATTATAAACCCCTATGAGAGGATATATAAAAGATTGATATGACAATTTTGGCATCATTTCAAGGACAGGTTTTGGCTGCATATGCAAATTGCAAAACCCAAGCGTACGTAATACGTGGATAGCAAAGAATGTGGTCGATGTATTCTGCTCTTACTACTTTAAAGAATCTCGTTTTTTCTCTTCTCTTATTCATGACGAAATCATCAGTTGTTTTCGGTTGTTTGTGTGAGTACAACGAGCCGAATGATTTATTACTACTGCTTTGCTTGCAGGAACAACAGGAGCGACATAACTGGAAAGCCACTGCTATTGCAGTCTGTGCTATCACATTGGTCAGCTTATTTTTTTATCTTGTTTTCTAAACTCAAATTGTATATATTTAGAAACTTGTTATTGACAAACATTAGACGACAATCTGTGAATATTTATTATTATTCTTTAGGTTTTACTGGCTGTTTCAACTGCTGCCCTCCTTCTCGGTGCCGAAGACGAAAACGTTAGATAAAAAAGAAACAACAGCGCATTAACTTGTTTTGTAACCTACTGAAACTGTAATTGTTATAGGAGGCTTTCTGGTCCCGCGTGCCTTACGATCTCCACTCGGCCCTTGAAGATGAAATATGCCTTTTTGTAGGGAACAGCACTTCGAGTCAACAGTGGCGGTCTACACGATGGATCACAGGTGCTTTCAAAAATAGATTAACCTACTTCTTAGGAAAGACAATAACCAGAAGCCCCCCCAAAATATTTCTCTTATTCTATCATCTAGATCATCAGTTAGTTTACTGGGACTCCTTCGGAGGTCTCAGTCTCTTTGATGCCGACGCCAATCAGTCTAGCTTACTCGTTCCTGCATCAGTCATCGTAATTTTAAAATGCGTAACTTTAAAATGCCTCATTTTAACCCTTGATTTTTAAAAAGCTTCAATGGAGGACAGAGGATTACTGGCCAAGTTTCGACGGTCGCTACGTTCTGCTCCGTCAGCGAGCGCTGGAATCCGGAGGCACGAGCCTGCCGCCCGCTGATCATAAACAAGAAGCCTTCTACGCCGTCTACGACACTCGTGACAAGTATGTGTTTATCACTTCATCTTACTCGAAAGAAACAAGGCGAGCACCAATCATCTCATTTCTTCTCCCACTTAAGGATTCATCTTTTTTTGTCGACGACGAGAGTCTGAGAAGGCAGTGTCAACTTTTTTTTTCTCCGCTGAGTGGTTGACCAAAGGAACCTTTATGGTTTTATTGGCCCTCTCTCTCTCTCTCTCTCTACCTTTAATTCTAGTGTAATACCTTATATGTCGTCGTTGTTGTCGTCTTCCTAATCTCGGTAGAACATCGTAAGAGCACTATTGTAGTAATAAAGACGACTCGTGCTGCGTGTCTTTTGAAAGAAAGAAAAATCCTTTTTTTTTAATGCACTTTTTTTTACATTTTATAATCTTGACATCTCTGGATTCCTGAAATGCTTTTTAACAAACCATTCTAAATGGTCCTTTAGATATTTTTTTAACTACGGGCTTTAACCTGTTTTGTATGATTAATGTAATGCTTTTAGCATACATCTGCAATTTCTTGGTTTTTTAAATGTTTACCAGGGATTTGTGGAAAGTGCGGCTTAGAGCTGAAGAACTTCAGGGAACAAGCCTGAGTTACGCAGCTTGGACCGGCAGGTCGAACCACCTGGTGGTCGTCCATCGAAACCGTATCTACTGGACCCGTGACGCCACCAGTCGGACGGATTGGCAACTACGGGGTGAGGATTTTCAGGATCACCACGATTTGTTTGTTGGATTACCCGATTGGACTTACTCCGGTATTAAATTTAAATTTAGATATGATTTAAAATACATTCTGAATACTATGGTTATTTATATCAAGAGGGAACCCCCCGATGGAAGAGTTTAATGTGGCCGGATCGTGACGGAACTTGGCTGCTCTACGCCGTGTTGAACGCGAGTCAATGTTACCGACTTGACTACGTCGATTATCTTCCAGATGGTTCACAAGTGAATAGCATCCATTACGCAGTGGTATAAATAAAAAATTTCTCACATAAAAATCTTCAATCAGAAATGACTCATATAATGTTCCGCACGACGAGTGCACTTACAAAAAAAAAAAAAAAAAAAAATTACACTCCATCATCATTTAATCTATATAGCCAGGCGGTCGGTTACCTGATATCCAGCTAAGGCTGATGCACCTTGAGAACGGAACAGAGACGGCCTTGTTGCAATTGAACCGGCTCGCCGCCCACAAGTAATAATAATAATAATATCGCAAGAACACAAGAAAAGTGAGAACCTGAAAACTAATGATTATCACCGTCCAGGGAATGGCTACTCGTTCAAGTCGAGTGGCTGGATGTCAACAGCTTTGTTACAGCTTGGATGTCTCGCAATCAAAATCACACTTCCGTCTTCCATTGTGTAGTGGGCTCCGCCAAAGTGTACTCAAGTAAGTTTCAGCCTCTTTCTTTTTAAATGAAATAAAAACCTTTAATCAAACTGTAAATATTTCCAAAGGTTGTAAAAGAAGAATCAGAAGGAAACCAACGCAGACTGAAACCGCCGCAGCTCTATTCATCCTCGTATAACAACGGCGGTGGCTTTCTCTTGGCCTCAGAAGCGGAGGACTTTACGACCGTTGCGGCCGATACTGGGCGGCACAGCAGTAAGATAGTTATTCATAGACCGCCTTGGCAGAAAACGGTGTCCGTCCACCTGGAGCAGCTGGACGTCCAGCGGATCGTCGGCTGGAACGAAAGCAATGAAACCATGTGAGTATTATCACGGACGAGCGGTTTATGTCCCAGCAGTAAATTAATATTTCTTTAAATTAGTCCAACATTTTTTTTTTCATCATCATCAACATTTAGATATATTTTGGGAAGCCCGATGAGCGCACCGCACCAAAGCCACTTGTACAAAATCCTGTTGGGAGCGGAACCGGAATGTTTAACGTGCGATGAGGAATCTGCCGTCGACGACCATCACAATAATTGCGACGTTGTCGAAGTTTTCTTCGATCCCCAATCAGCCTCCTACTACGAGATCCATTGCCTCGGCCCGCACATTCCGGGCGGAAGGATCGTCAGATCGGAAGATGATGAGACGGTCGTTATTCTGTGGAAAGTTGAAGAGGAAGGAGAAGTGCGGGATTTATTGGAGCACCTGACTCCTATAGTCAGGTATCTGGACGTCCCGCTGGCAGACGGGAGCATCGGGCGGGCCCAGCTGCTTCTACCCAGGACGTGGACCGATAAGACATATCATAAACTTCTCTTTCCCCTCGTCGTCCAAACGTAATAACCATTTTTCACTTCTTTTTTTTCAACCACAACTACGGTATCTTAAGTGTTGAGTTAGCACCCTATATTTTAAGGATAACAAATCCTTTTTTTTTTCCTCTACAGTTTAGACTGGGATGAAGAAGACAGTATGATGGATCGATGGAGGAACGATTGGGCGGAGTACTTTGCCGTGACCCGCCAGGTGGTTTACGCTCGCATCAGCGGTCGGGAGAGGAGCTCCAACCGATACGGATCCATTCGATTAGGAACAGAGGATGTCCTCACGATAATTAAGTAAAAATAAAACGGTTTTTATAAAATTCTAATTGATCCAATTCTATTTCATTCATCAGTTGGATTGTAGCGGAGCTGAGGCATGTCGATAGCCGATCCGTGGTCATCATGGGAAAAGGTGTCGGCGGTTACCTCGCCTTCATGGCCATGGCAAATGATGTTTCAAATGTGCTCCGTTGCGGGATCTTGATGTCGCCGACAGTCGATTGGCTGAGACAAGGTAAATATTTTTTTGTTATCGCTAAACAATCCATCATCAATTTCTGACAATCTTGTCATTTTTTTTTTCCTTAAAGAAACCACTGTGGCGGAAAAGTTTTTAGGGCACTTCGGAGACAAGCAAGAGCACTACGTTCTAGCCAGAATCGAGGAGCACGTCCCTCACATTAAGAACAATACGTTACTTTTGATCGATTCAATACCTAATAGTCCAGTGGAACACTTTCAGGTCTTAAAACTAAGTCACCTTCTGGTAAAAGCGGGAACACTATTCCAATACAAGGTAAATGATAGTACAATACTAACTGGAATCGTTTGGAAGAAAATGAAATTTATTTAGGAAAGTTCCAATTTGACAGGTATACCCTCGGATTGCTGCTATGAAGGTGGTGCAGTACCATTATTATCTTTCCATCGAGTTTTTCATTACTCAGTGTCTCTCTAGTGCTGTTAACTGATGCGATTTCTTTTTACGAATGATAAATACAAGGGTTTTGGAAGATCATAAATGAATGAAATAATGTTTGGTGGTGAAGTACAGATGCTGTGATTTCGTGAGAGGGAAAACATAAGAAGAGAAAAAGATAGATATGATGGAGACTGAGAGACCGACGAGTGCAGGACTAGCATTCCGAAATTATTTGTTGGGCGGTCCGTCCACTCCTGACTGCGTGACCAAATCGGCTATGTTCTTCTCTAAATCGTCAATGCGGTTTCCCATGTCATCAAGTGAAAGAAAAGTGGTTAAGGAAAATGCCATAAAATAAATTCAACTTACTTAATTGTTAAAGAATTATAATAATTTCTGATTAGATTTCTGCAAGTCCCCAAAAAAAATATTTTTTTTTTCCTCTTAAAAATGTTAAAGCTATGGAAGCAGTAGTGACTTGTAAATATTCAAACCTATATAATACTAGCTATGTAAGTCAGTTTTTTTTTGCTTTGAAAAAGGATATTTCTTGACAAGACTTGATCCGAAATGGCCTGAAACCTGTCCTGCATCTGACCAAGTAGTGTTTCAACCTGTAACAATAACATAAAAATATTTAAGAGTTTTAATAAAATCAAATGAGTTAAAATATATTTTACGTACATATCGGGTTAGATCTTGAACATTTTTCATCTCGGGAGTCACTGTTGAACCGGCAGCATTCATTGTAGTCGTAGCACTCCCTTCCAGGCTTTCTCGTGGACCAGAACTTTCGTTATTGCTCAGACTTGCACTTGCGTTTAAATCATTGGAGCCATCCGATAGAGGAAAATCTGAGCTTGCACTCAATTTGTTAGTGTCGGCCATTTAGTAAGTGTTAATTAGGAACCTCAAGAAGGAAAAACGCAAAAAGTTCCACTCGAAGGACAGAAATAAAAACACTTCAGTGCATAAACGACTATACGTGAAATGTCGTTACCATGACAACATCAAGCAATGTTGCCGCCCTAAATTGAGAAACAAATAAATAAAACAAACCCAAATAGGAATTTTGGAATTATGTATAAATAAATAATAAAATGTTATATTCGATCATATTTTAATAAATAATTCAGAGATAAAAATTAAAAGATTGTAATAGTTGGAATTTTGGAAGTGGTGTTGGCAAGCTCAATTTTTCGTCTGCTACTCGCATAGAGAAGAAAACCTGTTTGTTCTTGAACTGAAAGGCACGTGTAGGCGGGAAAACATATAGCACATTCTAAATTTCTAACTAAAATCAATGGTTTTTCAGCCCATGAATTTTCGTTTCTTTTAGAGTTTTCCCCTAGTTCATTTCAATTTAATTTTAAAATATTTGAATTGTTCTATTAATTTGTCTACGGTCAACTAATTGAGGTATTCATTATTTTATGAAAGTATTAACATGGCTAGTGAGGAGCAAAAGAGACTTCTTCAGGTATGTTGCATTCATTATATCATTTTATGGAAATAAGTATGTAGCTACTTTAACTATTTTATGTTATTGGCAGCATCTTCTTTACAAGCCTATGGTAACTTCCCAGGAGTTTATCAACCTTCATCAAACTATTTTCAACAGTACATATATCTATAGCTTGTAATGCACATGTCTTTGACCTAATATGTACATGTTGATTCCAGGAAACTGCAACTTCAAAAGATCTCCACGATTTAGTCAAGATCTTAAATGAACTTCTGAAGCCTGCCCAACTTGCCATCAAACATCGTCTGTGTGAGGACACAAACAATGAAATTTTTGTGCTGCTGAGTACAACTGAAACTGAAGCTGCTAAGTAAAATTATAGATTCATAATTAAAAATAAATCACTTTAATAATTTATCACTATTATCTAGGCACACTTCTGAGTTTTCCCTACCAGAATTGGATTTGTTCAAAGCAATCATCAAAGAGGTCCTCAATTCCAATAATGGAACTGTTTCATCTATTGATTGCATCAACTTAAGCACATCCATTAACAAGCTGTCTAAGAGTGATGCCCAGAAAGCATTGGATAAGTTCTTCTCTTCTCAGTGGCTTAAAGAGGTAAATTGTTAACCAAAATTTATTCTTGAAACCTCATTGGTAACCGTCCCATATTGTAAATTTCGACAGAAAGAAGGAGAGGTGTCATTCACGGCCCGAACTTTATTGGAGCTGGAACCGTTGTTGAAAAAACTGGACACGGATCTCGGCGAATGTCAGATCTGCGGTTTACTTGCTGTCAAGGTTGTTTCCTGTGTAGTATCATTGCTTTACGGCCACTCATCTAAATATCATTGATGGGGAACAGGTGGTGGTTTGCCCGAATGAGGAATGCGCCATCAAGGTCCACCGATTCTGCCTTTCCAAGTTGTCTCGCACCAGCGTCAACTCTACGTTGAAGTGCCCCACCTGTCACAATCCTTGGACGGTTGCTGCTGTGAGCAGTCAGGAGGACTCCTCCTCTTCCCGCTCTCAGTCACCCGCTCCTCGAGAGGCATCCCAAGGCCGCAGCAACGGAACCTCTCGTCGTCGAACGGCCAAGCAGATTGCCAGCTCAAGCGAGGATAGCAATTAGACCACACTGAAACCGTTTTCTTTTCTTCTTTACTAATCGTATTTGTATGGTAATGCAAATAACAAATGTAGAAATTCAGGAAAATGGCAATATTTCATTTTTTAAATGATTTTACAGGTCTGGCTGTCCTAAATATTCGTATCGGAAGTCTCCAGAAGAAGTCATCTTGTGTTACATTCCTTTTTTTTTTTTTTATCCTCCTCCCTTTACCTGCGGCGGATGACCCGGTATTAATAAAAAAAACATGCAGTTTGATTACGTGTATTTAGCTTCCATTTTATGCCAACCAGAGTGAGTCGCTTTGTTCCGCTGCGATGCTCAGTCGAGGGAATCTCTCTTAGACCATCATTTCCCGGTGATTTTTGAGCAAGCCGATATTGCTCGAGAGGTTCTTCATAATGAAGAAATTGGAGCGACCAAAATGCGAGGCGTGTCCAAAAACTCTGGTGGTGGTCCCGTTACTGTTACCTCACCATAAGCGCACAACGCTGACCTTGTTGTCTTCTAGTTGAATTTCACCTTTTGGCCAATTTCAGAGATAGGAAAGAACGTCGGCAGCAGCGGCGGCAACGACGATGATGGGTATTACTTTATAGAGAGAGAAAAACATGATCTACAACAAAAGAGGACCACCGTGTTCGGTTATGTACAATTTGTGGTGAGCGCAACTTGAACAAAAACTGGAAAAGAAGAGGAGAAGAACAACAAATTATTACGCTCACTGTTGCGTCATATTGTTTGGCCTTTCCGTTTCGGATGGCAAGAACCGTTTAATTGAGCTGAAGATGATGATGGGGGCCTGTCTTTTTTACTCGTGAATGTCACAGTCGACTTGCAAGTCCGTCTTAATTATCCATTCTTTTGTGTCTAGTTTACTTTGCGGTTTACGATTTCGAAAATTTCCTTTTTTACAGTCGATATTATATTAATAACAATAGAATATTTGGCGATACCGAATTTTTTTATAACGTCCTCTACCCGGCAGCTGGTCGTGGATCTAATTATTAATATGTAGTTGACGCCCTTTGGCGTACGATATGTACGTTTCTTTCTCTCACGTGTCGTCCTGCTGCGGGTTAGGAAAGGAAAAAAAGGGACAAATTTGGTTACCACAGCCCTGGCTGACAATATTTTCTTTAAAGCAGGGGTAGGTATATATTTTTTTTTCTCACGCGGATGTAGGTCATACGCCGATGTCGAAATGCCGCACGCGAAAAGGTCATCCGACCTTCATCATCGGCGTGAAACGTAACGGATTCTTCTTCATTTATTTTTCTCTGAGCACTATAGGAGGGATCCATGTAGTGTGCTGCACTAACCCACAAGTCAAGAGGTTAACTGAATAGCATTCCAAACGGAAATCACCCCTTCTGCTGCTGCGGAGCATCACGCGAATGAACTTATAGCTTCGGTGACTTTAATAGGTATCACGCCACCTTTAGACTAAGCACTCCCTCCTTTGTGTTGTTGACTCAACAAACGCAGGAAATCCTTCTTCTTTTTTATGATTTTCCTCAGTTAATATGCGCTAAGCAGTAATCACGTGTCGTAAAGTTTAGGAAAGAGATGAGAAATCCGCCGGAATCATGCCGCTAGGTGCGTGTCAAAGATTTGCTGAAAAATCTACCGACAACTTGCCGTATCATTTCTTGTTGTATTTTGATCCTCGTCAGTATATAAAAACTTGATGTCTTGAAGCGTTAATGCGCGATATCCTGCCACATAAAACAAATGTAAAAAAAGAAAGCCGTGCTGCTCAGATAAATCATATTTTCAAGTCGTAATGGACATAGGAAGTAGCCTCCCTTTTTTCCTTTTTTTAAAAAGATCAATGCTCTGATGAGCAAACTGCTGACGATGGGACCTAATGGCCGCGGGAAAGCCGCACACGTACCCGGACAGCTTGCTGGAACCACAATAGGCTCTTTTTTTCTCTCTCTCTACAAAAAGATTTGTGGAGTAGGAAAATGTCGTCATCCCCAGGTGCGTTGCACCGTTTCGTTTTCCAGGGCACTCTCTTGAACGCCGACCTCAATTTGCCCTCTTTCCCCCTGCTTATTGGAGTCATATTATAGGCAGTGCTAAATTCTCTAGTTGTCATCATCATTAAAAAGAAAACTAAATGAAGGAAGAGAGATTCAGCTTGCAATTGCGGTTAATTAGTTTGTGTTGTGTGTGGCCAGGGCATGCTCACTGAGCTGGTCCGTTCGTTTAATACCCCGTATCGCACTTCAATTTGAAAGATTATATGAGAAGCCATAGCTATAATACTTATGATCATTTTCCTTCTTCGTCGTACCGGGTGGTATCGAGTCATTATTATATATATGAGCTGAACCAGCTCTTTTGGAACCAAGAGTTCCGTTGGATTTGTAAGGAAATGTAAGATCGATCCCGTCATATTATGTCTTTTTTTTTTTTTTTTTTTTTGGGAAAAAAACAGTTGGTTCAGGTATTTCGGTACAGCAAGAGCAATCGGTCCATTAAATCTAGAATAGAGAATTTGGCCCGGAATTCAACTAGCTAGGAGGAAACAAAAAAAAATAATGGTCATGCAATTCATTTGATAGTAAATTATGTTTAGAATGTTTGAAAGAATCTCTGGATTTGATGCTCCACATTGATTTGTCTTGAAATTCCATGCATGTAAATAACAGCTGTGCTTTGTTTTTGTTTAGACCCGCAATTGGGAAAACACAAAAAAAATAAAATAATTGGTGTTATTATAAATCCTACCGTAAATCTTTAAATATTTTTTTTTAAGAAAAAAAATAAGCTCAATAAATTTCCGTCTGAATTCTGTTAGCAGTTTTAAAAGTAATCTGCTCCGGCTGAAGTAATTCATGCGAAGAAACAATTTTTAAAAAAGAAACACGAACGAATAATTTTTTTGACTGAGAATTAGTAACGTAGTCACGATCCTGCTAATTTACCAATGTTGTTATTATAAACAGAAGACACAAATTATCTGACATGGTGACCTTATTTTTGTGCTCTCTTTCTCCTTTACACTAAACGAAATGCAGTGCAAACTTTAGGGTGCGCACGGTATTATTTTCGCTTGATTATCTCTAATACGGAGAAAGCAAGTTTTCATAAAAGAAGAAGAAAAAAAACTGAGGGGCGTTCATCATCATACAGCACACACCACCTACTTTCTCGACTCAATCACGCTAATTAGCCGAATCGAGGACGATCCCTCCCTCCCTTGTATATAAGATTTATTTTCTTTCAAGTTGACAATTCATCATATTCTTTGAGTCAACTCAAATAAAACGTTTGTTGTCATTGTATATAGAATACTTTTTTTAAGTGTCCCGAAAGAGATCTTTGTTTTCCGATTTTTGCTGATGATGAAGGCACTTTTTTATATTATTATTTAGAAATAAAGAGGACACAAGGAAGAGGGAAACAACAAAACTCAGAGGGGAGGTGCCTGCACTCTATAGCACCGGTTGTATATTTCAATTTGTTTCGTCGGCCGGAGAGAGAGAGAGGAAAAGCCCAACGTTAGCCCTCTGCCCGGCTCACTCACGTGGCGGTCGTTGAACGTGCAACAGCTCCGTTCACAATCATCACCATCAGAAATGTTGTGTCTCGTGATGCTCCCTTTCTTCTTCCTCTGCTTGACCGGTAATAAATAAAAAATATCCGTTTATTTCTTTAGATTAAGAAAAGAAAAGAAAGAGGCGACGATCCATGGATGATGACAGGTCGGAATCATCACCATTATACATATAGAATGACCCGTTCCGGATACGTGATCGCCAATTTCACGCGAGGATTTGTCTCTTAGTCGCTCTTTTCTTCTTTCTTCCTTTTTTTTTTCTTTTTACTGTTTGTGTCCTCTACTTCATCGCGTCTTCCGTTGAGCGGACCCAAAGCGCTTCGTTCCACTCTACCGGGCGTAAAACTTTGAGCGGTCAAAGTCCCGGACCGACCTTGACAGACAAAAAAAAACATGGCTACCCGCTCTGGATGCTCTATTTGCTATATTACTGATATTGTATATTTAACGTATCTTATTACGGTTTTATATATAGGGGCTGAGGCCGTAGCGGCGGCTGGATGGGAAGGTAGCTCCTGTCCTCGCTTCTGCCCCAAAGAAAACAATCCCGTCTGCGGTTCGGATGGCGTCATCTATACCAACGAATGCGATCTCTATCGCCGCAATTGTGGTCTCGGTCTAGGTGAGTTTTTGTTTAATTATTTTCTCTCTCTCTCTCTTTTTGAAGAAGACATGATATTTTCCTGGAATAATATTATTAAGTGTTGTATTTTTTTTTCGCCAATCATAATGGGAGGGAACTATTCTATATATTTTTCGTCATGGCCTGCAGGAAAACAAAACACACCTGCTGCTGGTGCTTTTCTTTTTTGCTCCCTCTTCTATATGATGATGATATATTTGTCTGGAGGATGTATATTATAGGGAAAATAAAGGATCCCGCCGTAAGGTCTTTACACTCTCGGTTCGAATGAGCCAACAACCTGCCAGTCATTGAATTCCGGAGGATACTCCGCTTTACCCGCGGCATTAGCGGAATCTTTGTTTATTATTAGCTCCTATATTAACTACTAAGTACACTTTTAAAAATAAAACAAGGCCGTAGAGCCGGATGTTCCATCCTTTCTTGGAAATTTCCGCTCTTTATTTTTTTGAATGAATGGAAGAAAATTGCAGCAATCTACATACTTGTCTTTGGAACATTTTTGTAAAAATTGCGCGAATATGTGTCCCGCAGCAGCCTTGAGAATCTTGAAAAGAAAAAAAAAAGAGTTCCCGGTTCATCGGAATTTTATAGTTCCTTGTTCCTCAATTCTTGCTTGATCTACCACCTGGAACTTTGATCCTATCCTTGACAGCATATACCCGTTTCTCAATGGGGGAGATCTAAAATACGTAATTTTCTTCGAGGCCATATGGCAGTCTTTTAAAAGACACGCCCGCGAATAGCATATCATTTAGATCTATTCACTATATTTGGGGCTTTGCATCTTATATAAATTTATATGCCATCTTGTAAAAAGATGCATATCAAATGTATAATCCATCGTTGTAATACATATGAGTATTAAATATTAAAAAGCGGGTGACACAGTGACCTGGACTTTTTCCTATTGGAATGACGATATAATTTCACTACAGGCTAGTTTCACTCATTTCTGGTGGTCATCAGCTCTCTCTCTCTCTCTTACCTGTTATTTAAATCGTAACCTCATTCAAATCCGATCAAAACACAAAAGAGGCCGCACCATTCATTGTTGTTGTTGTTTTATATTGTTATTAAAGGTGGTAGAAATCCCCCGAGGAAGTGTTTCATAATTTTTATAAATGAGATTTGGGATGATTGGAGTCACAGGCCAAATTAAGACTGACTTATTTACCCTTTATTTTAAAATACAGAAGTGGAGACGGTGGAAGATCACATGTGTACTCGATCCAGGGGATCCCAGTGTGGTAATAAATGCAATCAGGATCGGGATCTCGTCTGCGGGAGTGACTCACGAACTTACCTCAACAGCTGTTATCTCAAAGTGGAGACTTGCAAGTGAGTTGAGCTTTTCATAATTAGATGGAATGACTCTGCGTTATCTTTTTTTTTTCTTCGTAACAACAACACAAAAAAAAAAAAAAAATTGCCGCTACCTCTTTTTCATTATTGCATGTGCAAATAAATTAGCTTTTGGATGAAGATGTCAAACACATTTTCTAAAACAAAAAAAAAGATGAAAATCTTTGTTGAATTCTATCGTAATTTATGGCAATTTATAAAGTTGAACGACCTATTTGATTTATATATTTATTTTTGTTATGAAAGGCGTGGAATCCGTTTATCTCATTACGGTCCTTGCTTAAACTCATCGGCCGTTGAAGAACCTTGCCCGAAATACTGCAGCGATTCCTTGGCCGTCCGAGACGGACCCATTTGTGTATGACGGAAATGCATTTAAGAAGTTTAATATTTATAGAAACATGATAATAAAAGTATTTATTCATATTCACATCAGGGCTCTAACGGAAATGTCTACCGTTCCACTTGTGAAATGAAGAAGCTCACCTGCGGGTAATTTATTCATCTACTGTGGACTATTTTGATATAGAAGAAGAAATTAGCTTTTTATTCTCATTTCTCATTTGGACAGGGAAGGAGTGGTGAAGACTTCTGAGAAACATTGCCAAACGACGAGTCACTGTAAAGAGATCTGCTGGAAGGCATCCAAAGCCGTCTGTGGTATCCGTCAATCATACATCTTCCAACCAATTTTGGAAAGAGTTTTAATTACATTTTTTTTTAAAGGATCTGACGGACATATTTACGCCAGTAGTTGCCAGATGAAGGTCAAAAACTGCGGGTAAAATCAGTCAGTTTTTAAATAATAATAAATAGAATCGCAATTAAAATTTGTTAAATTTGAATCAGGCGTCACGTTTTCGAGATTCCAATCAGCAACTGCATCCCGCAGGAGAGAGCCATCGCCAGTTGTCCGACTAATTGTGACGGAGAGGCTCCCCAGCAAGTGTGTGGCTCCGATGGCAACATTTACGCCAGCCCGTGCGAGCTTCGACTCTTAAACTGCGGGTAAACCAAATTTTAATGTTGCCCGAAAGGAATATAGCATATTATTAATGAAGTCAACTCCCATGCTATAAAAAGACAATTTTTATGTTTCTCTCATCAAGTCTCATTAAACCCAATATTTTTTTAGAGCAGCTATGTAGTTTGGAAGAGAGTTACGACTGTGTAAACCAGGTCTTTTCCCACTAACAAAGTTATATCTATTTTTCATCAAACAAAAATGTAGGCTTCTGCTGTTCACAATGGTTCAAGTCAATATTGGCTCTCTTCATTTTTTTTTACGAAAGTACAGCAGTGCCAAGTTCTCCCAAAGTTTATTATTTGTTTGTTACTTTGTTCGTTCCCCTGCTTTGAGCTTTATTGTTTACTCTCTCTCTTTGTAGCAGTTTGTTACCTACCGTTATTTTCAACACTTGACAGAGATCTTCTACTATATAGTGAGAATAACGAGTGAGAAATAGAGCCTATTCTTTAGAACGTGAGAAAGTCCCGTGATGTCTTCATTCATAACCTTTCAAGAAGAGATTTCACAAAGAAACAAAACAATTTCATCCTACGAAATGGACCCCCTGTAGAGGCAAGCTTGGCTACACTTGATCGAGTCCTTGTTCTTCTTCGTAGTAATTGAGCCTTCACGTAATCCCGTTACGAAGAACGGATAAATAACCATGTTTTTGTTGATTCACCGGTTCATCGGGGTTGTTTCCCTGATTTTTTTTTTCCTTTTCAGACCGAATAGCGATAAAGTAACTACCGTCGATTGGCTAAGATGCGCCTCAAAAGCTACCCGGTGCTCCCAAATGACTTGCGATGAAAAGCACTACGAGAAGAATCCAGATCCCGTTTGTGGTAACGATGGTCGAACCTACGCATCCCCTTGCCATCTTCAACTCGCTTCTTGCACGTAAGTTTCTACAATCTTTAATTATTGATATTTAAGATTTAAAAATGATTTTCATAGGCGAGGAACTGAGTTGGCACATGTTGGACCCTGCATGAAGATCGCAGCTGAAACCAACTGCCCGGGAAATTGTCCCGAAGAGGCGAAATCTGATTTACCCGTTTGCGGTTCTGATGGAAATGTCTACAGGTATTTTCTTTCATATCTGATTGAATTCTTTTCGCATTCCTTTTGAGTAGAAAACTTGTCAGATTGAATCTTATTTTTTTACATATAGATCAAAGTGCGAGATGAGACGGAGGACGTGCGGGCAACACGTCATTCCAGTGCCGTATCACCACTGCGCCGCCACGGAAGGATGCCAAGCACGTTGCGAACGCAAAGTTCAATCCGTTTGCGGATCCGACAACAAAATTTACCGAAATCTTTGCGAGATGCGCAACACTAACTGCGGGTAAAATCTAACGGACTTTTATTACTATTTGTAATTTTTTAGAAATATAATTTCGTATTAATTCATTGGAGTAGCAAGTACGTTTACGAGGTGCCCATGACGCGCTGCTTGCAAGTCGCTGGATTCCGCTTTTCCGGATGCAATCGGATCTGCCCCTCCGAGTACGATCCTGTTTGCGGTACTGACCGCAAGACTTATTCCAACGAGTGTTTCCTTCAGCTGGAGAACTGCCGCTCCCGATCTTTAGTCACCAAAAAGTATCACGGCAAGTGCGGAGAGCCCATTCCGGAACCCAAGGCTTATCTTTACAGGAAATGAAAATCTTGACTTTATCCGATACTCTATAAAAGAAAAGAAAAGAAAAAAAACCGTCCACGAAGGCTTTGGGATTTTCTATATGCTTTGTCTTCCTATTGAATGATTTTTTAATAACTGTTATATTTATCTTTTGCCAAATTTGACGGCTTGTTATTTTTAATGCATCATATAATACTCTTTTTTTTTATAAATCGGTTTTTGAAGTGCTTTACTTTGTAAGTACACTTTCATTCGAAAGAGAAGACAAATTCGTTTTTTTTTATCTTTTGTGCAGCATTGTTTGGATATCCTTCTTATATCGCTTATTGTTATTATAATTTTTTGTGGATCATCCGATGAACGAATTAAAACAAAATAAAAATATATTTGAAAAGGATATTTATAAATATGCCTACTTCATTTATAAATTAGAATGGCTTAGCATAGATGAGGTTTTACATAAAAAGAAGATGACCTAGTTAATGCTAAATGATGACCAAGATTAGAGTGGAACGAATTCTTCAGCTTCAGGCACCTTGATAAAGGTCATGAATCACGCCCCAAGATGCTTCATGTCCAGATCAATAATTCATTTATGAACTAAGGTGGATGTTAAGTAGCGTGTAACCCATAAAAAAAAGTACAATTTCTTGTTCTTCCTGGAAAAACGGGAGTGGAGTTGTACGTATTTAAGATTAATGATTCCGCGTTCAAAGCAATTCGTTTCAGTCTAGTTCAGTTTTAATAACTTTTTTCATTAGGTCACACTCACGCTGACTTTTGAAGCGGCTCTAAACTCTGAATGTTTACTTCTATCCTATCACAGCTCAGCCTGTATGTTTTCGTAATGTGATGCAATATTAGCAACAACTTGCTTTCTTTACATTTCCCCGAAGGCGCACCAGCTAAACTCTCTCGGCTGGTTGCTTTCAATCCATTTTCTCGCATTTACTTTTCATAAATGTTGCAGCTAACGTAATAACTGATGTTTCCATTTGATTTAACATGGCCAAATATTACGAATCAAGGAGGGGAGTGATCAACCAATCTTAATTATTGAACCCAAACAAAAAAAAGTGGACCTATGTTTGACTGGGCAATAACAGAAGCCGAGCAATTATTCATTCTCGTAGCGAATCCGAAGCAAAAAGAAATGGGGTCCCTGGACCCGGCCCAATATTGCTTTCTCCTCGTAGGCAATTATGCGCACAAAACATTTCCTACCACGCCCAATAAATAAACGCGGGTTCTCTTCTGGCCAGCTTCCAGCAATGATAACCATATTGCGATTACTTTTTGTTTGTTTTTGTGTTTAGACGGCTGCTACAGCTCCAACATTCATGAGCAGGTTCAGCTAGATATGAACCTGACAAAATGAATTCCTGGGACCTATACATAATTAATACACAACTTTGTATGTTATTCGTCGAACGGTGCGCACTTTCATTACTTGTATATTACTACACAGGTAGAAATTAGACATTCATGAACTTTTAGAACGATCCATAGTGATGTAACTCCAATATTAATAACTTTCAAAAGAAAGACAATAATGAGTTTTTTTTTAAATGCTGGAATAATCCCTCGCCGCTTCTAAGATTATTACAACACGTTACAGATAGAGAAAAGCATATCTTTGTAATTTGTTCCGCATCTTATTATGCTTTTCTTATTATTACCGTTTTGATACTGATTAACGTACGGTCTCACTATCTCACTACGACAATGGAAGAATCCCTAAGAGAATAGGTGGGTGTATGATAATTTATGTCCACACAGGAGCAGAATTGATGTGGCGTTCACAATGCCTCCATCAAGTCTGGCTTAAACCAAGTGTAGGTGGCAGATGAGAATAAGAAGAAAAGAAGAAAAAGACATTGCTGCTGTGCTGGAATGTAGATTTGTGAGGCAGTTTTCACGTCAGCCTGATTGCATCCTAACTCGGTACATATACTGCAGCACATATGGAATTCAACAAGGAACAATAAGATGTGATATTGCACAAGATTTTTCACTGTAGAATACAATAAAATAAATTAAATTTAGGTAATCAAATTAGCAAGAACGTCTCTATACACGTATATTCAATGTTTGCAGTTCCGTTCCGACGCTTTTATGATGATGAGATCTACTTAATAAGACTCGCCATCATTAATGTTTGTTCATGCAAGAGTCTAGCAGAACTAATTGAATCTACATCAAGTTAACAACTCTGTATATAAACGACTTGAGAGCGAACGTCAATATTATTGCCTGATGCGTGTTTATTTGTCTTGTTTTTCTACTCACGACGAAGGGGAGAAGATAGAAGAGAATCTAAGGTGTAAAACTGGTATAAGATCTTATAACGACTCAGAACTAGAATTTAAGACTGGGAGAAATTCCTTGTAATAAGGCAATATAATCAGGCATCTGGCAGTTTTGGGATATTAGTCAATTAATTTACAGGAAACACTCCGAGTTCCCTGACTTTCAGACTGTCATCGCCAATTTCTACGTCACACCAACTGCCACCACCTTGTTTTGAAATGATTAAAATATCGGCGATGTTTGGAAAAATCGTAAAGGATTGAACTATTTTTAAAATTAATTTTAAAGTGATGATGAGGAGCTTTGTTACACGTCCTACCTAGTCAGCTGTTCCGTCCTATTCTTTGCACACGCTGTCAGTTTTGAGATGGAGCTGCCACTTGACATCGGTTTGTTGCTTCACGAACGGTACGGAAAATGGGACAAGGACTCATCCTTCATCGAATGGAATCGGCGGGAGCTGAAGCGAGAGACTCCAATATCCGTCTCATCTCCCATCACAGCTTGCCATCAACCCATCAGGTGCACTCCATCACAGTCCTTCCATGTACGATCGATTTTTTATTTTATTTTTAAATACGATTCCAAAAATTGAATTTGTGTCATCTCAAGATCTATTATATCTGTTCCATTGTATTATTATATTCTCTTCCAATTTTTCTGTTCGTGATTGGGTGACAGGACAGTAGCACTTGAGGATATACGAAGAAAACTCGCATATTCAACAGAAGCGGCTTAAAAGCTAGAATAAGATTTCGGAACTGTTTGAATTATTCAATAGGCTCACGGAGGAGAGAAAGGAAAAAAAAAAAGAAGTCCATCTAGCAGTCGACTATTTTTCTCTCCTCGTAGTATTGATCTTGAATAATGGAGCCACCAGGGAAAGCCATCCAAATAGGGAGAATGAAAGAATATCATCACAGAGAGAGACTGCCGTATCAACTGGAAATCCAATCAATCAAAACAGGGGAGCTGCCGCCGCAGCGTGCACAAACATATCGGGATTCTATCCCGACTTAAATGGCCGCTTAACTATGCTCACCCATGGGAAAGGAACCCACACTTTTTTTGACTTGATCCTATTTATTAATAAAAAGATTTTCACGGTTAGATGCAGCGTCTAATGGGAGAACGGAGATAATCATCAACATCTGGAGCCTTAATTTACATATATTTTTAAAATTAAAAATTTGTCGTCGTCATCAAGCTTCAATGATTTCATATACATAGTATATATGTATAGATAGAAACACAATTTTCTTTATTGTATGGGGGATTTGAAACGGACAGCAGTAAGATTGAATCCCTGGAAAATCTTTAATTCTTTCAGCATCTCTATATATCGTCAAAAGGAGATTTATCTTCTTTCCATTGATGGGAAACAGCACTCGATGTCTAAACTCTGCGGCGGTCTATATAGACAGTCGAGTATACATCACGATTGAGTGTTCCGGCATTTGTGATCCTGCGGGAGAAAGAAAGAAGGATCTTTTGCCCACTTTTCTTTCGATAACAGTTGAAGGGCTCCTTTTCTTACTGATCTCTACCGATAAATATATAGAGAGGAAACTGCAGGGTGCCGAGCAAAAATAAAACTCTTCCGATCTACCTTTGTGTGTAAGGTATCGATGAATGTAAGACTGCCGCGGGAGCGTTGGGAACGGAAATGCGGGAATCGATGAGATGATGCTCTAATCAAGAGTACGAAAGAGACTCAGGGAAACAATTAGGGTTCTTTCAAACAAAGGAAGTAGTGCTTGAATTTAATTGCAATTATGTTGATGTTAGGTGGGGAAATAACTTCAAGTGTCCAAACACAGCATCCATCAATTCAGTAATAGGCAAGTCCATCCGCTGCTTTGAATAATGAATGTGGATCAGCAGCGCAGTGGCAGCAGGGGTCCCTGAAACTTTTTTTTTTTAGAAAAAAAAAGTATTGTTGTATGGATCATTTATTAGGATAGATTCTGGCACGGATATATGTTCACGTAGAGCGATGAGAATGGGAGTCAGTCATGTTTCAAACTTGCTGCCAACAGCAAAACTCAAATGGGACGAGCTAGGCGGGATTGCTGTCAACATGTCCAAAAAATACCTAGTTTAACATCATCGATACTCATGTGATGTAATGAGGATCGGGTTCGTTTGTAATATAATAACGATCCTTGTTCTTTTCTTACTTCTTTAATACGACTCGTTTTTCCAGTGCCGAATCAATCAAAGAAAAAGGGCACGGTATATTAAGTTTCCAGAGGAGAGAATTCAAGGGTCCTTATAGAGAGCCGGAGAAACTCGAATAGGATCGTTATATTACTGTCTACATGACGACTTTAAAAGAATGCGCAACTAAAGAGGAAGAATCTCTTCTTCACTAACGAGCTCGTGAGTAATGTCAACTTCTGAATAATTGCTCCCGCTTAAAGTTTTCCCCGCTTTAATGATTTCTAACAGGCATTACAAAGCCTCAATTTCACTACGTCAAACTATATAATATCTGTTGGAATTAAGTTGTAATTGTAATGAACGACGACGCCCTTAATTAAAAGATGCAACCACAGTTTATCACAGGAGCCACCCGATCTCTGATTCCCGAAGAAGGTTTTTTTTCCTTACTCATGGCCTTATAATGTAGCCAAATAGTTGCTTAGATTCGAAATGGTATTTAAATTATTCAATTTAGAAAGAGCGAATAATCGATTCCATTGATGGATTTCTAATTTTCTCGGGGCATTATACTATTAGGTTAGGAGATGACGAGGGAAGAAGTGCGCATGATCTAAGCGGCGGTATAGACGGGGTGAAGGGAAGGTGCCGGCTCCAAGTAACGCTCCCGACGAGCTACCGTCCGCTTCCCACCGCTCCCAAATTTTTATTTTTTAACTCTATTATTCCTCAGTGCTGGATCTTTCTTTCCCATAATGGAACACCTTCATAGTAGTCTTCGGAGAGAGCGGCATCATCCGCACCATCATCATCATTTCGAACCGGAGCAGAGCGAGATGGAAGAGTGGTCTCAGCAGCTGGACTTGGAGGATCACATCCGTCGCTGTCAGTGCTCCTGCAATCACATGGGCTACGGGAATTATTGGAGTTATAAGGTAAAAATGATATGACTCTCTCATCAATCAAAGATGATCGGGGGGGGGGGAGGGAGAAAAGAGTTTTACATTTTTACGACGATGATATCTTCTTCAGAGGAATCATTCGCTTCGATAGCTATCGCTTCCCTTTGAAGCTGTTGCTGTGGCATTGCACTTCTATTCAGTTTCCTTCTTTTCTTTTTACCTCTTGAATAGGTACATATACTCAAATCATTCATGCAATTCAAAGAGGGCTCAAGGTATCGAGAGAAGACGAAAAAACACTAGTATTAAATTCTTTCAAAGGATATTTGGTATCAGATCTTTCAACTTTATTCTGCACTTGTCACACTGTGGATAACGGCATATTGTATAAATAGAATGAATCCTTTCAGGAGGAGTTCCTATTAAAGACGTCTAGTAGTGACTTCTCGCAACAATAATTATATAATAGTCTGGTGCGGGCGCGCAGAGAGTAAAGATCGTTAAACGACGCACGTTATGATGACTTTTAATGAATTGTTTTCTTCCTCTATTTCGTAAAAATTATAAATAGAGTGAAAACATGCTGTCTAGTAATTAGTAGGATACCTCTTTCCGGCTGATTTCACCGCCGAGTACTCCCGGATTATGCTAATGTTCTGGAATGGAAAGCAGAGATAGAGCAAAGTGCCGTGCCGTGTTATATAATATCCGGCTGGCCGAATAGCGTCAACTGCCAGCACTTAAACACTTAAATAGATGATCCTTTTCTTTCTTTCTCTCTGGCGCCTTTTAAACGGGGGCACCAATTCCCGCTAGAGAGACATGAGGATATTCAATTGCGGCATCACTTCCTCACATCCGATTCTTCAGAATAAGTAAAGTGACAGAGCAGACGATCAAGCTGGGGCGGATCACTCCACT
Source organism: Chydorus sphaericus (assembly GCA_030141595.1). Lineage (NCBI taxonomy): Eukaryota > Metazoa > Arthropoda > Branchiopoda > Diplostraca > Chydoridae > Chydorus > Chydorus sphaericus. The sequence goes on from CM057931.1 coordinate 4,853,037, forward strand.
AAATCCAATACCACTTGAACCCCACTGAAAGGAGGAAGTAGATTTATATATACTCTCTATAGCTCTATATATAATGTAAGCGATTTCTTTTAGGGTGGGAATCCCTCTTTTTCGATCCTATTAAGGAGCACACCCAGCAGGGATGGAGGTGGATGCGACAAGAGATTTCTAATCTGTGTGTGTGCAACCTTGTACAGCTAGGGTAACATTGCATACAAATTTCCGCTCCATACTGCTGATGGTACACCGGAAAATGATGAAGGGATCTATTCAGAACAGTGTAAAGACTCGAGGATTCTGCTGGTGCGCTGCATAGCTCCGCACGCGCCCGGTATTCCTCAGAGATGACAGTTCAATCTGCGGTAATGTGCTGCGTACACCTCATTCAGCTATATACTTTAGCTCATCGTGTCGCTTGGAATAAGGTAAATATGGTTGAAGCTACGGGTTACCGCCTTCAATTGTCGATCCTTAAATTCAATTTACAAGAATCTGCTTTCTTTATCCTTGTTGCCTTCGGTCGGAAAGAGCAAGGGGCGGGGATCGATCGTCAGCACTCTATTACTTTCTTATATACAAAGATTGAAAAAAGAAGAAGAAGGGGTGAGTCTCTTTGAATTAATATCAATGTAAAACTTGATAAGAACAGGCCGCTATATTGATTCAAACAATTTTGTGGCCAGCAATCTAAACTTTATTTCGCCCCCTCGAAGTTGAAGTTAAAGTCGGCCAGTTTGTTTTCCCTGTGAAAAGGGAAGGAAATACAATACTTGAATACCAAAGTTCAGCAAAGGCCTCAACTTCTTTCTTTTCCTTTTGTGTTAAACGGCAGGATCTACTTTTACATTTTATCTACCTTGCTTGTAAAAGATACTGCATGCGCTATAAAGTAATTGGCTTCGACTCCAATGTACGAAAGCAATCCATACGTTTGTATATATCTTTTGCTGATGGTCTTAAATCCTTTTTCTCGACCATAAATAATTTCTTTTATTCGATTCGATTCGATCCGATCCCAATTTTTTCCTCCCTTTCTTTCCCTACTCTTCGTCTTCTTCAAAGCTATCCTATCCTATCAGCGATGTTAAGACGGGAGTTCCATTTATTTTTCTTTCTGGGCTGTTGGCTGCCCATTGGACGAAGGTTTTTCTTCTCCTTCTTCTTCTGGCTCTTTTGATATCCGTTGCCCGGCGCCGGGATCCCCACCGTACACGTTTCCGCTCCCTCGATCTCCGACATAAATAATCCATTCCTCTTTTCCGGGAGCCTATACGTTGCCATTCACTGACGACCTCGACCTCAAACAAATAAAACAACCAAAAAAGGAGATCGTTTTTTTTTCTATTTTTTTTTTTTTAAACAAGAAATGAAAAACGATGCAATCATTGAAGCATGAAAAAATAATGGGAATAAAAATTCGTGATTTTTTTTCAAAAAAACTAAACTTTCAACTTTTAAGGAATAGGCGATCTTGTTATTTATTATACATCTTGGTGTGAAGAGGACTTCTTTTGGCGATTTCATGAATACGAAATGATGATACCGAAAAAAAGTTCAAACAAATTCAGTTCAAAGTTCACTTTCATCAAGCTATGAGGTGAAGAGTTTCCCTCCAGCTCCCTATATACGCTCTAAAAGCCAACTCTAATCCTTGATGGAAAAGTCACCCTTATTATTACAACACCTAGATTATTAACTTTTAAAAAACTTTGCTTGGTTACAATGGATCCTAAATTATGCAGGAACTCACGTTGGTATGTGTATAACAGAATCAAGAGCACGTCGGAACATCTGACTCAATTTTCATTAGAAGAAGCCAGGCTGATGCACTTGACTCCCGCCATCCGCGGGACCGTACGACACGACGTTTTCTGCCTACCAATGCGAACTGTATAGAGAAGGACGTGAGCTCTTTCAACCAGCAAAAGGGCATTGTGATCCCTGACAAATAGATCTAACGAAAGGTATAATTTAGATTATTATAATGAGGGACACAACAGTAGTAAAGGATTGTATGAGATAGTCTGATGTAGTTATGATTATCTATGTCGAATAAACTACATAGACATCGTTATTGATCGTATTGATACATATTTAGTAGACTCAGCTATAATGTATATACTGCTGCCGGTGCGGATTAAAGAACAAAAGGCATCGCGCCTTGCGAATAGTCATCATTGATCCATCAGCTAATGGAATCTAGATTTATATTAACGATACACATTATATAATAAAAGAGTAAAAGAAGAAGAAGAAAAAGAAGAAGGGAACAAAATCAGGTAAATATTTATACAGACAGGAAATGGGAAAAGGTGATCGTATTCCTTACATTCTTTTGAATCCCGACCGAAAGATGTTTCCGGCCGGAACTGGTCGGAAAAGTCTTGCCTTTCCTCTCTTCGGATCGATACGCGGTAGTGGTGGCCCGCAATGTACTGCTGGCGGAGCTGCCGTAAGCGTTATTCCCTCTCTCTTTCGTGGATGATATCCGCCCACTCTCGTTGTAGTAGGCGAATTGCATAAAGAAAACATTAGTTCTTGTTACTTATAGAGGTAAGCTGGAAAGATATGATGTAGACTCAAATTTATATAACATTAAAGAAATGAGCTTAACATTATGCTCCTTCAGCAGAATATCTCTTTTTTTTTCACTTTCCGCCGTTTATGGATTCTTCGGTCTGAGAAGAATGCTTATATCACTGGTCCTCAAGTTCCAGCTCTCTATAAACTCATATCCAAGTTAGAGCGCAGTGGGTGCGAAGCAGCTGCCAGAGATGTTTCTGTAATCAAAGAAGAAAGAAGAACTCGTGAGGAAAGCCAGTGGTAGGCAAGACCTTTCTTGTGCTCGGCGAACTTTCTCAATATTGCACTACTACCACTACTGCTGTTAGTATTATTACTACTTCTACTACGTCGATATAAGACGGACGCAATAATAATAATCCACCCCCATGAGTTCCACATATGAACTGTAGACACTGCAATATTAATTTTATCCTGCGTATAGCAAGTAAGGATCTGTTTGTTATTTCATCGTATAGAATGAAGTCTAAATAGATATAGATGTTTATTTATTCGCAAATGTGTTTCTAAATTATTTAAAAAGAAGCGGAAGAATTAGAGTGATGGAGCGCATCCTAATTCCGGCAGCAGCCGTGCTCCTTGTAAGCTAGAAGAAACTCTCAAACTCTCTTTCCTTCTCGCCGCTGCCGAGTGCTAGCTGTGCGTCCTACTAGTGAATCCTTCTTAATTAATAATGCCTGACTGGTAATCTTATTTAAAAAGGAGGACCGTATGTATGTAGCAGAAGTAGTGCCAAGATGCGGAAGCTTTTCTGAATGCGTTCGCACTTAATCCAGAGCGCAGTGAATCAGTGTGTATAGCTATACGCACTGCGTCAACTTAACTAGAAAGATCCGTGTAGATGTACGTCATTTCTCATCCGGTCTATCGTTATCCGATCTTCTGCGAGCAGATGCTACTCCCTCAGTCCGGAAGAAGACCACCTGCGATCATCCTCTTATTCTCTCTTTAATGCGCAATATATATAAACTTAAGAGGATTTTTCTTTCTTTTAGGGATACTTTAAATTAGGTGCAGGTTTTGCATAATTCATTATAGCGAGAGCCAATTAGTTCAACACTTGATGATGAATCGCTCGACTATAATTGGAACTTTCTGCTTATGTTTGTATATGGGGGACGTAATGATTTTGGGGAGTACTAATGAGATGAGCAATCGTTCAATTTTAATTAAACAAAACTACATGATTTTAAATGAATTAATCTCATAAATCTTGAACGTTAATCTCTTTCTGACATGTAGGCTATATAGTAGGTTTCTTTTAAATGATTTATTGCATTAATAAACCGGCAGGCAGTTATAATCCCATTTAAGAACTAATAAAAAGTGGACGAGAGAGGAGTTTACTTTTAGCGTTCCGAGCCGGTGCTGACATCCTCAAGGATCATTTTTCTTCTCTCTGATATGAAGTCAGAGATATACACATTCTGATGGACACGTGCGCGTTCATACACCAAAAAAGGGATATATAGTACCTATATAGTATATCCACAATGTAAGAGAAAAAAAAAGTATATAAGGAATCAGAGCATCGTTGAGGTACAATGAAGAGCAGTGAGTTTTATAACTTCTATATAGATAGATAGATATAAAGATGTGTTGTGTGGATGAGGCAGAAGGATGCTGTCTCCTCATCACAATCTAGAAAGGTCTTCATCTCATTGTTGTTGTTGTTGTGCCCCTTCGGGTTGCTCTGTTGTTATTTCTTCCACTCGCCATGGTTCCTCATTCACAAAGACGTCTGCTGGGAGCATCCAATCTCTTTTGAGGCGCCAATGGATGTTGCTGGAAGAGTCCCTTTCCTTCTTCGTACTCTTTATAGGCCTCTATGTTTAAACAGGCGGAAAGATTCTTTACTGTATATATACACCACACAGCAGACTCTCATCAATGAAGAGAGAAAGAAAGATGGCCCTTCCGTATATATATATATCCCATCGATGACGTTATCCTGCTCCTCCTTGCGGGATCAAAGAAGCGTCATTCTAGTTTATGGCGTCGAGAGGCGCGAGGGAGTATCACACCGCGTGCCCTTCATTCTTGTGAGTGCTTGACGCCTTTCGCCATTACCCGTCTGAGAAACTATAGAATCCTTTCTCTTTACTCAAATTGCTCTTCTTTGTCCTTAATAAATCCTGAACGGGATTTCATCACAGCTGATGTACATCATCACTACGTTCGTATCATTATTGTCTTGCAGTTGGACTTTTCTTACTATTATTCATATAGGAAACAGTAGAGGATCATCATCACGCGCAGGACAAACAAAAAAAGGAAGAAGATTTTTAACGAGCTGTAGCTTCCTCCGCATCATGTATCTTTTCATAATAGTGGGCGGATGGGATCCGCCGGCGGGTGCTGTACAAGAGGAATGAGGATCAGCACAGTGCCTATGAGTCGTCTTTTGTTGTTGACATGGATCGAGAGGACTAGGGCAGAGCCAAAGCCGTGTGATCCCCTCACGATGACATGGGAAGACACGATGAGCTCCGCGGGGAGAGCAGCATGTATAAACGACGATACATGTATACACACACAAACAAGGGAGAAGAGGAAAGAAGAAACTCATCCGCTGCCTTGTCATCAACGTCACTAAGCAGGACTAATTGGGCGAGTGATGGATCCCATCATCCCTTTGTTGATGCTCGGAATCGTCCCAACTATTTGCCCACATCAGAGAGTCGAATGGTGATGGGCGTATATCTTTGATCCTGAGGAATCCTGATGAGTAGCGCGCACTATTGCTAGATTCAATTATTCTTTGATTCAGGTGGATCGTGTGCTCTATAGTGCCACCCCTTGTTATTTAATGCCGCAAGAACGTGTACCCCAAACGAGTAGTAATTGCCTTTTTTTCTTACTCGAGGAATGTTTCTTCTTGTCGCCTCTCGGGAAATAATACTTGTATATACGACCCAATTTTTTCCCCGTCTACTTTTTTGGAGTAAGGGAATTTGACGATGAAATTGTTCGTACCGCGTCGGAACGATCTTCACCTGCCCGGGTGCGCCTCCATTTTTACTATTGCCACCATTATGGGCAGCAGCTAGGCTGAGCGAGGCCTCTATATAACTAGAATTGCTCCTTATATACACACTATATAAGAGTCAAGTTTCTTTCTTTCGCGCCTTGCCGCCTTCTAAGAAACGTTATTTACGAGCGGGAATATTGCAATTCCTTTTGAAACAGTTGTTATTGTTTTAATTTTTTTAGGACGATTTGGACAAGATTGGCTGCGACAGATCGGGTCACAGGACAGTTCTTCAGCAGACTCCGCATCAATCGGTCCGGAAATCCGTGTCGTATTCCTCGTGGGATCACTCAAATCCCGCTTCGATGGAGACGTCGGCCTACAGTATTTACAACCAGCACCACATGAACGGCGGTCCCGTTGGTGTGTTAGTTCGGCAACCGGATGGTAATCATCAACACCACTACCATCATCAGGATCCAGTAGAACATCAAACTTACATACATCACCATCCGTTTACCGTGAAACCATCAGTATTATCGGAAGGAAGGAGTCCGTTTGTAACAACACCACAGCAAGGCCCTGGTATCAGCTGGCCGGCTCATTCGTTGACCACTCAGAATGGTGGTATTATTGGAACCACGGCGATCCTCAACAGCGATCCTATCAGCCGATCCAGTACGAACGACATACTGGAAGACAGGGATGATACGGATTCCATCCGATCCCGATCTCCGCCCATCAAATTCTGTGAGTTCTTTCTTTTTTTATTCACTTTCTTCTGCAGCTATATAGTAATAGTTTCCGTAGAGAATCCATCGTATTCGCTAGGATTTCAAATAAGATCCCACGCGGGAAAGTATTTATTTATGAAGGAAATTTTGTGAAAAGGAGAGAATTCCTCATTGCCTGAGCACACAACCGACTATATAAAGCACACTTTTATGTGATACTTTAAAATAAAGAATGGATTTTTGTATAAATATATATAAGAAAAAGAAAGAGGCAAGAGCTTAACGGCCAATAAGTTGAGGGGGGACAAAAAGCTCTATCCGATCCCCGTCAAAATTGTTTATGAAGCAATCGCCTGGATTTTAATTCACGGGTCAAAAGACGTTCAAGTTGCTGCTGCTGCTCCCGTTCTGCCGTTATTCCTTTAGTCATAAAATAAATAAAAATATATACAAGAAAAAAAAAAACAGAGAGAAGAAATCAATAGGGAAGTCACGTCGAGCGGGAATGACTCCTCCGCCGTTTTTCTAGCTGGATGGACGGCTCAGGATTTTTCGATATTACGAAAGAGCAGTGCACCGCCCGCGCGTCACAGTTGCGCCCTGAGTCAATATACTCTACTGTTTATATCCTGCTTGTTTTTTCTGTGATGTACTTCACATAATTCACCTTCCGGACGTTATTCTAAATATCTCTTCTTTTTTCCTCCTATTTTTTTTATGTTGTACAATATATCTACATGTGAGTGTCCACATCTGGCTGGTCTTTTTTTTTATTCATCTATCTAATAGTGATTGGTACATGGAATCCCTTTTCCGGGAGTGCCTAAATATAGGTCACTTAACCAAGTTATGACAATCTCGATAATAAGAACAAAAGAAACTTGCTAATAGCAGCCCATTTTGTAAATGAAAGTGTAATTTCACCCTTCGCTTATTATTATTGCCTTCCTTTTACGCAAGACACAAAAGGCGAGCAGCACGTCCGATTGCACTGGCATCATGCGAGGAAAATTCAATATGTAATATTTCCTCGTCGGCTTCAAAGAAGAAGACGTATAATGTCAAAAGAAGATGAGGAATGATCAAGAGCCCGCCCTTTTGATATTTTCAGCGGGACATTTTCTCGCTCTCTCCGAGGTGGCGGCGCGCGGAATCTGATTTATTCCTTTCCCGTCGTTAGTCCCTCTTTTCATCTTTCCTCGCCGCGTGGTGCGCGTCTGCAGCTGATGACGGCGGCGGAAGTTGTTGGAATTCTGTATCTCTCTTTCATACACGTTATTGATTACCGCTGCTTATTAAGAGATCACCTGATGCTGGACTTCTTTTCTTCCTTTGTTTTCCAGCTATTTCTCACGAACGGAGAATATCTCAGTGACGCTGATGATGCGCGGGAATTAAGATCTTCATTTATAGAAAGAGAGAAAGAGAGAGCGAGAGCTTACGCTTATTCCTTATTCATCGAGGGCCGTCCTTCATTTCTATATAAGAGCCAGGACTCTAATCTTTCGTCCCCACGAATTTTATGAGGTTTTCTTACTTGCGCTAAAGCAGCACTAGTCTCTGGCTCGCCGTTTTAATCTCTTCTCTACGTGAAGGAGGAAAAAGTATATTTCCTCAGATTTATTTGGAGGAGTGGTATATAGCTGCTACGCGGCATCAGCACTTTAAGGACTTGTTTAATACCTTTCGAAAAAATCCTTTCTCTCATCTCTTATACATTTACCTCAATTGGATTTCTCTTTTCCCGCTCCCACTGCCCATAAAGTAATCCGACTGAAGAGAGTAATGTAGCGGGAAGAAAAAAAAGAAAGAAAAAGAGGGAAATCCTAGCTTGGCAGAGTGCCTTATATATAATAGCTAATGGAGATATATATATTTGTGACAAGATTGCTATCAAAACTGTTTATGTGGGTACCTATACTTTGATCCATTTAATTTGAAAACATGTCGACCCGGATTTTTTTTTTTTTTTTTTTTGTTGATTTATGATTTTTCTTTCCTCAATTTGACGTGCGGCTGCATGAATAACAGCTGAATTAGGAGGAAAGCAGTGGGGGATCCTGTGTGTCGCACTTCTTGTGGCGCTTGGAACGGGCGTCGGCGTCGGAGTCCCTTTAGCTCTTCGTTCCGGCGGATCTTCCCTTCAGGAGCGGCTTAATGTGGCTCACGCTCTCCTGGCTCAAGTGCCTCTCATCGATGGGTAATATGCGCGCCTCCGTCTTTCTATTTATTTTAAAGAAAAGTTAGAGGATATCAACATCATATTTGAACTACAAGTATCGATTTTCTCAATTTTTTCCAAAAAAAGAAAATGTAGCTATTTTGAAATGAAAGTAGTACGTCTGTCACTTGCAATTAAGCAACCGTATGTTACGTAGTAGTATTAGTATTGAAAAGGATTAGGCGGAAGAGTCGTGGATTCAGCCCACGTAGAAAAGAGCACTCATCAATCTTGGTATCTTGTAATTAAATTATAAGTTTTGGGTGGGTACCTTTCATAGGAAAATGGAATCACATGAAGAACTTATCAAACTTATTTCTTTCTCACTATGATTTCATTATGTATTCAGTCACAACGATTTGCCTTGGAACATCCGAAAGTTCGCCAGTGGGAAGCTCAACTTGCTGCGATCCTTGGAAACGGGATTGCAGAGTCAGGAGCCCTGGTCGAAAAGTTCTTGGTCTCACACGGACCTTCCAAGACTACGAGAAGGCCGCTTGGGGGCTCAGGTGATTCCCTTTCTTTTTTCTTCACCTCCACTCAATTTGTCCACTTATATAAAAAAATTCATGGACATGCCTTATATGAATGGCCTCTTCTTTATTTGAAAATCAGTTTTGGTCTGCGTACGTCCCTTGCGGAGCCCAATATTTAGACGCCGTGAAACAGACGCTGGAACAAATTGATTTGATCAAACGGATGGTGGATCGATATCCGCACTACCTCCGCCTAGCCCTCGACGCCCAAGGTGAGAACGACAATCATCACACTTTGCACTCTTTGCGTGCTCCTATAGTAGAGCGAGGACTTTTGTCGAGTTTACTATGATCTCTGTTTGATTAACCAACTCCTCCTCTTTTGATGTGCGGGATTGACAGGGATTGAAGACGCTCACAGAGACGGACGGATAGCGAGTCTCTTAGGGCTGGAAGGTGGTCATTCCTTGGGCAACTCCATGGGAGTTCTGAGAGCCTATTACGATCTGGGCATTCGCTACGTCACATTGACTCACACCTGCGATACTCCATGGTATATATATATATACTACATAGTCTACATCAATCTTACTTTCTGTAGAAAGGGCTGTCAAGCCGAACATAGTAGTCAACAAGAAAGACACTACAATATAAGAGCTTTTCAAATAACACATTTTTTGTATTATACGTATATTTGTTCGGCTGGGGATTGATGATTCCCGATGGTTAGGGCAGACTGTTCCGTGACGGAGGCCGATCCACAACGTTCGCGCAACGGAGGACTCACTTCTTTTGGAAAGGTTGGTCGAAATCCCGTTGATTTTTTTATAAAAAAAAATTAATGTTTCAGATGAATCCTTGTAGCAAAATAAAATTCTTGTTAAATGACCGATAATTGATTTTGCTTTAACTCCTTTATGGATTACCTAAAAGTGTCTTATCCGGCAAAGTGGTAATTGGACTTAATAATTCAAAGAAAACGAATTCTTAATATGTTCCTTTGAAATTCAGTTTAAGATAAAGTTTGAAGGTAGGCCGGACGCGCCTCTCTGAGTAAAGTGTTAAACAATCGTGCTGATATAGTTTCAGAGAATTTGGTAGGCCTACTCGAAGCCCGCCTCCATTTGAGAAGCGATCCGTTCAAAACTGAAATCGATCCATTTCAAGGAACCGCTGTCGTTGACAAATTGATTTTTTCTTTCTTTCTTCTCCTTTTTGTAAGGGTAGACTCTGTGCTATTATTTTTCACTCCTTTTCACTATCCACTCGATTCTTTCTATAAAAAGAAAAACGAATCATCTCTAAGAATTCGGAGATCTGTCAACTCGGCTATCAAATGTGTGCGTAGGATTCAATATAAATGGATTCGGCGGTGGTTCTCAAATGGGTTGATCATTTTCTGACAGCTGGTTAATAATATGAAACTTATTCCTTCTCAGCCAGCTTTTTTATGGCAACATTTTTCACAAAAAGAGCGTCGCGGCGTATTCTATACGGAAGAATTTAAACGAAACTTTTGTTATTATTACAATAATAATGGCGTTCATTGGCTCTTCGTTGTTATTACAGCCGAAAAGTTGCGAAGCTCGTGCAGACATATCTTTGTTTGAAAACCGTATCGATTCATTATACATTGTTCAAACATTTGAGAAACTCTTGTTTACAATAGGATTGAAAGAGCTCTTATCATATTGGTTTATAAATAATCTTTCTTCTGTAATGCGCATATTTAACATTTTGATTGTTAATGCAGATGATGATTAAAGAGATGAACCGACTGGGAGTCATAGTGGATTTGTCTCACACGTCGTCTGCCACGATGCACCAAACATTAGATGTGAGCCGGTCGCCGGTCATCTTCTCTCATTCGGCTACTCGAGCTTTGTGCAATATTACTCGTAACGTGCCGGATGACGTCCTCAAGCGACTGGTAAACTAGCATTTTCGAGATAAGAGAAGAAGGAATGCCCCATTGTTCAATTTAATGTATAGGAACGGCTTGTATTATATGTAGTGAGAGAGAGAAAGGGAATGAAAAGGCGCAAGTTGTTTCATTTTCCTGATCCTATATCGTTAGCTTTCCGTATGATTGAGCAAGCATTGATCCTTTGTGCTCAGAAAGAGAGCAGCTTATTCTCATCTTCAATGTAGTTCTTTTTCATCCTATATACACTTCCTCTAGATCGATTCTCTCCATTAATACGAAAGCAGTGTATGTATCGATCCCTTGCACTTACTCTAATACTCAACTTTTGTCAACCAACAAGGTAACCAACGGCGGAGTCGTGATGGTGAGTTTCTTCAGCTACTTTGTCAGCTGTAACAAGACGACCACGATTCAAGATGTTATTGGTGAGTCCTTATACTTGTATGTGAATTCAACAAGTTTTTTTTTTTTTAAATATATATTTTTTTATATCCTCTAGCTCACATCAATCACGTTCGAAAAGTTGCTGGCGTGGATCACGTAGGCATCGGTGCAGGATTTGATGGGATTAACACGTACCGTACCAAGTTTAATAGGATTTTGATGACAACTTTTCCTATATACTCTATATCAATTCAATTTTCAAGGACTCCTCAAGGATTGGAGGACGTTTCCAAGTACCCCAATCTCTTTGCCGAACTTCTACTTGATCCCACTTGGTCGGAAGAGGATCTAAAGAAATTAGCCGGCCACAATCTGCTCAGAGTTCTTCGCGAAGTAGAAAAGGTACTTAATTTTTATAAAGATGCCGAATGTATATATCACTGATCAATTATCATGTCAGGTGCGGGATGAGCAAGCCGGTGGCCTTGCCGAAGAATCCTGCATTACAGCTGAGGAATTGAAAGGTCAAACTCACTGCGTTTACCAGGAAAGGAGTGCGGCTCAAGCCTCCGTCACCTAGGAGATGTCTATCCAATATTAATCCCCACTCTATCGTTAACATCAAAAGTGTTGGGGAAAAGAGCTTGCTATATATAAAAGGGGAAAGAAGAAGTCTAGACGTGGAGTACATCAGAATCCTTGGCCAGAAAATCCCACAAATCCTGCATCATCGACGAATCTATTTCTAGTCCATGTTACTCTTGTTTTATGCCCCCTACCTACCGTGTAGGCAGTGGAAAAAGAAATATGAAAGCGGCATCTTCCTCGTTTTTTCTTTCTTTGTAAATTGTTTATTTTATCAATCGTTCTTTTAAAAAAATTATATTATAAGACATCAGAGTTATTGTAGAGTATGGAAAAGAATACAACGTCGAACTCAAAGTGTCTTTCATTTTAAAAAAATAATTTATTCCAACAGCTATATTAACAGATATTTTCTTTTTCTTATAGAAAGCCTACATGGTAGGCATGGATTATGTACAACACGTCTTCGAACGAGAATGTTAATGGAATATGTACAAATACGAATGGGAAATCGGATCGTGAAAGTGCTCATTTCCACTGCAATATAAACACAAAGATATCGGATGGTTATTGGATCTTGCGACGCCGCTGTAAGCCCCACTCTTCCGGGTTGAGTGGGTGCGCGGTGAAACTATCTGAAGCGAGAGATGAAATACGTCAATGGAATCGGTTTGGGCCATCTCCTTGGAAGAGTCGGGGAGTGTGATAAAATGTCGGTTGCTAGGTAATAAGCGAAGCTTGAGATGTAGTGCCTCTCTCCTGATAGATGCAGTGAGTTTGCCCCCGCAGATCATCGTGAGGAATGGTGGCTTCTTCAGGCAATGTATCAGATCGTTGAAGATCGTCACGAACCTTATATTACATAAAACAGTTAATACGTTTTCCTCCGAATTGTAATATATATATATATATACCTTTTCAACTTGGCGCAGGACCCTCAATAAGTTATGGCCGGCTAACTTCTTAAGATCCTCTTCGGACCAGGAGGGATCCAACAGCATCTCGGCAAAGAGATTAGGGTACTTTGAAACATCTTCAAGCCCAAAAGGAGTTCTATTGATGAAAAACATATATATTTGTTGTAAGTAATAAAGGTAAAATATGTCGGATATTACGTATTGATTCCATCGTATCCTGCTCCGATCCCGACGTGATCTACACCAGCTATTTTGCGGATGTGATTTACATGAGCTAGATTTCAAAATTGAATTAATTGAATTGATGCATGAATTTATCATTTGTGCATATACCTATGACATCCTGGATAGTCGTCGTCTTGTTACAGCTGACAAAGTAGCTGAAAAAGCTGATCATCACAATCCCACCATTTCCGACCTGTACTTAGACGACAAAATTTCATAACTTTCTTGAATATGAACAAACTATTCGTCGTGCTGAAATTAGGTAGGCGGGAAATCGTTAAGAGAGACGAGGAATTTAATTAAGAAACTCCTTTAATTACACACGCACTCCCACGAAGTTCAGCTTTTTTTCGCGCTCTGAATAAAATGGCGCAAAGTCCTATAAGAATCTATATATTCCTTATACATCTGACATGGTAAGTAGAAAACCTGCCGAGGACAACCTAAGTTGACTATTATATACTTGCCAACGTGTTTCTGACATCCTGACAGGGTATTTCTCTATAGTTCTTACACGGCTCATAACTTTCGTTCAAAAACAGGAAGCGAATAAAAACAAACATCCAGCACAAATATTTTTGAATATATAATGCCATGTGCAATGGTCTGTAGCTATTTCAAAATTAAATTTTCTTTTCTGCTCTCAAAATCAAATATTTTCAACAAATATACCAGTCGTTTGAGAACGTCATCGGGAACATTTCGAGTGATATTGCAAAGGGCCCGGGTGGACGAATGGGAGAATATGACAGGCGCCTGACTGACGTCCAAGGCGTGGTGCATCGTGGAAGACGAAGTGTGAGATAAGTCCACCATCACTCCAAGTCGGTTCATCTCTTTGATCATCAACTGTAATTAATAAGGAAAACATGCATGATATATTTAAGTAGTTATACAGTATATATTATAAGAGTAGTTGGGTAACTGTAATGTGTTAGCGTAATGGTTCTTGTTTACATTGTCGGTACAGGGTCGCACCTATATCGTCTTCAATAAGCTTCATCATCAAATAATTGATGTCTTTTTTACCCGTCAACGCATTGTTACAGCCCTTTTCGTTTCTTTTGTGCTCAGGGAACAAAGAATGATTGAGAGTCCTTCGTCTTTTATTTTTATATTTGAAAGAAAAAGCGAGTGAGAGAAATCAATCCGTCAATGCCGCCGATGAGAGCAGCTCTCGATCGATTTTAGACGATGACATAATAGCATAGATCGATATCTTTATATAGGTAATTTTTTTTCTTTAAATTATTTAAATTATTGTTGCATAATTTTTTTCAGCTCCGTTGGATATCGATTAAATATCGGATCTATACATCTTCTATTTAGCCGAGTTCAACCTTGTCAGCATAATAAGCTATAATATATCTTTGAATCTCCTCTTTTCAATAAATAAGTTTCGAGTTTTATTAAATTTGACACTGATTATTTCTTATGGGCAATTCTACCAGGTACCCGCCGTCAAAGAAATAATACGTTTTTCCGTTCAAAAGGCTGGAATTTAATTGATTTTTAAGACTCAGGAATTCCGTGTATCTCTTATTTAAGTATGCACGATAAGTGAACGCTCCATAGAGACAAAGGCCATGACTAATTAAATTCATCAGAATTTGGTCATATGCGCCCAACTATTAATTAGCAACAATAATAAGCTATCCATACCTTATAATTGGACTTACTCTTATAATCTGTGGATTATTCATTTTAGTATGGTAAAATTATACAGGAATAGAAAGGGTTTTGCACTCGATTTCGAGAATTCCAATTAAATAAAGAAGATTGGGTTTCTTATTTCAAATTAATCTCTGCAGACTGCAGTGTATCATATCATCAAAAGAGGCTGGAATAAAATATTGGAAGATGAAGACTCCTAGGAAACCTGATCTCCGCCTAATACACTGTGCGCCAACAAAAAAGAAAAAAAAGGAAAGAGCTTCCAGTTACGTTAAATAGGTGGCTCCCCAGACCTTCCAGCGTCTATTTTTTTATTAAATAAAAGGACGTCACTTTTTATGGTTCCAAAAAATTAAAATTAGAAATAAAAAAACGAAATGATGTAATTGGAACAAATTAGTATGATAATATTTAAGGCAGCAGGTATCGGACGATCTTTCAGTTGGATCTATACTAACCTTCCCAAAAGAAGTTAGTCCCCCGTTGCGTGGATGATGCGGCTCAGCCTCGGTCACGGAACAGTCTGCCCTAACCATCGGGAATTTATTCATCCCAAGTGGAAAATAAAAACAAAAGTTTATATTACCGATTTTAACCTAAGGACAAAAAGATTTTGTAGGTACTCAACCCCATCCAAAGCAAATTGAAATATAAAACTATGTATGGACATACCAGGGGGTATTACAGGTGTGAGTCAATGTGACGTAGCGAATGCCTAGATCGTAATAGGCTCTCAGAACTCCCATGGAGTTGCCCAAGGAATGACCACCTTCCAGCCCTAAGAGACTCGCTATCCGTCCGTCTCTGTGAGCGTCTTCAATCCCTGTCAATCCCGCACATCAAAAGAGGAGGAGTTGGTTAATCAAACAGAGATCATAGTAAACTCGACAAAAGTCCTCGCTCTACTATAGGAGCACGCAAAGAGTGCAAAGTGTGATGATTGTCGTTCTCACCTTGGGCGTCGAGGGCTAGGCGGAGGTAGTGCGGATATCGATCCACCATCCGTTTGATCAAATCAATTTGTTCCAGCGTCTGTTTCACGGCGTCTAAATATTGGGCTCCGCAAGGGACGTACGCAGACCAAAACTGATTTTTAAACAAAAAAAGGTCAGTAAAAGACCATTGATGTCGGTTAGTCCGTGGATCTCTTCTATAAGTGAATAAATTGAGTGAAAGTGAAGAAAAAGATTTTTACCTGAGCCCCCAAGCGGCCTTCTCGCAGTCTTGGAAGGTCCGTGTGAGACCAAGAACTTTTCGACCAGGGCTCCTGACTCTGCAATCCCGTTTCTAAAGATCGCAGCAAGTTAAGCTTCCCACTAGCAAACTTTCGGATGTTCCAAGGCAAATCGTTGTGACTGAATGGAGTGGTAAATAAAAAAAAAAGCTTCTGACTAATGGGAAAGTTAGTTTGACCTATATTATAGAGCCTATAGCATGCGGTCCAGAAATGTAATTCGAATAAGTTATTAATTATTCCATTGATTAAAAGAGTTAATATCCTAGTTGCTGATAGCAGTATATCCAGTTCATTCGTTCTTAATGAAAGATTGAAACTTTTCTTTCTATTTTTCATTACGATTTTATCCTGGAATTCTTTTCCCTTGATTTCTAATTTTCTCTCATAGGGAAATAAGCTCTCCTCTTGAGTCCGTCTCTGGTCTAATGAAATGATCAAACGGAGGGCAGGCGTATCGTTCCTTAAAGCGCTGATTCTGCATCAGCGCAGTCAAGATCGGTCAAGATATCGACGATCAATAATGCTTCTCCCTTCAAAACTGTCATTTACTTAATTTTTTATTTTAAAATTTCAAAGTGATTGAATAATGAATTCCTGACACCCCCAGATTTTTTAAAATTCAATAGAAAAAAATCTCTTTGTATTACTACTATTTTTCAAGTTAGCTATTTTATCCTAATTAATTAAAATTATGTATCGATCTTATATTAATAATCAGCTAGCATAGATTGAATCATTCCACCATTATGTAGTAAATAGCTTACCCGTCTATGAGAGGCACTTGAGTGAGTAGGGCTTGAGCCGCATTTAGCCGGTCTTGGAGGGAAGATCCGGCTGAGCGGAGAGCCATAGGAACCCCAACACCGACACCCGTTGTAAGAGCCACCAGGAGGGCGAAGCAGAGGATCGCCCACTGCTTTACTCCCAATTCAGCTGTCAGAAATACAATAACATCAATATATAAACGTTTTACTTCTTAAATGAAGAATGAAATTGAATTATGTTCAACTTATACTCTGAAATATAATAAGACCCCGTTTTATTGGTCTTATTTTTACAGCTCCATCTTCTCTTCTGAGAAACGTGCGTGACATTTCAACCGGAGCCAAGAAGGGGCTTAGATCCATCGCCAGATTGGATGGAATATAAGCAACGGAATATAAGGGAAGACGAACGAACGATGAAGAATATCTTTTGAGTAAATACAGCGTATATGTTTAGTTGATGGGCGGTACTCTTCACGTTCTATATAGCTCTTCTTCTGTCTTTAATAAAGTCGCCTTAAAGAAGACGAAGAAAAAAGAAAAGAAAGAAGATGAAAGGAAATGATGAACCTTTGGGGGGGGGGGGGGGGGGGAGTCAAGTTTTCACCCTTGGACGAATTCTGAACTAGATGGGAACGACGTGATTTGAATACTTATGCTGGAATAAGGTGAATGCTAAGTAGTTGCTTTAGACTCTGTATATCTTCAAAGTTATCAAAAGAACTCATCTTAAAAACTTTTGCAAGTTCTTCTTTTCAACCATTATGTGTTGATGAAATATATTCTTATTTATCAGTTGAATGACTCCTTAATTATTGTAGATATACCAATTTAAAGGAAGAATCGTGCACCTTTATATGTATAATTAGACAAGTTTATAACAAGGAAGTGTTAATCATCAAGGAACAGTTGCGTTTCTTGGAAATAATGTTAACGGCTAACTCTTGTGTACATGCTACATTTGAGTTCATCTCTTTCTCTGTACAATCTTCATTAAAAGTTTTCAATTTTAATGCAAACTATGTATATTCCACTCTTTCCAATCGATCTATTTGGGGGAAAACCCTGATTCTATACTATTATAAACTCATCAAAAAGCATGAATAGAGTATATAAACACATTATAGGTTATAATATATTCGTAAGATGTATCTTTATTACTTCCTTAAACTATTCGAGTCCACTTTCTGTTGGCAAGTAATCAATGGAAATTGGGATTCATCGCCCGTGATTCCATTCTGTCACTTGCTGCGCGTCCGTCTTCCGCCGGAACTTATTTCTTCTTCTTTTTTTATCGATTCCTTTGCTTATATTTGCTATATAAAAACGCGATGCGTGCCTTAGGGACGTAGTCTACCCTATTATCGATCAAGTTATCGCCGGAAAAGTCAACTAAATGAGCCGAGAAGGGCACCGGCATTATAACCAATCTTATCGTCGTCGTAAGCATATTTCTTTCGTCTTTTTTTTTCTTTTTAAGCCTAGCCAAATGTTAACTAAGTTAAATAATTTAAATTAAGTAAACTGACGTATTTTGCTGGGCGATGAGCGTGATTTGATGGAACCATCTCCTTCATCGTCATCCAGAATGTCATCGGCGGGACCATCATCTCCACAGGGATCGTCCGTTGTCGCGACCACGCAAACGGAGCCATTCTGTTGATGAGCAGCGAGCAAGTGCCGGTGAGCCGGACAGTCGGAAGACGGCCCAGGGACTACTACAAATCGTTCAGAACCACCAGTAGAAGAAGTCGCCATAGTCACATCCACCACTTTGACTTGACGATGTACAGAAGGATATTGCTGCTGATGATTCCTAATAGAGAGTGTTCGATGATGTCCAGAAGCTGAGACTATTGACGGATCTCCTCCATTATTCCAGGATGAAGGGTGGAGGTAATGATTGCTGCACTTCCGGACGAGAATTGGAGTTGGGGCGGAAGATGAAATCTCTTTCTCCGCCACGTTATTAGAGATTTCCAATAGCTCCTACAAAGGAAACATGAAATATAATAAGACAAGTATACGATTATGACTGTATGTTGTGCAATATTTATACGTCATGTCTTTTTTTTAGTGTATTCTCATAAATTCATGCCAATAAAGCTTGTTATTATATACGAGCACAATCTAAGAAATTTATTCATGGCGCAGTGTGAGGCGTATATGTTTGTAATCAATGGTATTACGCGTATATTGTGCTGTACTCTTATTGAAATCCGCATGTCTTACAACCATATACATAAAGAACTATAGTACCCAACTATATAGTGTCCCAAGAGCCCTTGGTTTGAGCGCCGTATATGCTGTTTGCCGACATGCTGGGTATGTTGACTGCTGGGAGTACGACAGCTAGGAACAGCAGCAGCATGTCTCCATCATCCATCCGTCGTCCTTTTTGACGAGGATTGTCACTGTACCAACAGCAGCAATAATGAAAAGTGCTATACTGCTGTTGACTGCTTCACTGCACTATTGTCCATCAAACACATCTAAATAGTATGCGTACCAGTGGGGTTTCAAAATGAATCTATCTCTCTTTTGTTTGACGTTGTTTTTTTCCGTTTCATATATGCTGTAAGAGAGATGAGCTAGATAGGGGTGTCATAGCGTGAAAAGACAACCCCGCCGGAAGCAGTGCATCACGACAAAGTGTCGTCGTTTCCCCGTCACAAATTCAATAATGTCTTCTTCTTCTTCTTTCAAGTTTGCATACATCAAAAGCCATTGTAAGATATTGGTTTCTTCGACTACTATTTGTAGCTCATTATCATGGCTGATTAAAGCAAGTTTCAACCAATATGTTATTAGAACAGAAGTTTTCATAAAGAGCAGAGAGACACTCTCAACTGTGCTTATTCTGCTCTATATTATTCGACCCAAACATGTTGTTTTCTTTGCTTTAATGAATGTAGACATAGCACTTGAACTCTGAGAAAAGGGTGCTGATGCTTTTCACTCGTTCGCTTCTATTTTCCTTTCCTTTCACAGCTGGAGATTGACTGAGAGAGATGACATCCTTCCTGCCGATGTCATGACAGCAGCTGCAAGATGCTCTCTCTACCGTACGGATCTTGTCGACGTTAGATAATGTAATATTCTTCGTCTTTTGTCCTTCCTTACATAACATATTTTATTATTTATTATTATCCGTTTGAGTGAACAAGCCATGTCTCCGAAGCAGATCTGATTCCATATTTGGATTTTTATTGAAAAATAACTTGTATAGTACAAAAGTAACACTTCCAATCCATATAAAACAAGCTTATTAACCTATTCCAGCTGCCCTATCATACGCTTTTATTACATTATATTATGTATGTGCCAGAAATTCTTAATTAAAGATATATGTTGCAGTATTTCCCTCCCTCCCCCCAAAAAACCTCGCGTTATTAGATGGTCTATTTGTATCGTCTTTTGCGAGGCGCGTATGTCGGTCGCTGTTGACATTTATTCCATCCGTGTGCAGATTACCTCATCACATACATTTACACACCCAGATAAGAGCCAGTGGTTTCAATTCCCCTTTCTCCCTTTGTGCGCTTACGCCCCGCTACACTGCAGTCACAATTCATTGTTATTGAGTAGTATTGAATGCGCCATTTACAGTGCTGCCAAATGCGAATATACGCGACAGCCTCCTCTAATATAGAAAACAGGAGTTGGAAGAGGAGCGAGTCGCACGCAATGGCACAATAGGGCGCGCCGCATACCAAATTGAACGGATCTTCTTATTCCGGTTGCGGCTGATGCTGTGCTACCGCACCATCAGCCAGTTTTGTGGAAGGAAACGAAACTGATGATATAGTGGCGGATGTACACTTTGTACAACCCATCTATTTTGTGTGATAGGAAAAGGGATATTACACATTTCAAAATAATTTGATTGATTTGATTCCAGTGAATCAGTTTGGATGGAATCAGTTCAAAGAGATTTCCTAAAGGAGTCCTGATTTGTTGATCCGAGAGACCAACGAATGGGCTGAATATATATTTTTAAACATGTCACGAAGTTGGGTGTATATAAGACGAACTTGCCTAACTATACGAGAATTGAGTCATTTTTTATGTAAAAGCTTATATCTTTCGAAAGCCTTCAATACTATTAATGTTTAAAAAGGGCATATCTATATTTTAGCAGAAGGCATAATAGTATAGAAAAAGGTATATTGAATTCAAAAGAAAAGTTGTATATTCGTACTCAAGCACCATATCTTTACTAAATTACGGCCATCTTCGCAGGAGCGCGGCAAGTTCCTTTCTGCTTTTATCATATTCAGCTAGGGGTCGAAACTTTTGGCTAGGGCCCTTCTAGGTTCGAGTATGCCGAGAGCGACGAGCCACTCGACCATCCCATCAACTTTTTGATCAAGTGATGCTACTGCAATTGTTCTTTTTCTCTCTATATGTAGAGTTTCTATGCTATACATTTATGTTCACTTCAAAGTCTTGTATCTAATATATCCATTGTTCTTCAATTCCATTGATAGCCTTGAATATAGAGTTCTACATCGAGTCGGTGATGGGAACTTTTGATCATATAACATTCTCTGATTTGCTACGCAGTCGCTCTAGAAGCCAGCATATCTAGAAGTAAGACAAAAAACAAAAAACAAAAACACAATAATTTTCTTATTTTGTTTGTATTTCAATGTGATCGATCTGTGTGGGCTGAAAATCCACTTTTAAAAAAAGATCACAAGGTATAAAGGATATCGGCTTTTCACATTTAAGGAGTTTTATGACGAGCTTTATGGAGCACAGTATCTAGCACAGATCAAAATAGAGCTTTGTTTTTATGATCAGCTTTTATTTTTTTGGAAGAATGTTTGTAATATATACAATTTTTCGCTACCGTATATTATTGTGCGATGTGTTTGAACCTTTTTTTGAATATCAAACTCCAAATTTCTTTATAAACCTGAATCGATATGTGTATCGGACTGGAATGGAAATCTTTGGTAATCGAATTATTATTCTGGCGCGATCGCCCACGGTCCACGCATCGTCAGTTTCCCAATATTTATTGTATATCGTATCTACTACGTAGCCTAGCTACAGTACAATTTGTTTCGATTCGATGACTGTATATGTATTACACGCTTAAATACCATTATCTCCCTTCTCGTTTAAAAAAATAATAATAATAAGTTATAGAGTTGAAAACAATTCATTCTTATATTCTAATTCTTTTTTTTTTTGTATAGGTACCATTTAACAGTATTATAATGGAAAATTGCATTTTGCTGGAAAGATAAATATGAGTTTTGAAAATAGTTGAATGGAAAGGACATAATTCTACCATACACCTCGAGTAAATACTACAGGTCCGGTAAACATGTAACTCAACTTCGCTCCTCTTTATTGAGTTTTCATCTCCTCTCTCTCAATTTTTTAAAGAGTGTGCTGCCGCGTCTCGTCAAAAGCGGGCTTCTACTAGAGGAAAAGTCTTTTCAGATCTAATCATGCTGCTGGATCCTGCGGCATAGCTTCAAAGAGAGCTCCTTTTGGCGGCAAAAGTTCTTGATATCCTGGTCACGAATTCTTGTCCATGACGTCCCACGCCCATGCTGATCTTGTACTATTCCAGCACAGGACTCTGTCCCTTTTGATGATAGCACAGTGGGATAATGGTCTATAGCTCTAACTTGGCTGCTATGTATACTCGACCAATTGAATCAGATTATGCTGCTTAGAAGGACCATGGCCATCAATTACATTTCATATAAATGATAAGCTATCTACTTAAGCTATCCGTCTTAAATTGGTCAAGTTCCCTCATCGGTTATTACCGCTATATATTATAACTAGGACTTGGAATAGGGTTTAATCGATCAAATAACATGGAACGAGGGAAATAAAGTAGCCCATTATTTTGCAAGCAATGATGCCCATTATTGGTTGTATATGACCACATGGGGATCTTATATAGCGCTATACAGGATTTCACTTTAATTGGACATCTGGCAGCAGTGTAGGCGTATATATACCCCTTTCCAATTAACAGCGGCGAGGGGCTTAAGATTGAGCGCGACTGCCACCAGCACGGCGAGGAAATAAAAAGGAGGAAAAAAGTGTATTATCGTATTATATATAAAAAAGTTGCGGGACCAGGGGATTGATGAAGAAACAATCTGTATACAGCTCCTCTGGAAAGTGGTCGATAAAAGAAAGGCATGACCAGCAATAAAGACGAGTGCATGCTTATAATAATTATGAAAATAACCTTAATGTAATAAGACCCACAATAAATTAATTGATGAGGAAATAAGAACACTTGTTCATGCCGGACAGGAATTATATTTTAATTAACTGCTTGGATATATAATTCAACTACCAATTATACATGCGTGACGTCGAAGATGTTGACTCTCCATGAGCTACATTATACTGTTAATTAGCCCAGTCGTGAGAGTCATCATAAAATGTCAAACTCGCCGCTTGCAACAGAAGCAGCTGTCTATTTTCTTTTCATATTTCACGGTATATATAATAAAATATGGGATGAAAGAGACTTCATTAGGAGGGCCTACATGTAATGCTACGCGGGATTATTATGCGTAGTTTGTTATTATATACTCCATCCGAATAAAGTGTTTGTATCATTTTTCCCTAGTTCCCTCCGTGCTGCTTCATAGCATGAAGAGCTCAGCAGCACATCAATTGAAATAACATGAAGCAGAGTGTCTTCTAACGAGTAGCACATTCATGAAATGATAATATGAATCTAACGAAGCTTGTCTTAGAAATAAAAAAAAAATATAAAAACGAATAAAAAATAGCTAAATTTAGACGATGAAATCACCCCATTACGCATTATTGGTTTGGTGAAATATGTTTAGATCATTGATAGGTTCGTCGACTGACTTGTACCTATACATTCACTCTTGGAGAACATACGTGTGGGGAATGCGGAAGCCGACACCATCGTCGCACCCGCACGGTCGACACACGTTGACCAGAACATGATTTGGCGCTCTCCCGCTAACAAGTTAAAATGCAAAGTTGACAACTCTTTTTTTCTAGTTTATCGTAAAATGTACTTTTTTCTTACAAGTTATCCATTTAAGAAATAGGAAGCTTTGTAGATGGTGGTCTTCTTTTTATAATACCCTCTTTGAAACAATGTGGATATTGTATATGCAAAGATATTACCTTGCTGTTGACGTCATTGTAGCTCCAGTAATTGCCGTAGCCCATGTGATCGCAAGAACACTGACAGTGTCGGATGTGATCCTCTAAATCTTGGAGCTGCTGATGCCATTCATCCAGCTCTTCACCTACTCGATGCTGATCCAGCACTTGTAATAGTCCCCCGTTATTTGCCCCTTCTGGCATCATGATTTGATTGCACGGATGATGGTGGTGATGATGATCCATCTTGCGGTAGCAGATCGCTCAGAATCCTGATTGATGAATGATATAACAGTTCGTGCGATCAGTATTAATATGAGAGAGAGCAGATACCAGGCAGAAGCACGACTGGATCGTCCCGTCTTCGCTCTCTTAATAGCCGAGAGAGTGAGAGAGAGAGAGGAGCGCTCCTGACCGAGGATCATGCGCGCAACTTGCCTTCGCCCGCCGGCGCTACTGCCATCACCATCAAAGTTATCATTCCTTGATGCCAATAACATGATGATGCTCATGTTCCGATTTATATTCGTTCATGTAACATCACTGGATGTAGTATTTTAACGATCGCATATCGTAGACAATTTCAGTTAGATATAAAAATATTTTATACAACGATATGTATATATTTTAAATGATTGCATAGTTGTTATTATGATTTGAGAGCTTTACCCACGATGAAAAATAGTGTGTTATTAGGGGTAAAATAACAACGAAAGGATATCCCGTCGATCGCAAATAAGGATGATGGACGATGGTCACCAAATTGGTTGAGTGATGCTTTATATATGGATCGTCTATATACGTCTACGTGATGAAAGATATATACACACTTCTTGAAAATAAGCGAGCTCGTCGTCTCTCTCTCAATAACAAACCGATAGCTCTCTTTGTAGACGAATCTTCGATCCTGGAATGATTTATCGTTGGATATAATATACGAGGATACATTGGGACATCACCTTTATCATCATCGCATGTAATTTGACGATGCTCTCTCGATCGGATGATTTGATATCCGGTAAGATCAAGAAAATTGAGTATTGGATAACCTATTATTCGACATTGCCATCATCGTTAACGCAAAATATTAAAAGATGTCCCGATTTTTGCACGCATAAATATTCCATTTTCTATTCCATGGGTATAGAAGAAAGCTATAATATATCAGCTCAAACGATTTGTGTAAATCATCCACTTGTGTTCTTGACAGGAAAGATGTAAATTCAGTACCGGTATGTAGGCCTATTAGATCACTATATCATAACTCTCAAGTAACTATTTGTAATAGAATGATGTGTATTTATTATGCAATTATTTATCGACTGCTGACGATATACTAATCACAATGTGACTTTTTGAAACGTCGTTCAAAAAAGAAAGTTTTTTAGACTTTATTTTTCTTTTTTTTTTTGTGGGTTTCTCCCCCAAGTAAGGATCGATCCTTGTTTAGTACCTCATTCCTGCTGACGTCGTGACTTTCTCGTCACGATTGTTTGAAGACGACAAGAAGAATGGTCAGTCTGCTCGACTGATATATATATAAGGATTCACTGCAGCATCTAGTGCCATTATTATAGGAGCAGCACACAGCAGTGGCCATCGTCCCAGCCCATTCGCCTTGTAATTGCGATTGGAACTGCACGAGCCCTGCCGCTATACTCTGCTCCCACGCTCAGCAGCTTATATTATATTTCTTTGACTTCTCGTATTCGCATGAGAGCAGCTTCATCTGTATACATTATATCCTGTAAGACTCGCTTCTCATATGACTTAACTAATAAGGAAGATCCATAATACACTTTTCAAATCATGTAACAAAATTTAATTTATATTATAATAAAAGCATATTATTTGAATCGAATGAAAATGTGATAAACTATTATGAAAAAAGTTGCTGAGATTGATTAGATGTCAGCTGATAATAATAGAGTCTTTTCCGTTTCGTCGTCGGCAATTGAATTCATCCTTGTTTGCGGCGGGGCGCCCTGCAGCCCTTATTTCGGGATCGATACTGCGTCGTCTCCACCCAATGTTGGAATGGGAATAGATAGTCTATATCCTCTTTCTCTCTCTCTCGACTATTATTATTTTCCCTTCCATTTTTTTTCTGTTTTCCAAGTTTCCATGATCCTTTTGAATTATTCAAAGCGTCTTGGAATTGCATTCTTCGTCTTCCTTTGGAAAAGCCGATTTGGTTGCTGCTGAGCAAGTGGAATATATACATCATCATCTATGCACACGTATATAGGAAATTGGTCGCCCGAGATTCCAATTCCACCAACGTCCTGCCATCAATCCTGAAACGTGAAAAACATGTCATCCAAATGTGATGACAGCAGCCCATCGCACCAGCATCCGGAAAGAAAAATTAAAAACGTAACAGCAGCACGATAATAATCCAAAAAAATATTTATTAGTTATACTAAAGAAAATAGGCTTCGCTCCATTTCCAATATAACAAAATATTAGACGAGGAGAAAATGTAATTCCCGCTAGAAACGCATTACCGCGTCCAGCTCTGAATCACGGCAACGTTCTGAAAGCTTTTTTCTGTGAGGGAGTTGAGCGGGCGGGCGGATATTGGAACCTTCTCTTCTGCGCTCTTCCGCCCGGTCAACCCTTGAAGATAAACGCAGAAAGCTATAGCTTCTATAACAGCATATCGCATTCCACGCGATATCAGATATAGCACAGCAGCAAATCAAATTGAAAAGAACGACGAAGAGTAAAACAACAAAAAATTTATCATATAACTATATATAAATTTTCCGGATATTTATTGATGCATATGATTTAAGCAATAATAAAGGCAGATATAAACAGTAAAAAGAAAAGAAAAGAAAAATGTCTGGAACAAGTGATGCTAGACGGCTAGCGAGAGATGGACGATGCGGTGCGGAGCGAGGCGGAATTCCGCCAGCCTCCTGATGGTGCTGATGCCTGCGATTGATACAAGTGATCCCAAGTCATCCATCAGTCTGTACAGCGATGTATGAAAGGTCTGCGTGCGCTAGCTCTTTCTTTATACTTATTTCTTCATAAAGACGATGGCAAAAGTGAGAGAGAGAATCTCTATTATTTGGAAGAAGATTCCATTTTTGCTACTCATAAGTAATCTCATCATCTGGACGGACGCCTGCATGCGAGAATAAATAAATAAAAAAGCTTCAAAAGATCTTTCCTTTTTTTAGGAATGAAATTCAATTCGAGACTTACTCTCTCTTTTTCTTGTAGACCTTTGTACGTATACATTGTGTAGTTGTGTATATCTTTTCTTGGCCCTATATAGCTGCTGGGCACCTTTTCCTTTTTATTAGAGCTAGGTATCACGGGACATAAACTCCAATCCTTGCATTATGTCGGACCCTCAAAGTGATCATTTCCCGCCGCACTTTATTCTCTCTCCTTCGAATATATATACAGAGTTACAGACCTGTATAGCTTTTTCTATTTTTGTAGGCAATAAAGACCACGGCGAATATAGCTAGCGAAAGTAAAAGAAAACAAGTTTTCCTTAAAAAAAAAACTACTAGCAAAAATGGGAAACTAATTATTTTTGTCGTATAGCTTCTGGCATAATTAACTTATACAATGTTGCAATACTGGATGTTTGCCAATCGAGTTAGCTTTTGGGAAACTGCAATTGATCACTCATAGCTGCAACTGATTCTCTGACTTTTTGCCTGGTTTCAATACTAAAGATATTGATCAGCATACATATAAATATAATTAGTGGATCATATACACGTAATTTTCACATTTATTTTGGAACGAATCCAGAGGCGTCTTTTAGATAGTATTTGTAAAGATCTTCTGCTGGTGCGTACCGTCGATGCTATTATTATTCTAATAAGCTTATGTAGTATAATAAGGCTATATATAATAGAATGGGGAATAGTGGATGGTTTTTGCAACCAGGGACCTAGGGTAGTATAGTTGCTTTTTGTTTATCGTTTACCTTTAATGAATGATTCACATGAACATTCTGCCAAGGATGAGGAAGATATCCCTCCTCGGTTCTGCTGCCGTTGATTAAAATTCTTCCCGCCTTCACGTGAAGGGAAAGCTTACGGCGGTACTGATGTTCCCTTTTACCACTCAATGTTTATATCCCTTTTTAATGAATTCGTAACTCTCATGATGGTCTTCATTTGCTCTTTAAAATTTGTTTTCTTCAAATGTAAATTTCAATTATTTTTAAAAGTAAGATTAAAAGCTAATAATAACATCCATACATGAAAAATAGACTAAAAGAGGGAGATCTATACATTTACTTTGAACTGACATGTCGAGCTGCGGCCTTTAACCCTTGTGTAACCGGACGTCCAGGCTATAAAACCTTCTGGCCACAACGTCCATTTCCTGACCTGGAAGCAGTCACCCGTTCCTGCAGCAAGCAGCTGCAGCAGTAACTCAACAAGAAAATGATGTATATTGTGTCACTATTTCATTTAAATAGGCAAATAGCTATATCACGAAAAGGTCGATTGTGGCATATTTAAGTTTTCGGGTAGACAAATAAATTTGCACACATTGTATAAGGAACTCTAAATATAGATGGACTGATGACGCCTTTGCGTCATAAAAGAGCCTGGATATAATGAGAGTGGTAATATCTTGTTTGAGATGAGCTAGATCGTAACGATAACCTACGGCGGCCTTATTACTGGCTAAAGGCCTAAAGCTGAATCTTTAACACCGATTCGCCCAGTCCGGCACCGTACGGTGTACGTAATATCACCTGGGGTTTCTTGCTGACGAATGTTATTAAAAGCAGCCCATTGATTTATTCCTTTTTGGCGTATCATTTACGTCTTTCCAAGTATAGCGTGCTGTCATCAAGCAGACGGAGGCGTTGGAACTATAGATTCATCTTTCATGATGAAACTTGGTAGGTGGTAACTTCCATATGTGACAGAGCTTTTTGAGAGTTAGCGTACATCATCAGCAACTAACAATTCCGCTGGAGTCCCGCCAGCTGTGACAGAATATATATATATATGATACTATACCATAGTTTTGCGCTCGCTCGCGAATCAATGCCGGACGTAATACTGTTCTATCAAACGTTTACTTTTACCATGGAGTTGCAATAATGGCAAAAGTTGTTATACTTGCAAACAGATTGTTGTTCCTTTTTTGTTTGTTAACAAAAAGAAGAGTGATGAGCGTTGGAAGTTTGCTTATTGCCCCCAGAGATGCTTATATGGTTCGAACCCTCATTTTGACGCACTACCAGCAAGTATTCTTAAGTAGGAACTATTAATGCTACTCCCAGTTCTTTAATAATGAAGAAGTGGAAACGAAAGGATCTCGGTTCATCCGGGCGTGCTGATGTGTCTCTCCGGGGGTTTAATGTGTGGGTGTTTGGGCTCTTTTTCTGGGATGGCTCTTGCAGCATTAGCGTTTAGAATCGATATTGCGCTGTTCCAATAACAGTAGTTCTTTTACCAACACAATTTCCACAATGATGAGCGCATGTTTACACAGTTGTGAATTGCAATACACAGTAGCTCATTTGCTTACGGAATAAGGTCGCATCAGACGCCCACGACACAAAACACGTTTAACCATGATAATTTAAGACGTATCTTCTTAACAGATGGTATGGATAGCACAATATATAAATTTTAAAGGCACAGAATATAGTAAAATGTGCTGTAAATAGTGTTAAATAGCAGAGGGAATTTCAATTTTTCAGAGGACTTGGAAAAGCACGAGCTCTAAAGTGGTGGGTCTTCGCATAACATTACTGATAAAGCCCGAAGACGCATGCTGGGGATTACTTGAAATACTTGTGTCCTTCGATTCTTCTAGCCGGAACGTCCTCATAAAAAAACAATTGCTAGCCGGTTCGTCCAAATTCAACACTGGGGTGGCCGATTCGGGCACACAATTTTTTGCCGGAACGTCCGGAAACCCATCATTATACTCTTTGGAGTAATACCTTCCTGTTTGATATAATCGTATAAATATTTAAATGTATGCGAGCGCCTACAGTATAGCTATACTTCCTGTATGGATGAAAGTACCTGATATATTTATTCAAAGCAAACTTTGGAATCGTTTCAAGAATACCAGAGTAGGATTAATAAAATTCCGTACTTATATCTTGCGTGGTACCGTATACCATTTTCATACGATTGGATGAACGGAAATTGAAAAGTTTTCACGTACGGAAAATTTACTTAACGAGGCTGATTCGATTAGTGTTCTCACCCGATTCTCACTAGCTGACGCAAACCCTGCTCCCGCTCCCGCGTTTGACGGAAATCATACGGGCGTAGCTATGGTTACCTAAAAGCAGCATAAGCCTGCTTTTTTCAAAACTGTTACTGTAGTCTGCTAGACTTCACTTTTTTAAGGAGCTCCCTCGTTTTCAACTTAAAAAAATAATAACTATTACTGTTTGTAAAAAGAGTAGTCTTAAACATTTTTTAAAAACCTGTGCCAACTACTGCTTTTAACAAGTATCAATGGCTGAAAGTGATGAGATTGACGACATGTCTACTTCTTTTAAAATAATTGGTAAACACTGATGGTTGAAAGACCTACCCCCTAATATGTTTTAAAAATTTATTTTTCTATACTCAAACTCTGATTTGTATTACTTAATTTTTCGAATATAGGCAGAGCTACTACCTGGTTCAAAGTGAAAAATGCCACACCAAGGCAGCCATCTGTATCTGCACTAACTCGAGGGTCTATCAGGATATCAAAAGATCTTTTCTGCAATCCAGAGCATTCTTTAGATAATCTTGATCAGTTCTCTCATGTTTGGTATTATATTCATCACTTCTAAACATTTTTTGTTCTTAAATTTAAATACATAATTTATTTCTTCTTTCAGGATCCTATTTCTGTTTCATAAGAATAGTGGTCAGAGTACCAAGGCTAAAGTGGCTCCTCCTAGGTTAAATGGTGCCAGAGTTGGTATTTTCTCTACAAGGTAATTATATCTTATTTATTGATTCATATTATTTTCTAATTTCCGCTCTTTTAAAATTAGAACTCCCCATCGGCCGAATCCCATTGGCCTGACTCTGGCAAAAGTAGAAAAAGTGGAAGGCGACACACTCCATCTATGCGGATTGGACTTGCTGGACGGTACTCCAATCCTCGATATAAAACCATACATACCTTCCTACGACACCCCCCAAGAACCGGAACAAAGAGAGGAAGAAACCAGCGCAACATCTGAAAAGTTAACGCAAAATGCTTCCGTGATAAACCCAGGTTGGACTAGCCTTGGAAGTCATCAGACACTCTCCGTCTCCTTCACCGAATCCGCAATGCAGCAGATAAACCAATTTTCTCCAGACGCGGTGGATTCAGACTTTCGTTTAGCCTATCTGAAATCCCCAGAAGAGGCCTTGCACGCAATCCGAGATATTTTGAGCGAGGATCCGAGATCCATATATCGACGAAATAAGTGTCAAGATAGGCTGTATTTTTGCATCGTTGACGCTATGCACGTCACTTCTTGGTTCGATGAGACCAAAAATAAATGTGAAGTACTTCGAGTTATGCCTTACTCCATCAGGAAGAAGGCGATTGACCAACAAAAAGATGGCAATAAAGAAGACGATGCTCAAGTTTAATAATGTATAATACAGGAATAAATAAAATTGAACAACAAAAGCAGTGTATTATGATTCATAAAAGAGAGACAACGTGCAGATCTGATTGCATTATTAAACTCAATAATAGGAACGCCTAGGATTATTGAGAGGGTTTGGTCGAAAGCGGTAGGCAAGCATCATCCTCTTCCTGTATGCGTCGTATTCATTATCATCTGGGGTTAAGTCATCTGGTTTAGCGACACCCAAACCCGCAGCTTCATTACGACGGACAGCGTTCACTGGGGCGGTGATACCAGATCCTCCGATTCCCAATCTAATAATTGGAAGAGGTAATAGCGTTAACCTTCTGAAATCAAATTAGGGTCTCTGGATTGTTACCCTTCGCCTTCTGTCCAGCCAAACTTCTTCAACATTTGGTAGCCGACGTTGCTTTCCGCAATCTTAAACTCTTTGTAGTCCGAATCATCCACAACACGCCCTTCTTGGACAGCCTTAAATTTGTCCATAAACTTGGCTAATTCTTCCGGCGGCAAAAAGTGACTGCGTAAAAAAAACATAAGTTAGTGGAACTTAAGTTTTTCTTGGAACAAGCGTTTATTACCTGAGATGGTGTTTCCCGCGACCATGCTCGGTCAACTTATCAGCCCATTCTTTAGTCTTTTCCATTTCAGCCAATCGTCTCTTGTGTTCCCAAGTACCGCCCTCTGTCTCTTCATCTGAATCATATTCATATCGAACTTTACCTGCCATGGCAAGTCGCTCTCTTTCCTGTTTCTTCTTCAACATTTCTTGGTATACGTATTGCATCTGAAGTTCCAAAAATAAAAATGAAAATTTTGTAAGTAACATTAAGAAACCAAATTCATAGAAAAAAGTAATTACCTTGATCTGATCCATGCACTGCTTCCACTGATCTTCGGTGAGATCGGTCGTACCGAAAACCCGGACGGCATAAGTCAATATCTGGGGATCTGACGTAATCCTGGATAGGATCGAACCTTGGCCCATAATAGCCGAATTATTCACCAAAAGGCTTGTAGACGGACCAGCCCCAGCAAAACCTGGAGACATTATTGATGACGCTGGCTCAATTTTAACAGCCGGTTCTGGTCCCCACCGACTTTGGCGTTTTCTCTCTCTCTCCTTTGCCTTATTAGTCTCTGATGGCTGGTCATCGGGCTCCTCCTTGAATTTTCTCTTGACATCTAGACCACTGCTAAAGGCAAGAGTCGGGACACGCGGAGGTGGGTAGCGTTCAATGCATGCAAAAAATGTTAAGTCTTAGCTAAAAAAATATAATGCAATGTAAAGAGCAAAAGTGTTTGTTTGTGTGCTTAGCCCGTGAGAGGGAGAGAGGAAAACCTTTGAGAGAAACTTCCCGAATCCATCAAGACGGACGTGTTGGACTTGGACGACACAGATGGCTCATGGTGGTAGTCTAATGAAAAACTAGGAAACCCATGAGTACTGGCTCAGGCTCTCAGATGTCATAAACTGCTTTTGTCTAAAAAGCAGCACCTCTGCAGGAGCCAATGGCAAACGCAAAGGAGAGCGTGTGCTCCACTCACCCTTGACTATGAAAGTCGGTCCGACTGCTCCTTTATTATTCAGTGATGGCGGAGGTAATGGTGGTGGCTGAAGAACTGGCAGAGGATTGGCGACAACATGATTCAATTCGTCTTCGTCTTCACAAGGCCGGGATGGCGAGTAGGGCGAAGGCGAACGTCCTTGGCTATTGCTATGATTCTCCTCCTTAATCTTGGTAACCGGAGTTGAATGGCCGGTGAAGTGAGAAGTTACCGGCGGTGGTGATGAGTAATTTATTGGAGGCGGATAATGGTGAAAATTTTCGTAGTGGTTATTGGCCGATGGTGGAGGAACTGAAACGTCTATCCCCATGAGAGGAGGTGGACAATTTGAAGTTTTCATTGGGGCAAAACCAGTAACTGGGTTTGAGTTGACCGATGTGGAAGATGCAGCTGAGGAAGCACTCTTCTGTTGCTGAAGTTGTTTAAACTACAAAGATATTAGACAATATCAATTTGGATTCCTTAGTTTTCAGTCTTATCCTCAAGTTCTAAGGTTTGTATTTACCTGTTCCAGAAAGCTACCATCATTTCTAAATGGTAAGGGTT
Organism: Chydorus sphaericus; assembly: GCA_030141595.1. Lineage (NCBI taxonomy): Eukaryota > Metazoa > Arthropoda > Branchiopoda > Diplostraca > Chydoridae > Chydorus > Chydorus sphaericus. The sequence continues at coordinate 4,886,587 of CM057931.1, forward strand.
TGATGGGAGACCTACAATAAGCACAAAGACACAAATTTTAACTGATGTGCAAAAACCTCATGAGAGAAATGCAATCAAAATTTACTTTGTTTCATCAGCTGCATTGTGGGGTAGATGGTTTGCAGTTTCTTGCTGCACAGGAGCAGTTAGCGTCTTGACGATTTCCGCCTTCGTTTCTGAGCTGGGTGCTGGTTGTTGTTTTGCTGCCAATTTTTCTTCAATTTCTCGTTTCTTTTGGGCAATCAACTCTGCCTGACTGTTCATAAATTGCAAGCGCTGCTCCCTTGCATTCTTCTTCACGTTTTTGAAATTTTGAGTGTTACCCTTGAAGGACATTTCTGTATTTCTTCTTGATCACTTTTCGTCAACAACTATTCTCCATCACTACATATGACATGTTATACTGTCATACTGAGCAATCCTGCTAACACTACTTGGCCGCATCAGCGCATCTGTGCTTACAGCTGTCAGCTGTGAGCCTGTGACTCGTTTGTTCAGTGCAAAATTAAAAATGAGGGATGTATTACATTCTATTTGTTAATGTGTAATTTTAAAATCATAAAATAGAGCTTTATACACTTATTATACGAATAAATAGGTTAGAATAAACTTAAAAAGAGAACTGACAAAATCCGTAATAGAGCTATTACTACAAACTGGCAACTACGCCTAAACCTCTGTGATTGGAATTTGGAAACCATGGCAACCACCGTTTTTAAACGCCACAGTACTATTTACTATTTTCGAAACGAATGTTGTCATCAGTTGTCTAGCAGTTTTTTTTTAAGTATCGTTCTACATTTTTATTTGCTATCCATTTACAATCGTGACTATGTTTTACAAAGAATAAGACTCCGGAAAAATGAGTGCTAAATCTGTGCGATTTTTAGAACCACCAGCCGTAAGGCTCGTCAACGCCATCGAAAATTGTGATGTTGAGTAAGTTAGACTGCCAGTTGAAAAAATAGCTTTATGTATATTTTACTGGTACACTCTATTAAACTATTAAATTATTATTTGTCTTCATTCAGGAAAGTGAGGCAATTATTGAAACTTTCCATTGATGTAAATGAGAGGACATCCAGCGGTATCACACCCATGCATTGGGCATGTGGAATGGGAGATGACCCTCTCAATGTCAAAATTGTTGACCTTCTGCTATCTCATAAAGGAAACCCCAACATCAAATCTTCTGAGAGTGTGACACCTGTACATGTTGCAGCTAGTTGGGGTTTCCTTAATGTCCTTAAAGCTCTGGTTGCCCAAGGTGGGGATCCTTGGGTTGAGGACCAGGAGGGCTTTAATGCTTGGGACTTGGCTCTTCAAAAGAACCATTGGACAATTTTGAAGTATCTTACTTCTTATATGGAGGAAGAGGAGGAAGAAGAAGTGGATGATCCAGCTGAAATCTCAGTTCAATGTGTCTTTGTGAAGAACAGAGAAGTTGACTTGGCTTCATCAGCATCCTTGTCTAATACCGGCGGAAGCTGCAACAATCAAGGCTTCCTCTGCTCAGAATCCCTCCTTGGCGGTTCTTACAACAACCTCAACATGGCCATTTGTCAGTCTGCTAATACCACTAACACCTCCACTGCCAGTTCTGTCGTCGTCGTCGAGGAGCACATCTACTCCGATGCAGAAAAAGGTGTCGACCTTGTTGAATGGCACTATCCACCTTTGATTCCGCAAGACTCTATTACCGATGCTACGCTAAACGAGGCTCTGTGCTCCTCGTCGGAAGACGTTCCTGATAGCTACATGGATTCACAGCTATTGGTGGAAGAGCTCAAATCTCTTGGCCAGAAACCTGGACCCATCACTGCCACCACCAAGCAGATCTACCTTAGGCAACTCTACAGACTTCGCAAAGAACAGGCAGCTAATGGAAAGCCAAGCGTGCCTTCTCCTCATCGTATTGGGCTATCTAAAGAGTTGCAGACTCTCGTGGCTAATTATCCAGGAAAGGAAAACGATGTGAAAATTGCTTCTAACTTGGATCGGTTGCTGGTGACCCATTTCAATTGTCCTGATCCGGCGAAACCTTGGCGTGAAGGTTTATCAAAGAAGTCGTTCAACTATCTTCTATTGGACCCCCGAGTGACACACAACCTCCCGTTGAACGAAAGCCAGGACCAGTCACGCCTCTTCAAACGATTTGTATCAAGTATTTTCTACATCGGAAAGGGGAAGCAAACACGACCCCATGAGCACCTTTATGAGGCCGTAAAACTACGGAATAGGCCTCAAGGATTCGTCAAAGTATTTTCATTTAGCTTTTGTTATCAACATCGTTTGATGTTTTAATTTCTTTCTTATTAACAGATCAGTAAGAAGGTGCGGCGAATCTTAGACATTTGGGATGACGGCCAGGGCGTTATATCAATTCACGTCTTTCAAAATTCGCTTCCTGTCGAAGCGTATTGCAGAGAGGCTGCAATGATAGAAGCCATCGGTAATAGCGGTTATTGAATTTATTAAGTAATTTTTTATAATTAAATTATTTCTATATATTTAGGGCTTAGTTCGATCACCAACGTGAAGCGAGGCGACTATTACGGGATATGTACGTCTTGGTCCGGCTCCGACAAACGCCGTTGGGGGTCTCATTTACTTTTTAAAGCATTCCACATCTTTTTACATGAGGGAGAGAGAGAGATCCGACCCGTTGACCTATGAATCTCGGGTTGATTATTACGTGTGTGCAATATCCTGTTGACTAATTTCATACAATAATTGCCTAATGGAAAACTTCTATTTTTAGTTAAATTAGCCTCTTGTAGTTGAATCGTTCAATTTATTTTCAAACCTGCCTTGTATCATCGAAAAATGGGAACCAATAATTCAAAATTAATCGGTTTACAGAAATGTAATGCAATATCTTATGTACAATTTGAAGGCCAATTGGATTCATCGAAGATATAAGAGGAAGAATATTAGAGCAGCGTACGCAGTACGACATGCAGTCAAATGAGGTCAGAAATGGGGGATACACCGAGACAGACACAGAAAAACTCACTCGTAAGAGGGCCAGGGAGAATGAGGCGAAGGCCCTCGGGTCTAAAATCACCGGTGGATGATGGAATCAACAATCAATTGCTCAATAGCAGATCATCTTTTTTCATCCGGTAGTTACGAATAGCGATGGCTAATCCACCAATAAATAAAACAACCGCGGGTAGACCTAACCCGACTGCCATCACGAGGATCACCATCAGGGAGAATCGGTCTTCTACAGGCCTATAATAAAATTTAAATTTGCCCATTTTTTTTTTAACGCAAATGAGTTTCAAATGGGAACTTACTTTCCATGTCCTGTAACCATGGTCCAAGCCGTATAGTTTGACGCGGAGTAGAATCCATCTCCCGAAGTTCCCAGTGTAAGATTGAAGCCTTGGACGGAAAGGCCGTGAAAATCTGCACCTAAATTAATCCAAGCGAGGAGTGAATCATCTAATAGCGCTTCGTCAGTGACGTTCCCAATCTGAGTTTGCGTGAGTCCTGTAGAGTCAGCTATGTCGCGCTTTATCGAAGTATAGCAAACAGGTCTCCATTGCATCCAATGCTGGTCTTCCGCCGATCGAACCTCCATCAGCTATTATATTAAAAAGTTAACAACTGTTGAGCAACAGTTAACTAAATAGAGAAGAAAAGTCGCTTCTTACCTTGAAAACACCTGGGGTATACTCGTCGTCCAAACTGCGGGATACATTCACTGAAAACCGGCTGCCCGGTTCTGAGACCATCGTGGCTATTTCAACAGCTAAGCGAGGATTGGGGAAGGAATGCCTAGTCACAACGTTGTCAAAGACAAGATCCAACTGCGTCGAGTTTTCTGTGAAAGCCAAATGAGGTAATATGGAGCTTCGGGCGCGACTGCCATACGCCGTCAACTGCGAGATCAAAATTTCTGATGAATAAATCATTAATTTTAAAATGTAAAACTTTAGACTCACCGTAATCTGAACATTCGTAGTCGAATCAAGCTCAACACCTTGGTAAGTTGAAAGTTTGAAAACAGCCGAAGCCAAAGTATTTGTTGAGGAATTCAAGGAATCGAGGTGCCAATACATTTGTCGCGTATCGAAAGAAGCAATGTGACTACTGTTGTCATCATCAATGGGTAGAAGACCAGTATCATTGAGATCATTGAACATGAGAAACTGAAAAAGAACATCTATTACTAACACTGATGTAATACAAATTGAGGCTTATTGAATAGAATTGTGAAATAACATTACCTTGCTAATCATAACTGCAGCAAAATACTGAGGCTCTTTGCTGAAACTGATAATGGGGCTATGGTTTGCAGAAATTAAAGCCTCCCAATCCACAAAGAGTTCAGCATCTAAATCAGTCCTGGCATAAAACAAAGTAGGGACTTTCTCCATTGTCCAAATGTGGTGAAGCACATCAGTTCTGCCTCTTTGCTGTACATGGATAAGGGTGAAATTGACACACATAGTGTCTGGGCACTTGGGATTGATCACAGCTGTAACCTGAGAATGGTAACACAAATAAATGAATTTACTCCTCTTTTATGTAACATACATGATGACTAATGGTAACAAGCTAATAATTAAATAGGTAAATATTCTTAAAATAGATTTGGTAAAATCAACTATAAAATTAAGAAATTAACGAAATTGTAACTTACATTTCGTTTGTTGTTTAGTTCAACATTTGACTCATCTTCAACTTGTTGCCCTGACACAAAGGACAATATAGTAAGTGTCACAATTCCTATCATGAAAATGAACGCCTCCAATACTTTCATTTTTTCAAACCGAAATGTTTCTATTTCGTCTTTCAACGAAGAATCGAGGAACACTTCTTGTTGTTGTTCGTTCCTCCGATCAAACTTTGACGTTTCCGTTCTGTTTCCAAGATCCTAAATTTCATATCATTTTAGCAGACGCCCCTTAATAATTCGGTCAGATTTGGTTGCTAGGCAATTTCTGCGCATGATCCTATCTGACAACCCTGGAGTTTCATAACGAAACCTCCACTGCGACATCTTACCGTCTGCTTGTCTACTTGTATTTACAATTTTCCTAGTTTTCACAGAAAATTTTACCCGATTATTAGATTTCGTTTAGAATTTAATTTCCTTATATCTAGCTATCAAAAATGCTGGCTCTTCGAGGCGCCATCAACTCTGGTCTGGTGAAAGCCATGATGGCTAACCCTGGTACCATCAACAACGCTCCTTTACTGGCAAACTTGTCAGCTTCATCCGTTTTGGTGAACCGCAATCAAAGCACTGTCCCTTCGGCCGGAGTAGCTGACAGTGGTAAAATATCTACTATTGAATCAATAAATTTTACTCAGTCTCATTGATATATCCTTTTTATGTTCAGTTGTACCAGATAAGAAAAGACCCTATTCTCCTTTCCAAAACACCAACAACATGGCTGAGTATGCCGTTGCCCGTCTTGATGACCTTCTCAACTGGGGTAGAAAGGTATTCATAGATCCTCTACATTTAAAATGAGATAACCAGTAAAATTAAAATTCCTCATGAGAATGCTATATTTAAAATAAAACCTATTCAATTATTCAGGGATCTCTGTGGCCCCTAACTTTTGGTCTGGCATGCTGTGCCGTGGAAATGATGCACATTGCTGCTCCACGTTACGACATGGATCGCTACGGTGTCGTCTTCAGAGCTTCACCTCGGCAGGCCGACGTCATTATTGTCGCCGGTACTCTCACCAATAAAATGGCACCTGCCCTTCGTAAAGTCTACGATCAGATGCCCGAACCCCGATGGGTATGCCATACTTAATTTTGGTAGAAAAGAGTTTTTATGACTTATCAATTGCTTTGCAGGTAATCTCCATGGGCAGTTGCGCAAACGGAGGAGGCTATTATCACTATTCTTATTCTGTGGTCCGCGGTTGCGATAGGATCATCCCTGTCGATATCTATGTGCCAGGATGCCCTCCAACAGCCGAGGCTCTAATGTACGGCATTCTTCAGCTGCAGAAGAAAGTAAAGCGGATGAAGAAGATGCAAATGTGGTACAGGAAATAAGCTAACTCTCGAGCTCTGCTCGGGCATTGCGATGTAAAGTTATATAAAAACAAATGAATGGACTTGGAGAATACATTTAGATGGTGTCTTTAACCAACCAAACATTCGTTCTTTTATGTTCCAACTTTCAATCAAGGGAGCCATGACGTACAAAATGAGGAATAATACAACTTGTTTTTTTAGAAAACTAATTTCTTAGCTAGAGAAGCCCCATCTCCGATATCGGTCACTTTTCTCTTGGTACCACCTTTGTCGACGGCAGCTTGAGTCACAGATGTAGGTAATGGAAGAAGATGCCCGGGTGTAGGTGCCGGTTTGTTGCTATAGGAAAAGAATACAGTAAGGATTAGCTTTTAGGAAAAACGAGGCTTCTAGATAAGTTAGTATTACCTGAAATAAGCCATTTGCAAGGCTTCAGTGCATGTGCATCTACTAGCCGGATTAAGAGCAAGGAACTTTGCCAAGAGTTGTAGAAGGTCGTCGGGAGCAGCTGAAAAGGTGAACCGAAGTGGGGAAGGAGGAAACACTTTGAATTGGACAAAATCCGGCAAGCTCTCCATTCCCTAAAAAAAGAGCAAAATTACTTGGCTAAATTTGCAAGATTAAAGCGTAAAGAGTGGGATACGTACTGGCCAATTCTCTTCTGTAGGGGTTCCCATTGCCATGAAGATTTTCGTCAGTTGATCCAAATCTGATTCACCCGGGAAGAATGGAATCCTGAGGAGCAGTTCAGCCAAGATGCAACCAACGGCCCAAATATCAATACCCGTTCCATACATGCGTGCTCCAAAGAGTAATTCTGGTGCTCTAATGAAAGAGAATTATTATTGAGAAAAAAAAAATTAGATAGAAAGAATCATCCGATACCTGTACCATCGCGTAACAACTTGATGAGTGTACTGGCGATTGGGAGAAGCAAAAGATTTGGCAAGACCAAAATCACCTAGTTTAAGAATTCCTTGCCTGTTTACCAACAAATTGTTGGGTTTCAAATCCTAAAATATATTTAGATATTAGAGTAATAATAACAAAACCAAATTGTTTAAAATTATGTGATTGCAAACCCTGTGTAATATCCACTGAAGATGCAAGTACTCCAATCCTTCAAGGGTCATAAGTGTGTATGCTTTGATGTTGGCAGGAGTTAAGACAACATTGTTATCTTTGATGATCTGTTCAAGGTCTGTATCAACAAACTCAAAGACAAGTGACACATTTGACCGATGACCAAACACATCAAGAAGTCCAACAATGTTGGGGTGGCTCAACTCCTGGAGTAGCTTAATTTCTCTCAATGCAGTTCTGTTGATCCCATCTCTAGCTTCCTCTCTGGATCCTAGCTTGATCTGTGTGAATTTAACAGTAACTCAATATATATTGCTAACATAAATTTAATGAACTAAATCTGAAAAAGAAAATGTCACCTTTTTGACAGCTACTATTTTGTCACCATCTTGAGTATCTTTGGCCTTGTACACCATAGCAAACTACATAATGTTGGAATAAAATGCAATGATGATTACAGGTGTGTATTTTAAGGATATCATGATTTGAAATTTACCTGTCCTTCTCCTAAGTAATCTACTTTCTCGTAGCGATGAAGCTTGTTACTCGAATGCATTTTTTCACGCGGATAAGAAGCTTAATACTTTAAAACTAGTAAGACATTAGTGCATCGTATAGTTGAATGAAAATTACTCACGTGTTCAACTTCACTACTCACTTCTCACTAGCATTTGTTGCCGGTCAACGGTTATTCTAGAATACAAAAGCGTCTGCTAAGAAAACTGTAGAGGGCTCTGTCGATCAAAACAATGTCGAAATTCATTTCTCAACGTGGAATCTGACAGCTCCTTTAAGTTAAAGGAGCTTTTAATCGTCTGTGTACTATTGTTCTGATTTTATTGTGTAACATGTTAGTCATAAGATGCTCCATTAGTTTTCGAACAATGTAAGAATAGTGTGGATAGCATAATTATGATGAATCCCAAGTACCGTCGGGTCTCCGAAACCGGCGAGTACGAACTGATTCCACGAAGGATTCGCCCACTCAATATTGTCACAGGTCTGATGCGACGAGAGCACTATGGGTTCAAACCAGGAACACACTTCCACATATGCCGCTCTTTTTACCAGAATGTTGTACCCAACTTTACTTTAGTCAACATAGAGAAGCCCCCCTGTTTCCTCAGAAAGTTTTCTCCTGATGGCAAACATTTTCTGGCTTTCTCCTCTGATCAAACATCAGTAGAAGTCTACCAATACATGGGACCAAGTGCTGCAGAAGATTTACTGAAAGAAGTTCCAGATGGTAGGGAATTTGTTGGCAATGACGCCAACGAGGCCGTGGACCTTCGTAGCCGGGTCTTTTCTCGCTTCTTTCGTCTCAAACATTCCATTCCCGTCACTCCAGCCGGAGAGCAATTAAACCGGGAATGCAGCTTGTTTGTGGGAGAAGGTCGATTCGTCATTGTTGGTTCTGCTTCTTACGTTCCTGAGGAGCCACAGCCCAACTTTTTCGACATCTTCCGTAACAACGAGTCTGTATCACCCCACCCACGCTCACCACTGGAGGACTGCTCATTGCACGTTGTAGATATCGTCAATGGTCGTCTTTGCGACACAAGGTCTTTAAATTGTAAACGTTAAATAAATAAATAATACTAAAATACTTTTCTTTTTTTCTCTTAGGACCATGAAGACGGACAAGATTTTCTTTTCTCACAATCAGGGTCTTTATCTATACGAGGACACATTGGCTGTCCTTTCCGTCCAGCATCAGACAATCCACATTTTCCGCATCACAGGAGATGGCTACTTTGTTGACGTTCGGAGTATTGGCCGCTTCTGTTTCGACGACGACGAGTGGCTGGTAAATAGCGTTCGTGGGATGTGGCCACCCGGACAACCTGTCCGCCCTTTCCGTGAAGGGACTGTTAATGCTCTCAAGCACCGCCTTCTTGTGTTCTTATATCGACGAGCTGTCTTCCTATCCGAACAAACGGGTAATCAATTGCATGTCCGGAAATTCTACCAGAATTTCGACCATTTTAGAATGCTTCGGCTGTGGAAGATGCAGCTGCTAGATGAAGCTCATCTTCTTCTCAAATACGCTAGTGAGGATGTCGTCACATTGAGAGCACCTGAACCAAATACCCAGCCTGCCTTTTTCGTTGTTTACAATATGGAAGAAGCTCAAGTACTTATTTTTATTATTATTCATCTACTCTTCAATTTATAATCAATTTCTCTTTGTTGGGAAGGTGATAAACGTTTACGAGAATACGAGCCAGGAGCTGTTGAATTTGTTTGAGAACTTCTGCGACTTGCTCAGGAATGCTCGGGTACAGTCTGAATGGCAGTTCACGTGCTCTCCATCCAGCAATATTTACGCCCAGCTGGCTCACCAGCGCTTCAAACAGACCATTGTTTCTGCTCGGTTCGGAGGTCAGACGGAAGCCACAAAACGGCTTCTGTCTCAGCTACCCATTTCAGCTCAGTCCTACTCCGCCTCGCCATACTTGGATCTCCAGCTCTTCTCTTACGATGACAAATGGGTCTCTTTGATGGAGCGACCCAAGACGAGTGGGGAGCACCCAATCCGCTTCTATCTCCGTCAATCGGGGCTTCTCCGTTTCCGCATCTACGCCGGTATTCTCGGTCGGCCTGCTCCTCCTTCCACTGCCCGCCGACTTGTGGCCTTCACTTTCCATCCAACTGATCCCTTCGCAATAAGTGTCCAGAGGACCAATTCAGAGTACGTCGTGAACTTCCACTTGCGACACGTTAATTGATTGAAAAAAATAAATAAAATTGAATGCAATTTCACGTCTTTATATTGGTGCCGTAATGTATTTCTCAATTTCATCCCCTCTTTATAAAAAAGAAGAGGCAATCTAGCGCATTTTTCAGTATTCCATCCAGATTACACAGGAAAAAAACCGACGAAAGAAGAAGAAGCAAAAAAAAAAATTAGGTTAATAATAAAAAAAAGAAAGGAAAGAAGAAATTACTGCAGACACCAAAGACATAAAGACGTGAAGATTAATAACACACCGATACTTAATTGTATACAAATATTCCCTCGCACGATTTAAGGATTGGTTGGCGTTTCTCCCTCAAAAGGGAATACATACAAGGATTTGTTTTTTTGTTTTGTTTTTAGTCTTGCTCCAGTTTTTGTAGGATTGAGAGAGAAAAAAAAGCAGCGAGAGAGATGCTTATCCAGAGTAGGTACCTCACATGGCCGGACTTGCAGGGCTCACGGCAAGCTTACTCTGTTGTATGATTGATGTTTTCCGAGTTGGAACGGATTCCGGAGTGGGTATAACATCACCAGTTGGGTGTCCCGAAAGATTGCTGGGCACAGCCGGCTGAACTGTTGGAGCAGCTGCTGGGTTAGTTGCGCTAGCACTGCTGGCCGCCGTTGGGATTTTGGCTACAGCAGCGGGTCCTTTTTGCTTTGCCATCTGATAATCACCCGAGTCGAAGAATTTTTGCTGGAAAACAAAGTAAATTACAATGGTCAAAAAGTGCTACATAAGAAAATGACTTAAATTATAATAAATTAACAAATTAATCTGTGACTATGGGATACTTTTGAAGTATTATTAGTTACATAAAAATTGTGAATAAAAGGTGTAAAATCCAGGACATAAGACTTGTAGGCTCCCATGTATCACAGAGATTAGATCTCTTTAAGGTTTTAGAGTTCATTTTACCAGTTGAGATTCGGAAGAATGTTACTTTGAGCAATGTGTGCATGAAATATGTCTGTAGTACTTAAGTATATTTTACTATAAAAGTATCAAAGTTTAACTCACTCCTTTTGCAAGCCTTTTCTGCAAGAAGGCAGATCCGGTGACAGGTCGAGCATTGTTGTAGCGAGCCTTAAGCTTCTCTTCTTCCATCTTCTCTATCTCCTTCTGGGAAAGCTGTTTAACATGATAAAAAGTACTTATTTTTATTCTCAAAACAGTTGAACTAAGGAATAACGTGTTAAACTTTCTCGATTAATGTTTAGACTGCTGTCACAACATGGGACAGCTTCATTTCATGTGAAAAGTAAAAGACGAAATGAGCCGAGCATACCTTGGGCTCGGTTCCTTCCTGGTTTTCATCTTGAGGAACGTTTTGGCTTTCTTCGCTCGCCATTTGTAAGATTTAAGATTTAATACGAAAAAGAAAACGAATCCCTCACACGGAAAAGAAAAGAAAAAACGGTCGCAAATAGTGTCGAGCTCAGCGAAGGCTAACTGATGGCAGACGGGCAGAAGCACTTTCTCAAATAATATAATGACGGACTCCAGGGTTGCCGTCACTTGCAAAAAAAGCGAAGGAAGCAAGTAAACTCACGAAAGTCAAGAAGCATCGAATTTTAAAAATTGGATTTCAAACTTTTCTAACGTAATTACAAATGATTTTTTTTCTTATGCCCAAATACGTAAAAATAAGCTTTGTCGAGGAATTATGTGAAAGTTTAGTTATTGACAAGGCTGCAACCAGGGAGTAGGACTATACTCCTTGCCTGTAACTATAATAGCTAGCGTCCTATCCCCTACGTAATAATCGTTTGAATTATTGATTGGTAATAAAAGGCCACTTACTAGATTAAACGATATGATTTAGAGCAGTATTTCCATTATATTATCACGGTTCTATGGTGTAATGGTTAGCACTCAGGACTTTGAATCCTGCGATCCGAGTTCAACCCTCGGTAGAACCTTGCATAGATACAATTATGCATCTAGAATGCTAGTTTTATGTTATACGTCTTTTTATGGAAAGGTCATCTAAGTATGTTCATCTGCGCATTAGGGTCTAATTAACTGTAGGAAAATGCAATTATCCCACGGGACACGAAAACTCAATAATAGCGTGACATGTGTAATTCTACGAAGGAGCCGCTGCGACGTGTCGACGTTCATAGAAGTCTACGACGTCACCAATCAATACCATATTGGAAGCGGGAATCATATATTAGTGTAACCTAAGTCGACTCAGTTTCCAATATAAGAACTTTTTTTATTGAACCGAAATTTCGCAACCCAATCTCCACAAATCAATTATTGTGGCTAAAAATGATAACGCCGTAGATGATGGACGATGACAATATAGTTTGATGTAAGTAATACCAATCCAATGAATAAGACTGGCTTTTACAAGATAAGGCCAGTATTTAATTCTTTAAATGTGTGAAAACGCCTAAATTAAAGTGGATCCGGTGAATCCCACTGTAAGGTTACGCTCTGTAATCACGGACGGCCAGCCACATTGATATCCGAGGACTTGTATCCCATTACGTCTAATACAACCTCGCAGCCGTTAAAGGTATCGCACCACTACATCCAGTTTCCTCTATCAAAGGAATTGGAACGTTGATATGGTACGAAGACCTGAAGTTTCGGTCACGAATTCCAAGTTGTAAAGTTGCGTGACTTCAAAGTTACTTGAAAGTCCCTTTCGAGGATATGAAAATCAAGAAAAAGCGACAAAAAAGAAGAAAACGTCTGTTCACTACTGAATCCACCGCTCGCGAGTATATATATTTTTCTTTTAAAAAAAACTTTTTATTAAAAAAAAAAATCAATAAGCAGAATAAAAGTTCCTTAATATCGTCGCAAGGTTTCTTATTATTATTTAAAAAGTTACGAGAACGGTAATTGATATTGAAAAAAAAATGCCAATATAAAAAATTAATCAATAAACTTAGCAAACATAATATCCGTCTGGCAAGCAAGACAGGCTAGATCCAAGACTAACAGTTCTATAGGAGACCGACGTGATGACAGCGAACGAAGTTACGGTGGATGTCGTTATACGTCCGAATAGACCGGGACTGTATCCGTTAACCGTCTTGGGCTGTAGAAGTAAAGATGAATCTACTTCGGGCAAACCAGAAGCTGCGACGAGAGATTCTACTCTAGATGTGGCTTCAATGCTAATAAATCGAACAAACCCATCAATTAAATAAATTATTGAAATAATAAGTAGGAAAGTTAGCATAAATACTTCTCCACAGGTGTTGGGCTGAAAAACGGCTCGTCAGCTGATAGAAAACCTGGTTGCTCCGAATCTCGTTTCTTGCGACAGGCTTGCGACGATCCACCGTAAAATGAGGAGGATTGGATGCAGAACGAAACCATCGAAACAGTAACAGTGGATGTAGTGACAGAGTACTTGGTCGATGTTGCCAAAACTTGATTTCGCAGGAAAAGGTTTTGCAGGAAAAAACTGCGTTTTTCCGTTTCTTCTTTAGGTGCTTCGATCGGTTTATTCCTGATGGGCCACAAACGATTTTTAACGCGAGCCATAATATCGGGATTTCCTACCTCCTGTTGACGTCATAAAACAAAGTAGGCACTATTAATTCTTTTAAAAAAATCACATGTAAACGTTTCTTAACATACCTGAATTATATGTCCTTGTCCGTTTTTAGCAACCATAAGTTCATGTTCAGTTTTGAGTTGTTTCAAATGTTGGGAAAGCCTCAAACGCATCACCAATAACTCGATCGCCTTTTTATTATTACTTTCACGATCTTGAGAATATTTTAGAACATTTTGAGGTTGCTCATAGTTTAATGGTGGATAAAATAAATTATTAGAATAATAAGGGTGGTTAATTAAAGCAGGGTTATATGGTACGGGATTGAAAGGTGATAGTAAAGAGTCAACCTCATCCCTGTGAGGAATATGTCGCTCCTTCTGTTGCTGTAATGAAGCAGCAATGCAGAAGCTCAATAAAAGGCACAACGGTAATTTCATTACAATTTTTAAAATCTTACTCCTATAAAAATAAATCAATTTGGTACTATTTTTTAAATACCGTACTAATATTAGTCGAAAGTTAATATGGGATTCTATACCTGATGAAGGGCTCTCCTCAAATAATTATTTATCTTGAGTTTTCAAGTGCTATTTATAGTTACGTAGTGTATGGAGAAAATTGAAAGAGTTAGAGAAACTGTATTATGCAATGTGGACGAACTCATATTTCTACTTGGTAAAGCAAGATATTTGAGTAATTTAATGGATAAGAAACATAAAATTAAGATTAAAATCGAAAGAATTTTCTTGTGATTTATAGGAATTACAACTCTTCATTCGTCGTGACAATCGTTTTTTGGCTGTTCTGAATAATGATCAAAAATGCGGAACTACCAAATATCTTCTAAAATTTCTTAGATAATTTAGTTTTTTTCACATTCTTGTACTTACTTACCGTATGCAAAGAGCGGAGAGTATTCCTGAAAATGCTTGTTTACTGGTAAGATAAAAAATTTATACGCTTGACGGAAATTAGTTTACCATTTGATAGTGACGTGCACACGATTTAATCATTTTGACATAATGCTATGTGGTTCTAAAGATTCCTTCGCGTTTCTAAAACTGTAGATTTGTAGGAGTTTTGTCACAGCTTGTTTTACAAACAGGATTCTCGGTAGAATACTAAAATTACAACCAGGCCTGCACTTATTAAAATATCGGTTGTAACCGACGAAATTTTGATTGTTTAAAAATTTATCATCATCTTAACATTTTTTAAATAGATAACATTATTGACATTGGAACTGTCACGGTTTAAATATTTAAATAAAAAAAAACTCATCAATTTAGTTTTTTACATGCGCATTCAACAGTATAGGTTATATACATGATGAAAATGTATTACGGTTGCTCTTGGATTCAGATGCTATACGGAGCGACAGTTGTCCCTTATCGCTGTGCGATCGGATCTATGATGAATGAATAAATATGATGTTTCTGAAATTTTGTCGGATGAATTTAATGTATTATTTCGTCACAAACAATTATAATGACTGTGGTCATTTATGCCCGAAATCGTATGTGTGAAAAGGTCTCCCAACAAGGAAATAAGGCCACTATCTGGGAACAATTATACAAGCAATTTGAATACGTATTAGCAATCTTTACATCACAAGGTTGGTTTTTGTTAGATTTTTTTTCCATTATTCGACGATCGATTGCAAAACTAAGACGTCTAGCAAATTATTCTTCTCCTTTTTGGATGTAGGCTCCTTGGGTCCTCACTGAAATATAATCTCTGAGTAAGTCTAATTGTTAGGGTATAACCCGAATATTATGGTAACGCGGTACTCCGGACAGGTTATAGATGTAAATTAATACTGTTTGGCCGAAACGTCCGATGAAAAAAAATTGCTGGCCGGAGCGTCCGCATAAAAAATATCTCTGGCCGGAACGTCCGGACGAACCGGCCGCATAAATCCCCCAAAAGTCCCACTGAAAAATTGCATAATGTTATTGTAAAAGCCTTTTTAAAATGCGATATTCTTTGCGCAAAAAAAAAAAAAAAAGTTACAATTCCGGTACAGGTCAAATATCATTCCATGGATTTTCCAACTCAAGGTTTTGAATCGTCCATCACGTAATTAAAAAGTTTAAAATCAAGCCCAGTGCTCTTCGATCTCATGCGCTTATTACACATACATGAGGGATCTATCAAACTAATTTTTATTATCTAGGATTGGGCGACGGCAAATTTATAAATAATTAAAAATTGTCAGAAGTCTCAGAAACAGATACACCCCACGCAGCTCTACCTTCGTGCATCTACAATCACGGCTATATAATAATCTCATATTCTGACTATAGCCGATCTTGCTTATAATATGCATTATAATAATGTCATCAGCGCGCTTTTGGAAAGGGGTAACAGCATACACACGCACAAAATGAACAGAAATCTTTAGAAGCTCCTCCGAGCTCCTCATCACCGCTGCTTGGTGGTTTGGTCGTCGGAAATATGAAGTTTTTTTCGAGGCTGATTACACTTCATCTTATAATTTGTTTTAATGTTATAGTGACTGAGGGGGTGCGAGATAAATACAATAAATATTTGTTGAATGACGTCACTTTTAGAGTATCTGCTTTCGAGGTAACAAATCTAGTTGATGGATCTTTAAATTATTTTTTTAACAAGAAATTAGTATATAATTGTAAACACTTAACACCAATTCATATAGTATCCACCCATCATGATGAGCCATCGAGGGGCTCGGGGAAATGTAACGTACACGGGTGCCGCTATCGATACCTTACAACTAATGACTGAAATTTTCAACATGAGGTAGTGGATTCTCTTTTTATTAATAATTAAAAAGATATTATGTTTTATTCTTCCAAAATGTGTTTTATATTTTACAAGAATCGAATTTGTCCCAGTTAATCCAGTTGAGGTAAAAAAACATGGAATGGGAATAGCTCTAATCAACCAGCTTTTGAAAATAATGTAAAATAATGGTAATTTAAGTTTTAATATTCAAATGATGTTAATCAAACGTATTACAGGAAGTTGATTTTGCGCCGTTTACATTTCTTCTTATTTTGGAACATTCCCTGCTTGTCGACTTGTCCTACCCAATGAGCGTCGAAAACTACATCTTGATGCAACCTTTTCCCAAAGAAGTGAGCCGACTTTCTGCTCCCATTATACCATTTACTAATGAGGTATAGTTTATAATTCTTAAAAAAATATATCCTATTCAAAGCTCTGTAATATACTTATTTCTAAATAAATGTCAGGTGTGGCTATTTTTCGTCTTATCCATCATCATTTTTACCATCGTCATGACTGTGGTCGTTCATACTCGGAATCCATATTCCGACATAATTATCCAACAACGTCGGCAGTCCCACTGGGAGAAATTATACCAAGGATTTCAATATGCATTGACAATCATTACGGCACAAGGTAAAAGCATCTTGCTCTTCGAAATCAAGGGCGGATAATGAGAAGGGGGCTACGAAGGCCTCTTTAAAAAATAGGAAAATGAAACTCGGTGAAAATTCGAAACTCATGGAGGTTGCACCCCACCCGTGAAAAAAATCTGCCCTTGTTCTTAATAAAAATTCGTGACTAATTGAACTGAGCGCAGGGAATGTTACCCCTTAAGAAGTGAAGAGGTTTATTTACCGATTGATGGTCGCCTTATGGCTCCTTTCCATGGTAGTCCTAGTCAATGCTTACATTGGCAGATATACGGCAAATCTGGCCGTACCTAAACTGGAGCCTACGGTGGAAACTTTGGAGGAATTGGCAGCTTCTAAAAAATTAAAAATGACAGTGGAACTCAACTCGGACATAAGTTTTAAAATTCTAGTAATAATCATCTACATATATTTTTTTAAAATATTTATGAAAGGATATTCACTTAAGAAAAAAAAGTAATTTAATCTTCTAACTAGAATGCTGAATCTGGACCATATAAAATTTTAGGAGACTCTCTCCGGAAGAATCCGGAACTACTAATCATTTATCCGCAGCATGGTATTTTAAACGTGGCCATTAATGATTGCGTGTTCGAAGGGGTATTTGTAGTACCTACGGTACTTTCAGTCTTTCATATATATACTAAATACCGTAACGTTTTAACTGATATATAGCCAGCAAATATTATCAACTACTTTATATATGCGGATTTGAAAGCTTACGGAGAATGTCGCATAACAACTGCTACGAAGTCTTTACCCTATTTCTCAGCCTTCTCAGCAGCTCTACAAAAAGGAAGCCCTTACACTGAGACCTACAATCGAGAGTAGTTTCATTACAATATTTTATGAATGAAGTGCACAATGAGTCTTATTCTTTTGCATACAAAATAGGTTCATGTTGCGAGTATGGGAGAATGGTATTCTAGAGCGACTGCGACAGCAAACTTTCAAGTCTATGCCAAAGCGCTGTCAAACTTGGGACCAGAAAAAATTAGGAGATGCTCGTCTCAAATTAGAAGAGTTCTACGGGGTATTTGTCCTCTTTTTAGGTGGCTGTATCTCGTCAATTTTAACTTTTCTCGCAGAACTTTTGATTGCTAGGTTGAAGAAGAATAATTAGTAGTATAGGCTATTAACGACATTGCAGTCTATATTGTAGGCCCTATTGATTTTCTATGCAAGAAAAAAATTTAACGGATGTTATGAACACAGCTTGAACTGAACTGAAACTTGAACATAATAATGCATTAATTACTTGATTTATACCACGTGCGTATTGACCAGTTATATATATTACAGTATAATCATGATTTATGAAACTTTAATAGGCCTAATGCAACTTTAAAAATGCAACAAATAAATCAAAAATAAGACAGTTCTCAAATTTTGTTGGATGAATTCAATGTATTATTTCGTCAAAAGATAAAAAACGTGGTCACTGTTCATTTTTTAAAATGATTTTCAGCTCCATAATTAATAGTTTAACGTCCACGACCGTCATGGAAAGAAAAATAACAATTTGGGCAGTCATTAATGTACATTGACAGACGGAATCGGCTGCTGACCGGCAGCGGGCTGTTGATTTTGTTGCGCTTGTTGGGCTACCGGGACCTGCTGTTGCTGCTGACCTGCAACTGGAACTGGTTGCTGTAGATAATAAATCCCATATTAGGAAAAGGAAACCGTAAACAAATTTATAATAACTGAAGTAATAACGTACAGATTGAGGAGGTTGGATGTTCTGCTGAACAGGAGGTTGTTGAACATTTTGTCCTAGATTCGTTTGAACGGGCTGCTGGGCAGCAGGCTGTTGAACATTTTGTCCTTGATTCGTCTGAATGGGTTGCTGGACAGGAACCTGTTGTTATTGGAAAGAAAACCAACTTTAAGTAAAATGTGTTGTGAATTCAAAGGTTTATCTTATGCTACCGCTTGTTGGGGAATGTTCGGTTGGGCAAATTGGGCTTGTTGACCAGCATAAGGCTGTTGGGCAAACTGTCCCTGCTGTTGACCAGCGTAAGGTTGCTGAGCGAACTGCGCTTGCTGTTGCCCAGCATAAGGTTGCTGCATATATTGACCCTGCTGCGGTTGGCCAGCGTAAGGTTGCTGAACGAATTGCTGTTGTTGACCAGCGTAAGGCTGCTGGACATACTGGGGTTGGCCGGCGAATTGCTGCTGCTGAGCAAACTGAGCTTGGTTCTGTTGTGGCTGGGCAAACTGCTGAGGGGGTTGCTGCTGTTGTAATTTATAAGCCTCATCAGGTGTTATCTAGATAGCATTCAAAGAGGTGATTTAAAAGAACCAGTTTTAATTTCAAGGGCGTAATAAGACTCGTTCTCCATGCATATAATGACACGTATTGCAACAAAAAGTGAAAATAATTCAAGGCCACAATAACAAGCAAATGAAAGTACCTGTTTGCCCGGTTTCTGTTGGGGAGCACCCATGGGCTGTGGAGGATAATAAGGTTGTTGAGGAACTCCATACTGACCAGGCATAGGCGGCATTCCGTACTGAGCATTGGGATTGTATGGCATCGGCATACCGGGATGTGGGGGCAACTAACAAAGCAATAACACACAGGCACAAACAAAATGAAAACAAAGCAAACCAAACTCAAAGCAAAACTCATGCAAAACGATGAACTTAAAAATCGAACCAAAAAAAAAAAAAGGCATTCAATACTTGCAAAAGCTACCAATATTAGAAATTAACCGAACATACCAGTCCTTGCTCAACCATACGCTGAATCTCCATTTGCCTGCGCTTCTCAAACTCCATGTACTCTTTTTCAGAGTAGACGGGTTCGTCTTCGATCGTATTCCATCCGGGATCACGTTTGAATTCCTCTTTACGTGTTTGCTCAAGAAATTCGGCGAATCTAATAAATTTACATGATTAAGTAAACAAAAAAAATTATGCAGCATTTTAAAAAAATATTTGTTTACGAGATGAGAGAGTTTCTGTCAGTGTCTGTCTCGTTGAAAACATGCTCACGCATCCGCTCCATTTCTTCGTAGCGCTCAGCCATGTCATCTTCCGGTGCATTAGGGTCGTAGGCTTTATCGAGCTCCTTGATAAAGAGGGCTTTTACCTCATCTTGGTCCCAGACACCATTCCCATCCAAATCTAGATGAAGTGACAAGTAGTAGATAAATTTACTGAGAAGGGTCGCATAAGAAATAAGTAATTACCATGGAGAGCAAAAAATGTTTTGGGGTTGAAGTCGGCAGCCGCCATGTGATCTTGCTCCTCCCAAACTTCTTCCAACTGCTGTTTACTTCCAGGGTGATGAATCTAAAAAAAATTACAAATAAAAAGAATATTAGCTAACTTAAAAATTAACAAGTTAAAACAGAATACTACCTTGGGATGTTGGGCATGTTTCTTCTGTGCATCTTCCCATGCTTTTTCTTCAGCTTTTCTCTTCTCTTCATCAGTGATTGCCTTCAACTTGGCCTGATGCTCAAACTCTTTTTGCATTTCATACTCCTTGAAAGATTCTTTCCTCTTCCTGTCAGATTCCTCAAGGTCCCTGGTAGTTTGAACAATAAGTTTTCTCAGATCTTCAACCTCAAATTTGGGGCTACGGTGATCAAGATGGCCAGGAATCTTGTGCCTGGCACCATCATAAGGAATGCCCAGTCCTTGAGCGTGCTCATACTCCTGCATTGCTGCATGCCTCAATCTCTCCAACTCCTGTCTCTTGAGCTCATCAAGTTTGTTTCTTACATGATGATTCACAAACTCCAACTCCTTGGCTACCTTTCCAGACTAATAAGACAAATATGAGATTAAAAATCACAAATTCAATGAGTAGATAGTGAGATATTTCTAGTATTTACTCTAATGTCTTCAGGGTCAGATTTTTCCAGCTTGCTACGGAAGTCAGCATCATTTTCCAGTAGTTGGACCACTTCCTGAAGATATCGATTATATTCTACAGCTGAAATATCCTAAAAACCACAAAAAAGGAAAACATTAGAAACTGAGATCACAGTAATGTGAATTTAGAAGTAACTTTAAAGTAGCTTCACTTACATTTTCATTTACATCATTAGGGTCATCGGGCTTGTTAGTTGGCACCTGTTGATCGGTACGTCGAGGCGGAGGGCAGCCAATATTCCCAATTAAAAATACAACTATCAGCCCAATTAAAAGAGATCTTTGATTCAACACCAATAAAGGTGTAAGACCGTTTAAAAATCGCCTCATTTCCAGTACCAATAGTTCTCTCAACAGTAACTATCTAAAAAATTACGACTAATAAAAGATCACAAAAAAGTGTAGAATGATCTGTGAAACTTGTTTCTAGCACATTGGTTGAAAACAAACTTGCAGCTGAACTAATAAAATGGCAATGGAAATAGGGAAAACAGCAAGGACACGTCAGCCGAATAGCAGTGCAGGAAAAGTGTTCGATTGAAAGTGTGCAACATGCGCCGTATGGTTACGCAATGGATCCAAGGTTATAAAAGTAGGTTGCCGAACCTCGAGCGGCAGGAACAGACCTTTTAATAAAAGGACGATCGCCAGACGGCCAGACTCAACATTTGGCGGGAATTTCAGAATCATTTAAAACTCATAGAATTTTCCATCAAACAATTGGTCACGTTTATTCAAAACCAAATCGAATTTTTTAAAACATTACAAATTTTCATATTTTTAAATTTTACGATCTGTAAGAGATACCGTAAGAGGGCCTTTCGGAGTTATTATAAATTTGTAGATCGCTTCAACAGGTTCTTCAAAAGACATGTCAAAATTAATCAGCAACTAGGATGATAAAAACTGAATTGTAAAATGGTAATCATAGTCAAGAGAAGAGTAACTTTCATACTTTAGCGGTAAGAACGAGGAGTTGATATTCAGCTATCCTTTTACCGGGGCACATTCTTTTGCCAACACCAAACGGAACCTCAAAGTAGGGATTGCTCTTGGAGACTCCGTCAGTGAAAAGCCAACGTTCAGGAATAAATTCTCTTGCGTTCGGATAGTTTTCTTCCTGGAGGCTTGCCACCCATGTCTGACAAACAACTACAGACTTTAAAAGGAAAAACAAATCATAATAAATAAATATAAAATAAAATTGTCTATGCAAAAACTAAAGATTACCCCAGCAGGTGCGTGGTATCCTTGAAAGGTGAAATCCTTTTCTAGTAAGCGTGCAAGATTGGGCGTAACAGGGCTCAACCTACAAGTGATTTAAAATGTCGTAATATTACAGTTCTAAAGAAATTGCGTTATGCGATTACCTCATGCTTTCCGCAATACAAGCCCGCAAGTATTTAAGCTTTAAAAGGAGTTGCGGAGTGTAGACTTCAGGAGTATCTGGTTGAAGCAGAACGAGATCTAATTCTTCGTACACTTTCGCTTTGATTCGCGAGTCAGCGAGAATAAAATTAAGGAGGAAAATCACAGCATTCCCAGTCTAAATAGAAAAATTCGTATTTAACCACTTACACACCATTTTCAAAGAATGCTATACATACCGTTTCTATTCCCCCAGAAACAAGATCAATAAGAGTGACTATTTTATCACGGAGGTCAACATCTGCAGTGTTTAAAATGTCGTCCAGGACGGAAGGTTCAGTGCGCTCTAATCCAGTCGCATTATTTAGCTCTTCGTGGACCAGCTCGGAAAAGACCCTTCAAATTTGAATAAATGTATTGAAAACTTAACACATGAAAATGTTCAGAACATGGGCCTACGTATAAATTTCATTTTCATTTTCCATTAGATCGTTATAAGACCGAGTGGGGAAATATTTCCACCAAGGGAAACCATACATTGTTTCGTGGCAAATTTCAAAGAGGCGATCAGAGACGTGTATCAGTCGTTTTGCCAGCATTGGAACAGAATCTTTAAGAGCACCCAGACGCTTATTCATCAAAATTCCCATCATGACTACAAAAAATATGTACGTTTAAGAACATGTTTTGTAATCGAAGTAGAAATGTAAATTGAAATCTTATACCTTCCAAGTCGAAACGGTAAACATACTTTTCAAACTGCGCAATCGTTCCCAAGTTGGCATCGCGATCTCTACGCAGTTTCTCTATCAATTCATCTGATACAAGACTCAACTCCTCCACTATTTTGGTGCCAAGAGAAGGGCTTACTACTTTTGAGGCAAGCTTGTGTCTTAAATGATGCCATTCCATACCCTGGCTAATACCAAATGAAAGACATTGTAGAGCTATATCTATATTTTGAAATAAATACCTGCTGACAATTCCTATAGTAGAATATCTATCAGGACAAGACCTCCTGTATGTAGAAAGAGCCTCCATTTCTGGCCTGATGGGGAACTTACTTGGCCATTTGAGAACTGTCTCAATATCTGACTTGTCATAAAGATGAAGAATTGGAAAATTCCAAAAATAGTGCTCCTTAACAACCGGGCCGTATTTCAAATACTTGTCTGTAGAAGGGCATATAGTTTTAAAAATACGAAAATTCATAATGAAATTTGTTGTGTACAGTACCTTCATTTGCCAAGTGAAGTTTGTCTGACTGGTATGGCCCATGCCAAAAATAAAGCCACTGGCTTCCAATAAATGGAAAATTTCGTGGTCCGGGAATTTCGGAAAAAGGTTTAACACGCAAATCATCTTCTGCAATCATTTTTCGGTGGAAAAATAGTTCCAAGTGTATGTCAGACCAAACCAAAACATGTGCATACCTTTTTTTACGGGATGTAAACATTGATTTGCGGTCGCGCAAATTTTCGGCTGCTCGAATATGCCAATCTTCCCAACGTATTTGCTTAGTACATTTCCGATGAAGATTACAAATTGCGCCAACGTTTCCAAAATCTCCATCAAGCACTTAATTTATTTTTCGTCCTTGAGCTTGTTGTTTATAAGTCAGGTAACCGGGGAAGCTCGAATGTGAGTATACTGGAGGTTTTTGGTCGAGATATATAGACGGATGTACTATGAGAGAGCGCGAGACCGTAGAAAATAAAAATTTAAAGAGCCCAACACTAAAAAGAAATATTTTAAATTGACCATATAAAGACCTTGGGCGTGTTTTTATCTCGAGAGAGAGAAACTGATAAGGAGCCGACGAGTTTCTCGTGAGACCCAAGAGGATCGAATGGTGTAAAAAGGGAAGAGGGGGATAGATTTTACAATGTTTTGATTCTCTCTCCCTATGTATTTTGACTGTGCTAGCCAACACCAACCGGCGACCCGCCCCGTCATCTCTCGCTGCCTGATGGTTAGAAGTAGAGGTCAACTCAAGATCATCAAAAGAATTCGACGAGCAATACTTATGCAAGGAGTTAGGTACGGCATCGGGAAGGCTAGATATAAATTCCCATCTTTATATAAGACGTCTATCCAACAAGTTGTTTATATTTTGCTGAGAAGAAAAGTACGCGGAATGGAACGTTGCTGAGAAATTTGTGAGAACGAAAAGATAAAATCACAAAGATTTCGGATAATTGGTGAAAACAACATCCGAATTATTATTAAGTTCATTAGTCCAACCGCGTGATCAACCCGTGACGAAGTGATGCAATTTACGTTATTATCGCTACAATTTTGAAAACATCCAAAACTCATTAAAATAGCTACTGCCGATTCCGCAAATGAGACAGCAAAAAATATACAGCCTCTGCAAACTCCCGAGCTCATTGGGTAATATTGACCCAAAATTATGTTTTGACTAGTACTCAGCAGTATGAAGTTGATATCAATTTTAAATTTAATTTAAAAAAATAATAATTAATCACGTGAAATTAATAAGGCGTTCGTTGAAGCGACAAGAGTCGACCAATAAAAATAAATCAATCAAAGATCTTATAGCTCGTGTATGCTCACAAAGAAGCCAAGAAAAACGACACAGATACCTTTTACTCACCAGAATCGGATTAAGATGCAAAAAAGTAATAATTATAAATTTTAAAGCGGGTATGTGATGCAGTAGTTTACCACAAGCGAAGGCGTAATCAAGCAGGTAATGATAAAAAGTAGAAAATGGTGTTTTACAGACATAAAAAGGCACGCCGCAACTATTTTTTCAACGTTTTACCGTAAAACTTGGAATTCAGTAAAAAGATGAGCAGGTTTACATTAATTTTAGCCTTTTTGAAAATGTTGAGCACAGAGACACCTTCAAACTGCATTTGAAGCAAATCCTAAAAAAATAAGAAAAGGATTTGTTAAAAATCAAGTTTGAAACAAAAGTAAAAAAATATAGCAAAAAATAAAATTAAAATAAGAACATTAAAAAAATAACCTGAATATTAAGCTGAACTTTCTCGACGCTGACTCCCATGAATTTAGCCGTTACGTCAAAGACGCCCGATTCAGTTGCCGGACTGATGTCAAAGAAGGTGGACTTGAAGTGAGCATGAGAAAGTCCCTCTATGTCAATCAGGATTCCCTTCTGATGTAATTTAGTGGCCGAATAGTGAAGGG
This sequence comes from Chydorus sphaericus, assembly GCA_030141595.1. Classification (NCBI taxonomy): domain Eukaryota; kingdom Metazoa; phylum Arthropoda; class Branchiopoda; order Diplostraca; family Chydoridae; genus Chydorus; species Chydorus sphaericus. Next base: position 4,911,804 of record CM057931.1, read on the forward strand.
TGATCCGCGATTTTAGCGCCTGGGCTAGCTGCAAACTGTTTCCTTCCGATCTATGCTGTAGGATCTTTTTCTGCGTCTTGCCAAGGGTCAAGTTCTTAAGGCACGTCTCCAAATACTCTTGATAAGAATCGACTTGTTCTTCGTGGAATTTTGTCTTCTCGTCCAAAAGACGTTTAGTAATAAGAAGGCGGTCCAACTCTTGTGAGCGGGCACGTCGGTGCGTCCTCAGCGTGACCACATCGCGGGCAAGGGCCGACACCAGAGCCGAATAGTTATCTGAGCTGGTAACAAGACCGAGCGATTCCAGTCTGCGCAAATTACGCGAGACCCTCATCTTTAAGGAATTCAAAACAGCTTCCGTCGTGTCCGTGTTGGAAACTGTGCGCGTGAGGAAACGAGATCCTCCCGAGGCGGCAGACTGTTCCACTACCGCTTGTTGGCGACAAAACTGGGTGTAAGTGGCCTGTTCTTCGATTGTTGCCGGACGGATGACGATATCCTTGAGGTTATCCCCGGTGCAGCACCGTAGGATGGAGACGAGCATCTGCTTAGTTGCCACAAAAAGCTTTTGATTCTTCTCCTCGTTGGCTGAAACGGGCACCTCAAACTTGTTGCTCAAAGTGAGGAAGATCTCAGTCTTGGCCACGTCGTTAAGGTCTTGATAGGTGCCAACGTTCTCTTTGCTCTCGCCGGCAAGCAAGTACTGGATGGACGGGTTGTTCCGCTGTTCACCGAAATCATCCAGGATCTGATGTAGTGGATCTTCCGGTTCGGGAGCCAAAACCCCTTCGTACTCAACCAAACACTGATGAATGTTAGCTACCTCTTGAAGAGAAAGGCAGACAGAGGGTCGAGTAATCAGCGTCGCTTCGCTAATGTCATAAATACAAAATTAGTTAAAATGCAAATTGAGTTACACAAAACGAGTATTTACCTGTACTGGTCCATTCCAAATTCAACTTCCGGTTCTTCAACTTGAATGCAAGCCTTGAAAAAGTTTTTAAACTTTTCGTGGCATTCAATTATGAACGGATTGAGGCACATAAGGTGAGGAGATTCTTCCGCAAATCCCTTTTTAGATGCAGCGAATTGCAGCATCTTGGCAATCTATGAATAATTGAAAGAGAGATTTATTGATATTATCTTTCCTGTTTACAAGTAGATATTTGAGTTACATTTCCCAGGTTTCGACGCTGGTCGGTTGTCAACACTTGACTTGGCGAAATAGAGATGATATCGAAAGCATCCGGCGAAACAATAGTAGGGTTGATGTAGCGGTAGTAGATCAAATTGCCTGCAATGCATTAGTTATTGTCAAAATTAATAAAACCATAAAAATAAACTGAGGAAAAAACGTGTTTACCGATTAATTTTAAGAATGTCCTTCTCTGGGACTAATGGAAACTTTGAGCGGATGGATCGGGCAAGTACTTTAGCCACATACAGCATCCCATAAGGAATGTTGCGGACGGAAGAAGTGATATGGTCCACGAAGAGAGTCGTAGCCACCTTCAAGAACTCGATGGTCGTTTTCAGCCTTCGTTGAACTTCAGGATGTTTTAGGGCGTCTTCGGCGCTCACGTTGTATGGCATCCCGCACGGCTCCCCGGATGCGCTTTCCAACTGATTGATCCACAACCTGTAGATCTCCACCGGGCTCAAATTAATGAACGTATTCTCCTTAAGAATTCGTTCCACGATTGGACCTGTTCAAATAGTAAATTACTTGCTGCTACTAGGAGACAAGTAAAAGACGAGTAAAAGAAAATACCGAGGAGATCTCTGAGCTGTCCAACACGATGTCCTTGTCGACTGAGCTGGATAATAAGCTTGATGACCAACGGATTCCCGGTGGAAACATCACTCAGCGAGTCCACTTTGTGGCGGACCTCTTCTTCCAAAGCAGCGCGGAAAAGTTTGAGGAGGAGGAATTCTTCACGAAGATTGGACCCGTAGTTGTATAGCGAAAGAATCATAGTCTCTGGAAGCTTTTGAGGTTGAAGGAAGAGCAGCTTTGCCAAATAGACAGGTTCTGTTTGGAGTAGGTAAAACAGGTGCTGATAGTTCTCCAGCTTACGACGGCCCGTCTTTGTCAGCGAGAGCAGTTCGATGCCCGGTCGAGTAAAGTGATGATGATCACTGTTTCTCTCCTGCTGCTCAGCTGCTTTGCTTACGTGTTTGCCTGTAAATATCCAGTTTTAATAAGAACATGAGTAGCAAGGGTTTTTAATAATAACCAAAAACTTACGCAGTTTGTGACCATGAGCCACCACTTCTTGCAAAGCGATTTGGTTCTTGACGAGAAGACCGATTTTGACGTCCATCGCGTTGATATCCTTTTCCAGCTGCTTATTACGACGGATCGTCTGGACCACATCACTCTTCAGAAGCTGAACTTGCATCTCTTCATCGTAGTCACGCTGCAATTTATAAGGATGGTAAACTAAATAATTATTTTAGTTATATCAAAGGAGATAATAAAGTTAACGAACCTTTCCAATATCTAACAAGTGAAGGAAACGGCGAAGAGTTGGCAGAGGCATATTGCCTCGCTTGATGGCCGCAAAGGATCGCATAGCTAACCAGCGTCGGAAGCAAGACTGGATCAAGATGACGCTACGGATGTTATTCTGAAAATATTTCATATCCCGGCGCTTGGGTTGCTTCCTTTCTCGTTCTTCCAGCTGAGTTGCCTGCCACTGGAGGTACCGTTGTCGCTGGATCACTTGACGCCACCAAGCCTACATTTAAATAATGTTTTTCAAATGCAAAAACCGAAAAACGACAACTTGTCTACCAATACCTGAATCTTAATGACAGCATCGACATTGCTGTGGAAATGATGAAGACGCATAGCGATCCTCTCTCGAACCAGGAAACCCCTAGCATAAGCTTGTAGCTTGATGATCATCGGCTCGATGCTATCGTCTTCAACAACGGAAGCCACCAGATCTTCAAACTGTTGGATGCTCACTAATCCAGAGTCCAAGTACACCTCCGGCTTCACCCAACTGATAGCTTGAGTCTTAACGTTCAGGTAAACAGGAATGCCTTGCTCTAGTCGGTGTGGTACCCAAGCACGATTGACTGGTAACTCGTCGATCTTCAACCCCTTGATCCGTGCACCAAGACGTTTGGTACAAGTCTATCAGAAAAGGTAAATGGATGCATAAAGAACAGTTAAATGAAGATATGGCCAATTTCAATTAGTTACCTGAAACTGAGTGCGAGTGAGGTCTGGCAAATTCAAATGCTGTGAAGTGAGCGTTTGGACAAAAGCGGCCGGCTCTCGGAGGTTGTTCAAAGATGTGACAACCAAGCAGACCTCTTCGGCTTCAGTAGCCAACTCTCGGGATCGACGGACTACTTCCCCAACGTCCTCCATCGACAAAAAGGCTTCATCGTCCTCCAGACTACGTCGTTTAGCCTCGCTGAGCGTTTTCATTAGACGCATGTATAATGGGGCTTGTTCCTCAACTGGGTCCTTATCGACTAGACCAGTCGTACGTAAAAGGATGGCTAATTCATCCACATCGTTATGATCTACAGCTTCCTGAATCAACCGAATGGTATCTGGACGTTCCAGTTCTTCATTGACCTATGAAATTGTTGATTCATTTTAAAGTTTCAAAACTCAATAAATAAATAAAACGTTTACCTGTGTAATGCAACTTTGGATCTCTGTGTGAGTTAGGACTGTGCAAAACTCAGATCGCTGGAATTTTCCGAGGCGAAACTCGGACAGAGCTGCCATATAAGACTCTGTAAGGCTGGAATTGACTCCTTCGAAACTCAAAAGAGGTTCTTCTAGGGCAAATAACAGCCCAGTCACTTTACGGCCGTCTACAGCTCGGGTTACTTGGGCAACTTGAGTCAAAGTTCTGACGGCGCCGCAAATCATCTCGAAGTTCAAATCAGCTTCAGTAGCTGAACGAAAGTGACTCATCTCTTCATGATACAACGCGGCTGCCATTTCTAGCAGCACTATCTGCCCGGAATCCGACGTATCCGTCGCATCACGCAACTGGCAGAGCAGCTGGAAAGTTAGCTCAGCGTTGGAATCATCCAAAGCGCGGTTCAATGCATTAATGTGCTCCTCTCTATCACGAACGTGCTCTTCTTCTTGATTTACCTGAATAAAAGATATTTGAGAATGCTCCCCGATTGTAAATATAACATTTTATTACCTGATCAATGAGCTTTTGGAGATGGCAAAGTTCGATCCCACGATCACCATTAATGGCCAATCTAAGAGCTGTGAAATATGCGGTCCCATGTTCAGGCCGGACCCGTTTGATGGCTAGTACTGGATGAGCTAAAGCAGTCATAAGTCGTCGGCGATCCCGACTCTCAACGGCCAAGGCAACTGCTTCCAAGGCCGAAAACTCATTGACGCAATCTATCTGATACTGTATCTCTTCTCCTGTCAGAAGCTCATCGTAGACGTCGGCAGTGAAGTCACTATGCATGCTCCTCTCACGGGACGCTCCTTTCTTCTCTTCCAGAGCGTCCATGAGGCTCTGTAGGTAAAGATCAGCGAGGGCTTGATCGATTCGGTAGAGCTGGGCAGCAGGATGCTCCATTGCCTACACGAATATGAGTCATGAATAAGACTTTAGTTAGTTAGTTATTCATAAATATATTTACCTGGATCATTAAATGACAGTCGCCCTCCTCAGTGGCACGGTTGACGGCAATGAGAGCGGCGTGGTGCTCTGCCTCATCAATGGGCAGCTGACCGGCCAAGATTCCCCCGATTTTACCAAACTGAGGCAAGGGGAAACCGTATCGTTGGAGCTCTCTGCTCATGGCCTGTTTAGAAGAGTATAATTATATATTCTAACATAAAATAAAATGAGAGAGAAAACGTACCTGAACAGCGTCGTCGGAGAACTGTGCCTTGCCACAAAGATTGGGCATTGGTGGAGCTTTTCCAAGTCGGTACAGATAAATACTCAGAGCGTGAATGCAATAGATGACACGCGGCATATTCTTCTTGTCATATAAATCCGTCGTCTCTGGCAAGAAGATTGCAGGCAGTCCAAGCGCTGACATCGCTTTCAACTGAAACCAATGATTTAGTTAAAAGTTTATCAAATTTGATTATTTTTAATTAAGTATTACCCAATGGTTGATGTTGTCTGTATGACGGAAGGTGAGGCCAACTTGGCGGTAGCGCATCTGATCCAAGTCGTAGATGCGCTTCAAAGGGACGGTCTCTGAATGAAATCGATGTCCGAGTTTGGCTAGATAGACTCCGTTACGAAGACCCTCTTCTAGCTCGGTCGAATCTGGTAGAACGTCCTTGGTGCACATCTCAATCCATTTTTTGGCTTCTTCAACATGGCAGAGATACTCGTAAGCAATCTTCTCGTGCCGCTTTTCATCCATCTGGTCCGCCGTACATCGTAATCCATCTAGAACCAAACTGTGATTATTTCTCATGTACTTTGATGTGATTTGAAACATCCCATGAGGTTATCAAATGGAATCGGTTGATAAGGAAATAAGAAAATAATTAATTAAATTTAAATTTAAAAGTTGAAATGTTTGACATAAATTGGTAGTGAACCAATAATAATAAAAGGAAGAACGACGTAGTGAGTTCTTGTTACAGCCGCCCCATTTGTCCATCGTAAAAGTAGAAGGAAAAAAAAGGAGTTTCGCAGTTGCCTCCCAAGAAGCCGACGCATCTGGTTTTTGTCAAGTGTAAACACGACTTTTTTCTAAAGATATCTTTGACCCCCTTCCTGTTCCATCCTCTCCCGCCCCCTAACAACCGCTATGAGCAAAACTGTTTTTTTTTCTTCTCAGTCGTTTTCGTTAAACTGCCGATAGCACAGCGTTGCTCAAAGTCCTTACAGCCAGCAGGATGAAGTGCGTCGCCTTTGTTTTGATCGTCACTCTTCTTCTCTTTGGAAACAGCGCATCTGGTTAGATTATATTCAAATTTCATGCAAAGAGTAATTTACATTTGAAAAAGATTCAACGCTATTTCCAGTAAAGGTTTTGATAAGGATTGGATTTAGGGATAACTATTTATCGCGCTGAAGGGCGGAACCCTTAAAATGATGATACAAAGCAATTCTTGGTTCTTGAAATTTAAGTTAAAATAAAACGATTCTTATTTTTTTGTAAAAGGAACGGAGATTGAGCCGGGAGATCCGGAAGATATCGGGCCAGATGCTCCACAAATCTCATTACCTCCTGATGAGGATGCCTCTTTCGCCTCGCTCCCAAATGAGTAATTTATGCAATTCCAAATAAATTCAGACTTTTCTCCATCTAAACGAGTTTACCCGTTGATAGCACTCAGAAGGAATTGAGCCTAGATGTACGGATCCGTCAGATGCTAGAGCACTTCAAGCAAGACGATCCACGCGGAATTCCTGGCTTACCTATCCCGGATCCTATGCCCATTCCCGATTTTAAAGGTAATTTCCCAGGAGCCGACATCAAATTCTCAGACGCCAACCTCTACGATCTGTCAAAATTCCGCATCGACTATGTTCGCACCGATTTGAAAGACCTCAGGGTATTTTTAAATTATTTAAAATGCATCCAACTTCGGTATAAAATGATAATTTGTCAAAAAAGGTGTGGGTGGGTTTGACTTTCGATACGCTGGAAGTGATCGGCCAATACCGGATGGGCTCCTGGTTCAGCACCTCATCGGGCGATTTCAACGTGACCCTCATAAAAGTACAGGGAGAAGGATTCGCCGAAATGGTGGTCGACTCTGAAGGATCTCTTCAAGCTAGCAATATCACATTCGATATCAAATTTAAAGACATCAATATGAAGTTTGACAACTTGGGCTTCTTTGGGACCGTCTTTCAAGTATACTTTTAAATAATTTTAAATCTAAAAATTTATTTAAAACCAGATGTTTTCTATAGGGTATCATCAACTCGGTAGGAACGTTCGTCTTTGACTCGATCAAGCCGATGATTTTGGAGCAGGTAAACGACAAGATTCAACAGACTCTAAATACCCAAATGAGAGAGCTGGAGCAGTACTTGCCCGACTCGATCCCTCCACTGGATTTGGCCATAGCCGTCGCTCGTACCCAGATTCAAGATATGGAAATGGATCCCTTTCACCTGCCAGAAATGAACTTTACTCTACAATCCGGAATGGGACTTCGTCTCTTGAATGGAACTCTTTACGGGCTTTCTACTCTTCACAGGTGATTGTATTCTCAAAAATTGAGATCTGCAATAAGCAGATTGTATTGACTCGAATTCTATTTTCGTTTCAGGAGTGGTGATGTAGTTTTCAGTTACGAGAACGGGTCATTGATTGTGGGAGCTCAAGCTGCTACTCAAAAGCTTAGTGGAAAGTTTAATTGGCAGCTTGATTTCAAGCTCTATTCGCCCAGAGGCCAGTTTAGACTGGAGATTGAGCACTTGGATGTGAAAATTGGTCTCACACAGCCCATCAATGTCTCAAAGAAACCCAGACTTGAAGTTTTAAAAGTCAGTCTTGGTAACATCCAGGTAATTTGATTACAATGAAAGCTACTCCATTGTAGTGATAGAAAAGCTATATGTACTTTACATTTCTGACAAGGCTCGCTCAAGGGGGACTGGATCGCTGGATTACCTGATTGAATTCAGCATAAACTTTGTACTCAACGGCTTCAGAAGTGTCATGCTGAGAACAATGGAGAAGCCTGTTACCCACATCATTCAACAACAGTTGGACAAACTTGACATTGAGGGTATGATTAATGAGCAGCTGAACAACTTGAATGGAGTGTCAAAAGAGGCCACAATGGATGGAGCCTAATGCTTCATTCGTTTCTTTCAAAAATAAAAAAAAATACATGAAAACACATGACTAACCTGGATGATCCGAGTTGGCAGACGAACCTTCCGAGTTCTCCATATTTTATGCCTGCCTGTACGAAAAATCAAATAATGTAGTCGGCATTGAAGTCCACATTTGTCGCCATTCATTGTAACCAATGGCTCTATTAAAACAATACAAATAAATACCAAAAAATCACCTTAGTATTTAGCCTTGGGATAACTCAGTAAGAAACTCATGCAATGACTTCTAAAAAAAGGTTGATTTCAATTATTCTGATGATTAAAAAAATTGAAAACGTTTCATAGGTCGACAGTCTTCACTCCCTTGCCCAATTTCTCCTGTCAGACGTTTTTTTGAATTTTGAAACAGCTGACAACCGTCAAGCGAAATGTAAGCTTACAAAACCAACCACCAGGGGCAGAAATGCCGGCGGATGCGAGGCGGATGTTTCACAAGCAGAATTTTTTACCGAATAAATTAAATATTTTTAAAAATAGAAAGTATTTTTTTTTTAATTTGAGTTTAGAAAGTTTTTTAATTTAAAAAATATTTATTTCTTGAGTTTGACGTAAACGACATCTATTTTTCAAACTTGGATTTAAATAGCGCTACTAGGCGATTAACGCACGAGATACGACCGCCCAACAGGCACCCCTGTATGGAGCTACCTTCTAGCTGTCAAAATAAAAACGCCGTGTTGTTTGAGTTTGCCTGCGATTTTAGAAAAATAATTGGAACTTTACCGTGAATATCTTAAGCTTTTAATACCTGAGATCTTTCGAGAACAAGCACAATGGCCAGAAACGCTGAAAAAGCTATGTAAGTTACTATTTTTATTATCTATTAGGCAAGACTACATAAGTGTTGAGTCGCGTGTTAAATTGCCGGCTGCTACAGAATTTTCTTAAGCAAAGAACGTTTGTGTCTAAATGCTGCACTCTTCTTTTAGGACAACTCTGGCTCGATGGAGAGCATCACAGACGGGAACCATGACCAAAGATCGAAGACCATATCTAGCCTCTGAGTGTAAAGATCTCAAAGAATGTGAGCGGTGGAGACGAGAAATTCTGAGAGATATATCCAAAAAAGTTACCCAGATTCAAAATGGTTTGTACACCTTACATTTTTTAAATCACAGATTATTTTTTTTTATATTATTAAAAAATAAATAAAAATTTAATATATTTTTGTTTAGCTGGCTTGGGCGAGTACCGTATTCGTGACCTTAACGACGAAATTAACAAGCTTCTCAGAGAGAAATACCATTGGGAGGTGCAGATTTTTAATTTGGGTGGTCCAAATTATCGTCGAACTGGACCACGATACCTGGATCGAGAAGGCCGAGAAGTTCCGGGTAATCGAGGTTACCGATACTTTGGTGCTGCTCGTGAATTGCCGGGGGTTCGGGAGCTCTTTGAACAGGAACCACCACCCCCTCCTAAAAAATCTCGAGCTGAACTAATGAAAGACATTGACGCTGACTACTACGGCTATCGGGACGACGACGACGGGATCCTGATCCCATTAGAACAAGAAGCGGAGAAAGAATGTACTAAACATTTTCTTTACTTGTCTCGATATTCTCTTTTTGACTTAAACATTTATTCTGTTTTTAGCCATAGCCAAAGCAGTTGCCGAATGGCGAGCAAAGAAAGATTCAGGCGAATTAGATCTGGATAAAAATCAAGAGGAAAACATCTATTTGACACGCCAGATCAAGGTACATACAAAATCCTCTCGTTCAAAGTCAATTTTGCATGTAAATTTTCTGTTTTGGGAATAGGATGGCTCGAATCTAGCAGAGAGTGACGAAGAAATGGAAACAGAGGCTCCGCGATTCGTTGCTCATGTGGCAGTTCCTTCTCAACGAGATGTCGAAGAGGCCATTTTACGCCGAAAGAAACAAGAACTTCTTGAAAAGTACGTCAGTGCTGATTTACTCTCTGAGACGCAGGAAACGATGGATTCCCAACAAGCACACAAAATGCAACCCTAATTGAATTGAGCTAGGAAAACTCGAACGAATACACTCCTCAATACATTTATTAACCATTCATTGTCTGTTTTTTTAATGCCCCTTTAAGATAACAGTAGAATTGATTGCACACAAAACGACAGAGAGAAAGAGGTTCGATTTGAAATACTAGGACACAGTTACAGTGAATCGTCGTTGCCAAGAGAAGGTGGTAATGAAGGGTCTTGTTGCTGATGAGATTCAGCAGGAACAACAGGAGCATCATCCAGTAGCGGAACCGCTTCTGCTTCTTCATCTTGTGGCTGAGGGGTTCGAGCACGAGGTTGTTCAACTAAACCGCTCCCTGAAGCTTCTGGCTGAGCTTCTTGTGGTACTATCGGCGCAGGAGGAGCTGGATCAAATACTCTGCGGAGTCTAACTATTCCCGGCTCAACAGTGACAATCTCGATTCGCTCATGTCGCGATGGGCCGGCTTCGGCTGCTCCCGGCGTCACCACAATAACGGGTCGCTGGATCTCTTCCTGCCGGACGAATTCTCGATCGATCAACCAATCGTCGGGGATAGAGGAAAGCCCATTGGAGTCGTCCTTTGATGTTGATGGTTGATTGTCGTAATCCGAAAGGATTCTCAAGTTGGGTGATTCGGTTTTAAGACGAGCTACGCCGGCTTCCGTGACTCGGCTTCCACGGACATCGATCAATTTGAGTTTGGGCATGTTGCGTGCCACGTGCCGCAATGTTACGTCCGTCACCTCAGTATTGGTTACTGCCAAGACCTCCAACTGTGAAGCTGGCTCCTCGGGAAGGTTGAGACCCGTATCACTGACTCGATCCTGCTCGTCGTTCCCCATACGCCTGAAAGTAGAATAGATGAAAATGTATTACATGCTCTATATCGATCGACTAGTTTTTTTTTTTATTGTTATTGAGGGAAATTGGCCAACTTCTTGACAAGGAAACTCGATTTGGCATCACAACAGGCGCATTTCAAATAAGACAAGTTTTTTTTCCCCCTGCTGATTCGATCGATTTATTTGTCAACATTCGACTTTGTTTTACAACAAGCCGTGTGCTTCCCTATTAGATCGATCTAGTTTTTTTTCGTGCTGTCGACTAAAAGGAAAAATATTTTTAACTTGAATTTTTATTACCTGTGAAGCCTTCCATCAAGATAAAGGCGTCTGAGGAAAGGTTTCGACTTGAAGGATCTTACTTCAGCATCCGACACGGAAGTCTCTCGGAGATCCAGTACTTCAATCTGCTCAAAACCAAACCGGGCAGAAAGAAATATGTAGGCAGGGCAGGTGCCCACTTTAGGACATCCTCTGAGCCGCAAAGTTTTCAAGTTCGGACACTTGGAGATGGCCATCATCGAGTGGTCTTCAAACCAGGTAGAACCGCTCAGGTTAAGGCTCACAAGGTCAGGTGTTTGGCTGGCCATGTTGAAAAAATATGATTCCTTGGCAGGGGCATTGATCATTCGACAATTCTCCATAGAGAGATGTTTCAGGCTTGTCGGGAAGCAACGGTAGCCAAGCACCGAAGCGTTGATGACGTGGTGCTCTAGGATGAGCGTCTCAAGAGAGGTTGCTTGATTAGTGACCAGCTCAAAGAGAGCCGGCGTTAGGCACTCGGTATGTTCAGATGACGAAGATGAAGATGTCGACGCACCATCTGCTTTCTTGCAGAGGACCTGTACGGGTCCAGTAGAGGCCAGCACTTTTGTGCCGTGATGACAGTAGCGGGCTGCCTGTTCGAGCTCTTCACGAGAAAGAAACATGGGACGAAGATCTGCCTTTTTCCATAGGGTTCGATCTTTGCTGATCTTTTCCAGTCGTGTACAAACCCTACGAATTAAGATGAATATTTTTTACATGATTTATTTTGATTTTAAGGTATTATCTTACTGAGCAACAGAGTAGATATCTGGTAGCTTCAAATATGACATGATGATAAGGATGATGTCGTCCGAGAGCCGCAGCAAGTGAGGCTCGTAAGTCAGTGACATGATGATTAGATATTCCAATACTTTCCTGAGATCAAATAATACCAATCAAATCAAAGATATTAAGCTTTAGTTTTAAAAAATTGGCACATTTCATGTGCCTTTTTTGTTGGAAACTGTAAAACAGTAAAATGTACAAAAACTTTTTTTCACAAACTAATTTTGATTGCTTAGCTTTTAATGGCAATTTGTTGAAAATAATTCCTTACAGGCAGCAATAATACAGAAGCCTGGCAGCTCACCGTTATTCTAAACCAAAAATGCTTGCTTTGTTGACAAAAGTTCTCTACTACAATATGGGCTAGCCTCCTCAAGTGTCAAACCTCCTTGTGTTGTCTTTGATTCAATTTTTATGTTTAATACTATCCTCACAAATTTACGAAACATTAGCAGCTCTAATAAAGTATATATAAGAACAAAGAAACGGGAGATTTAATCCAAATAAGACGCTCCGATATGTGAGGTTTGTGCTCAACATTTTATCACAACGTACCTGTTAATTAATCACTGCAAGATCCAGAAGGAACTTTCACAACTTGTTGCAGGGTAGCCAACGATTTTGATCGCGAATTTCTTTAAGGAACCGTCAGAAAACAAACGTATAAAACGTATTGCAGATGGGTCCAGTCATCCAGTGGACTGCTTTTCTTTTCTCAATAGGCCACAGCCCACAGAGCAGACGAATGTAAAATACGATACGCAACCAAACAAAGGTCGCTGCTAATCAGCAACACTTGAATACGCCTCGTTACGTAGAAGTTAGAACCCCACTGTTCACGGCACGCGACGGCCCGTTATGAACCGTTGGCTCTTTGGTGTAATGCCAGTAATCATGCCGACACATTAAAGAATCCCCATGACACTAAATCAATCAGATAACCTAAATATGAATGTATCCTTCCTCTTAATACCAAAAATTGTCTACAAGGTTTCCGTCGGAATGATTTTCATTATTGACCCAATCAATTCTCACACGTCACATTCAAGCATTATCTTATTGCTTACGATGGTGCAGCACTCCCATCCGTCAACATTCGTGGCACACTCTTAAAAAAAAAAAAGAGTTGCATGGACAAGCAGGAAAAACATCTGAGCCGTGACAAATGCTTGCCGCAGTGCGGATGTCTCGAAAAAAAGACGATCCCGACGAGATCTAAGGGGGGAAGACGGAAGACCTTTTCTTCGGCGAGATTCAACGGAACAGCTGCAAAACCCCAAAAGGCCGAGAGCTTAAAAATAGCAACACGACGAGCGTTTAAACACAACATTTTTCTTTTATAAGGTGATGTATTTGTTTTCTCTTCTTTCGTCTTTCCACGAAAAAAAATTCCGGTAGTTTTCATTTCATTATATGTACAGCATTCGATTTTTTTTATGGGGATGTTATTTTCTCTCTCTCTCGCCATCGCGCAAGTGTTTTTTTTTTTTGTTTCATAATTTCCTCTTTATATATTTTGGTTTTTACCATCTCTGCATGCGTGTCGCTTCGCGATCATCGTTCGTTTTTTTTTTTTTACTTTTCGAAAAACATTTGAGATGACGAAATGTTTTCTCGATATTCAATTCCTCAATATAGACTGGTTGACGGGCGACTATTTTCAAAATCAAGATGAAAATGAAGACAAATGAAAAAAGAGGGAACCCTTGGAGATAATAATTTAAAAAACAGAGAGAGAGCGCGAAAAAGAAACTACACGAAATGGAATCATAATCTTTTTCGAGGGAGAAAACAGCTCGACTGATGTTCTCTGCTGTCTCTTTTGACTAGAAATAATCAAGAGTCGAAATTATCGAGACGAGTAGGAATGAAACAGGGATGGGGCATAATTTAAAAAAAATAATTATAAGAAAATACAAGAGCCAAAAAGATTGAGTTTAAAAATAAGAGAAAAGAAAAAGTAAACATTCAAAAAGAAACTAGAAATACTACTGACCAAACACGTTTCTTGTTTTTCTTTTCCGCTGAAAGCCACAAATAAATTGTAAAGTAAATTCTTTCTTCGGAGAAATAAGTTAATACCAATATACGAATCATATGGGGGAGCGCAAAAATAATTGAAGAAAAAAATCAAACACTGAAAGCAATCAACTACTTTTGCACTACGAAATTCTAACGCACTACGTTGCCACGTAAGAAAAGAGAAAAATAACTAGACCTACTCGACTCTTTTTTGGGGGGAATACGAAAGAAATGAAAAAAGGGGACACAAATAATCGTCAAAAGGTATATCAAAGAAAACACGTAATCGGGAATGTAATAGAATGCGAGAGAAAAAAAAAATCCGTCGTTCACACGAGCTTTGCTTCTCTGTTCGCTTTTCGAACTTTTTAAGTAGAAAGTTTTTTTCGAGTATTTCAACCGTGTTTTAAGTGTTTGTGTACGTGTCGGTGTCCAAATAAAATAAAAAAGAAATCAAACCAAGTCGGAAATAAGTGTGTAACCGAAAAAAATAATAATTGAAAAAAATGAGGAAGGTAGGGAAGGAAGGGAAAAATAATACACACCGAAACAGAAACTTGTGTTTTGGTAGGTTAGTTTCATAATTAATGAAGAAGAAAAGGCATTGTCCAAGGGGAACAACGTAAAGAGAACAAAAACTCAAAAAAAGGAAAAAAGGAGCACCATTCGCGTATTTTTAAATCGTTCAATTCATTTGAATGGTCGTGTTTTGCGACATAATGAGTTTTCTGGAGAAAATCTCCACTCGTATTATTTTTGTTTTCTTAATCCACAAAGCCCCGATGACTTCCGACGAAGTGACTAGCGTACGATATTCTCTCTAACAAGTGATGAGATCCATTTCTCTCTTTTTCTCTCTCTCTCTCTTTTCTCTTAATAGAGAGAAGAAAAACAAAAACAAAACAAAACGGTATTTTCCGCGCCCGGTAACTTTCTCCTAAGTGTTTCTCTTCATTAAATAACGTCGCTTGAGCAGAGCTGTGATGACTAGCTTTGTAAACGATGATGTGTGTCGTGTTTGTGTGAGGTAATTAACAGCTGCCTAGTTTCTCTATGAGGGCATTCGTTACTGAGTCTGTTTCAATATGAGGGAGGGGACTGTATAGAAAGAGAGTAAAGTATGTCATCTAGTTTTGAAAAAAGGAAGGAGGGATTTAGAATGAATGAAAAAGGAGGAGGAGCTTGATGGCAGAGCTGATTTCTTCTTTTTTAATTTAGGCTTTGCCGGCCCGTCCGGTAGACGATCCGGCCGTCTTGAAGGAGACTTGGAGGACGCGGTTGCCCAAGGTGTAGCCGTTGAGGGACTGAATGGCGACGAGGGCCTCGTCGTAATTGGTCATGGTGACGAATCCGAATCCTTTGCACTTGTTGGTCTGGAGGTCGCGGATCACCTTGACGGACTGGACGGCTCCGAATGGGCCAAAGAGCTGCCAGAGTACGCTCTCCTCCGTGTCGGGCGCCAGATTGTACACGAAGATGCACCAACCTGTCCCTTCATCGAATTTGAAGTAGACATCTGTGTTTTTTGTGGTTGCAATATTGGACAATTGGAAATATGTGCTTTGTAACAATATGAAAACCTCCCCGGCGCAACTCGTCAAGTCGGTTGCGCAGAAGTGATTTCAGCTGCCGTAAATTTTAATTGCCCCGTACCTGGAATGGCAGCTCCGGCGGCGGCAGCAGCGGCGGCCGCAGCGGCTCCCGGCAGCAACGGTGAAGCCAAAATATCACCCGCCAGCGGGGAGAACCTTCAATCAAGATAATAAAAGTAATAATTGATTAGAAACTTGGCTCACAAAAAATCACAAAATTTCTTGAGTTGGTGTTTCTCGTTTCTCAGAAAGGTTTAGTTGGTGTTAAACTGTTAAAGTGTACAACGAAAACAAACTTTAAAAAAATAAGCGCAGACAAACAATAAAAAAAAATTACGAATTCAAAAACATAAAAGTGGGAGAAGGGTAAATAAAACAAATAATAATAATAATACGAAACAAAAATAAACAGAATAAAGTTGTTCATGATCGACTGACCTTTGGAGCCCCTTGTTGAGGGCCAACACAGCCTTGCCCGCACTTCATGTTTGTGTGTAAAGGAAGGAAATGTACAAGAGCACGGGTAGCAAGGTAAGGAAGAGGTTTGGAAAAAAATCAGGAATAGAATAAGAAAATAATTAATTAAAAAATAATAACATAAAAATGTTGGTTTTGTTTCGTTTTACGTCCGGTAAATAAAAGAGAAAGAGAGAAGATATAAAAAAATCAATTTCTTTTTTGTTTAATGTATGTACCACACCACCAAGAAACCAATTTCTGAGTTTTTTTCCATGACGTCTTTGACCCAATTTTCGTTAGTTAATTCCGACAAGTGTTAGTAAGTTACTCTCTCCCATGCTGGACAATTACATACTAGCTGAGCGGAAAATAATATTTCCGAAAGCAAATCGGACAAGAGCAAAAAGAAAAACAAAACAAAAAAGTAATAATACAGAAATGTTTAGATATAAATCCAGCTTAAATCATTTCTTCTTTTTTTTTAATTCGCACTTCAAAAGTTTTATTTTTGGTTGAGAAATCCGGACGGGATTTTTTAATAGGAGGGCAGATGATACCTGGAAGGAGTGCGGGCGCCTTCCGACAGATCCGTGATGTTCAAATCGTTTACGCCCACACCATCATTGACACCGGTGACGTGCCCCATAGGCTGCCACGCTGCCCCGCCTCTGTATCGATAAAAATATAAATAAGAAATGAGTCCAAAAAGAAATAATTCAAAAATATCAACTAAAAAAAAAAGAAGAAGAAACAGGGCGGAAGCGGCGGGGCAGTCATGACCTCATCGCTGTAGGCACCATGTTTTCTTTTGAAAATCATAAGCCATGTATAATAAAAGAGATGTGATATTTACCTGGCAAGGGGAGAGAGTGGGATGTAGCGAAGACGGCCGGTGGGATGGATAGGTCCACCGAATCGTCGGACGCCCAGCGCCGCCGCAGCAGCCGCCGCTGCACCTGAGGAGAATTCTACGGCAAGATTACATAATCCAAGTTCGATCCGAAAGGTACATTGTTTGTAGGGAAGGGTTGGGGCGAGGCTTTAATATAAATACCGGGCAGGTATGCAGCAAGGGGTGCGAGACCCTTTGTAGAGTTGCTCGGATTGTTGGCGAACTTGACCGTGATGGGCTCTGTGGCTCCTTGCGGAACGGTCCCGTTCAGTTTCTCGATGGCTCGTTCTGCCTCTCCGCGTGTGTCGAAGCGAATGAAACCCACTCCTTTCGACAGACCGGCTGCAAAGGCAATAAAATTAGGAGCACTTTAAAATAGCGTCATTTAGAGTTTTAAAGTCATCGTTATGTATGGAAAGAGGATCGTTAAATTGTCGTGGAGCATCCTGTCATAATCTCCCTTTTTTAAAAATAAATATAAATCCCTATTCGATCCGTTTTTCTTTATGACTGCCAGGATGTCACCATGGTTACATTCCCCCCTCTTGTGTTTTGATCCTCTTTTTCGTTCAATGTCTGTTAGGTCGATATTATGCAAGCAAACGAGAGTCATCTGTTTCATTTTCCCCTGCGCCAAATGAGCTGCCCGTGTCACAATTTTTTAAAAAGATCTATCGAAGCGTTTGAAAAGTTGGCACGGAGGAGGGGCGGTATCTACCGGTGATGCTGTCACAGAGGATGCGCGACGTGATGATCCGGCCGAAGGGGGCGAAAAGCGTCTCCAGCTCGCTCTGGCACATGGTTTTGGGGATGCCGCTGACGTACAAGTTGGCTCCTTTGATGTTCTCGCTGCTGGGCCGGGCAAAGGAAACCTAAAAGAGGTCGTCACAATAAACAAATCAAGAAAGAGCACGGGCAATTAGTTGCTGCGTTCTGCTACGTCGTTATTTAAGGGATTGCTTTTAAAAAGTATAAAAGAAAGTATTCAATTCCCATAGAGAATCCATACAAAAGAACCGTACAATCTTTCATAAAAACAAATCCAACAGAACAGAAAATATACACGTTGGAATCCCTCCACAGTTGAGTCAACATGGAAAAAGGGAAGAAGAAGAAGAAAAAAGTATCAGAGTGTGTGTTAACAGCCCGCATTCGTCCAGCTAGGGCCGGCAGCAGAGCTCTATTTCGGGAAATCATAACACACATCGGTAGGTTCGGAAAATACTTTCAGGTTCGAACATATCCCTCCAGACTATCCCGCTTTTTGCAGACATAAAAAAGGATTTGCTCTCTCTGCGGATTTACCTTAATGGTTTTGTTTTGTAGGCGGAGTCCGTTTAGCGTGTTGATGGCTTTCTCCGCATCTTCGGCCCGGTGGTAGTTGACGAAACCGTAGCCCAAACTCTGCCCTGCTTGAAGATCGTAAGACAGCAAAAAAAATTCGCGTTGATTTTTTCACTGAAATAGGCTCGAGCCGATGGCTACGTTCTATTATTATGTATTAATGTATTAAATGATGTAGTATGTCATCAAAGAGACCTGTGATTTTATCGCGGATGAGCTTGCAGCTCTCCACTTCTCCAATGGAAGCAAAGAGGGATCGGATCTCCTCTTGGGTCATGGTCTGCGGCAGGTAGTTGACAATCAGGTTCGTCTTGCTCTCGTCATCTTTGGGCACAATATGCTGCGACCCCTGCATCGTCATCATCACATCAACACAATCGTTCTGGAGGGGAAAATGAGAAACCAATAGACAAAAGCAAAACCCAAAGCGAAACCAATCCTCAGTTCCGGTTAAAATTCTTTTTTTATATAATTCAATTTAAATTTTTTTTATAGGGAAGGTTGGTTAGGCCGATTGGGTTTCAAGGAGAAAAAGGAAAAGAAAGGCTTCGAATAACTAAAAGTAAATTTCATAAATGCTTACATGAGTAAGATTGTTGACAGATGCTGGATGCCCCAGTCCGTTGGACGTCAGGGCACCATGTTGAGGTAGGCTCTCTAAACCGTTCATTTTTCTTTCCTATAATAATAAAAAGAATTGAAATTATAGACTTTGACTGCTATGGAATTCCTTCAATTTTCCGATCGACTGAATCTAGTTGTTGAATACGTTAAGTGGACAGGGGACCATTGAAATGGAAATCATATCTCTTTCGCTTCGTCTCCTTGCGCAGCTGTTCCTGCAGCAGCAGCTACATTTTTATGTACGTGCATATACCGTCACTTTTGATCGAATCGGACAATGTTGGTTCATAAGGCCCCCCTTCAAAGGAAGTAGGGGGATTCGGATTACTTTTTTTCCCTCTCCGTGTCTGTCGCCCTTGTGCTCCCCGTTGGCGTTCTCTTCTATTGATTCAACCCCCCCTCTCTTGCACACACAGACTATTGATCCAGGTTGCCATGACGACTAACACGCAGATGGACGGTACGATTCAAAATGTGGCGGTGAGGGGCGCGTGCGCGTAACCATCTGCCCTTTACCCGACAGCAGGATGGATGCTTTACAACCCGGTTTTTCTCCTCTACTTTTTTTTTTCTTTTTTATAAACTGATGATCACACAAAGAGAGAAAGAGAAAAATGTGTTGACAGCACCTGGCTCTCTTGAAAGAGTTGAAACTCTTTTTTTTTTAGATAACTAATTTAGAAAAAATAATAATACTGCAATCTCCTTGCATTTTAATGCAATAATTTTCGTGTGTGGGTGAGGGAGAGCTTATTGATCCAGGGGACGAAGCACGTCGTGTCGCCGGCGCGACGGCGCACTGGGCTCCAATCAATACGAACAGCAGCTGCGTGGCAATGTACACAGAAAGCGTATATACACTTTTTTTTAAAGAAAAGCTGACCGAAATTGATTGGAACTAAATGGGAATACAGTCTGCAGAAACAACAGACAGATACCAAGCAAACATATTGGACTGACAAGTTGGTTACAGCAGCTGTTCGTTTACGTCTCTCCCCACTTCTACTTCCTTTCCTCTTCTTTTTTTTAATAAAAAAAACTGTCTGCCAATGGAGAAGAGAATAAATTTAAAAATAAATCTTACCTCACGTAGTTAAGTTGCTTTAAAAAAGGGAAATGAATGACACCCGCCGTGATGATGATGATGATGTCCCGCGTGGTGCTTTTTTGTTTTAACTGAATTTGGCGAAGGAGACAGAAAAAAAGATGGACGACACGCGAATCAAAAAAGAGTCTGTGTGTTGTTGTTTTCTCTACCGATGAAAACTAAAGAGAACTGAGAGAGGAAGAGAGAAGGAGTTTTGTTCAAGAAAATAAACAAAAACAAATCAACAACACGGAGAAGAAATGGAAAAATTCAAAAAGGACGGGAACGAAGGAACACAGGGGACTGGCTCGCTCGCTGGTCGGGAACCTAATGGCGATTTTAGTGCGGCGCAACTCCCCTCTGGCCCTCTACTTGGTTATTGCTAGTCGCCCCCCTTTTCCTAGTGTTGTTCGAAAAGAGCGCCCTCGATGATGTTTCTACCACAATTCGTTTGTCGTTAATTTATCTGGGAGCTTTCATAACAGGCTTTCTGGATTCAGGAATATATACCAACAAAAACAAAAACGTGTAGGTTTTAGACTGTTTCTACTAGCCGGCGAGACAGCTTTATGATTGTTTACAAAGACGATCCCGACTCCCCCATCAATCCTTGCACATTCCACAATTTCAAACCTTTTTTAATACAAAAAGTGAAAGAATTATCATTAACATTCATTCTGGTTAATGATAGCCAAGAGTTTAAACAAATATATATGGGCAATTAAAGGTAAAAACCGTTGAATGATTACACATGCAATTTGAACTGTCAAAGTAGTTTTTGGAGGTTTTATTTTATTTCGATTTATTTCTTGCCATTTCAGGATTAAATAAACGAATTGGTTACGAGGCTATTCATGATATCCCCTGTTAATCTTTAAATCTCGTTGGAAACCGGAAGCGGCCGGAAGTCCGGACACCGGGCTAGAAATGCCCGAAGCTAAGAAACGAATAATGAAAGTTTGACAACGGTGCTTGCAGCAGACGAATCTTATGTGGGCGGCGATTCGGCAATGACAGTTTCCGCTGTCATTTCACAGCCATAAAACAGTCTCCGTATCTTTCTCTTTTTTTTGTTGAATTTTAAAGCTTCTAATTCTGAGCAAATCTTTTTTTCAATTTTCGAGCTGATCTCGAGTATCGGCCATGTCTACATCTGCAATTTTTATTTTAGATGTGAAGGGAAAGGTATGAATTTACTCAAGAATACTTCAAGAATGCTTACAATCAGGTCAACTGCAAACCCATTTTTCCTCATTACAGGTGCTAATATCCCGCAACTACCGAGGAGATGTAGAGATGGGAGTAATCGACAAGTTTCTCCCCCTTTTGATGGAGAGAGAAGAGGAGGGTAATGTCACACCACTCCTTCAAACTTCTGGCTGCACATTTATGTACATCCAGCACCAAAATCTCTACATTGTCAGTGTCTCTCGCAACAATGCAAATGCTGCAATGGTCTTCTCTTTCCTTCACAAGCTCGTCCAGGTTATGAGTGAATATTTCAAGGAGATTGAAGAAGAGAGCATCAGGGATAATTTTGTCATCATTTTTGAGTTGTTGGATGAAATGAGTGACTTCGGTTACCCTCAAACCACAGAATCTAAAATCCTTCAAGAGTATGTACCAGTATCAAAATCATTTGTCATTAATTTATTATTTTATAATTCATTTCTTTACAGGTACATTACTCAGGAAGGACACAAGCTAGAAACGGCCCCAAGACCACCACCAGCTGTAACCAATGCAGTTTCGTGGCGCTCAGAAGGCATCAAGTATCGCAAGAATGAAGTCTTTTTGGACGTTATTGAATCAGTCAACTTGCTGGTGTGATACTATACTATCAATTTTATCTCAAGTATAATCACAGTTACATCATTACTATTGTCCAAATAGGCTTCGACCACGGGCAATGTCTTGAGGAGCGAAATCGTTGGTTCAATCAAGATGAGAGTGTATCTCTCTGGTATGCCCGAGCTGCGCCTTGGCTTGAACGACAAAGTTCTTTTCGAGAGCACAGGCCGTGGCAAATCTAAATCAGTTGAGTTGGAGGATGTCAAATTCCACCAATGCGTTCGCCTTTCAAGGTATCAACCTAAATTTGTATTCCAAGCCGATCTCATATCTATCTCTCCTCTTTCGTTTGAAGATTTGAGAACGACCGAACCATCTCATTTATCCCGCCAGATGGTGAATTCGAGCTGATGTCCTACCGGTTGAACACTCACGTAATGAACCTCTTTGATCTTTTTTCCCCGACTTTATCTTCTTCTCTTTCTCTTCTCTTAATTACTTTTTAAAGCTTTCAACTTAACTTTTATTTACATGAAAATAGGTGAAACCGCTTATTTGGATTGAGTCGGTTATTGAGCGACATGCTCACTCTCGCGTCGAGTACATGATCAAGGCCCGTTCGCAATTCAAGCGGCGTTCGACGGCCAACCACGTCGAAGTCGTAGTTCCCGTCCCGGCCGACGCCGATTCCCCCAAGTTTAAAACATCCGTGGGAAGCGTCCGCTACGTACCCGAACAGAATGTTCTCATTTGGAGTATCAAATCTTTTCCCGTACGTTCACACTTTTTTTTTCTTTTTTTTTTCTTTTTCAACGGCTTCGATCCATTGAATTCTTTATTATCTTTTTGGCTCAAGCCTTTCAACACAGTGTAATCAGATATCATGATCCACCATGTTTTTTTTTCCTCTCTGTGTGTCTGTTCCATTAGGGTGGTAAGGAATACTTGATGCGGGCCCATTTCGGTCTCCCTAGTGTCGTCAGTGAGGAAACGGAAGGCAAGCCACCCATTCAAGTGAAATTCGAGATCCCCTACTTTACCACGTCAGGCATTCAGGTGATTTTTATCAGCAGATGGGGCCATCTATCCTCAATCTTTATAAAGTTTTCGCACTAGCCAAGAAAATAGGAATAATATCTCATTTTAGTTGGTTTTCCATATGTATTTTTTATGTCTTATTTTTCAGGTGCGTTATTTGAAAATTATTGAGAAAAGTGGTTATCAAGCACTACCATGGGTCCGCTACATCACCCAAAACGGAGACTATCAGCTCAGGACCAACTAAATTAAATATAAAGGAAAAGAAGTAGGAGCAAAGCAATCGCATGAAAAAAAAGAAGAAATGAAATCACTAATTATATAACTATCCCTGTCCATTTTTTTGTTATATTTCTCTAAAGAAAAGAAAAAGAATCCATTCCCTCCCCTTAAAAATTTTGCTTTCTCTGCAGTTTAAAAAATATTGTAATCACATCATCCTAGGATCGTTTCGTGCGTGAAAGGAGAGAGTTACAAAATAGACGGCCCTATTTGATCCAATCAGTGAGTCCATTCGTTTGGCTAATGGTTGACCGATCCGGTCTTCTTTATATATGGAGTTAGAACGAAACATACGTACTTACTGTTTGCATCGATGCGAAATTCTCTCTTATAAAGAGTAGAGATCAGAGGACGTGAATTTAATCAGTACAGAAAGAGGGGATGATTGAATTCCCCTTCTTTTTGCTTCACATTCCCAAGCGTTTCGTTCAGATCTCTCTTCTTTGGAACTAAATCTCTATTCGAATTGAATTCTGCGGGAGTGAAAGCTCGTTACTCAACTTTTTTCTCAAGAAACCAATACTAAAGAGTTCAAGAAATGATCACAATCACGTATTTGAATGTTAAGAGAATCTTTAAAACTAGTGTTTGGAGTCTGTATAGATAGTTATTTGGTCTCTTTATATCTGATCAATATGTCATACGGTTCTTTGACTGAAAGTCCGTGAAGCAGATTCCTCTTTCATCGGTTTATTTTACTAAACAGAAAGTGAATGACGGTTCATAATTGGAGCGTTGCTTTTTTTTCCCAAGATGATTTGCTTATCGCTTATCATATACAGTACGCTGTAACTTGAATGGGGACCATCAATAACCTTTGATGAATGCTCATCTTTTTTCAATAATCTGAACGTAATAAAAATTTTCTTTTTTCACAAGTCTCGACGCTCTTTGATGGATTCAACTCTCAGATTACTTTTTCTTGGTATTTGACAAGTTGAACTGGGTGATGTGTGGGTTGCCCATTATTCGAGTGGACTGGACCGCGAATGAGCTACTGCGGGAATATCAATTTCAAGTGAGAATGAACCCTGCTCAGAATGTAACGCATAACCAAAACGGCATCCATTTGCACAATAGAGAGGAAATTAAGCGCTGCTGGGATTGATCTAGAAAATAAGTAACTGTCAACTCGACGCGCGCCCTCAGATGTACATTATTTCTCCTTACTAGACGCTATCGAGAGTTGTATTTATACCGCAAATGCATATGTTCTTGGACGAAAAGTTGTCGCACATGGGTAAGTAATGTTTCTATCAGCAGCTTTTGATCAACATGGAACGATATATGACCCTCGTTGCAGAAAAGTTGATTTTTCGGCGAGCAATAGTGCGTATGCACCGCCAACGCTTCAACAGCACTATCGCCTTCGTGGAAGGCAATTTACTTGGTAAACAGATAATGAAAAACACTCCAAGGAACCAATATTTATTCCAAGTTCATCTTGATGTCACAACTTATATGTCACCATCTTGGTCGCCATATAGATAATAAATAAAAAAAAATATTTAACATGAGTAACTTGACTCATTATTCCACATGATCATCTTGAGCAAACATATGTTTGTTCTTAAATGAATCGCAACATATTTTCAAAAATCCAAGATGTATAAGAGGACACGGTAATTGAAAGACTCCATCAGAGAATACCGTACTATTTCCAGTAGGTAAACAAGCTAGAAAATAGCAACACTGCAAGATGCGCCCTCATTGTTGACCCAAGTCGCCCACTGATATTGCCCTTTCCTATTATTGTCATTATTAAATATATCAAATACATAAGAGAGGGGAAGGCCCCCCTGTACAGCTAAAGGAGAAACCTCGTTAATGAATGCTCCTTCCCCGTGGGATTTTCTCTTCTACAATAAAACGGGAGCGTGCTGCTGAGAGAAGAGTAAAAAGACCTCTATACTCTACTATGGATGCAGTGCCTCACCACACGTTCTGCTCCTTGTGAGTGGATGTGGAATGAATCCCTCCATTCCCTCTCTGCGGGATCAAATAAGGAGTTCTAAAAGAAAAGAAAAGAAAAGCATAAAGCAAAATATACAGCTACAGCAGCAGGGACTCGAGTATATATAATACGCTAAGTAACTACCAAACTACCGTAGGTGCTGTACCTTAAGGGTGCTGCACATAATATATCCCGGATATTTACAGCACCCATAAATGAATTCCTGCTTGGCTCTACGGAGAAATCCTCGCGATTCCCTCATATTATTTCATGATGCTTCTTTTATTACCTTCATCTTCAATAAATGTTGATTGCACAAAAGCACTATATAATGACTACCCATAAACAACTGAATCGACGTACACATTCTATGAGTGTCCCAAAAGACTAAATGTTACATATCCTTGTTTATCTGCTTCTCCGAAATTGATTGTAAAAAAAAAACC
Source organism: Chydorus sphaericus (assembly GCA_030141595.1). Lineage (NCBI taxonomy): Eukaryota > Metazoa > Arthropoda > Branchiopoda > Diplostraca > Chydoridae > Chydorus > Chydorus sphaericus. The sequence continues at coordinate 4,937,068 of CM057931.1, forward strand.
TATAAGGCTGGTCCTCAGGGGGGAAAGAAACTATTTGAATAACCGAATCTTCTGATGGCTTAGGTTTCCAACAAAACTTGTTTTTTTATTCAGTTTATGTATAAGGATCGAGAGGAGGAGGACAATCAAGTCGTCGAGTTTTGCAATCACATGCAAAGCAGTCTGCGCGGCGGTGCTTCACAGTGGATGTCTCTCGGGATTCGCTCAAAATATGCAGAGATCCTTAACCCGAACGTCTGCTTGTGTGTGGAGGAAGTATGTGTATACCATGCATATGAGAATAAATAACAGCAGCGTAAAGTCTATATAACTTGAAACCATTTAAGTTGGGCACTCTAAATAATTTTCCCAGTCTGAGACTGAAACTTTGTCATCATCTCGGCGGTCATCATTAGTTGAGGTTTTCTTTTCAAAAGAAACTGTCATGATTATATATTCATGAAATAAGAGTTCAGTCTGTAAATGTTGTAAAATTCTGGATGTGATTTCTATAGGAAAACTGTTCAAAAGGTAACAAAGCCCAGCTTTTCTGAAATAGATGGGAAAGTTATGGGGGGGCGCTCGTGATTTTATGACTTTAAAGACCTTGCTATACGTTGCTCCGTCCTAAGGGACTCTGCGATGCTGCACGCTGATGATGGTGACTTTTGAATAGATTATGAATCAGCCTAGATAATCAACGAAGAACGGCGAAAAATCACTCGCAATCTATCGTTTATTTATATTTTCCTTTTTCTATGCATTTTAAATTAAGTTAAAAAACATTCAGCGATTTCACCTTTCCCAACATCATCTCATTTTCTGTTTTCTTGTTTTTAGATGCTATCTAGTTGGAGATACATATTTGCTTATTTTATCATTAAAAAACATATATGTGTTTATCTTTTCATGCATCAAAAAGAGATCTTTTGAGGATGGAATGATAATATGGTGTATTATATTCCACCAGATTGAGTTTCCTGCTTTGATCTAAGAAAGATCCAGAGAGTTTGATTCAAATCAATAAAGACGCATGTTTTAGATATAACATCGAAATACCCGTATTTCATATTTGAACAGAGTTCTAGCTCTTTACAAACTAGCGCTATACGGTATAAGAGTATACGAAATGGACGATTCAACGACAAAAATTAAACAATATGGGCAGCCTTTAAGGACGTGTTGTCAATATTACATCAATTGCGTGGGAGAGCGGCGGTTAATAGAGAAATGTCTTCATTCACTCTTTTTTGTATACGGGATCTTTTTCAAAAGGTTGCACGGTGTGCGTCACCATTCACAAATAAAACCTTTTGAGAGTAAATAAATAGCATGTCGAATGAATAATTTGATTACTCCGTGAATAGATATCAATGACGCGTTTCCGGTACGCACGACATTATACATCAAGTTCACAAATAGATGAGTACATTTAACTACTCTTAGTTTTCCTTTATTATTTTCAATCCTAGTTATTTGTGTTTATAAGTTTAGTGTTAATAAGTCATTTGTGAATTGGGTCATTTAAACAAAATAGCATCAGGACAAATAGCATATTAGCCGTATTATTTTTTTAATCGCATTAAAAAATGTCCACCGTTGTAGAGTTCCCATCGAATTCCCAGAGTTAATGATACAGCCTGTACACAACCAATCGATCACGTGAGAAGCCAATTGAGATCCGATTGCTTGGTAATAAAAAGCGATCAATCATTTGGCTGTATAAATAATATACTACTGCGATGTTCCCTTTAGTGAAATCAACTTCTTTTAAATAGTATGGGAATTTATTTAAAATTCTCAATTTCCTCCCGAGATCAAGTTTGTTGCGGTACATGAAATCGTAGGGAGTAGTATAGAGAGAACTTTTCTTTGAACAATCAAAACTTGAAAAGGATATATATAAGTAGGCGACCAGCTCTTTCCCCCTTTGTCAATAATTAATCAGCAGCGGCGGACTCACGCTGAGGTCACTAATGAGTAGCCTGCGAGCTCTAAAACATATTATAGAAAAGAGCAATGCTCTCACAGCATCTCTTATTATTAAGGGATCTATTTGGCAGCCTCCGCCGCGCCAAGTCGCTGGTGCAAATTAAATAAGATCTCTTCTGCTCGCTTATTAACAATCACTGACGAAGATGGAGGAGGGCTTTGATACATTAAGAACCCAATTCCAGCACCTGTAACTTCTAATGCTAGCTTGGCTGATGAAGAAAGTGAACTTAATGAGCCACCTACACGTATAGTAATGACACTAAGCCGACGAAATGAATCCTCATATCATAGGGTTCCATCTCTTCTCTTTTGATTATGATTTTTAGAAGGCTGAATAGATTATTTTACAAACATATGGAAAAGAAAAATATACAGTACAGGGAGTATATTATTGGATGTATGAATAATCAGAATTATGAGTTATGAAAGCACTTGCGGGAGATTTATACACGGACTTCATCACAACATATAGTAAAAAAGTACAATATTTTCTGCATTCGGTTAGAATCCTTCCGAATAAGAGAATACAATGGCAGGTAATCCTTTAGAAACTTCATTAAACGAAAGAATGGAAAGCTCTAGCTGCTTACAATCACGCCACAGAATATATACGATATAAGAGATCCCACGCTCGCTTCTTATATTCCCGCGCGATCCTGAAATGAGAAACGATATTGGCTGAGCAGCACCACGAAAAGAGATAGAAAGGGTCGGGAGATCAACTGAATCTTTTGGCCCAGTTGTATAAATATATGTGAGAAGTCTGATCGAGACATTTTTCCTCTTTCAAAAAGGCCCTCCACATATATATAATCTATATATACTAGCTCCACTGCTGGAACCAATCATGCGGCGGTATATGCGACAAGCGCGCCGGGGAAAAAGCCCTCCGCGCCAAGAGCTCCTCCCGTGCGGGTGGCGAGAGCGGGGGCACCGGCGGGGTCCCACAGCTGCATTTGACGTTGTCGTTTCTCTTTCGCCATCAGCGCAGTATCAAGATTTTCTTCTTTCACACTTCATCTAAGCTCACATATTTGATAAGAAAATAATATAGGAGCTATAGAGAAGGAAGAGATGGTATTGTGGATTATTTGGCATCAACCGCAGACGGGACCGTATTATTGCAAGCGGATGCTGCTAGGTAGTTCAAAGGGTGCACCATATAACCTATACTACTACGGGTTATTCAATTTAATAGCAGCTATTATTCAACCGAGTGTGATTACCAAAATAAGCTCGTGCTGAAACTGAGCGTTATTTCATAATGTGCTGATGGAGACGACAGCTGCACAAAAGTCTTATTATAGGAAGAGATTATTGAGGATCCTCGCGGGATCGCTGGCGATTATAGTCAAATGTAATTGCAAATGCCCTTAAAGTTTTGGATTATCTATTTGAAAATGGGATTTTCATCGAATCGATTTACTTTTGTAGGTGCAGCAGAAGCTGAAAATCCTCGTGAATATCTTTGATCAAGGAACAGCAGGAACTTTGCAAAGATATACAGATATAATTCTCAGATCCTTGAAGTTCAAGTTCGCTCCTTAATATTTAAACAAGTTTTCCCTTTTGTGAACACACAGACATATATAGTCATCGAATGTAGAGCAAACTCCTTATTTGACAACTTTGATCGCTTCCAAAAGTTTAGTTACAGTTGCTCTGCTTGAAATCCTCTCGTATTTCACCGATAAAGTTAGACGAATGATGTAAAACTTTTCTGAAAAATTTCGTTACAAAATTCTTGATAGGAAAAAGACTGCTATTTAATAAGAATTAAATACACATGTAAAAAAGGCTTTAGAAAGAGACAGAGAGTGAGAAGATTTATTAGATTCTCGGAAAGATCAATAGCAATATCTGCTACGACGGATGTTTTCATAAATCAGGCGACATTCAACCACACCGCACAATGCATATGTTCGCAAAATAATCACGCACAAGAGCTACTGGCGAGACCCTTGTTTAACCATGAACCAGTGGGATAGGGAGCTAAAGGAAGAAGATAGTATCATAGTAAAGTATAGGATACTAACAAAATAAAAAAGCTGCTGCTGTGATGACGAATGTGGCTCTTTTGTGGTCGGTCTCTTGGTGGAGCGGCGATAAAATTTAGTAGCTGCTCCGAGGCGTTGAAGCGGCGATTTTTCAACATTTTCATTGTCGTTTCTTTTTTGCTATTCTGATGCTACTGTCCCTTTATTTCTCTCGCTTATTTTCTTTCGTCGTCCTCTGTTCAATCGATACTGCTGCCCTACTGCTAGACATCACACTGTCAATGTTAACACGAAAAGAATCGATTTCAAATTGATGCATAATAACAAATAAGCAACATAAGATCTGATTCCAGTGATGTTGAACCATGAAACATTATATTCTACACAATATTCTCTTATGCTTTTCGATTTAAAATATGTATAGCACGAAAGGATTCGATTTCAAACAAGGAAGAATGTATGCAATAAGCTGATTCCGGGAATTTAGCATATAGTTTATTATATATATTTATAGAAAATGATATTGAAAAATACACTTCCAGTAAGTAAAAGCTCATTTAAATGTTGTCATGCAATATGAATCAAATCCTCTTATCTATTATAATTATAGGCTGTACATACCTAACGACAAAACACTTCTTTTTGCTAAATTATAGACTTGGATCTGCATAGATAAATCGTTTTCTGTTTTATTCATGCATCCTTTATGGAATTCAATAATAAGGGATTTTTTGTGGGGTTAGCCCAATAAATAGGATATAAATTCTTTTCTTAAAACTTCTTCTTGTTGTGTGTTTAAATTGCTTTCCCGCGTCTTCTCCATTCTCAATAACATAAGGGAATAGCAGCATTCTTATCGCAGTAGCTCATCATAAAAGTTTGCGTCGCTCTTGTGAGCTGAGTCTAGCTGGACGCAGAGACGAGCCAATCTCAAGTTAGTCTCCAAAAGAGAGCGAAAGACGACGAGGCAATATATGACAAATCGTAAAAGAGGATCAGCAACAGCGCAACAGCGTTGATATCGTATTACAAGAGAAATTCCCAGCTCTTGGAAATCGGCTTCTTCATTTTATTTATACAGATACAATCGATGACTATATTGACCCTTTTTTTATCTAATACTATAATAGTTAAAATAAATAAGATTACATAACACGAATTATTTTACATAATGTTTATGCAATGGGAAGTTATGATAGTAAAATGGATTTAATATATAGTGCTCTAGACAGCTATCACATATTTCACACTGAATTTATTAGATGTACTGTCGAGTACGTGCGCCACATGCATATTGGGATCAAATCGAGAATTACGTACTTCATCCAGAAAATGCTGCGTCTTATTATTATTATACGTTCAATCTGTTTGTATACATAGTAAAAAAAAAATAGTAATAAATTCAAAACTCTCGCTTGTAATAATATTGTTTTATGGGGATTACGCAAATAAAATATTCCCAGCTGCCGCATAAACATCGCATAAATATGAGAATCTTCCATCATCATATGCTATTCGTCTAGATATAGAACTCATAATCATTTTTGTTTATGTACATAAACGGTCACGTTCGTTACTACATTTTATGTTGTTATACATCTTGCACTTGATTCTTGCCATCAACTAGGTAGAAAGCTCCGACAAACTCTTCCTTTCCAAAAAGGACTTTATGTGCTATTGAGCAGTATAGTACACAAGTTTTATATAAAAAGAGTTTGATTTAAAAGAGCACCAAGTTCAAAAGGTATAGACATCACGTCTACCCCATTTTCTCGATCTATAACAGCTGACGTGGTCGAGCCTTCAAAGCAAAAAGGAAAGGAAAAGTAATCCAGACCTATACAGAGTTCAATATACCGATGGTCTAGACATAAATCATTCCATCAACTAAGGTAAAGACCTCTTTAAACGAATCCCAGATCGAAGAGCATCGTCATCTCTTTTATTTTCGTCCGGAATATATGGTACTTCGGGGAACTTTCTCTGTCCATTAAAGAGTAGATGACGAGGAGTCTCTTTATACGCAACATTATATCAGTAGCAGATGGCGACCTTATTTTAAAGCTCTTCTTCATACACCCTATGAGTATCCATTTGACGATCTTTACGCTATGGCATCAGCGTTAATGGCGCGATGTAAACACTATTTACTCTTATTGTATAAAGCAGTAGATTAGATATCTTACACTCCATATAGATGTCCAACTCCCATATCTTTCACCTAGGTTCCGGCGGGTGTTGATCCTTCAAACAGGAAGAGAACCAGCAGCGGAGTTATAACAATCTGCGCAGATATATCTGATCCGGATGGATGAATCCTCCCATGAGATGAGAAACAATCTCCTTCATCATCATCGTTCGGTACACACATAGAATCGTATTGAATCGAACTACATTTATAATATGAAGAGAGACGGATATTACAAAGGCATGATGACGCACCCCCGCTATTCTCCTCTATAAGGTATTGAATCGGCTCCTGCGTGCTGTATATATTAGATAACAAAGTTATCCGTTCATCACTTTGGCGCACAGCGCCATATACCCTGCATGTATCACCAAAGTGAATTATGTATTTATGAGTTAGAGTATCTAGGCTACTGCTGCTCCTGCTCCTACATTTGAGATGAGAGCAGTTCTGTGCGAAAGGAAATCAGAGCGAAAATCTCTTTATGAATAAACAATATAATGATCTTTGTGTGCTATATACTTCGGCGGTGGCCAAGTTGGAAATGAATCAAAGATGCTTGCTGTCCCCTAAGAAATCAAGTTCCATGTTGATGATATATTCGTTTTCCGTCAGTTAGAACACCCGAAAAAGAATTCTTAGAAGAGCCAATGACGATCCAAATTTCATAGGAATATAAACTATTTATAAAGCAGCTATTGAGCGTCAGTTGGGAACTTTCGGTGCTACCTGATGCTGTTGACAATTATGGAGGATAAAAAGTATCTACTCATACTCATTATTTTTACACACGTCACACATTTTAAAAACAGATTCTCATACAATTAGAGCATACCCTTTATTTAAATAAGAATTTAAATCACATCCAAGGTTTGAATCGATTTCTTATTTATATATATGAGAGTGTATGGTTAGGCTTTGGAGGCAGGATCGGAGCAGCAGCTCTTCCCAATGGGGAATTGGACGAACGTGATGTTTTGCTCTTCTTCCTCTTCTACTTTTCTCTTCTCTTTTCTTTCTGCTCTTTCTCTCTTATTACGTACTGTGGTGATGTCTCGCGCAGGAGCGCAGGAAATATACAGAGCCCCTTTCAGTCACTGATGGGGCAGGATCGGCACCAGTCCGTCGCTCCTGGCCGTTAAGAGAAGACGTGCGTGCTCCTGGGAGTCTGCCACATAATTGTTACGTGCCCTGTAATTACATACAGAACAAACAACCAACCATTCATGAAAGAATTAACAAAGTGGGGTTATTATAATTAATTGCAAGTGTTTTGCATATACAATCACCATCTTCGTCGCCGTTGACGTTGGATAGCCATCTTTTAATGGCTATGAGTAACGAAATCAGCACCGTCCCGCGGGCGATCTAGCGCGAAAATTCGATTTGTTTTATTCCTTCCTGCTGCTGCGTTTGATTGAATTGTGCAGCGCAGTTACTCAACACAGTTGGAAATAGTATTACACATTTCCAATTGAGAAATTCAGTTGTTGCCAATTCCACCCTTATACACGGTACTTATCTCTTCGTAATCATCGCGTATCACGCAGCATCTAAAGTGGGAAAATATGAAGATGTTGGTCGGACCTGTTGCTCATCCCTAAAAATCCTTTTCAACGTCTCTTTCATTTTTTACACCTCATTTTTCATCCAAAATCATCAGCATCGTTATTAGGTGAGATATTTTGGATCAGTGTTTTTTTGGTGTTCAACTTCTTATAGATGTATAAATAAGTAAATAGGACCCCTAACGTATTTTATTGCAAGCGAGAGTGGATGTGACTTAGGGTCGCCCACGCGCGTTCACCAAACTCTATCAAGAAAAGATGAGAGACAGCAACAATACTAAATAAACTAGAAGGTGTCATCATACACACACAGAGGAACGAGAAAAAGAGTATAAGTGACGGAAAGGAAGACAAGAGACATGCAACACATTCTAGATGGGTGTCTAAAAGCTGATACGATGTCTACTGAAAGTGAGGGCGAGAGTATACGTGCAATCCCGTAAGGTCCTCGCTCTAGCTATAGCTACAGCTACATATATATCTATATATATATGTATCGATCGTGATCATCCGAAGAGTCCACATTTCTCTTTATCGTCTTAAGTCAAAACTGAAATATTTAAAAAGAAAATCCTCTATTTTGAGTGAGTCATTGAATGTAAATGAATTAAAGTTCCTAAGGATCGTTTAATTAAGAAGAAGAAAACAGATGGTAATGAACGCATCCGAGTGAATGAAGGAAACAACTGCTGCTGCAATGGGACGAAGAGTCATGCCTCACGCAGTAGAGTGGTGATTTCTCTCAACCGACCGAGCGTGAAATGGTGCGGCACGCCGCATCACTCGCTCCCGGACCCTCGAGCAGAAGGAGCGGGACAACTGCTGTAATGACACCGCCTGCGCGTCTCATTGACTCCATTGTCGTCCGCTGTCCTGCGGCTTCTCATTATTAACGGAGAGACAAACGCCTAGTCGTTTAAAGAATTATATAATAAAGAAGAGAGAGAAAGTCATTTTCATTCCTTCTTTTGGAGTTCTATTACATTGTAGAATCAAGTTATTTAAAATGGCTTAATTATCTTTATTTTAGGGCGGCTAATATGTCTTAAATTGTATAATATAATGTATATAATATACATACCACACACGGAAGAGAACCGCGTATCGATTTTTTCCTTATATTTATTTTCTGCACATTATTTCTTCTTCTGGACCATATAGCTATTGTGTGCATCATTCAGAGCTCTTTTGTTGCTTGCCCTATACAGTATCCCTTGACTTCTGCTCCAGAGGAAAGGCATGCCCTATTGTATATATTAAACTCTTATTATTAATGTGTTGCAATATATTATTATATAATAGTTACCGCGCACGATTTGTTCACCGGGCCTTTTATTATTCCCTGATTCTAGAAGGAATTTCTGCAATAGATTATAGAGCGACAGCTTAATTTAAAGTTTATTTTTAAAATAATAAGATTTAACAACATTCAAAATGCAAATAAAACAGTATGACTGAATATGATGAATCCATTGTAGTTCTGTTACTATAATATATAGCTTTCAATAGTATAGTAAAAAACGATGGCTGCTAATGGCTGCATAATATTATTTCACCCTAACGGGATTCATTTAGATATGTTAATGCTCCGAATTCTTTAACCTCGTTTTAAAAATTATTATTCATTTTTAAAAGTTCCTGCCAATTAAACAATTTCCATAAATAAATCGTAATTTTATCTACGGATTTTACAGCCAGAATTCCACTGAACGAGGAAGCACAATTTTTAAAAATAGAAATAAACTATATTGATCAACTGCTTTGCTGGTGATGAAAAAGAAGGATTAGGCCTATTTATTATATCTATCTTAAAAAGAAATATCGACCCAACATATGGACGTGTCGGTGCTAGCTATAGTCTCTAGAAAGCTGCAGAATCGTATTCTACTATAGGCCCGTCCAAATACTTTGGTTCCTCTCCTTTTTTATGTAGGAGCGGATAGTCTCTCTAATACGTGTGGTGCTACATCCTAGCTAGCCGCACGCGCGTGATGGATGATGATAAGATGTGCAACACAGCGTAAAGACACTGCAGCAGCAGCAGCAGCAGAGTAAGCTTTGCACAATTTACTGCGGGCTGCCTTGAAGGATTTTTTCTTTCTTTCTTTAGTATTATTGTGAATCTGTATACCATCAGCACGTCGTCTTTCCCTAATCATATGGGATTCTTACTCTGGTCATCCAGCTGATTCCTTGTCAATCAAGTCCTCCTTGACAATCCTCGATCGCTGCTGTGGATGGTCTGATGATGACATCTGCTGTATCCTATATATATATATATATATTTGATACGTGCGGTGAGGGAAAGCCGAGAGCTACATCAGCATTCGATGCGTGCTCCGTCATTCATCACATATATCAAGCGATGAACCTGCCATCTGACGAAAGGATCTGGTCTAGGGCAGCAAGATCCCAATCTTTGCCTTATTCGGGATTCTATACGCATCACAAAAGATAGATTCATCAACAGTATATATAAATATCAGGAAAAGACCTGAAGGAAGAAGAAATCCCTCGTCAGCTCTTTCATCCTACTACTATATACTACGCCTGGCCAATCTTGAGCAATCAGCAGCGGGTTGCATTTTTTTTTATCTTGGTTGAAACGCGGAACTCAGCGGGAAAAAATCGATCCTATCTGGTAATAAATTGATTTTTAACGCTCCTTGAAAGACAATCCTGAATCAGCACATTTGAAAACAAAAGAGAATATGATTATTCTTATACCGTTGGTACATAATGAATACTTAATAAGCCATGGAAAAGCTCTATATCGTAGTTATGCTACGCATATTAGGCTGTATTATTACAGGATTTATGAGGGAAATAATAAATCCATGTTTTATTGCGTTGTATGTCGTTATTGTATGCAATCAAATTTGTGCACGTGCCGCACATCATTGATTTATAATTTGGTTTTTAAAGATAGGAATAAAATCCTTGGCTCCCCATTTCATTTTTTAGCATTCATTTGCATTTTATTCGCTTTTGAAGAAGGTTTGAAAGACAATGCCAAAAGACTATTTCCTTTTCCCGTCTGAAACACGGAAGAGAGTCTTAAGTGCTGCTGCTGAATCAAAGAATGTTCCTTATCCAACAGCTCTTATTATAATATGTAGTATTAGTTGCAAACGTCAGCAGCAGCAAGGACGAGCTTTCAGCCCAGCACAGCAGTTCAGTGGATCGTAATAATCGATTCTGATTGGATTGTCCGTGTCAATGACGCCCGATTTTCATCTCTTGCTCTCTATGGCTCTCTAATTATTTATTTTTTATGCTTCATCCAGGGATTCTCATCCCCTACGACGAGAGCTAGGATGAAAGGACGTCGAGAAACGGAAGTAGGAGCCCTCATCATCCGATGCTGGGCCGGGATTCTATTCCTGCTCATACTGGGAGACGTCAAATCCGGGCCTTATTATTCATCATCTGTCATGGGGATGACGATGAGGCCCTTTCCCACAGCTTCCACTGTCTTTAGGTAAGTCAATTAGTATATCTCTTTCTCTATTCGTGTAATAAGGATAAAGAAATAGTCATAAAGACGGGAGGCTGCTCGACATACTTTAAGGAGGGCGCTGCGCTCACTACATTACGGGATCATATTGGTGACAACAATGTGCTGACGTGTCATGCTCATCTTAAATTCAATTGCGTTAACGGCACGTCTCCTCCGCATCTCCTCCGGGAACATGCTTCGATCACGATAGAACTAGTGCATGATCGAAACGATCAAAGAATAGCTTCTTTACAAGGTATTATCAAGTAGGATCGCTCTTTCAGCGTAGGATCATACTGTGTCTCAACAAAACAATACAAAGTAAGCGTACCTAATCCCTCAAATGCTCTTTTCTGCACATCTTGTTATGCAAGAGAAGCTCATCACCAGCACCCAGCACCAGCAGAGTGAAAGCTTCCAGCAGATTTTGTGCTGTATGATAAGCTTGCATCAACAGAAATCCATCAAGTTAAGAGTTAGGTGCCTGCAAGGATCAGGAGCGAAAAAGGTACTTCAATATGCCCCTTGTGTGTATGTGAAACAAGAAAACTGCTTACCGATATTCATGAGATGTCAAGACTCGAGGGCGCTTTCAATTGTTTCAACATCTATTTCATGCCATTAAAAGATCACGGAGGAAATAATTTAAAATGAGGCTATATGATCTATTGTACGAATAGGATTGAAACTTTCATTCCAAATAATTTAGACAATTTCTTCGTCCAAAGATCAGCTCCCCTTTTCTCCGAAGTCCTAAAATTGGATCCTCCTATTCTAGCGTAGAACTGTAAATAATCCAAAGTAAGCAACCCTAAATATAATCCCCAAATGCTCTTTTCCAAATGCATAAGTAAGAAAGCATCAAGTTGCGATTGGGTTAAAGACCTGTTACATGTAAATTAAATAACAATCTCGTTAGTTCAGTGTTACGTGGTTGTCGGCAACAGGAAGGAATTTGCTTTAATCTGTTGCTTGCCATCGAACAAAAATCATTTATAGGATTGAGGGAAAACTTTCTCCACATTTTAAAAACGCTAAGACTACTTAAAAAAATCTACTTTAAGGAAACCTTTCAACGGCTTTATTCTCCTTGTTTTAAAAACCAAAGAGTAATACTTATTTTTAACTTTTAAGTAAGCTGTTGGAAATATATGAAAGCAAATGGAACTTTTTTTTTTAACAATCCATTAAGTAGCATTATAATCCATCTATAGAGCATTAAACAGAAACCTAAAGAACATTTAGTAAAAGAAAATAACGTGCCAATAACATAAACTAAATAACATGACTATGTCTGTGCCGGCTGAGAGATGCGCAAAAACTGCATACACGCTCCATGGCCGATGTCCGCGGATTACACACGCGGGACTCGTTGGGCCGGCGGGTGCTGCACTGTTCTTGGATATCGACAAAAAACAAATAAAAGGGCTGGGCAGCATGGCCGTTTATTCCCAAATGTATATCAGCATACGAATACGAAAGGAAATGTCTTCATCTCCTCCATTCTTGTAGTTGATGATGCTGGATTTTAGATCATGGCGCCATTACATGCCGGTTCGCAGGGGCTGAGTGGCCGGGTAAATGGATATAGCCTACACAAGCAGACGACGTTACACACATTGTGATAAACGTGTTACCCGGTAATAGTGCTCGTCCTAACTTTTTATATCCATGCAGCATGAAGAAAAAAACTTTGATATTATGACGAGACTTGTATATACAAACAAGTTGCAAGGGCCGGGAAATTGGAGGCTCTATTCTTCCATTATATCGGTGTGTAAGCGGTGTTATAGCAGCTCGTCGTTTATATACGTTCCTTCTGATGCAAACGACACGTACGCAGCCGAGGATCGTGCAAAGTTCTGGCAGGCAGTTTGTATCAGAAATGGGCCTCTCTTACTAGCGTTGTGTTTTCTTATGTTTACAGTCTTTCTGCGTGTTCTTGATGGGAATTTTTCTTCAAGTTTTAGATAATAGTCTCTTGTTTACATGTTTTGTTTATACACTTAATAAGATGGTGGCGTGGTGTGCCAAGTTCTATAAAGATTGAGAAGAGAATGAGAAATCTGAATGTGATGTCTCAATAGAATGACGTGCAACAAAGAGCACAAAAGAGCAAACATATTTTTTTTTTTGGACGATGTAGGTAAATCCATACCGTGTATTCAATATATAGTGAAACATGTCGAAGTCAAGACCTAAGTCATAAAACATTTCTTGTACCCTTCAAATTCCTTCGAGATATTGTCGCACATTTTTTGGGAAGAAAAATTTTAAAAATAGTAAAAACCTGCGTCACTTTTTATTACGTGAGAACTTAACCACGGTACCGGTACATAACCTACACAAAATGTATATAGTTGAGATTTTGCATTTTGCAAGGAAGCATATTCATAGCGGTTTACATGGTAAACAATTAACAAAGTAGTTTTGTTCAAAATACTTTTTCTCATAAAAAAAAATATTAGAATGAGGATGCCGTTTTGCAAAAACAGGCAACTAATGAGCTATACTCGTTAATCGGGACAAAGTTTTTTTTTGAGCGTATATAAATACCTCATTACTAAAGACTTACGTAATTTATATTTACAAAACAACAAGAAGAGCGCGCAGATAGGTTATTGAGATAATTAAACCAGATTTAGAAAGTGAGAAAAATAAGACTTTTATTCTATTGAGTGGATGACATGTATCGTGCGTAACACGATCCATGCTGATCTTTGCTCCTAATATATTTAATACGTAATGCAAGCAATATAATGTATCTTTGTTGATCAACTACATATAGATAGAATAAAGGAGATTACAGAAGCTATATGTCCCAACGACCGATATAATTATACGCTTCCGGGGGTAATAAAATGAGTAACTTTTATATTAGGCACATACAAAGAAAGAACGACAAATTATTTCTTATTTTTGTGTCAATATAATTACAGCGTTCCATACTTGGGAGACTATGAAGAGGTCGAAGAAGTCGAGGAAGTCTCGTGGGAAGCCGGGGAGGATCATATTCAAGTTCTGCCGCCGTTGGGACCAAGCCAGGTGCCTCCTCACCTTCTCGAATCGATGACGATGGCCGCCACGGCCGCCACAACGACGATCGGACCTCGTCAACAGGGTCAGGATGAGACGAGAGATATCCCGCTAGAATTTGCTGACATTCTTCCAACCAACCGGCGATCTTACGACAAGATGGAACCGCCCAAGAAAGACGGTACTACCCTATAAATCATGCATTACAGCTACCTTCTGCCTTATGTATGACATAAGTGATAAGCTGCGTATATCACACTGATGGCGAGCGGAACAAGTTGGAAAGCCTGCGCTCTACCCAATTATTTAAGCGTCTCCGTCATAAAAGTAGGAGACAGCAAGCTGAATAAATAACTGAGGTTATGAGAGAGCGCCTCCAAATGATACATTACGTGTCGCTTATTCGAGGCAACTTATTTTGATTGCGATTCTGTGTGATATACGTTGATTATCACATATTTAAAAATGGATTGTAGTGGATAAAATAGCATCAGGGATTTTGAATCAAGTTTAAGTTTAATGATTCTTCTTTTGTGTTGAAACAGGGAAACCGACGACCGTTTTCTTCCACGTCACAGTCATGAGTTTGGATTCCATCGACGAGAGCTCAATGGTAAGTGAATTCGCACTTCCCACGTAGGGAGTATAAGCCTCGTCTATTTTTTCCAATGCAAAGAGAAAGAAAAGAACGGGATCAATGCGGTTGATCCCGATGACGCAAATCTCTCCTAACACAAACACAAAGAAGAAGAAAGGAAAAAGAAAACCAACCAACAATAAACTTGTAAAAGCAGTGAGCGTCGTGAACGATGAAGACTTGAACAAGGATCGACGATAAGACTTGCTTTTTTCATACTTTTTTTTTAGCACTCTACATCCTTACTGGTGAGGCCCTTCAAACGATCCCTACATATAAACACGTCCCTCACTTCACACACTTGCACTCCGCCCCGCACACTCCTTCATTAAATGGCTGGTTGTGCTTCCTGCGTGACTCGGTGCATTTAAACTAATACGACGTTTATTCCGATTGGATTTCTTTCTTAAGCAAAAACAGCGTAGCTGATTCTTTGAAGAAACCTCGCTTATAAGACCAATTCGGTTATAAAACCCGGAGTACCAGGTGGTCTTATACAGGTAACTGAAGCGGCACCTTTAAAAGACGACGTCTATCCCGATTGGATTTCTTTCTCAAGCAAAAATAGCACAGCTGATTCTTTAAACTTGTTAACAAAATGTCAGATTTGGTTTAACGGTCGAGCTTAATGGGCTTGTGTTTACCGTCCATCCGTACCAGCATTAAAAAAGCGATATAGTTAATACAGGTCCAAAATGCTACAAAGTCAATTTAAAGTCTATTAACCAAAGAGAAAAATGTTATTGCTGCTGTCACGTACAGTAGTACGTTTCTGGGGTGATAATTCGGACGTTTTCATGCGTTACTAATCAATAATTATGTTTCGACCATCACCCGCGGGGGCCCTGCGCTAGTTGACGAGGACGCTCGAGTCTGCTCTAATGAGCAGCAGCGCCCGGCAGCCGCTTTTTAGAGCCACTGAGGCTTTGATCATCAAAAGGGGAAATGACGCCTGTATTGCTTCTTATTGAAGTATTACAAATGTATTCGGGGATTCTAAATTAAGGATAATCTAGTTTGAGATATATAACTTTAGTTTTATTTCATGTGAAATGAGCGCAGTAATTCTACTGCATCTAGAGTTCTTCTCGGTTGCACATTTTTCTATTTGATTCGTAAATACAGTATATACTATACAGCAAGCAAGAATGGATAAATTTAAAAGGGAAAAAAGAATAGCATGCAAGAACTCGCTTACAGGCGACCTAATTTTTTACCTTCCTTTATCTCTTTTTTATTGTGTCTTATATTAATTTAGTAACTAATTTAACCAAATTAAGTGATTTAGCAAGAAAAAGCAGTTAAAATAAGTTGAGCTAGATTTTTTCATGGGGTAAAAAGAAAAAGAAAAAAGAAAAAATTTATACGATCGTGACAGGACTCGAACCTGCAACCCTCGGATCCGAAGTCCGATGCCTTATCCATTAGGCCACACGACCGACATGTGGAGGGTCCTCTTCTGGCACTAGTATCTTGTTTTCGCCTAGTCAGGAACTTTCTTTCCTTTCCTTTTCTTAATGCGTGAAACCCTCTATAGTTTCTATCTCACCTACTACAAGTAAAAGCGATTTTTTTTTCTTAAACAATGAAATAAATAATAGAAATATGGATTTTGTGTATCCATGCATGTAAATTGTATGCACACTCGAGCACACATTAGTGTCTGGTGGGAGCGTACAGTACAAATACAATTAAGCTTGGGGAAGGATTCAAGTGACTAATTTGTTGTTTGCAAAGACACTTTACCCTCTCGGCTTCTACCTGGAATCGTTAGTTGCTGTTGTAAAGCAGAGTGTTCACAGCCAGCAACTTACTCGAAAGTTATTCGTCAACGACCGTATAATATTATATTCTCAAATTTTGGAACTTTATGTGAGGCACTCTTGAGTCCGAGCGTACATAGCAGCTTATGGAGCGCGTGGTCAACATGATGATGAAGTTTCTAAAAAATCCTCCTTTTGTTAATATTTACATCACGCAGACGTACGCAGCGGACATCTTTTTCTCGCAAACGTGGCAGGATTACCGGCTTCGTTTCCCTGACAACCTAACAGTCCCATATCGGCTCTTGCCCGTCTCCTGGCTCAACTCTATGTGGCGCCCGGATTCCTTTTTCAAGAACGCCAAAAAGGTCACTTTTCAGGACGTCACCATCCCCAATCACTATATCTGGCTCTACAAGGACAAAAGTATCCTCTACATGGTCAAGTAAGAGAGCAATTTAATCATAAATAAGTCAGCATATCCACATTGAACCTTGACGGAGAGATGCTTTATGTATAGCTCATACGGTTTCCACTCTCCATCACCGATCCTATCGTTTTCTTTCTTCCATTGTACACCTGATACCCAAAATCCTTTCAAAAGATATATACCGCGACTAGAAAGATGTCTGAGATGATAAGATACGGCAAGTCTCTGCGCTGCCGTGGAATACGTGACGGTCGGAATGATGGATAGGATCACGCCTGTTTCTCAGAGAGAAAAAGAAGGATCATCTCATATCGGAGGACACCGGACACGCAGCCCAATTGACGGTGCTGCCTTCGGTGCATGATCGGGGATGCGGCATCGCAGTTTAATAATATTGACTTGATCTACGATGGGCTGTCGACCTTATTCCTTCCTCCATTATACTATGTCTTGCCTATATAATAGAGACTAAATCGATCCTTGGCTTCCTATGCAATTCCTATCGGCGCATAAATCGTTTTGGACGGGTTTATATTCAAAGAACTGCATCGTGGGCCTATATAGCTGAGATAATCAACAAGGCCTCGCATCAAAAGAGGAGGCGGCGCGTCCTTATTATAGCTGTATCATTTCATGGACAAGCAATATCTTTGTGCAAATAGCAGCAAGGGCACGATCACAAAAGGATGCCACTTTGATCTAAATATGTGATAATTTCTTGTTTATAAGAGATGGCAAGCTAAGCAAAAACGATGTCATATTCGACAAAGTCTAGCTTTCAAAATCGCATCAAAGAGCTGCCGCTCCTGTATGCTGGTCGTACTACAAGGATCGACACAAATCAGGCACTACATGGAAGAGGATTTTGTTCAGTCTTCTGGTGGAAAAGATAAGAATAGAGGGGGGAATCTTTTTTTAATCTGTTATTACATAGGAATGGAAAGTGTGGACGAGAGCCAGCGAAGACCGAGAGACTCGATTTCTATCCTCTTTTAACTTCCTCGGGATATTTATACTATTGATCCGACCATTTAAATAATGAGGTGTCTTCCACTGCCATCAGCCAGGATTTTCGCTGCCATAAAGTTGTAGATAATCTCAATTTTTTAAAAGTTTACTCTTGTAGACGGGCCTTGCATCTCGTGGAAAAGGACTATAGCCATTTTAGAAGGATTTGAATTTTTGAATAGAGTTGCAAGAGAAATCAATACCCAGGTCTAGACTTAGATAAACAAACAAAGAAGAATTATTTTGTCTTTCCTCTCGACCCTAAGTTTTCTTTTATGTAAGAACCAGGGCGGCAGGTGGGCCTAATTCAATAGTATAGGATAAGTGAAGTAAGTGCACTGATTGTAAACTTTCCAAACATTCTAGGATTGTAATGAATATTCCAATTCCAAAGCTTCGAGTTCAAGAGAAAACTTCTTAGTAGCTGACCCAGGAATGTATTGGAATTATTCAAATAATCCATTTTAAAAAGACGGAAAACAAAAGACTTATTCGTGTGGAGAAGAACACGCTCTGTTGATTGTCAAATGTCCGTTGTCTTTCTGTGTACTTTCTTTTTAAAAAAAGAGAGAAGAGTAAACTAGTTGTATAAAGAATCTCGACTACTCACATTGTCTCTTCGCTTTTTCTTTTGTGATTTGGCAGGTTGACGCTGATCCTTTCCTGCTCGATGAACTTCCACTTGTATCCGCACGATACACAGCAGTGCGCCATGAAGATTGAAAGTCGTAAGTCCTTTAAAAAAAAGAAGAGAAGAAACCCTCTCTCTCTCCTTCTTCTTTTGTTTTATTATTTCACTTTATACTATACGGGGATGAGGATGTGGCGTATTATAGACTGTAGTGTGTCGCGTGCGACGTGCTGCTCTAGAGCTCATATATACAGTACTATACAGCAACCGCAGCGCAGCACGACGAGGACACTCATAGTCGTCGTCCTAGGGTTGTAAATCGAGTCCTCTATCTCTTCGGCAACGACTTGAACTGCTATTATTATTACATTTTTTTCGCTCTCTCTCTCTCTTTCTCTCTCGAGACACACTTGAGCTGGGGGTTCTATCCAACACACAGGAGACGTATAAATCGTTAAATTTTTTTTTCCTCTTTTTTTTGGTTCAGCTTTCGGCGAGATTTCAAAAAGATAGATATATATCTTTGTTTTTCTTCTTCTGAAAATAAAAAAAAGAGAAAATAAGATTGCCTTGATTTTAAAAGTCAACATAAAAAGCTGGCAACGTCAATAACGAGTGCTTGTTCCAAGTAAACAAAACAGGGTCAATAAAGAAACCAATAAAAAAAATAAACTGCGCCAGCAAGACAACAATGTTTTTAAAAAAAGATAGTTTACTCAATTCAGTTTTGAAAAGAATTTTCAAAAGCTATACTTGAAGCAATCGGATTGCATGTTTTACAATGATCTAATCAAACAAAAATCAAAGAAATATATATAAAAAGGGACCATAACCATCACATGCCACCATGTTTTTCTTATTATTATCATCGGACAGGAAGTCTTGTGTTTCATTAGATCTCTACTGTTTTGTTGCTATACTGCTGTCATAAATCCCTTTTTTTGTTGCTTTTTTTTCTCTCTTTTCTTTACGACGTCTACTCTAATCGATACAACCTCCCTAACGCCCTGGACGCCAATAACTTTCTCTGCCACATATATGAAATAACCCAAGTCTCTCACACTACGGACGATCTCGTTTTCGTGTGGGATCTGACGATCCCTCTGGCCGTCGACCCTCGGATCGAATTGCCCCAGCTCGACTTGGTCTCCAACATTACTGGCGACTGCACTCAAGTCTACTCCACCGGTAAGTGTTTCTCTTATAAACGACGTTTTATTATGTCTAAAGAAATTATATTACGACGGCTTTCTGGCCAAGAAGGCAAAAGCTATTTACTCTTATGATGTTTATATTAACGCTTATCAGGTTTAGGTGTGAACCTATATTTGAAGTTTTAGGCATGAATTATTCACTAGATCCGAAGAGCTGGCTTGCGTGAGATGAGATTAAACATTTTATATTATATTTCAAAGAGAAGGCTTTACTCTTTTTATAACCCCACAAGAAAATTGAATGAGAATCTACTTTTACGAAATACTCTTCTAAATCCCATTCATGTTTCTTGCAATAATAAGGTTCAATAAGTGGCTTTGTTTGCGGGGGTCGTCAAGTTTGGCGTTTTCAAAGAACTTGTCTTATTAGAGATAGACTCGGAGATGGAAGAAGCAATAGTATCTCTTTGAGATAATGTATCGCTCTCTCCACTCTCATCATGGGAGCGTCTCATCTCAACTTCTTCTAGGAGATATATAGTCTTTGATTCCACCTCCTAGTAGCTGACTTTGAAGTATATACAAATATGTTGCTTTTAAGAGCCCAATCGGATATCCTTGCAACATTTATTTTCCCTCCCACATCTCGAGCAGCAAATACATTTTCAATCCAACTTGATCATGTTACGCAAATGTCTTGAAAGGATATGCAAAACCTTACATTACATAAGGGGAATGCCTACTTTATAACCAAATTTCTAAAGTGAATAAGACCTACATTCACCTTCCATCGAATGAAAATTGTAAAAATAAGGATGCAGCACTTCAAGTCTTTTTAAAATGTTTCATTCAGGAAACTTTACTTGCCTTGAGGTGATTCTGTCGTTCCGACGTCGGTTGGGCTATTACCTGTTCCACACCTACATTCCAACGTGCTTGATCGTCGTCATGTCCTGGATCTCTTTTTGGATCCGACCGGAAGCTGTTCCAGCCAGGGTCACCTTGGGTGTTACCTCCTTGCTAACTTTGCACACTCAGCATGCAAATTCTCAAAAGGGGCTTCCTCCCGTCTCCTATATCAAGGTAATTACCTAACTTTATAAGAATCTTCACAAGTTGAAATAATTCCCATTATTTTTATACACAATAAGAGTGTGTAACTGAGCGTGCTGGTTAGAATGCTCAAGCATGCATCGTCAGGAAACTGCGTTGACATTTCAGCTATTTGCAGAGATGCTTCTTATTGAGAAGCAAACAGTGCTACTACCACTGCTAGAATTTTCACGAGGCGGAAAGATGAAAATTATGAAGGAAGAGCTCTATAATTTCCAAGTCATCGCATCGCTAGCTCTCTTCTAATAGAAATGGGATTCACCATCCGAGCGGATGTTCCATTCCTCGCTCAAACGGATACCAGCTTTAGCTTCATCCTTTTCCCCCCTGTATTGTTGCATGAGCGAAAGGGTGTCTAACGACTTCACTTCGTCGAAAACTTGCTGCTATTTATGGCTAAAAGAAGAGTGCATCCATTCCGCTAGTCGTTTTCGCACGTCGTTTCACGCTCCCTCTCTTTTTAAATAAAAATTTCTTCCTCTTTAAAAAGCGTCTTACATGTGTTGTTGGCACAAATCCAAAAAAGTAATTGGATAAGTTATAGATTTCGTTCATTAAGAAGAGCTGGACGATCTAACAATTCACGATTTCGTCTGACCCGTCTACTCCCTGATAGATGTTGTAATCTGATTATTGGAATCCCGAAGGGAACTGTTTCCTCTTGAAGATTTAGAACGCGCACGGGAGGACGTCTGTCTCCCTCGCACTCGTCGTTATCTTGTTCTGTAGTGGCGATGCTTTTAATTAATCGCTTTCCTCTCCTTTCCCATGTTATTATAGAAATAGGACAAGAAGATTCTCTCGGGAAAAGAGATCCCTTCTTTTTTTTACAATAAGGCGCGCGTATAAGACGATATCTGCTACTCATTACTTTGAACCCAAGAATTTAGTGAAGCTAAATAGTTCGTTAGGCAAAAGTAATTACTTTTTATTGCACACTAAGTCGAGGACTTGTTATTGATTTGCAGGCCATCGACGTTTTCATGTCCGGATGTACCGTCTTTGTCTTCCTCTCCTTGATGGAGTACGCTCTGGTCAATATCCTTATGGGGTAATAATCACACAAGGAAATACACATAAATACTCATTTTTATTACTATTCTTTATATCGGTTGATAGGGACGTCGTGGACGGAGAAGAAAGCGCTATGAAGAAAGGGATGAAATCCATGTTCGTTACGACTGGCGGTGGTAATGGTAGATCTGCGCCCGGTCAACAAGTAAATAGCACCATCTCTATGATCCACCACTTATATTTATAAATCATTACACGCGAGCTCTTTATGACAAGCCTATCGTGATTTATGCCCGTGGTGAAAAGCCTCCTTTGGGAGAGATTTCTTATTCACGCCTCCTTTTTATGTTTTATCGGAGACTGGGCTTTTGTGATATGACTCTCGTGATCATGATGCGTTCATACTGCTCGGTTAGACTTTTATTTACGTTGTCTTTTGAAATCCTAGAAGACAAAAACAAAGTCGTAAATCAGTGCGTGTTGATCGTCATTCCTATTTTCTTTAACATTTCAATTGGAGAAGCTTGTGAAAACAATTTATTACATGTGTAGATGGAAGTTATTCAGCAAGGCGGTATGCTGATGAATAATAGCCGCTGTCTCCGTCACGGTAACATTGCTGCTCCTATCCTACCGGCGGAAGAGAGTTCTGGGGGCGCTTCGCCGGCAATCATCCGGTCTCAGAGTCTTCTGCTCACTCATCCGATGCAGCCACAGCAGCAGCATTGTCGGCACGCAGCTGAGATTCATCACTCTTCCCCGCTTGACAGGAATACCACCACCGCTGCAGCGTCAGCTACTTCAGCTGCAGCAGAAATCCAAATCCATCAGAATCCAATCAATCGCTCGTCATCAGGTAAAAAGAACAAGAAAATGGAGTGTACATAAATTGGTTTTTGTGCTTTACAGTGACTGTTTTTCTTAAAGTTTCAAAGGCTTTATAAATATATTTCTACTAGTTCAGTATAAAGTAAGTCTTGTCAAATGAAGTTACAAGTTGAGCTGACAGTTGTGGGCGAATCCTAAGTTTTCTGACATCCGAAACAATATAAGGAGAATATTAAGGTCAAAGTGCTCTCTGTATGCGGAACACAAATCTCCCTTGTTCCATATCGAGCGAATCGAATTTCAGTCGCTAGACTATATAGCAATTTAATTTGTGCGAATAGTGGTGGGTGCGGTACGTGACTTTGCAGCACTTCTTCCTAAAGTGCATCCCACATATAATCCATCATCTTAATTCGGTTTGCTGATGTTGATTGGAACCGGAAAGCTGCATTGCCGCAATTCTTACGCGCCGCTTTCAAAGAAGGAATCCAAGTTTTGGGCTCGTTATTTCTAAAAAATGCCTTTGATGATGAGATCTTTTCAACTATCTTTGTGTGGGCGAATAGTTTTTCTCGTTCTTTACGCGGTACCTGATGGTTGAGAAATATAATGCCAGTTCTCTTTTTCATGTGTATGTGAAACTGAACCGGGGGTACGAACTTGCATTACTTTTCAATATTGAACGATGCGGAAGAGTGAAGAGATCCTACCCCGTCATTTTTGATTGATCTTAGTTCTTATAACGATGAGCACTCTGGGTTCTAAAGATAAAAAAAAGAAGATCAAAACTTGGCACCAGCTCCGAGAGAAAAAGTTCCGTTGCTTCAATACTGATGATATCATTCTTGTTATGTTAGGAGATCCGGCTTATATAACATACATATAATAAAAGAAAAATTATATATCATACTAATTAGAATGAAGGACGGTGTAAAAGAACAAGCTTTGTCTTCTTACTGGACATTGTGCGAAGGAAGTAAGGGGAGTGATTAATTAGATTCTGAATGGAATCCTGCGGCCCTTAATTTGCCTTTTACAGAACTAATTAGTAACGAATCCTTTTTACTTTTTATACATTGCAGGATCGAGGAATCAGATCTCAATAAGGACCAATGAATCCGTCAGCAGGACGAGCCCTCTTCAGCAAATTCCGAATGATATTGTCGAGACTTGTGGGATGATGGACGATTCTTCGCCGCCTCCGCCGGCACCACCGCCCACTCCTTCGATTCTCATCCAGCGGAAGAAGAACGACAATGGCTTTGCTGGGCAGCAATCCGCAGTGGGGGCTACTTCCTTAATGGCCTCTTCCGAGAATGGCCGACTTCCACTCATATCATCCCTCCATTCCACTGCTGGTATACACACAACTCAATATAAGTAATATGTTTCCAGAAAATGTAGCTAGTGGTTATACTTGAGGGTACCTTTTTTAATCAGCCGCCGCCGTTAGGCGTTCACCAATATGGGCCGCCTCATACTTTTTCTTTTTGTGGTTCATCAGCTCACGGGACCTTTACGGCCTTTCAAAAGTTTATAATCCTTCCGAGCTGCTATTAGAAAATCTGGAATATATTGGTTTTCCTATGCTTTGCAGTTACTGGTCAGAATAAAGAAGGACGACCATCAGATCAGCAGTCCGGACCGTTCTCTTCCTCATCTCCACCGGGCCGGACGGGTTTCTACAGCAACCCGAAGGCTTCGCTCAATTTGCAGCAGCTGAGGCGCAGCCGGGCCATTACCGTGGATCGGGTCTCTCGCTCTCTCTTCCCGCTCAGTTTCACGATCTTGAACATCGCCTATTGGTGCGTCTTCCTCAATAGTCAGGGAGATGACGTCAAAATCCCTTTCTGAAAAGTAGGCAGCACTCGTCGGTTGTTTTTCTCTTTTGGTTTCCCCCCATCATCGTCTACACGTTTGATTCATGTAGTGAATGTGAACTAAAAACTGACTCAATTTTTTTTCTACAGGCACATTCAGATCTTATTATTACGGCATGGCAAATATATAAATTATATTCTTTTAGAATTAAAATGGTGATGAGTGCAGCAAAGTTGTTGTTGAATGTGAGATGCACTATACCCCCAAAAAGTAATAATGATGAAAAAATCGTTTTACTTAGAATTTTATATTTTCCTCAAATATATGAAATTAATATTATACTCAATATACATGAGTCCAGAGTGACCAAAAGAGTTCAACTCTGTTTTTGTTTTTATAATTGTATTATTATTATGATTATATACGTAAACTGTTGAATAAAACACATTAATGATTAATGATAAAAAATACAATTTTTACACGTAAAAAACAATCTAAACGAATAATAGTTGTTTAAAAACCATGAGTCGTCTATTTCGGCCATAAAGTTGAGCGGAGGCGGTTGCAATGAACGTGACTAAAGGACCACCGACGCCGATTTCTCGAGAGGGGGGCGAAACAAGTCCAATCCTCTCATCTCATCTCCCCGGGATTTCTTCTCCCGCTGCCTATTTTATAGTGCTAGCTGTGCGGCTTCTCCGACCGCAGCCCTTCAAAATGGTTGTCGTTAAGACTCCATGCAGGAATTGCTTCTTCTCCTATCTGTGAAGACCCCTTTGGCTCGTCCCCATGTTGTTATTCCACCGAAAAGAACAGTTCCTAACAAGCAATCCAATTATAACAAAAAAAGGAGAACATTCTTCACGATCAAAATCTACTTGTTTATAGCAAAAAGCAGAAAAGAGGAATATCTGGAGTGAATGACCAAAAAATGTCCACTTTTTGTTTTATTTACATGTTTTGTAAGGATAGAGAGCACCTTTACATAATGGATATCGAAGCAAACGAGAAGACGAGGTATTGAAAAGGAATCTAGCAAATAGAAAAGAACATGTATTGTGCGATGCACTGCTGCTGTTTTTGAGATGAACGTCGTCCCAAATGGTTGAGGCAGGAATTCGAATCATTCATTAATAAAGGGAACTGTGTAGAAGTAGGATTCATCATCATCCGCTCTCTCCCTAGAAATATGTTTCTATACATGCAGCTTTGATGATGATATTCGTCCAGCAATAATCAGCAGGGACGACCCACTTCTGTCGTCATTAGCTGGCGGATGCCGTCCACTAATGACAAGCCAGTATATCCCATCAATTGTCCATACTTTAGACATACTTAATATTGTTAACTCAGCTATGCTGCTGAATCAAGAGAAATTCTGCAATCATCATTCATCGCTTCCCTTCTACACTTGTATGATGTACAAAATTATACACAATCCCTTTGTGCGGTAACATCTTTCATCGCCAAATTATAAGCTAATTTCAAGATCATCATCGTCACCCGCTACTACAAAGTCCTCGCTGTTAATGATGAAACAGAATATGTCTCAACAATTAATAACAAGAGTTTCGTCTCTTTGATGAAAATTGTCGAGGATGCACCGTATAGGGTTTCAAGGTGCCGTTATGGAATATTTTGGTAGTATTAAAACTGATACTATCGATGCTTTCTCCCAGTAAAAATGATTAATTTACAAAACGTAGCAGGTACCTTTGGCATTCATAATTGGAGAGCGAAAGGTTACGCTTCCCTTTTCCCAGTTGCCATGTGTGAAAGCAATCGTGCGAGTACGTCACCCAGCAACTATACTGGAGACGACAACATGACACGTTATATAAAAATAAAATAAGGGATACAAATCGATTCCAATCCCTCCTGTTGGTGCTTGAATTTGTTAGAAGTTCGTGTTTATTTACTAGAGCTGCAACCAGTTCCTTATAATCACTAGTTTCTATTCGATCAGAGTAAATAACGTAATTATTAGTTAATAATTACGTTGTATACCTTTATCGAATAGAAACTTGTTATCAAATTCAAAAATAGTTTCAAAAATCGATTAGTCGATCAGGTTACAATAGTTGTTTGGTATGAGGAAAATGAACGTTTCTCAAAGCCAATCAGTCCTTGTTCTACTGACGAAGTGTTTTTCAAAAGTTATCTAACTTTAGATCCAACACAATTGGCGGGAAGATATGACTGAGAATCAACAAACAATAAGAAATAATATTTTTATTAGAATTTTATTCGGTAATAAAAAGAAATTACAATGGGGTGTGAGCGAATGGATACGTAGCTTCTGAAAATGAACACACAATAAAATTACTGTCCTTATCTGATATGACACAATCCAATTGAAGACCATAACAATTTGACTTGATGCCAAGCCCATAAGATCTTCCAGCTCAAAGCAATAAACATTCGAGGACGTATACTGTTCATATCATTTGGCGACTACAACACGTTTCAAATTGTACAGTACGGAACTAGTTCATCAATTTCTTCAAGTTTCTTCCCAAGTGTTGGTGATGTATAATAAGAATATAATATTATGCGTTGAAAGGGCTAGAAAAGCTTTTAAATTGATGATTTTTGATACGTTGAAATGTCGTTAGTCGTTTCGCACTGAATGCTCGCACTTTTCTCTCTTTTGACTCGTAATCTACTAAAGCTTCTCTTTTGCTCGAAAAGCTTTCACTTCGAGTAATTAGGTGCGATGACGGATCTAATAATCAGTAAACCGTCGCTCGTGTCGGAGAAAAAAGATTCGCATCCTGTACGTCAGATGGATTGAGCAAAAGACCAGCAGGATTGGTCCAACCATAAAAAAGAAAAGAGGAAAAAAGGGATAACGTCAAGTCCCTTCAATGACAGGATGAAGGTGGATTACTTTTCTTCTCTTTCGAGTTTCTTTCTCTGATTCTCTCTACGAGCTGGCTTAAGCTCCGCTCCCGCAATGGTGATGTAACACCCCATCGAGATCGATCGGTCTTCTGCCCTTTTATTTTTAAAGATCTATTTCGTTTCCAATATAAGAGAAACGCATCTTATCAGTTCGAAACTATCGAAACGTCTAGATAAAACCACAATATAGATGATGATGCCCTATATAGGAAGGACTTACTGCACATAGTGGAGCATCAACGTATCATCTTGACACTTTGATCTCTTTAGTTAACCTAGTGTCATCGGATCTATAGTCTAACACGTATAGTTACTTTCCTCTTTGCAAAATTGAAAAGTTTATGGTAGGGCACTACCACATCGTCCATTGCAAGTGGTGATCCGGACCTCCTACCATTAACTATGGACTAGATCCATTTACTCTATCTTTGAAAAATCGATGGCATCTACTAGACCAGCTACGAAGATGATATACGTTGTCTATATCGAATTGTGTGGAATCGAATCAGCAGCGATGGTTTGTTTAATTCCACTTGATTAAAAATAAATCTATAATCAGATCGTCCCAAGCTAATACAGAATGATTGGTGTAATTAGCCAACTTGATTTATTGCCGAAATACTTGCTTCATCCATATCTGTCTTGATCAGCAATTTACTCGTGTATTGATTAATAGGAGAAAATTCACTGAATATCTGCGTAGCTTGTACTAAGAGATTGGACGACGAAAGGTACTTGCTAACTCAATTCCGATAAAATCCAATCCAAGTACCCGTTAGGCCAAGATTTTATACGAAGTAAAGGGCTAGACCACTAGATCTCTAGCAAGTAGGACGTGACCGAGAAGTCAAATGAATCTTTAAGTAGGTACCTACCTCTAATGATACCGAATAGGAAAAGCCAACTCTAAGAGTCCTATTTCCAATACCCGTCTTAGCGAAACGGAATCCATCGAGTACCCTCATGGGCCCGGGTATACCACCGTCCATTCGCACTTTCAACGACGGTCAATTTCTGCCCTGATTGATTGAGCGTTTGAATAGGTGACCAAATTCTCAGGCAAAGTGCAACTTGGCATTTCTCAGGTAGAAATATGTCAGGAAAAGTCTAGTTATATAAGCGACCAATTAAAGATTAAAGGTTTCTGATTACACATTTTCTCTTATGAGGCACAGCTCTCAAAAGAACGAAAAGGATTCCTTCTTTGATCATTCGAAAACCGTGAAACCGGAAAGAGAGAATCCTTCATTTTAATCACCATATCTGAAAACTTTTTTTTTTTTTGGTTCCCACTTAGTTCAATTATTCCATAACTATCTCCAGGACTGGAAGACACGACTTGGCAAAGTTAAAGCCCGCGTCTCTCGTTCACTCGCCTATTTCCTTTGAGCAAACTGCAAAGTGTAAAGCATTACGAGTCTAGTTATTATTTCAGTGTTTCCGCACGGGCGTATTGTGTATTTCAAAGACGAGGAAAAAAGTGATGCGACAGCAAAAGAATGCTTTCGACAAGAAGAATAAGAAATAGGAAAATTTCAAAGCGAAGACAAAAAAATATGCGTAACACGTTTATGTAAAGCGGCAACGACAGAGATGAGAATAAAGAAGAACACTGGCCGGAAGGAAGGAAGGACAGAGATGTTTAAGGATGATAACCAATAGGAAGAACACAATCTTCTCCGATATCGACAGGTAAGGCACAAACTATGCATCTCGATTAATTGGATCGAAAAGCAATTTTTTTTCTATCTTTCGCAAAAAGAAGCAAACAAACCATTGACGTCTCTTAATTAAGATAAGCCTTCTTCAGCTCTTTTCTTACATAACACAATGCCCGACTAGATTCGGAAGCCAACAAGTAACACACATAGAGAAGAAAACTTTTTACTACTTGGAATTACCATCGAGAGAGTGAGAAAGCTAAGTGAATCTTAAGCAAAGTGTATAAGATAGGGAGCGATTGCGTTGTTGATGGTGTATGTAGTTGTTGGTTCTCTCGAGGAGCATCTTATAACAGACGATGTAAACAAAGAAATTCTCTCGAACAGAGCCACGGGGCGTATCGAATAAACTTATCACAAAAGGGGGAAAATAGATTGCCAGGTCGGTCCTTTTCCTTATGTGCTGTTGCTCTTCCTTTTTCTTCTTTGTAATTGTTTTATCCTTTTTCCAATGCAAACATTGTTACACAAGCAAATACGATGACTTTAGAATTAAATCAACCAAAAGTTGTCGACCTCTGACGAAAAAAGAACGGACGACAGGTCGAACAAGAAGGGCGCTATAAGAACGGATTATGTGAGCGGCCCTGGCTGAAACCGGCAGCGCCCTGTTTAAAAAAGAAATTAACGATTAAACAGGTGAATAGTTTTAAAATTTCTTTAAAAAAAAAATATACAACATTTAGATTGTTAAAAATGCTTGAAAGTTTTCCTTCCAAGTAACCAGGATAATCAAGTGTACTCGAGACGATTCAACTGTCAATATTTAGACATGTCGATACGAAACTTCACAGCAAAGCGCTATTTCCATCATATTATACTAGTTCAAAATTTAAAAAAACAAGAACCCACTACCAAGATCTAATTTCGTTGGTTGTAAATCTTAATGACATTGATGGAAGGAAAATAAAAATCAATAAAAAAGACTTACAACAAACGGGTTCATCGTAGAGGCGGATGCATTCCCCCATGTCTTGGGTGACAGATCTAGTGACTGACTGGTGCTCAAGCCCGTCATAGCTCCACCTCCCGGATTCACCATCATTGCAGAATGGTGACCGTTGAAGGCAACTGGATTAGTGGTGGCCGGAAAGAGTCCAGCTCCATTCATATTGTTAATGCCGGACGGCTGGCCGAATCCGCTGGATGGAGACGTTGAGAAATTGGCCCATGGAAGTGCTGGACGACCAAACCCACTCACGGCTTGCGCTGCAGTTGGAGCAGGTGGCGACGCTAGAGATAAAAGTTTAAAATAAATCATTTTCTGAGAGCTCGTTATTTCTTAATGAAAGCAGCTGACTAGAAAAACAGAGTTAGAGCAATTATTCATGGGCCTGGAAATACCTGTCAAGGCCTATTATATATTTTTAAAATTTATTTCACACAATTCTCTTCCGAGACAAAGGAAAGTTTGACAGGTGTCTAAAGTGCATTTCCGAGTAGGGCTCCTTACCGAGAAAAGGATTGCTGCTGTTTGAAGGTGGTTGCTGAGCTACTGGAAAACCAGCAGCGCCATCCCACCGTTCCAAACCGTTGCCAAAAGCGGAATCTTTTTGCGCAGGTGGATGAGACACTGGAGCAGTCGCTAACGTTGGTCCTGCATGTCCAGAAGGAGCCCAGGTCGGTGTCCAAGCGGAAGAGGAGGAAGAAGAGGATGGAACGGAAGCCACAGGTTCAACAACACTGCTGCCGCTACTGGTAGCGGTAGTGAACAGGGCGTCGAGGTCCTTGAGCGCTGAGTACCGATCTTCCGGTGGAACGGTGCTGCTGACGGATGCCGCCTCTTTGGGAGGACTGACGGCTCCGAAGCCGTTGACCGCGTGATGCACCAATGGCTGGGATGTTCCGTTCCCTTTTTGTGGTGAGATTCCTACACACATAAAAGAAGAAACGCAAAAGGAACAACAAAGTTTCAATTAATGAACTGTGAGGGGACGTTTTGGTTCGCCTTCCAATCGTAAAACCCATCACCAAAATACTTCAAAGTCAATTATTTATTTCTTATTGTTATTTCGCTTCCGCACGCAAGAAGTGAAACAACACTAAAAGAGGGTGAAACAACTGAACCATTTCGAATAGTAAAGAAAACTATTGTGTTCAACTGATCAGTTTCTATAGAAGGGACCATTAAAGAGACCCTTTAGGTCTTTACTTTGTAAGTACTACACTGGAAGTGAGACAGAGAGAGCAAAATCAACATCTCTAAAAGAAATCCTATCCCCAAAGTCCTCCTCCCACCGTTCCAAAAAGTATACAAACACTATATATTATGAGAATGCTTTTGTACTTGTTTATCATTTTTCATTTGGTAAACAAATAAAAAAAGGTTCTGTCCAACAAGTTAGAATGCGACATTACTTTCAGAAAAGAAAATACTATTTTTAAAGAACGGCTATGGAAGAGAAACAAAAAATACATGAAGCTTGACATGTGAATGAAAGTAAATTGCAAACCAGAAGTCTAGTCCCGGAAATTCGCTTCTGGTTTACCGCAAACCATCTTACATATAAATTGTTTACATTCCGTCATTGCAGAAAAAAAAAAACTTTTGTTCTCGTTATTTCCGTTTCTGTTACCGCAGACAGAAATTACTCAATATTAATATAGTTACCTGAGAAAAAGAAATCCGCATTATTAAAATTGGCAAAGGACGGCTGACTCGCGGACTGAGGGATCGAAGTGTTGACTGTCGACTTGCTGCGGGGAGACGGAAAGCTAGTCGCATTAGCCGTAGAGGTTACTACCGGTGGCGCCGCTGTAAAGAAATCCAGATCTGCCAGCAGATCCGAGCTCTTTGAGGGTAAGGCTCCAACCACGACGGAGGCGGAAGGCCGGGCGACAGGAGAATGAGTCACTGAGGGCATCGGCGAGGCCTGAGGAAGTGGTGTTCCTTGGATTCCGTTCGCTTTGGTCATTCCAGTAGGAAGAGATGGTATCGCTCCAGGATCAGTGTACCACCTGCCAGAACAGATTATTAAGGTAAATAAATTATTAAATTCAATAAGGCGAAGTACCTTTTCTTCTCGTATTTGGCGACGAGATGGTCTTTAAATTTCTGATCATCTTTGGTTTCAGATACTAAGTCGGCCATGTTATAATGGCTCATCCAGACTAGTCTGCAGTACTGTTGGGATCAAACAGAGGAAGACATAAAAGTAAATCGTAGTTCTTCCCATTATTAAGAGACAAAGTGATTAGTGAACGTACTTCGTTGCCTCGATTCCGTAGAAAGTCAATTTCATCCTGAGTAAAAGAAGCCATTGTTACAGATTTGACCCTGTGAGGTGGTGTTAACCCTCTCCTGTAACAAAGAAAGTCATTATCAATACATTTTTTGTAATTATATTTCAAAATCATGACTCAAAAGTACTTACAGTTTCCCAGAGCAAGAAATGCAAACAAAGGAACCTATGGTGGTGTTGACATAGGTGGGCCCTCTCTGATTGCAATCAAAGCATGTTTTGTTGGATGGAAGAGCCAGAAACTCTCGTAGTGTCTTGAGATTCTTTTCTTCTTGCTTTTTCTTTGTGCTGTTGGTGCTGGATGAAGTGGACATGGCTGCCATTCAAAAAGAAAAGAAAATTAGTTTTCATTGAAAATAAAAATAATAATAAATTGGAAATATTGCTCATTTTACTGGGCACTTTCTTAGTCTTGGGTCTAGATGTTATATCCATATCAAACTGGGACACAGGAGAATAAATATACATTTTCTATTATCCCAAGAAAAGCAAACACATAAAAGTGGCCATCAGCTGCAGCTGAGCTGCAGAATGGGGAGAACAACCAACAAGAAATGGGAAAAAAATGGGAATTCACTAGTTGAGGCATTGAGCTGGCAACCCACCCTAGCCACTTCCTTCCAGGGAGAGTGTCGCAATTCAGCAAGCAGCCTATCAGAGCGAACATTGGAAAAGAAGCCAATGAAACCTGCATGAAGAAGTACTGTTATAGGAAAAAGTGGTAAAACACCAATTTCTCCCATTGCAATGCACAGTATTTCTGAAATCATCATGTGGCTTGGGGCTAACCCACATACTGCCCAGTCCTGAGAATGTCCAAAACCCGCGGAAGTAGGACTCGACCTGATTGTCTTAAAGTTTTCTCTATTATCAACAGCTTCGATGACACTCGAGTGTGACGCATCTCGAAAGTATACTTCCTTTTGATTTAATATGAGCAAAATAATTTACCTAAAATTTATGATGAAATGTGCAAGATTATGGCAAGGTCGTGGGCTGTTGACGAAATTCTATGTTGATGAGATTAGCGAAAATCAACATTCAACCGAGGGAAGTGTTACGAGAAAATTCACGTCTCACAAGTCACGATGAAAAAATGACCGTTTAACAAGTAACGGAGTTGACGACTACTCGTACTGACATCTGGTGGTACCGGTCAACCGGTGACTGCTCAAAGCTTAATACAAAGAAAAAATGCCTGACTAGGGGACATTTTATTTAGCATTATTTTAATTGGTTTTGTGTATCTCAAATGTGTAGTATGAGATTTACATGTAACGATTGGTCTACCATAAACCAATATTTTAAATACATAAAACAGCATAAAAGAAAACTTTATAATAAATTAAAAGTGTTGTTTTTAAAGCGGTGGCGCTAGCATCAATGTCAAAGGCAGGCCTTTATTTTTGTAGTCAATGCCTCACGATTGTTTGACGTAACTTTTAATAATAAAGAAGCCCTCAGTCAGTCCGCACACGAACACCTGTTAACTGTTGATCAATTTGTTTGGACTAGGTGTTGTTTGCTCACAACTTTTCCTCCAGTTTGTCGCTCCTTTAACGGAAAACCATGTAGTCATTCGTTCAGTTTCGAGTGGAACCGTCCTCATCAGGATTAGGAGTGCTCTTTGTTATTTCTTGTCCAGTACGTGGCTATTCGATTGATATATTTTCCGGACCGTACAACGAAACAATGGGCTTAGGCAGTATGACGAGCAGTCAAGGAGCCGCAGCCTCGCCTTCAACGGAACGTCCTCTCCGTCCCAACAGTCTCTGTGTAACTAATAACAATAACCAGGTATAGTTCTCTCATTTTACTACTAAAATGTAAACATTCTAATATCAGTTTTTAAAATGAATATAGCTTATCAACTCAAATGGCCAAATTAGCTGCCAGTGCTGCCCCTATGGATTTCACATTGATCTGGATTTTGTCCGGTTTTGTGAGTCCTTGGCAACTGGTGCCCACCTTAAGGCTAAAAGGGAGCAACGAAGAGCCAAAAGACTTCAGTGCAACTCTATGGAAGTCTTGCTGGGATTGACTACACCAACTTTTATTGCATCAAGTATGCCAATCAAACCATCACAGAATGCCAATTTGATTTAGAACCCTTTTACTTTTTTTTTTTAAGACATTTCTTCTCTTCCACCAATCATTGACGTTCCCAGCAGAGAGGTTGACTATGCGCCTAGGGACCCTTACGCTTCCGCCGTACACTTGAGGGAGCTGAATCGTGCCGTCGACGATTTCGAGGCCGCCCTTTCCCTCTCTTCGCGAAATTCACAATCCTCCCAACATGCGGGGACAAGTACAGACACTTATGCAAACTCTATAGCGAGCTCACTGGGTTAGTATTAATGACATTTTTTGTTTTGTTTATGCAACCCTTACTATTTTTTATCCTTTCATCCGACAGGCAGGGATATTGAAGGGGATAGTTCCTTTGAGACTCAAAAGAATAATGAAGCCCTACAGGTGAGTGTGTCTTAAGTAATAATCTTCATGACCTTGCGAAGAATTTGATCGAATATTTATGTCTATTTAATAGTCGGTTCGGGGTCAGATGGCAGCCAGTCTAGCGAAGCTACGAGAGTTGGAGCAGCAAGTTAAAATGATCCCTGTTTTGCAAGTTAAAGTTTCCGTGCTCCAGGAAGAAAAGCGGCAAATGGCTCTTCAATTACAAGAGTTGAGAAACAACAGCACGCGAGGTGAGTTTCTTTTTACGCCGCGCAACTGTTTATCGATCAACTACGTTTATTCCCTTATTTGCTCATTTTGAGGTTATTTCTATGCATTAACCTTTCTACTATCAGATCTGTTAATCGTTTTTTTTATTTCCTCTAAAACAGCTCAAACGATTCAACAGGCGCCTCGACCACTTAAAAAGGACTTTGGAATGAGCACTGTGTCTACGACGTTAAGAGACGGAGCAGTTCAAACAGAGCAATGGATCAAGCAAGGTGTCAAAAGCGTGTCGAGCAAGTTTATTCAGACGCTGTTGCATCCTTTAGTTGACTCGACCACACAGACTCCTCCGCCAGTGGCTCCGAAGAAGCAGGAACAGCTTTCTCGAACTGTGCAAGTCGACTTGGCACCGAAAGCAGTCGAAATGATTCCCATTATCAGCAGGAAAAGTGACCAAAATGCTGGTACACAAACTCTTCCAGTTAAAGAGCTGCAGCTAGTGGCGGCTGCTGTCCAGACTTGTCAACCAATGGTCTTTCACCGGCAAATGCAGACCGAGGCTACTCAAAGTCCCTCAGTCATTCCGGTTCCTAGCGGAGTAGAGGTCGCTATTCAGGTCACCGATCAAACGACTGAAGAAGATCAGCACAAGCGGAGAAAATCGATTGCAGTTGGCGATGGAGCCGTCAACGACGTGTTATGCGAACGGTGCATCGGCCGACGAACCCGTCACGTTGCGTGCGGCACGGATCTCGTTCGTCCGCATTCCGGTGTCAGCGTGGCTACTCAGTCTTACGATACAATCTGCGTGGTAAGTTTAAGAAAATAAATATGGTTCAGTGCACCTAAACTGGATATTAAAGAAGATAGAACTTAACTTTTCGAGCTGGCGAATAACTTTAAAGAAGCTTACATACTATACGTTGAAAGGACGGGGTTGACATAGCATTCCCTCCTTGATTGTTGTTTTTAAAAAGTTTATTGCTAAAAGTTATTTGAGGATGATGGTACGTACTGCAAGTTTACCATTATTTACAGATTTTAAACGCGCTATTGAGTTGTTTATACAGCAGTTAAAATAGATTTACTTAACGACTTGGTAATTCTTTTGTCAATAAGAAACTACAGTTCAAATCAGCAGGAGATTTTGTTAAGACTTGGCAGGGTTAGACTGAGTATGATGAACGTGCCTGAAACCTCAAAGGTTTCATTTTCAACATTTATTTTACCTGTCAAGAAGCGGACTTTCAATTCATTTAAGCGCTTTAAATCACAAAGTTTGAATAGTGTCCATTTTTGTAAAAGAAATAAATCTTCTTTAAAATAAGAATGGCCAGCTTTTCAAAAAGATTTAAGTGCAGAAATATTTATATAACTTTATTCTGAAACAGGACTGCGAAGTGAGATCCAAGACTCCTTCGAAAGAGACGGTTGATCGTGAAATGCAAACCTCCGATAATTCTCCTCGGAGTCCAAAAGCTTCGCGGATTCCGCGATTAATTGAGCATTTACCCTCTCAAGAGTCTCAACCAATTGTTTCGGAGATTGTCGATGTCGCTGTAAGAAATTACCGTACTTAATAAATCGTAATCTTAAAAATAAATTAATTCAAATTAATTTTGTAGACCAAATTAGATCCTGATACTTCAAGTGCAGAATCCGAAAACGACGATAATAATCATAGCTCGAATGAGTCTGGTGACGAAGAGGAAGATGACGACGATGTCCCTGAACAAGCCCAACCTGTAGAAATTCTCAAGCCCCGTATAAGGTAATGAAATCAAAACGATTCATTCAAAATTCTAGAAGAAAGTGACGTGATGCGTATGATTGATTAGGGTGGAGCCGAGCGTCGAGATGAGGGCTGCCTTAAAAGTATTGAATGACTCCATCCACCGCCCACAGAGAGGGAGTTCAAGAATGTTGGTCAACGCTATCGATATAGTCCGACGTGAATGGATCCATGTAAGTTTCATATTAATAAACAATCCTCGTAAGTCTGTTATTATCGGCTATTCCGTTTCCAGGTCTCGAGCACCAAGGAAGCAGATGCTCACAATGTAGAGGATTATATGGATTACATGGAATCGCTAAGTATGGCGCTTCTGGAGAGGGTTGCTAATCTGTCGGACAATAACGGGAATACGGCACTGCATTATGCCGTATCCCATTCTTGTTGGGATATCGTGAGCCTCCTTCTTGATTCAAAAGTAAGTTTACCTTATCTTTTTAGTGTGTGTGTGTGTGTGTGTGAATCCGGGAATTATTCAGTTCAGATTTAGAGATACATTTTTGGTGTGGCAGTAAATAGCAGAATACTTCGTACGCCCTTAAACCTATTGATTGATTTGATCCTTTTTTACCAGGTGTGCTATCCGCAACTACGGAATAAAGCTGGATACAGCCCGCCGATGCTTGCCGCTTTGGCTCAGCCGACCAACTCGACGGAACTCCAAGTACTACAGCGCCTCTTTTCTCTGGCAGACGTAAACTGTAAAGCCGCTCAACATGGCCAGACAGCTCTCATGCTCTCTGTTAGCCACGGCCGCGTCGAAGTCTGTCGTCTTTTGTTGGCTGCAGGCGCAAGTGTTAACGTCCAGGATGCGGATGGATCCACTGCCTTAATGTGTGCGGCCGAGCATGGCCACACTTCTATTGTTAAACTACTCTTGGCTCAGCCTGACATTGATCTTCATCTCAGGGACAACGTAAGGATCTTGAATATTATTTTATGCTACGACCCTGTTCATTAAAACCTTGTTGAAATGATTACTTTGATTTACAGGATGGCAGCACGGCGCTGTCCATCGCAATGGAAGCTGGTCACAAAGATATTGGCTTATTAATCTATGCTCACATGAATTTTCACCGATCCAATTCGAGCAGTGCTGCTTCCAGTCCCGTTCACACCTCGGGTTCCCCTCTTCCCGTGAAAAGGAAAACGGTTTCTCCTTTGCCGTCCGTACTGCAGCTCAATTCGTGAAACCGTCTTAATGCTGCATAACGTCTAATTTTTTTTTTTAATTTTTATAATCATGACTTTGTTGTGTAGCTTTTGACCGCTTACCTTGTCTAATATTGTCGTTGCAAATTATCGAAATCCCTTACCATTTGAAAACTTTCAAGTGCCAAGTTATTTGATTCATTCATGCTTTTTATAATAAAAATTCACGTGCTTACACTTCCGAGCTTTTAAATACGGAAACCTGCTAACTGATTCATAGCCTTTGGAGTTCTAGTACTACCTGCGTAACAGTAATGTTTAAATGGTTGTCTATTTCGCAATGCAATTTGATACTAATATTAGTTCGTTTAAAACTCATGCGCGTTCCTAATCCAAACTGAGGCTCATCGATAATTTAAGTATGAAAGCAATTTAAAAAGGGAAATATAACAAGTCAATATAAGAAAGTTTATTAATAAACTCCCATCTGATTTACAAAGAGTAATTTGTCGATCATTGTTGGTGAAAGCTGCATTTGTGCTGCACAGAACTGGCCCCTGTATAGGTGACTAGTGAACCATTTATTTTATAAATGATTTCCCGTCACATTTTCCCCTGCTTCAACAAGCGCCGAAGGGTTGACTTGTCGTCAAAAAGGCTGCGAACCATTATGACTTGAATAATCCCGGTTAGAACTAAGCTTACTATATGAATCAAGGACCAGAAATTGACTCTTTCGTAGTTACTCTCAGCGACATTTCGGTCTCTAGCCTCGAAGGCTCTGAGCTGATCCTGGTATTGCTGCGCTTGAACGAGACGACCTCTGACTTTCGCAACAGAATCCTGGAGGGGAAAATTTTTTATTAAATTTGATATTTTATTTATATATTAAAAAAAAAGTATTTTTACCTTAATATCTTGAACATGAATATCGTAAATCTCTTCAGGTCTGAGTCCGGCGTAAAAGTTTTTGTCAACTTCTCCCCATGCGTTGTTATCTAGTTTAATTTGAGCACTATCGTCTTCATCATCAACATCTGTTGATATTTCAAAAAATACAGTTTTGGCACTAAAGACTGAAAAACTGTTATCAAAACAAAGTTTGTGATCCCCATCTTCAAATGCTTTGGTCCTGTGAATAAGAAAAAGGGTCTTATTAAGTTAATTGTTACTGATTTAAGGGTGTGATAATTTTTTTAAATAAAAATTGCTGGAATATATTAAGGGTTTTAGAATTTAGACATTAACTCAAATATCTCAATAACAATAAAAATGAATATGACTTCAATGTAAAAAAAAATCCAGACATCAGCCTAGATACTAGATTGACATAAAAAAAAGTATATAAAAATTGGTAGAAAAGAAAACACACCTGTGGGTATTGTCACTTTTTCTCATATCCATAACAATTTTTCTTCCGGTGGGGGATAATAGATGGAAATCGATGTCAAGTTCACCTTGTTGTCCATCTACTACCTATATGAAATAAATTAAAAGATTTCGTGAGTACAAGGTTAACTCAAAGCTTATCTAACTAGTAAAACACTTACTTGATAATCTACTTCAAGATATACGTCTTTTTTAACATACGTAAAGAAGCAATCTTGTTTGCCCGGATCGATGGTCACAGTAAATTCATTGCTGTACGACAATGAGTGCTGAATGAACAATATAACGACAATTAAAAAGGCAATCCAATTCATTTTTACCAACACCAACAATCCCAGTCCTTAACACATTAACTATCTCATGTGGGTGTATGTGAGTTGTGTATGTGAAAAATGACAGATAGCGATGTAAACGTAAAGTCGAAAACGTTGCTAGGTTACCGGCTTTTACAACATCAATGGCCTGCCCTCTTGCGACCAAGTTCTGAGTTTTACATTGGTTTAAGCAACCTCATCAGTAAAGTTGCCCAAACCTGTTTTCGAAAGTCAGCTGATCTTTCAAAGCGGATTGTTTTGAAGAATTGAAGGGTAGATGAATATTGAAACCAGCAAAGGATTGAAAGAATTTATGTAAATACGATACACTGTGATGCGTAGTTAGCTAGTTCTTGCTGTCGTCACGGCGGAGTTCGTTAATCAACTCGAATTGGCAAATTTCCTTCGAATACTAAAAGAACCGGCCATTGATATTAGCAGCTGTTAAAATTCCTACTACCTGTCAAAATGCATTCTCTACTTCGAACGGTTTTTAAAATTTTATTCCTTTCTATCAAATCGTTTTTACAACCTTTTTTTGTCATTAGATATTGATGAAAAAAAATTCAGCTAGACTCGCTGTAAATAAGGGATACAATGCCTTGTTTTCATCAGCAGCAGGATCAAAGAAAGTTGGGGAAGGTGTGCCATACAAAACTGTCTTAAAAGATGGATCATTGCAGCAACAGGATATCCCTGAGTCTGCAGATGTGGTGATATTAGGTAAAAAAGGAGAGAATTAAAGCAAAGGTGGTCTCTTATTTTAACTAGTTAATGATATATTTTCCAATGAATGTAACAGGTGGTGGAAGTATTGGGTGCAATACACTTTATCATTTAACCAAGTTGGGCCTTACAAATGTTGTCTTGTTGGAGAGAAACCGATTGACCAGTGGCACAACTTGGCATACAGGTATTCTGATTATAATGTAGAACATTATGAGTTATCATTTATAAGTATCATGTTTTATGATGTATTTAAATTCTTACAACCATTTTCTTAAACTTATTTTGTATCCCAGCTGGTTTAGTTTGGAGGTAATTAGCAAATATATATTTTTTTACTTTAAAATTTTATATTACATCTCTGATGGATCCTCTGTTTAGACTTCGGCCCTCAGATATTGACGTCCGATTATTGGCATACACACACCAATTATTGCAAAGTTTAGAAGCCGAAACAGGGATCGATCCTGGTTACATAGTCAACGGTGGTCTCTTTGTAGCATCTTCAAAGGTTTGACGCTTACTTATCCGTTTTTAATTTCTATTGTTAAAGAATATTTAAATATATTTAGGAACGTTTAGACGAATACAAGCGTCTACAAACGCTTGGCAAAGCTTTCGGAATTGAATCACACGTTTTAGGCCCGAGTGAAACCAAAAAACTATACCCATTAATGAACGTGAACGACGTTTACGGGACCCTATTCAGGTTTCTAAAATTTTTAATCGTTAACTTTCTTTTAAAATAACAGTATAACACATTCAAATTTAGTCCTCGTGATGGAGTGGTTGATCCGGCTGGATTCTGTACTGCTCTTACTCGTGCAGCAACCCGTGCCGGAGCTAAAGTGGTCGAAGATTGCGTAGTCACTGGAATCGACACCGAAAAGACTCTATTTGGAAGTCGCCAAGTATCTGCTGTTCATACAGAAAAGGGGACTATCAAAACAAACTGTGTCATCAACTGCACTGGTCTATATAAATTACTTGCAAATTAAATCGACATTTAACAAGATTAAATGACTGTAGGAGCGTGGGCACCTTATATTGGCGCTATGGTGAACGTGGCCGTTCCTTTAATCGTCACCAAACACGGTGAGAAATTGTGAATTTCAAAATTGATAGCATTTTTTCTGATTTTATTTAATTTTTATTTAAAAGCCTATGTCGTGACGGAAAAAATTGACGGAATTTCTGGGATGCCTAACGTCAGGGACCATGATTCATCGATTTATTTTAAAGTGCAAGGTGATTCGCTTTCTGTCGGTGGTTATGAAAACGATCCTGTTTTTATTGATCAGGTATTTTCAAAATGATACAACTGTTTCTTTTGTTTCTCATTCGTAAAATGTTTCATGTAGATCCCAAAAGATGCAGCTTTCAGTCTGTATGAATTGGATTGGGACGTGTTTGGTGTGCATATTGAAGGTGCTGTAAACCGCTGCCCGATTTTAGGAGAAACTGGCATTAAATCCACTGTTTCTGGACCTGAGAGTTTTACACCTGATCATAAGCCTTTACTTGGTAACTTTCATTTATATCCCAGCGATATGATGCTATTATTTATAGAATTTTTTATTATTATTATTTTTTTAAGGTGAGGAACCTACTCTAAGAGGATTCTTTCACGGGTGCGGATTCAACTCGGCCGGAATGATGTTTGGGGGAGGCTGCGGATGGCAACTGGTGACTAAACTTGAACAAATTACGTTTAATTTCAGCACCACATGAATTTTATCTCTCATTAGGCAAAATGGGTTGTACAAGGTCGTCCAGATTTTGACATGTACGGCTACGATATCAGGCGCTTTTCGCCTGATTTAACGCGGAACTCTGACTGGATCCGTCAGCGCAGTCACGAAGCTTACGCTAAGAATTATTCCATCGTTTATCCACACGATGAGCCGCTAGCTTCTCGTAAAATGAAGCAGTCTGCCGTCGGTCCGCTCTTGGAGCAGGCCGGCTGCGTCTTTCAGGAACGACACGGATGGGAGAGACCAGGCTGGTTTTCCACTTCCGGACCTGCTCCACTTCAACCTTATGATTGGTACGGAGCTTACGGTAATCAACCGAGTGCCAATCAGAGTTACGTGGAACGTTTGAAAGAAGATTACACTTTCGGGTTCCCACGGAATCATTCCATTGTGAGTTTAAATCGGTCTTTATTTACTTTTTGTTCTATGATTATAATTTTTTGCTGTGGTTTTAGATTGAAGAAGAGTGCCGTGCTGCACGTGAGCGTGTTGCCATTTTCGACATGTCCTACTTTGGCAATTACTATCTCGTTGGACGCGATGCACAGGCGGCTGCCGACTGGATTTTCACCAACGATATGAAGAGGGCTTCCGGAGAGACTAGCTACACTTGTATGCTAAATGCTCAAGCAGGAGTAGAGTCGGATCTGACTGTATCTTTCCTCGATGGATCTTCCACTGCTCCATGGGAACCTTCATTCCAAGTCATTTATTTTCAATACTGACACTAGAACTTGAAATAATTAATTTTAAATTTATAGGGTAGAGGGTTTTATATCGCAGCTGGAGGAGGATCCGCCTATCAATCTTTCACTCATATTGCAAGGGCGATCGAGGACGGCCGTTTCGACGCTCAACT
Source organism: Chydorus sphaericus (assembly GCA_030141595.1). Lineage (NCBI taxonomy): Eukaryota > Metazoa > Arthropoda > Branchiopoda > Diplostraca > Chydoridae > Chydorus > Chydorus sphaericus. The sequence continues at coordinate 4,980,267 of CM057931.1, forward strand.
GATCAACAAGTCGGATGATACGAGCTTACTTTCCGTTCAAGGACCCAAAAGGTTTTCTTATTTTTTATATAATTTTAGTTTTTACATGTCGACAATGAAAATATGTTTCAGCCGACAGTTATTGGAGAAATTGAGTCCTGGAACTCGTTTTTCAAATGAGGATTTCCCTTTTTCGACTCATCGGTTGATTGATATTCAAGGAAACTTATGTCGTGTCCTGCGAATCTCCTTTGTCGGCGAAATGGGTATTTTGTTTAATGACGTGTAAAGTAGGAAATGATGCAAAAGTTTCACATCACTTATTTTTAGGTTGGGAGCTCCATGTTCCATTTTCTTCTACGGTGGCCGTTTACTCTGCCGTTATGAAAGCTGGGCAAGAGTTTGGCATAGCTAATGCCGGATATCGAGCCATTGATTCACTCAGCATCGAAAAAGGTTATCGACATTGGCACATGGACCTGCGAGCCGAGGATGATCCACTCGAAGCTGGACTAGGCTTCACCTGCAAGCTGAAAAGCCCTGTTGATTTTTTGGGCCGTAAGGCACTAGAAGAGAAACGGAAACATGGACTAAAGAAGCGCATCGCATGCTTCACCATTCAAGAGTATGTCCAGCACATCAATCACACTGTTTTTATTTCATGTCTATATTTATCTATTTCTTAATTGGATGTAGGAAAGTGCCTTTATGGGGTCTGGAGACTATTTGGCGTAACGACCGAGTGGTCGGCTATTTGAGACGGGCGGACTACGGGTTCACTACCGGTGCCAGCATCGGTTACGGCTACATCGAAAGCGACGGTGAGCCCATCACCAACCGGTATCTGCTTGACGGTGAATACGCGATCGAGTCCATGGATGTCAAATATAAAGCTCAGATCCATTTGAAGCCGCTCTTTGATCCGGAGAACCGCCGCGTCAAGGGCTTCTATTCTCAATAGACTCACTGCCAGATCTTTATTTTTCTATTACTGTTGAAACACCAAATACAATTATATTTACTTGAAACATTTAAACAAGAAGCTTTAATCGGCGTCTCCTTGAATGATGACAGCCATATTGAACTTGTTCTCCTCTGGAAGGTATTCTATGTTCCAGAGATTCGGATTGAAGAGTCCTGAAATTGTGTTAATAGTAGAATTTTTATCTCTTTCTTTTAAAACTATTAAGTAATGATGAGAGGTTACCGATTTCCCCTTCCGCTAAAGTTAATTCAATAACTGAACAGTGATCACTGCAATCTGATCCAGGATGGAGGTGGACGACGTTGGATCCATGGAGCTGAACCCAAATCGCCAGTCCAGAACGCATTTTCATGATCTACAGATTTGATAATGTTAAATTTCATTCAGTTAGAAAAGTTTTAGGGGTAGCACCGGTTTGAAGCGACGAGCGCGATAGTAGTTTCCTGATAAAAGAACCCAGTTGTTCAGAGAGAGATCTACAGCCGCTGTGATAAATGGAGGACGCCGATAAAATCGCCTTCCAGTTTTAACGCTCTTTCTTGCACAGTTTTCCCTTGAAAAAAGTCAAGTATTAACTGAGATTGATTGAAAGAGGAAAATATCTCACCAGTGAGCGAACCAAGATTTTTCGGGCGGGAAACGCTCTACAAGCTGAAAGAAATCGTCGAGATTGTGGTAAAGCCGAGTGCTACTCATCCACTGGCATATTCCCCATCCGGAATCGTCTTGTCGGTAAGCCTACTTTCCAAAGTTTCACATAAAAAAATGAATCTTCGCAAATTATTGTTCTAAAAAATACCTGAATGATATTCTCTAGATTAGTGACTGGCCAATCTAACATCTCGTCCTTGACCACGACGGGTAAATCGTGGCTGACGTACTGATCCATCACGAAACGGGCCGAAACGTTGTTTACGATATCCACTGCTTCTAAATCCTCGCAAAACTGGAGTGGAATTCACATAAAACAACAATATTATATTTTAAAGCAAGCAGATGCGTCCTTATTTCTTTCCGCTCCATTTAAAGCTTTCTCTGTGGTGAACATATGAGTAAAAACCTCTGCAAACTATCCCACTACTTAGTAAAAAAATGTACGGCATATAATTTTAAATGTGTAAATAATAATAATCACTGGGTTTTAAACTTTGTATGTTAGTTTTATGTCTTTTCCGTAGAATGTAATGAAAAATAACTTAGATTATTTACAATTATATAATGTTTCTAAGATAATAATTTCACCAACGATTCTGGTTCTATTAGGTTTTTGACCTGCTTTGTACATAGTGAATATTACCAAGCATTGAGGATTACGAAGCGAGTTGGGCTGCTTCTGGTAAACGTCATCTGGCCTTTGGGTCGACGACAGCAGGCATTCGCTGTAGTAGTAATCGCTCCAGTCCCAGACGGGAGTCAACTGTGCGGATTAATCCAATGATTTAACACACCATTAATCAGGAATGGCGCAATTAAAAAAAACTTCTTTATCAGCTAGAGAACAGCTGAGAAAAATCAATGTTTAGTTAAATATACCTCAATCAGCCCAATACGGCCGATGGCCCGAATGTGTTGCCAGCAGGAATCACTTGTTATAACCGATCCCGCTGCAAGGAGAACTAGGATCCACTTGAGATATGTGCGTGCAGTTCGATTTCTGATTTCACGACGGAGTAGTTTTTCTATACGATCTGGCTCTTCCGTTCCATTCAGAATCTCTTTCATCCTCTCGACCGGATTCACGGCAGAGCTTTCCATTCTGACCTTCTTCTGGTGCCTCTTTGGCATCTTACTGGAAGAAAGTTATCATTTTCTGCTTCAAATTCAGATGGAAGAAAAGGCATGCGCACTCTTCTTCGCCGGAAAGAAGAGTTTCCGGAACACGCACGTGCAACAAATGAAAGAAGTTGTTGGTGCGGTTATAAAATCGTATCGTCCGAATGTGTTACTCATGACTTTCTATACGGATCATTAATTTATATTACATGACATTCCTTAAAATCTGAATGTCCAGCAAGAACTGCTCTTCGACGACTGTATAGCTCACGATTTTCCAGAGAAAATTGAGTGGAGCAACGGGAAAATATGTTTCATTATTCGATAGTGGTGAGAATCTTGCACGAAACCCTGCGGTCTCCCGGACACAAAGAAATAAAATAAATAATAGTAATGATGATCGCTCGGAATCATCCCAGAAAGCGACTAAATCATGATGAACTCTCCGTGAAATCTCAATTTTCTTTTCTTTCTTCTATCCATTCATCTTTTTAATTCGATGGTTGTATTTCCAAGACATTGTATACAATTATGGGATCACAATCAAGTTACCGTTACCGTCGCATGGTCAATTAGGTTTCGGTTGAAAATTGGGACGACTCTTAGGACAGGTAACGATTCGTTTGTGATGAATGATCTTTTTATACACGGCATCTGCTTGAAAAAAAGTCGAATCATTAACCTTGTTTATACTTTTTTAACGTTTATTTCTAGATAGTCGTGTCACTACGAAGCAGATGGCACATGGAAATCCAACGTGCGGAACTCTTTCGACCAGCAGCTCGCGATTGGCCATCGTGTCACATAGCATCGTGACCACTGGGGTATATTATTGTCAAAATTATTGAACACGCTATTTAGTTTTGTTTTTTCTCTCTTTCGTGTCCAAATAAACGACCTGGATTCGAGTCGAATCGTAAAATATCCCGCGCCTTCACACAGCTGACGGTGGCCCTGCCCGGTTACAGAAAAAAGGAGGACGTATCGTCATCATCGTGCATGCTCATAGGAAATGCTGGTCGAGTAGAACTATTTAGAAGATCGAAGTATTATGCCTCTTTTATCCTAAAGAAAAACAGTTTATGATGGTAGGTAAAATTCACGGATGAGCGATTGGGGCTCCCGAACAAAACAATCCATTATGGTACGTTTACATAGCATGAATATCTACTCTAGATAATAATATATGGTCCCCATGGAGATAGCCAATGATGCTTGGGGATCCCGTATGATGTAAGTGAACTAAAATAATGCAAGTCGGTAATGGTTGAGTCAAAGATTATTCCGACCTATATAACACGACAGCTGACTCTGAGAGTATTACGCTCTTTCGTTACGGGCTGAAAGGCTTGAAAAAGAAATGAATAAATACGAGAAGTTTCTTTGCGGCGGCAGCGGCGTGGTGCCCATCATCAGATGATGAGGCGAGGGCCGTTCCTCTTTCACTGTTCAACAGCTGGCTACGACCGGCCGGCCTGATTCGTGGACAAAACTCTCTCATCAGTGTTAAAAACACGCTGGAATGAGCTAGGGCTGTTCTTGTGCCCCACATTATTAAGCAAAACATGACCGAGAAAAAGGAAATTATGACCATTCAACGGTATCGATAAATTAGTTTGTCGACTTGTCATCAAGTTTCCAAAAACTACATGGTAGAAGCACAATTGAATGGAAGATTTATTGCTGGAAAAAAAAGAATAAAACCGGTGATCCTTAAGAATTGTCAACTCGTGTTGTAAAACCGTTGGTTCTAGTCCAGTTGTTCTATCCAGCATAACTATTATTGGACTATTTAGTAATTATGTCATTCAAAACAGGCGAAATGAGATATTAATAATACTGTAGAGACAACATCACCTCCCCTCAATTATTCAGCTATTAGGATAAATTAAAGATATGTATTGTTTTCGTTCATCAATGAAAACGAATCAATCATTCTCGCCTCACTTACAGTTTATTCACCGGGGATACAATATTTCTTCTACTATTGAAAAAAAAATTCTCAAGCCAAAATCGACTGGTTTTCTCAACCGGAGCATCCAAACATTCTTAGGACAGACTATCCTCAATGAATATAGAAAGAAAAGAAAAAAAACAATATCAGTTTGACCAGATCTTGAGGCAAGAAATCATTTTGCGCAAGAGAGCAATGGCTCCATCACAATTGGCCTGCGGGTGAGTCCTCCCCTCAACAGCATGGCCGCCGCCATCATGAGCTTCTGCTTGCAGCCTACCCTCCCCTTCCATAAGAACTCGACTCTACTCATCTTTCCTAGTTCAGTCGAGTTGTAGACGCCGGACGGGTTGTACACGAAAGGCACGCGCTCGCACAAACTAATTTTTATTACAGTTTCGTGTGTACAAGTGCTAGTGCGTGTGATTGGCTTAAACGGTGAGGATATTCGAGTCAGCAATCAGAGGCTATTCAAATGCGAGGTGAGTAGTACACAAGTGTTGGGTTGCCACCATTGTTTTTTTTCGCAATCGTATCGATTCCGCTCCACTTTTGATGTGGTTTCTGTAAGGCGAGACCTTAAAACCGGAAGCCTTTCAGGCCGGATGTGATAATAAAATATAAAAATTTCGATGCTGGATTTTAATTTTTAGTTTAGCGACAGCTGTGTTGTCGTAGACTGACCCCTCAGACAATAATTCATTTGTCTCTCTTGGGGGGGATTTTGTTTCGTAGTGGAAATGACGGGTCAGAACGGCCACTCGAACGGGGATAACAGCCACCCACCGGCATCCACTTGGACCGTAGGGCTCGTCAATTCGGCTCTCAAATATCTGACAGCCGAAACTTTTGGATTCAAGGTATGGTCTCTAATAACTGTTTGTTTTGATTGTCCTCTTGCCATTTCTGAGCTGAAAATCGGTGTCATTATGGTTCATTATTTTCGTCTTAAGGTGAATGCCAACGGGCTAGCTCTCAAGAAGAAACAGCTGTGGACTTTGGAGGCCTTCGGCGATAGCACCGACGCCGTATCCTTTCGTTCCCATCTGGACAAGTACCTCTCCGTTGACCAGGTGGGTGAAAAAGGGAGAAGCCCTACGTGCCATTACGGCCGCTCAATCTAGGACTAGGATATGGTCTAACTATCTCATTTTCTAACTAACGTGACAGTTTGGGAACGTGACGTGCGACGCCGAAGAGAAGGACAATGGGGCTCGCTTTGAAATCGTGGTGCCGGCTTCTTCCGCCGGCAGGTGGGCTCTGCGGCACCCTGGACGCGGATACTTTCTCGGTGCAGCCGCCGACAAGCTGGTCTGTTCCGCCAAGACGCCCACCGAGAACGAATTGTGGTAAGAATAAGAAGAAGAAGAAAGGTTTTTTAGGTTTGCTTTCTACGTCTGTTGCTCTACTCCACCGAAAGAAATTAACCCAATTAGGAGTACAACGGGTACCGTTCGACACCTGTGGGCACGGCACGCGGTGATCGATCTTCTTCTTTTTTTTCTCTCCTCTCCACGGCTTATCACAATGGGAGGGTGAGCTCTATTATCACCTGACTGGACAATACTAATGCATTATTCAACCATGGATTTTTAGAAAAAGAATGACGATAACCAGGGATGTGCGAGTTCGTTAGCAGATCAACGAAGCGATACTCTCTATTTCCAAGGAATTTTTTTCTTTATTTAAAAAAAAAAAAATTTTTGGATTTACCTCTTAATGAACTGGGAATGTGTATTTTCCTTTTCTCACTTCCTCGTTACGGGTGTGCTTCATGTAACCGCAGTGTCGCACAAAGGAAATAACGGCTCTTGTCCAATTATTTATTTTATTTATATTTCGCCATCAACAAAGAAAGCTGATTTTTTTTCTTTCTAAGCAAACTTGTTATTATTTATTTTAGTTGCTCTCCTGACGAGTAGTGATGTGATTATAACGGGTGCTATTTTTGACAGGTACGTGCACCTGGCGGCTCGCCCTCAAGTGAACCTACGCTCGAGCGGCCGTCGGCGCTTCGCCCACCTGAGCGACGCCGGGGATGAAATCCAGGTGGACGCCAATATCCCGTGGGGCTCCACGACGCTCTTCACGCTCGAGTTCCGAGACGACTCGCGACTCTATGCCATCCACACGGCCAATAACCGCTACCTGTGTCGTGATGGACGTTTGCTGGAACAATGTAATGCGACCTGTCTCTTCTCCCTCGAGTACCACGCTGGAGCCCTAGCACTTAGAGACACCCAAGGACTGTATCTAGCTCCTCTTGGATCCAAGGTTCGTCTTATCGATCCGCTTCTCTCCCCCTCTGCTGTCGGAGGGAGAACCGCAATAAGTTATTCCAGGAAACCCAAAATAGAAAGTTAACCGTAGAGGAAGCTCTCTTTTACCGTTATCTTACAAGTGGGTCTATATATCTTTATGTCTTATTTCAAAAGAGTTGAAATGGGGACAATTATTGAACAATAGTGTCTCTGTCGAAGAGAAATCTATTCAGAAAGAGTGCACTCGAATCAATCATTATAAAACTAGACGAGAGAAACGTATCGCGTCATCTTTTGTCCCCTCGGGATTTTGAGGGGGTGAGGGGCGCCACGCCTTTGGATCAATACGAGTAACTGATCTAAATGATCATGTGGATGACTCAATCTTTTTAAATTTTAGGCTATCCTGAGGACTCGATCTACGTCGGTGACCAAAGATGAACTCTTCACTTTGGAGGATTCTCTGGCTCAAGCAGTTTTTGTCTCCATGATGAACAGCCGATACGTCTCTGTCAAACAAGGTGAAATCATATTTTTGTTTCTCTCTTTGGGGAGACGTTTTACTATTTTTTTCCAAAAACCCACACACATCTTTAAAAGCTCTCTTGAGTTTCTCTCTCCACTCCCTTATCAAAGCTGGAACAGCTGGGAGAAAAGGAGGGAGTCTATATAGAGTTTCCAGCAGCGCAGGGTTAAAGGTTACTCATTCGTCACGACTGTTAAGAAAATCCAGTCGGAGCTCCCTGAAAAAGAATCTTATTTCTTCCATGTAACATTTCACCGAAATGTTGATCTTGCCAATAACCTTAAATCACGAATATTCTCAGATTTATATTCTTCGATTCTGTTAGTCAGCACATTTTTTCCCCGTAGATCAGCAGAGTTTCCGGATATGCTAAGAGACGCTACGTAATGTATTGATCCGTCTCCCTTTTTGGCTCCCCTCTCTCTCTACCCTCTTTTTCTCTGGCATAGTCCTTAGTAAGTTTTCTCCCTTTATCCAGCAGTGGGGGTGGATGCAGAACAGCCCCCCACGAAAGAGGGAAACTGGGTCTCCCGGTTGAAGAGACGAAAACAACAATTGGTCGACGAATGTAGCAGATGTTGTTGCCATCTTTCCTCGTTGTTTTCGAGCGTGCTGAATGCCGAGAGAGAGAGAGAATGAACACAGAGGTCTTTTGTTTGAATCACGGACGCGGGAAGGCCGCGCTCACGGTGCTGCTTTTTATCCACCGGGATGCACCCGACTTCACATGATCTAATCTGCGGTGGATTGATGGCCATCTTGACTCTTATGAACGGACTTTTTTTTTTTGAAAGATTAAATATGTTACGCCTACTGTTTTATACTTCTTCTCCCGATTCCACGTAGTAACTGTTTTGAAACAAGTAATTTAAGCTTTTGTTTTGTTACTAGTGCTCACGCGAAGGCACGTCGATCTGCAACAATGATTTTCCCACTACTGTTAAATAAATCGTTCCCGATTAAAACAGTACCCGTGTCTTACCGTACAAAGCAGTTGATCATATTGATATTTTTATCGAATTTTAAAACATTATGTCTGATGAACTAGAAATTTTTGTCAACTTTTGTCCTCGAGTTATGTACGAAACTGTATCTAAAGTGGTATTCATATATTTTCAGGAATCGACGTGACTGCTAATCAGGAGGAAATTTCGGATCACGAAACGTTCCAGTTGGAATACGACACATCAACGGGACGCTGGTACATCCGGACGATGGGAGATCGCTACTGGACCTTGGAGACGGCCGGCGGGATTCAAGCCTCTTCGGCCAAAAAGTATGAGAACGAAATGCCTCGCATTCCAAGATTAATCTCTTTCTCAGAAACTGTAATTTATGATTTTTTTTTTTCAAGGACTTCGAATGCCTTGTTCCAAATGGAATGGCAAGCGGATGGTTCCGTCGGATTCCGTGCCAACAACGGAAAGTTTATTGCCACCAAGAAGTCGGGTCACTTGTACGCCAACTCGGAAGCACCTGAAGAAACCAGCAAGTTTTTCTTCTACTTGATCAACCGGTACAATTAATTTTTTATAATTATTTTAGTTTCTTTTTTCTGATTAAAATTTGAATTCTAGGCAAATGTTGGTGCTGAAATCGGAACAAGGCTTTGTTGGCTATAAGGCTGCCAGCAATAAACTCGAGTGCAATAAGGCCAACTATGAAGCCATCCAGGTAGAGCGCGGGCCTCTCGGTTTGGTCTACTTCAAAGGTAAATAAATTGTCCTCGATTGACATTCTAATTTTAGACTCAACGATTACTACGTTTTAATAGGTCAAAACGGACGTTATTGGCAAGTAGGTGGTGATGGCATTTCGGCGGATGGAGACTCTCCGGAAGGATTCTATCTAGAACTTCGTGAGCCTTCTAAGTTGTGTATTAAAAGCAAAGACGGTGCGTACTTGATGGCTGAGAAGAACGGTGGTTTTACGGCCGGGAGTCGCCAATCTGATACGGCGACGCGTTGGGAATTTTAAATTGACCACTTCTTCCCTCGCTCAGTACTTAAAAAATATAAAAGAGGATACAATCCAGCAGAGGTGCTTCATTATAGTAATAAAAAACATTGCACCCAAACGGTATGCTTCGCCTCCTTTCCATTTACTTTTCTTTCTGAATCGATGATTGCCCGTAGTGTGGGAAGGTATTCCGATTAGAAAACTTTCTTCTGGATGTTTTCCTTTCGTAAATGCTCTTTAAATATTTTTAAAAAGAGTCTGTTTCGCCAATCATATTTTGTGGGATCAAAAAAATTGCTTCTTTTCCCCTTCTTGAATTTGACACACATTATCGTCCTTCTGAAATTCATTTTTCTTTGTGTTTGTTGCGAACTATTCCTCTTCAAGTGTTTCATCACCTACTTATTTCAAGCGCGAATCTCTTTCGTTCCCAGCGGCCTGCGTCGCATGCAATTGAATAATATTTTCAGATATAAAACACCACCTTCTAAATCTAAAAAAAAGTATAATTTATATTTTATGGTTTATCTTGTGTATTGGCAGTCATTTTGGTATTACACATACGCGAAAAATCTTAATTATTGTACCTGTTACATTTCTACTATTCCGTTGCATTTTATGTAATAACTTCTTTCCAGAGATTTCAATCGTTAAGTCTTTCCTACGAGGCGCTAACTCAAAGATTCAATCAAATGATTTATTTAAACAGTTTAAATCAATGGAGAGTGACAAGTGTATTTTAAACGTTGTGAGGGAAAAATAATAAAAATAGAAAAGAAGCAAAAAAAGATGAGGACGAGTGGCCAACAACCAAAGGCAGAGTGTGATGTAGTCCACTAATAGTTTTCCGGGTGGATACCAGAATCCCGTGAGGCGGAGTGGCTGCGAGAGCGGCGGCGGTGGCTCCGTCGGTCACTTCCACGGTCTCGCCTATCGTCGCCACGTCGATCACGAGACGAGCGACCAGCAGGGGAGCGTTCACGAGACCGATCATCTCGTGACCTTTCTGGGCGTCCTCTCTCTACGACGCTCCCGGTCTTCTCGTTCTCTCTCTCGCTCGCGGTCTTCACGCTCCCTCTCACGCTGTCTTTCTCGATCCTCAGCAGCGGGTTCTCCGTACCTTTTCCGGCGTCTTTCTTCCACTTTCACCTGTAATGGCGTAAGAAATGTCAAACAAACTCGTGTCAAGAAAACTGGATCAAAAACTCAGACCTGAAGTTCGGCTAATTTTTCGCGGATTTTGATGAAACCTAGATGGAGCTTTCCACCGAAATGATCTGCCAGACGACGATCGTTATCATGAATACCTAAATAGGCAGAGCAGACTTCACAGACACGCAATTTTTGCTGCTGGTATGACGAGGCTGGCATGGCATTGCGGTACTCTTGCTCAGCAGACGCTTTCTTCTTCCGGAATTCCTCCACCTGCGGTCAACGGGAGAAAAACAGTTACAAATTAGGGATGAATGAGCCGAGACAGATTTTATATTGAACCCACCTCTTCCATCATTTTCATGGATTCGTCGACGAATCCCTCTGCACCAAGTTCTTCAGCTTTGGCTAGCTTCTGACCGATTTGTTCGGCTAATAGATGGACCTATGTTTTGATAATTAAAATTAAATATGTAAAATAATCGTCTTAAAACAGAGAATAGTTTTTACCTTCTGGGCCTTGGCTGCCACCTCAGCCGAAAGCTCTTCTTGTGTTTCAGCGAGTCGCTTCTTAGCAGCTTCGGTTTTCCGGTCACATTCACCCACAAACGTCGTCAAATGATCCATAGCCTATAGGAAAGATAAAGTTAAAAAGTAGTCGAGGGGAAATATTCCAAAGGATAATAAATCATTCAACTTACATCAACTGTATAACCATAATCCTTTGTCTCACTGGCTTTTTCAAAGTCTGCACGTAGAGCCAAATCGTGGATAGCAGCACACTCGCCTATGTCCATCCGCTGAAATAAATTAGATGGCAAATAAATTGTTAGTTCAGTGGGTTTCAAGTCTACATTCGCACCGTTGGGCATTGAAGCAGCCAACAAATGGAAAATGAAAACAAAAAAGCCTTGTTATTAGGAAGGAAAAAAATATATATTTGTCAAGAGTTTGTTGTTGTTCTCACTTACCCATCAGCCCTTTTCTTTTGATATAAAGCTGGCATCAGCATGGACATCATTTTGTAGCCATACTCTTTTCATGATCCTTATAACCAACCAGTGCAACTATATAGAGGGACAGGAAAATTGGCTGGCCAATGGGCCATAGTATGCTATTTTTTTTTATTGTTTGAATATTGATTTGGTTCATCTTAAAAAAGAGAAAAGGAGGCTGGCAACGCACCACTGCCAAGATTTCTGGTTTACTTACAGCTCGAGGTGTGTGTGTGTATAGCAAGGTACTGAGAAAGCGTTGAGTAATCTGAAGCCCCCAATTTTTTATGCATCACTGCACCACGCAAAAATATAGAAACATATCAGTCATTAAAGTTCCAAATCCCCTTTCCCAGAAACTATAATGTTAAAATTGCCTCTCTCATCTGTTTTCTTTAAGTATCATTTAATTAAACAATTAATTGAAATAAAATAGAAAAGAAAACCAATAGATGATACAGTAGAGTCCTTTAACTTAACACTTAAATAAGCAATAATAAAATCCTACACAGCAACCCAGGAAAGGTTTGAGTTTTTCAAATAAAATAAGGTCTTAAGGTGATGGTTGCAAATCTGAGCAGTAGACACACAGAATGTCAAAGAAGTTTGACAGGTCTTACCGTAGAAGCAAGGATTTCATGAGGGCAGCAACCAAGCAGGAAGCTCTTGCAGACTTTGGGATCGGTGAATTTGACATTGTATCGGCTCGACTCTCCTACAGAATAAATCAAAACAAATCTTTAGGCATCGCGACGCCATTTAAATTGTTTATTCCTTACCATCTCTCGTGGTTCCCATTAGCTGGTCCAACATAGCACGCATTTGATCCTTCGCCGACATGTTCGACTTCTTCTTCAACCAGTTCAATAACTCACAGACTATAAACCTTTCAAATTCACTAAAATGATATGCCAGATGTCCGGCAAGGTGAAAATGTGAATCCTTTGCAGTCTAGACCTGCTGTTTACGAACGAACTATACCGCATTCAGCGAAGCTGGCGCTCGGAAGAATACAAAGGTATCGATAGAAAAGTTGTATCGTACTATCGAATTAGTAAAATTATAATCGATTGATAAACAAAAATAGAGGACCAATCACGGTACAGTTTTGAGGCTTGTGATCCGAGCCAAAATGTTAAAATTTGGACCACTTCAGCGCAGATTAGGATCAAAAAATATTTTTTAAATTTTAATTCTACCCAATAATTGAACCATTAATTATTAATTATTTTTTTATTGAAAAATGCACTGTTTTCTTTTCCATAATCCATATTCATTTCGTATAACGAAGGCAATTAACGATAATCCACTAGATGGAGCTTACAAACCGTGCCAGAAAATTTGGCCTTGGTGAGCCAAAATGGGAGAGTCGAGTCGTGGTTGGCCCGGTTGTCTCTCAGTATAAAACCGGAGCTCGAGGAAGAATGAGGTGCCGACGCCATATTAATAGATCTGGAAAGGTCGTCGATTCGTTTATTTATTTTCGGGATCGCAACTCACTTTTCGATCCTGGATAGTTCTACCCGTCATAGGTAAGGTCCTTCCCTATCAATTGATTGGCTGAACAACATTATTGGTTGTTTACGAATCGTTATTTGGTCCCTTGAAACTACATCAGGTTTAACAGTTGGATGTATCGTGTCATCTTATGATTCTTGGAAAGTGACTGCCAAAACCGGATGCTTGGTCAAAAGCTTTAATCTTTCACCAGAATGCCAGTGGCCCTTCTAATCTGACCAGTATGTAAACTGCCATCACCTGGAAAATACTCATAAACAGGGTGCCTGAAAGTCAGCTGAGAAAATGGAGACAAGGTATGTTTGTAGCATGCTATCTATGTATTATCTTAGACTAAGTTTGATTTTTTGTTTCAATATAGATTGGATAGGCTTTTCCTGTTGCTGGATACTGGATCATCAGCAGTCACCAGGAAAGCGGCAGCCCAACAGCTGGGTGAAGTTCAGCGGCTTCATCCCCATGAACTGCCTCTGCTTCTCAAGAAAGTTTTTACACATCTGAAGAGCCCTTCGTGGGACACCCGTATTGCTGCTTCCCAAGCTGTCAATGCTATAATTTCACATGTGCCCCAATGGGACCCCACTCCCACTCTGGTCAAGAAAGAAGATCTTATTATCAAGCAAGAGAATACAACATCTGGCAGACTTAAATTTGACACTTTCTGTGTTAAAACAATTCTAGCTAATCGTCACTTTCTCACAGCTTCGGAAGGAAAAGAGTTTGATGATGATGACTCAAACCTAACCGATCCAAAAGAGCGATTGGCATTCCAGCGTAATGCCCTCAACACCAAATTAGGCTTGGATATAGCAGCCAAACTGGGAATTAATACAGATGATATCGTTTCAGCCGAAGACCTTACCGGCAATCATCATCAAGAAGATACCCAAAATCAAGCGAGTCAAGCCAGTGGTGCAGCTGAAGAAGAGACCGATATCTTAAATCGCCAACTGAGTTCTCGTGAAGCAAATTTAGCTAAACGTAAAGCTCGTCGAGGCTGCAAACAGAAATCTTTGGACTCCAGTCCTTCTTCTGATGCCCCCAGCAGTAAGAAATCGAAAAAGGAAAGAGAAGACGTCATCATCGTCGACAGTGTTCCAGATCCGGCTGGAACTTGGCCAGAAACAGCCCAAGTTTGGCCCTTCGAAAGTTTTTGTGATCTACTTGTGACCAAATTACTCAGCCCCAGTTGGGAGGTATATTAAATGACTGGTTGACGAAAACTAAATTAGAAAGAATTTAATTTTAATTTCGTTATTAGGTTCGTCATGGTGGAGGTACAGCGTTACGAGAAGTGATCCAGTTGCACGGAAGAGGAGCTGGTCGGACTGTGAACCAAACAGTTGCTGAAATGAAGGAAGACCATAACTCTTGGCTAGAAGATATGTCACTACGATTGCTTTGCGTTTTGGCTTTGGATCGGTTTGGCGACTTCATTTCGGACCAAGTTGTTGCCCCCGTCCGTGAAACGACCGCTCAAGCCCTCGGCTCGCTGGCTAAGCTGATGGAGGCTCATCAAGTCCAGGCTGTGGTGAACGTTCTTCTTCAACTTCTCGATCAGACGGAATGGGAGACTCGGCATGGTGGTCTGTTGGGTCTTAAGTACTTAATGGCGACCCGGCAGGACCTCTCGCAGCTCCTTCTTCCGTCGGTCTATCCTTGCCTCTTCCGTGGCCTGCAGGACGAGGTTGACGACGTGAGTGCTGTGGCGGCAGCAGCCCTAGTGCCTCTTGCCGACCCTCTAGTCAATATACTACCACTGGACCAGATCAGCACGCTTCTCAAGAGCCTGTGGGATGCTCTTCTTGACTTGGACGAGTTGACGGCTTCAACAAGTAGCATTCTTACGTTGCTTTCATCCCTGATGGCTCACACAGAGACTGCCTCGTGCCTCCAAGATCTCCCTCTAGTCGACTTGGTGCCTCGTCTCTGGACATTCTTGTCTCATTCATCCTCAAAGGTAATTTCAATTAATATTGTTAAATTGTAAACAATGTTAATTTATTTCTTTGTCGTTTCAGGTCCGGAGGTCTACCTTAAAGACGCTAGAGACACTAGTGATCCCTGCTCACACGGCCGATTGGATGGATGGTCTCGCTTCCGACCTACTCCGTCACGTCTTTCAGAGGGCGATCCTCGAGCACCAACCGGACATAATCGAACAAATCCGCCAGCTTTGGGGGCGATTAATCCATAGACTTCCGCTCCAAATACTCTTGCCTGCTGTTTGCCCAGTCGTTTCCACTTGGCTATGCCTGATGATGCAGCCCTCCCGTATTCCATTTGACCCATCGAGCCTCATCTTTCCACCTGTCAGGAAAGAGTCGCCGGAAGGACGGCGTCGGAGTAGCGGTAGCAATTGTTTCACCGTAGGCTCTGGAGAGCCGATTATCCCAACAAAATATTTCATCGCCGGAACAGATCACGTTTATGAGAACCCTCTGCAAAGAGAGAAGGGTGTCATTCGAGCCCGTTGCTTGGCTGCTTCGATGCTCGGGCTTTTGTCTCAGTATTTAGTCCAGCCAATGCCCGGTTTGTCATATACAGCCGATATGGAAACTCCGGTCGAGTGCTACGCTAAACTTTTCCTGGTACATCTCAACAGTCGCTCTTCTATCCAGCGAACTGTTGTTGCTATGGTAATGGCGGAATGGGCAGAACAACAGCGGGAGGCTGAAAACAAAAATCCATCCGTCCCTCCACCTTCATTCTTAGTAGATCGGCTTCATCTTTGCCTGACGGAGTGCGTCTATTATGATGAGATTGGAGTTGCTTTTACGCGCCTTCTTCATGATGCAAAGGACTTTATTGCCACTCTCAAGGTAACCTGTCATACCTTTACAAGACATTTCAGTTTCCCATTTTAAATTGTTTGTCTTTAGCACTACAAGCTAGACGTGGAATCCGTTTTTCCGGCGGCTAGCAGCAGTTTCTTAACCACAGATCAAATCCAGGCCCTCTCTGGTCCTGTGGCTACTCAGCTCATATCGACAGGAAAGCTCAAAACCAAAATCATCGAAATTCTTGAAGAAAGAAAAAAATCTGTTGCATCAGCTTGCCTCCAGGTAAAATCACTTCTTTCCCATTAAGACTGATATAATTTATGTAACGAATTACATGCAGGTTGCTACGGACCAAAATACCTTGAACAATACGACCCTATCGGCACTGGCCCGAGCCGTCGTAGGGTTCCAAATTCTTTCAGATAAACTTAATCCTGTGATCAAACCACTCATGGATTCTATCAAGTTGGAGGAAAATGAACAAATGCAAGATTCGGCAGCCAAAACACTTGCTCACCTTCTTGAGCTCTGCCAGTCTCGCACACCTTGTCCCAACAACAAGATATTGAAGAACGTCTGCAATCTCCTATGCACCGATACAGATCTGACTCCTCGTGCGAGCTCAAAAGAATTAGACGGTATCATAACGTTGTTGCAACAGCAGCGGCAAGTGGAGAAAGCATTATCCAGCAAACGAGCCAATTCGGTCGACGGTGAGGGAGCAGCTAACGCCCGAGCTCTTGAAATTCAGAGGAGGGGAGCGATACTGGTCTTAAAAGCTGTTACCAGGCACTTTGGTTCGGAAGTGCCCCTTAAAGTCACTTTTCTCTGGGAAATGATGATGAGCATCCGGACTATGGATCAACACGACACCATCGATGAAGCTGGGTATATAGCTGAATGAATCATTTATTTTTTTAAATCTCAATAATTTGCATTTTTGTTTATAGGATGGCTAAAGCAGATGAGTTAATTCAATGTCTTCAAGTTTTGGAGGTGGTGGCGTCTTCCATTCATCTTTCCTTGCACGGCCAAGTGCTGGAACTGTTACCGACGCTTTGTAGCTTCCTCGAGCATCCTTTTAGGGCCGTTCGGCACCTTGCTAGTCGTTGCCTAGCTGCTTTGGGCTCGATTGATGCAGATCGGGTTTTGACAACCGTAGTGGAGCGTGTCATTCCTATGTTGGGTGCCATCGAGAAAGAGCGTATGCGCCAAGGTGCAATCGAGGCCGTTGCCTGCCTAGTCGAACAGATGGGCATGAACATCATTCCCTTTATTGTGCTACTCGTCATTCCCGTCTTGGGTCGTATGAGTGATGTCAATGAATCGGTTCGTTTGGTGGCTACACAGTCATTCGCAACGTTAATCCGCCTGATGCCACTAGAAGGCGGCGTTCCCGACCCACCCGCTCTCAGCCCTGAGCTAGCCGAGAAAAAAGTCCAGCAACGTAAATTTCTCGAACAACTCTTTGATCCTAAGAAATTGGAAAATTATAAGGTTTGTCGGTTAGTTGCAATTTTATCTGTTTTCCCATTACTTAATTTGTTTATTCTGAAGGTTTCCATACCAGTCAACGCTGAACTGCGTTGCTATCAACAAGATGGTGTCAATTGGTTGGCTTTCTTGAACAAATATGGCCTTCACGGCATCCTATGCGACGACATGGGGCTGGGCAAAACGTTACAGACGATCTGTATCCTCGCGTCCGACCACCATCAACGCCAGCTAGATTTCGCTAGCAATAATAATCCTTCTTCAGCTCCATTACCTTCTATTGTCGTGTGTCCTCCCACCTTGACTGGACATTGGGTGGACGAGGTGGAGAAATTTGTTGGAGCCGAACACTTGAACCCACTTCACTACACCGGTCCACCGTCTGAAAGACAGAGGCTACGGAAGCGAGTGGCCCACCACAATCTAGTGATAGCATCCTACGACATTGTTCGTAACGACTTAGACTTTTTCAGCTCGATCCGTTGGAATTACTGCGTCTTGGACGAAGGCCACATAATTAAGAACGGAAAAACCAAGTCATCGAAAGCTATCAAGCAGCTCATTGCAAACCATCGTCTCATCTTGTCTGGTACGCCCATCCAGAACAACGTCCTCGAGCTGTGGTCCCTTTTCGACTTTCTCATTCCGGGTTTCCTTGGCACTGAGAAACAGTTCCAGGTCAGTCAACCTAATTGTAGATACCTTTTGCAGATATTAGAAGGCTGGAAATATTAAATTTGTTTTTCGTTTTGTAGTATCGCTACAGCAAACCAATATTGGCTAGTCGTGATGCTAAGGCTTCCTCCAAGGAACAGGAGAACGGCGTCCTTGCAATGGAATCACTTCATCGGCAGACCCTGCCCTTCCTTCTACGTCGTGTGAAAGAGGACGTTCTAAAAGACCTTCCTCCTAAGATCACTCAGGTATAATTCAATTTCAAACTACCTATGTTACGTAAGTGTTCCTGACCCTACATTTTTTCGTTTATAGGACTATTACTGTGATCTGAGCCCACTGCAAGTTCAACTCTACGAAGACTTCAGCAAGAAGCACGCTGAAATGAACCAAGCTGCGTCGAACGCGTCTGCTGCTAATGCAGCTCACGCACATATCTTCCAGGTACGCAATTTTCATATAAGATAAAATAATGGATATCGTGTTTCGTTTCCAAGCGGGATAGCGCGTGTGAAGTTCTTCATTTTCAAATTTGTAACTCACTGAGCACCTTCCACGTGGGCACGTGGTACTACTAGTTGTTGCAAAAATAAGCTTAAGGATTGTTCACCTGGGAAAAGTCATTTCCTGTCGTTTCCTCGTTATTTGTTTTGAATGAGAGTTAGTTCTCTGGGCGATTTTGTCACGCTTCAGTGGAGATGCAATAACTTATATAACACTTCGTGGATCGATTCCTTGGGGTCATTGGGTACTTCTGATATCATATAAATCCCGAATAAGATATCTTGATCAAATTCTCTAGCACTTCGAGAGATTCAAATCGGAGCACTTGCTCTAAACTAACGAATAAAAACAATTAAAGTAGCTTTTGCCGCTCACACGTCAGTGCGAGAGCATTACACTGAGCTATACTTGCACAAGCCAGGTAGAATCGATACTTGGGGTCATTGAGTACTTTCGATACATCAGATCACCTCCAAATCTATGCGCGTGTTTACCATTTGTGAAGTTGGAATTATTTAATAATGGTCATCATGGATAAGTTGGACTGTCGTCCTATTAAATACTTTTTGTTTATATTAAAGGCGTTGCAGTACTTGCGAAAAGTATGCAACCATCCAAAGCTGGTGCTGAACCCTCAACACTCACAATTCGAGGCCATCCAGCAGCAGCTCAAGAGCCAGAAGAGTAACTTATCAGACCTTCAACATGCCAGCAAGCTACTCGCTCTACAACAGCTACTACTCGACTGCGGCATTGGAGTAGGCAGTTCAAACGGTTCCGCGGACTCGTCTGCTGATCCCACTAGCATTGTCGTCTCCATTCACCGTGCATTGATCTTCTGTCAGCTTCGCTCCATGATCGACATTATCGAAAACGATCTCTTCAAGGCACACATGCCCTCTGTCTCGTACCTTCGTCTTGATGGAAGTATTCCTGCCGGTAAGTTTACCAGTCAGAAAATAAATACTAGAAACGCCGGAAGTTTCATAATTATATCGTTTTATTTGGAAGGTTCTCGGCAATCTGTCGTGAAAAGATTTAATGAAGATCCGTCCATTGACGTACTTTTGCTGACCACTCAAGTCGGCGGGCTAGGCCTGAATTTGACAGGCGCCGACACGGTTATATTTGTCGAGCATGATTGGAATCCAATGAAAGATCTCCAGGCTATGGATCGAGCTCACCGTATTGGTCAAAAGAAAGTCGTTAACGTTTACCGGCTCATTACTCGCGGAACTCTGGAAGAAAAAATCATGGGGTGAGTAAACTTGTTTATTTCATGGAGTTGCTTAAAGATAACGTAATTCAAATGTGATTATCCTGAAAGGTTGCAAAAGTTCAAATTGCAAACAGCCAACACCATCATCAGTTCGGAGAATGCAAGTCTTCAGTCCATGGGAACAGAACAGGTAACTTCGTACATGTCAACTTCTAATATTTATGCGGATCATAAATTATTTCTGCCTTTCTATTTGCAGTTACTCGACATTTTCACCTTGGACGATGGAAAGTCATCTAAAAGCGGGAAAAGAGCTCAGGGCAGTACCGAGCCGGAATCCTCATCTGGCCTCCCTGCTGGTTTCCGTGTTGCTCTTGAATCCTTGCCTGAGTTGTGGAGCGAAGAAAACTACGAGAATGAATATGACCTGGATTCTTTCATCTCCACCCTTAACAAGCATTGAAATGTTGTCTTCTGCATCTAAACGCTGTCGCTTTTGCATGTTAACTGCAAATAGTATCGTATGTAAGATTGTCAAGAAATCCAACTCAATTCTATTTCATTTGCATTTGATCCTCATTTGTCTTAAAGAGGATAACCAACTGTCACATCTCGTATGTTACTTGTATCGATGGCACAGCACCTTTTTCCGCGAAAGCAATAAAAAGAATAACCAAGTATTCAGAACAAATTATTGAAAGTTCTTTTATCGTTTTCTTGTTTATGTAAAAATTAGGTAACGATGAAATGGAGATTATATAGCTTACGATTGCGTTTTCTGGATTGTATTTCGTGATACGATCTATGACGACCTTGACACGTGTACGCATGTGTATACTATTAAAGGTTCTTGAACTCGAGCTCATGCAATCCAAGTAAAGGTTATTTCTAAAAGCTCCATTTGTAAGGGACAATGGACAACTCCAGGAAATGAAATTGAAGCTTGAAGTTTATGATTCTATTTATCTGGGAAATGAGCCTCTCTGGAAGAAATACCGGTTCTTCATTTCAAGATCTTTTTTAAATATAAGCCTACTAAAAGTTAATGATTTCTAAAATGGGTCCAGATTCCAGAATCAGTTTTGTCAAAGCTTTTATTAAGGTATTATTATATCTATTATTTCATGTACTGCAGCTGTCATGGTAAAACAGTAAAAGCTTATGCAATTTCCCATCACCTAGCCACATAAATAGCATCTGAATTCTAGCAATAAATCATAATGATCCGCAGGAAATAGCTTATTTAAAGATGCTTGAAACAAATCTTCTAATAGGAAACTCCCGCCGAGGAACCATTTAGTACTGATTGCAAGTAACAGCAGACTGTCCGCAGCAACGAATTGCAATTGGGTTATTTCTACTTTTCTGAATTAATTTTTTATGAATTTTTTTATGTATTATTATTATTTTTAATCTAATGTGTACCGGTATTGAATTACTGCTTTTTCTAAAACCGTTCTAAATTGTGTTAATGCTGCATTAATAATGAAAGACAGCTCTTTTAACTGTTAAGCTCTTTACTTAAGTAGGAATAAGACTTGATTTGACTTAAGCTACGTTCACACTACACTAAAAATCCTACGAATTCGTAGGAAATCGATAGGATTTCTTGAAAAGCGGATTCTTGAAGAGCGTCAAGTGTCTCATAGAAAAAAATAATTCAGAATGTCTGTGATGGTTTGAGATGATAAGACTTATAATCCTATAGCTTTCGTACGTAAGAAGATTATTACTTATATAATTTTGAATTATTACTTTTTTTAGTGGTAATGAGATTTATAATCACTTTTAAATTTCGTATCGCTTTTCAAACTAAGAGGAGAAAACACAGCAAAGATGCGCTCTTGGATGAGACGCATCCCAACCTACCAGGTAGTTCAGCTGTGCGTCACTGGCCGAAGTCTATAAGTAGCTCCTACAAGCTTGAGTTGTTAAGCACTTCATTTCAAAGAGCTGTGGAAGAACTCATACTCGTCGTCGCTTTTTTCTCATGGAAAATTTAAATCATATTAATACAAAAATGACTATTCCTGTTTACCAGGATGTCATGTTCCTTTTCCGATTTATTTCCTATTCGGGAGCCTCCACTTTCGTCCAATACGGAGAAGGGATCTCGAACCCTTCGAAGATGATCCGGGCGATCCGCATCTTCCAAAAGGTAGCTTGTTGCATAGCCTTCCTTCTTCTGCTCTCCATGTCCGTCTTCGAATTGGTTCAATTTGGATTGCTTATCTGGACCATGGACAGGTATTATTTGTTTTTTTAAAGATGCTATTAAATCTTTGTGAAGAGATCACACATTCGGGTACTTTTCTTTCATCCCAGCAGTGTTGGTGAGATTATTCCAAACATCGTTTGGATGACGAGTTTCCCTCTTGCTATTATGGCTCAGATCTTCTACGCAGTGAAGCGTCCAGTCCTCGTCAAGTTCTTTCAGCGTTGGGGAGATATTCACGTTTCATATCCTCTATCAAATGAGACTAAAAGCTTTGAAGTGCGCTCCCGACCCCGAATGTACTATGTCTACTTGTTGACGTAAGTGCTTTTAATATGTGTTTTAAAATAGAAGAGACCTCGTCCATATAGCAAAATAATATTGACGTTTTACACGCAGGGTTTGTATTTCCGTTACAATGATCATAGTCTTGATTCTGGATTTTCCGATCCTTACATTCCTACCTTCGACTTACCTGGCCGAAAAAGACCGATTGGATCAACACATCGCTTCGTCTAGCACTCTGACATTCACTAACAACATCTTTATTACGTGTGTACTCTTCTCGGTGACCCTCTTTTATTCTTGGTATTAATTCATAAGAAAACTGTTGTTATCATTGTTTAAATCATATTTTTTTTATTATGAACCAAAAGGAATCTTTCGGCCGCCTCTGATTTAGTACCGTCGATGATTTATTACCACCTGGCCCGAGATATAGAGAAGACCGGAAACTACTTTGAAAATGATATCTCAGAAACTCCAACCCATTCCGTTAAACAAATTGAGCATAACAAGTTGGTGATTGCAGTTGAGGAGAACATGAACGAAGAATCCGAACGCACAGAAACTGCTTGTCTTCCTAAAGTCCCAAATTCTGGAAAAGGATTGTCAGAACCGGTTCATAACGTTCAACAAGATTGGCAAAAGGGATGGTTGTATTACGAAGCCATCCGGGAATTGGTGAATGAGAGCAACACCCGTTTTGGTCCCATGATGCTGCTGAATCACGGAGCCATGTTCTTTGTAGCCAGTTCCAACATTTTTAGCATTCTACGCTGGTATTGTATAGATTTTTCTATAGAAACATTTCGCGTAACTATGGTCGATGATACCCAAGAATCAAATTCCACTAAGTAACGAGGTCTAAGTTTGTGTACCGTATTTTTAAAAAGAGCAATATAGACATTCGATTACATAGGTTTTATGTGCACAGGTTCGTGAAGAGTCCTTTGTGACCAGGTCCAACATTTCAAGTTCATCCAGTATATTGCGAGTGTATTGTATAGATCTTTTTAGCTAGTTAGATTGGTCTACCTTATTGGGATATACCAAACTTAACAATCAACCCGTGCCCTTCAATCTAAGAGATTGATATTCTTCCAATATTGGAAGCACGTGTGCCTTTCGCGCATCTTTCATTCGCCTCTTTTACTTACTATTGGTCTTATTCAATTTCTTTATAAGGAATACTCATTTTCAGTGGAATAGTTTTAACTATCATTATGGCAAAAATGTATCAGGTACAGAGAAATGTCATGGGTCCTGCTCTTGGTCAACGGAATCAACGCCGCTGCTACTTTGCTTCGATTAATCAGCACAATTCTAATGTGCAGCAAAGTATCGAGGGCTGCCGAACGCCTCCAATCCAAAGTGAGCACTCACCTGGCAGCCAATTGGTTCCGTTTTGGCGTCTCCGAGAGACAATTCTTCACTGCTTTGCTGGTCCGCGTTCACGACAAAGGCGCAATCGTTTCCCCCCTCGGTCTTTACCTCGTTAGACCTTCAATGTTCTTGGCCCTTCTCTCTCTACTCATTACTTACATGGTCGTTATGCTCCAGACATCCGATACCGGTATATTCGCCTCTTACGGCAATTACACTGGTCTCATTACTGGAACAAAATTCTACACCCATCACCAATGAATATCTTTTAATGTTACATGTATACCTTTATACGATGTATTTATTTTTATGATTATTATTTTGTTTATCCTACTTCATAGAATAGTAAAAGGTATTAAAGTAACTTTTCTATGACAAACCATATTGATGTTGAATGGCTATTATTCGTACTGCTTAATATCTTCGTTATTTGATGTTCACGTGCAACCATATAACGTCATCTACAACCATCATCTCTACAATTTTTTTAAAGCTGTGGTCGATTTTAGCGAATTTACTAGTCTTTCTTATCTCAATAGGATGTCAGTATGTTTTCAACCATCATTTTTTATTTATCCCCAAATAACTTTAAAAAGTGTAATACACGTTAATTGTACGTAATTATAATTAAGTGTGGTATTATTAAGCACATGAGTGAATAAAAGACGTAGCAACAACGCGGTGACAAACCACACATGTAATCAACAAACTTTTATGCAGGAAGTTTTCTTTATGAGAATCGTTTTGCCTCTTGTACTCTTTTGATCTATTAGCGCAAAATTGCGACAGGACAAGTCAGGTGCACATGTGCTGATTCCCCTTCAATTTGCAACGGGTACAAGTGGGAGTTGTTGCGAGGTGGAAATTGATCCCGAGCTAATATGGTTGCAATTAATCAAGAAGTAAATAACAACTTTTCTATGTTTCTATTTTCACCTTATTTAATGTTAAGTAAATTTGATTTACAAAAGTAGCAACCCAATCATCAGAACGGGGAATGATGCAATAGCTGTCTTCAGTCCCTTGTAACCGAAAAGGTAACTGCGCACACGTTAATCGAGTTCATATTGAGGATTCGAACGTCATTTCTTCTATTCAATTTGCAGTCACTCGCCATTTTTACTCTGAAGGATGGGAAGTCGTCCAAGAGCGGGGAATTACTATCCAAGGAAGTTATAATGAGCGGGAAACCTCATCCAGTTTTCCAGCTGGTTTACATGCAACTCTTTTAAAATCATTATTTTCGATTTTTGGAGCGAAGTAAACTACGAGAACAAATGCGACTCGAGATTTTTCTATCACCAGTGTTGAACTGTTGAAAAGGCTTCAAAATTTAAATTTTCTGCACTGATACGCTAGCGTGTTGGTATAGACTATCTATAGAAGAGATCTATTGTGCGTTATATAAGTAAAGAAATTCAATTCCTACCAATTTCATCTGCTTTTGATTCTCCTTTTTGTGAAGGAATAAAGTTTCTGTCACGTTTCTCACGTGTCATTGTACTGAAGGAGATATTTGCGCCATACTTTTTTTCGCGGAAGCAACAAAAAACAATGATGACTTGAAAAATTTGAGTCGTCTAAACAAGTTCTTGAACTTTCCGACTTGTGCATCAAATAGTTTTTGCGCACTCGTCACTTCGCGTTTTCTGGATCATATTGTTCCGAGATAGAATGTCAAGGTAAGAGATGAAATGGTTTCTGTTGTTATGTATCGGAAGCTACCGAACTGAAAGCAATCTCTATTATTGCTATGCATGTCGCGGGGAATTTTCCAGAAATACCACTGGAAAGTGAGAGGGAGCGCAAAGCTAAAAGCTATCGATTTTGGTTACCCTACGAATCAACCCTGATCAGGAAATGAAGGACGAGAAGACTTCGATTGCGATCTACTTCGTTCTTTCGAGAGACATCCAGCACTTATTCTTTCACGATCTAGTGGACCTTGCTCCATTTCTCACTGGCGCTTCGTGAGCTTACTTCTCCCTGGCAACATTCAATGCGTGGACACATCATATAGGAGCTAAGTATATACATCATGTTTGGATCAAAGTTGCTATGGAGTTGCAAGATTCTACTTGCTAGTGGATCATTAAATGGTCCACGACGCGTGTTCAAGCGACGCAATAAATTTGATCTAAATTGAGGGAGGAAACAAAATATGTTTTAAAAGCCAAGTCACGCGGACCGACACGAGCTCTTGTATAAGGTGTCCATAGGTAAAGCGCATGCTGACTGCCGGTCGCACATCCGTGCGGCACCAACAGGCGATAAATACACCCTCCCTTGAGCTCCATCGCTTTAGTTCAATGAGAACTATCCATGTCGGAGCAGAATCACACTCGCTCTCTAGCATGAAAAAACTCAAACATAAAAAACCCAAAATGGAGATTCCTGTTTATCAGGATGTCATGTTCCTCTTCCAGTTCATCTCCTACACTGGAGCCTCTACTTTCGTCCAGTACGGTGAAGGAATCTCGAGCCCTTCGAAGACAATCCGGGCGATCCGCATTCTCCAACAGGTAGCAAGTTGCATCGTCTTCATCCTCCTGCTAGCCATGTCTATCTTCGAGTTTGTCCAATTTGGATTGGTTATCTGGAGCATGGACAGGTATTATTGGTGTTTTAGAAATTACGGTTCAAACTTTTTGAAGAGATCACAAATTATGTAAGTTTTTGGTATTATTATTATCCCAGCAGTGTTGGTGAGATAATTCCAAACATCATCTGGATGACGAGTTTTCCACTAGCTATTATGGCTCAGATCTTTTACGCTGTTCAACGTCCAGTCCTCTTAAAATTCTTTCAACGATGGGAGAATATTCATAACATCTATTCGCTAACTGCTGAGAAGATCATCGATGAACGCTCCCGCCCTCGAATGTACTCGGTCTACTTGCTTACGTAAGTCATCATGTTTAATAATTGATTCTTCAACATACTTCTCATAAACTAAATGATGGATTTCAAACAGCGTTTTCGTTTCCGTGGCAATGATAATCGTCGTGATTCTCGATTTCCCGATTCTGCCATTCCTACCCTCGACTTATCTTAGCGAAAAAGGCCAAGTGGATCAACCCATCGCTTCATCTACTCTAACCTTCACCAACAACATCTTCTTGACCTGTGTCCTTTTCTCCGTAACCCTATTTTATGCTTGGTACGTATATATTTCTAAGAAAATTAGTAAAATTATTATACGTTAATCCTAAATCTCCTATTTACGGATCAAAAGGAATCTTTCGGCCGCTTCTGATTTAGTTCCGTCAATGATTTATTACCACCTGGCCCGAGACATGGAGAAGACCGGAAAATACTTTGAAAATGAAATCTTAGAAACTCCAACCCATTCCGTTCAGCCAATTGAGCAAAAAAAGTTGATGATTGCAGTTGAGGAGAACATGAATGGTGAATTCGTGGAGAACATGAACGGTGAATTCGAGCCCATTAAAACTACCACCAAAGGAAACGGTATTCTTTATTGCGTTCCAAATGCTGGTAAAGGCTCGTTTGAATCTGCTTATGACGTTCAACAAGATTGGCAAAAAGGATGGCTGTACTACGAAGCTATCCGTGAATTGGTGAACGAGAGCAACACCCGTTTTGGTCCTATGCTGCTGCTGAATCACGGAGCCATGTTCTTTGTCGCCAGTTCCAACATCTTCAGTATTTTACGCTGGTATTGTAGATCTTATGTAATAGCAGTAACATAGCAATCTAGTCGTTCTTATATAGATGGTTGTTGAATGAATAAAATCGTATTTGAGGCAATTGAATTTCGGAGAAAGGTATCACGAAGTGGAGCGTAAACCTCTTGGGCCATAGCTTATGCAAACTCAATTTCTCAATTGGAAAAGAATCGTCGAACAATAATGGAAGCTATATTCTGGAAATCAATAGGTATAGAGGCATGTCATGGCTACTGCTCTTGGTCAATGGACTCAACGCTACTGCTACTCTGCTACGATTCACCAGCACCATCCTAATGTGCAGTAAAGTATCAAAGGCCGTTGAACGACTCCAATCGAAAGTGAGCACCCATCTGGCCGCCAATTGGTTCCGCTTCGGTGTCTCTGAGAGGCAATTCTTTACGGCTTTCCTGGTCCGCGTTCACGACACAGGCGCGGTCGCCTCTCCCCTCGGTCTCTACCGCGTACGACCCTCGATGCTTCTAGCTCTCCTTTCTCTGCTCGTCACCTACATGATCGTCTTGCTCCAGACATCCGATGCCGGCATCTTCGCCTCTTACGGCAATTACACTGGCCTCATTACTGGCACTAGATTCTACACCCACCTCTGAAAATCTTCTTTCAGTGTCATTGATATCTTTTTTGTACCACATACTATAATTGTTGTTATTAATGTAACGTTACGTTACAAGCTATCTTGATGTTGAATGGCTCCATTTCATATCCCTCCATTATTATTATGTGTCGACTCAATTAAATTCGTGTTCACACTCAATTAAAATGAACACTGACAGATAATTAAGATGCGATGGGTTTTGGTGAATGGAAGTGTTATGTTTCCAACTGAAATTCGGAAGGCGCGCATGCATGTGTTCTACTTTACCCGTAACTTCGTGAATCTCTCAATGTTTAAATTTGGAAAATACACGTCGTAACTCGTCGTAATTCCTTAATTAAAAGGTTTGCTTCCGTTTGAGTAAAATCAAGCAACTTTACTTTATCAAACCAGATAATATAAATAGAGAGCAATGTGAGAAAACCAACGTCTTTATTCAGATCGAAGGTAACGCCATGGACAAATTAACACTTAAAAATCAGGAAACGTGACAAGTGACATATTTCAAAATGCTCCATATTCTTAGCACACGAGTCGATAGGAGATGTAACGACCGGCAGTTTCAGAAGCACGCATGATTTTCACCACCTAAAAGAAGAAACAGTGATGAAGAAATTTGTTTTCAAGGTAACTTTTGGTCAACAATACCTGTCCACGTTTGAGCCCAAAGTAGCGCGCGACAGGATCACCAAGTTGGATTCGCATAAGCTGGTTCTCTTTCAGTTTGTACCTGGCAAGCAACTCTTGCTTCTCTTCTGGAGTGAGTACAACATGTTCTGGAACCAATTCATGCTCAGTAATGTTGATAAGAAGTTCTGATTCTGTGAAGTACTCCAGGATGTACTTGGGAGCCATGTCAACTAATGACTAAAGTATTTGAAAAATTAAAATTTAGTTTTAGTGTGGATGTGAAATATTTATATTTAAACTAAATCACTTGTTTAGCAGAAGGTGTCATGCCAGTTTGAACAACAATGATGGCCCTTGTGATGTTTTCTTCCTGCATCCTCTGGCAGTAGGTTTTGATTGTCTTGATGCCAATCTTGGGATCATCGGGAAAGAAGACAAACATCTGATCAGTAGGATCATCGTTGTGGGCAACCAAGACAATCAGATCACTTCGAGCTGGACGGCGCTCACTGTAGAGAACAGTACACAGATGTAAAACAGCTCAATTTATATTAAAATAAAAATTACTTCATACCTGGGCTTGTCACCAAATTGAGCCTTGAACTGTTCCAGAGTCTGATCCAACTCCTCCTGAGTCACCAAGTAGCCTCGATCGTGGCAAAGCTAGAAACAAAATAGATGACATATTGACTACTGCCTTGCTGCACACAAGTGGTAGACTTCTCATATCCTATCTTACCTGCATGATTGTTTTTCGAACCCTCCACATTTTGTATGTTTCTTGCTCGTCATCCATGGTGTTCGAGAAAATCAAAGAGTGACAGGTAGTCAGGAAGTAATTCTTTCGAAGTGAACACTGCTTGTGAATCTATTTGAGCACGTTTTCTTGCAGTAACCGGTTGTAATCAAAATCAAGCAATGTGCGTGGAAACTGGAAAGTGGAAAATGAAAACGGTGGAAAGTGCTAGACTAGCCCTCTGGCGGTGGTGGAATCGAAGGCGGCAATCGGCCGTCATGCGGCGGGTGTCACTAAAACGTGGACGTGGACGTGGACGGTGGACTCCCTATTCTGTGGACTTAAGAGAGTGGAACCGCGAAAGCTCCGCCCATGACTCCACCCACTAGTTCCACGGAATAGTAGCGTAGAGATTTTTGCCCTTTGGCCACCCTATTCCGTGGACCCTAAAAATGTGGACTTTATCTAGTGGACGTTATATATATATTTTTAAATGAAATGATGTGCTGTTAACAAATTATTACTCCATCATTTTTAATATTGGACCCAAAGTCTTGGAAAACCCATCATACTCAGAATAGGGTTGAAGCAGATACCGATGGCAATTAAGCCGGCGATGGACCCCCACGAGACAAGTACCGAGTGATAGACAACCCATCATGATTGGGATGGGTTTGAGGCCGGTGGCAAAGCTGGCAACCGGTGAGCGCTTTATTTCGGTGACGCTAAACTTGTGGTAAGAGTCATGCGGGTTAACATGAGCATTTGAAGTGGATTAGCGGCGATAGATTTGCTTGTGACCGGTGGACGTTACTAAAAAATTACTAAGTACGGTACTTAGGCACTGGGCGAGGGTCATGCGGGTTTAATTGGTGAACGAGCCGGAGCTCTGTGTCCGTCACAGGTGACTTTTTATTATAAGTTTGCACGAGTTAGCGGGATTGAGATTGCGAAAGCTGCATGTACCGTTCTAAAGGTGTACTAGCATAAAAAAAAAAAACTGCAATTGGGTCCACGGAATGACGTAACAGGGTGCTAACGGAAACAATGTGGTCCATGGGTTCACATATTTCAAATGAATGCAGTATTTCAAACGTCTATATGCACCACAGTTCCACATTTTCTGAGTCCACAGAATAGGGTGTTAAAGGGCTAAGTCCACGGGTTTCGATGGGCGGAGTCATGGGAGGAGTTTCCGCGGTTCCACTCTCTTATGTCCACAGAATAGGGAGTCCACCGTCCACGTCCACGTCCACGTTTTAGTGACACCCTCATGCGGCAGATGAAGTAACTTCTAGTAGGCTGCAATTAGTTTTGACAGTTCTTTTACTTTCTCGGGTGAACACTTTAATCCGTTGTTTGATTTAGTTTTTCTTACATATACTTGACCACGGATCATGGCTGCCAAAAAAGTATGTTTCAAGGCTCAGTGTCGTGTTTCAAGATAACTTCGTTACATGTTTTAAATCCCTTATTTTCATTGCAGAAGCATAGCACACCTATCGACGACTTCTCGGCAAGAGGAGCTCCAGCACCTCCAACTCAAAAAGTGTTCATTCAGCGTGATTATAGTGAAGGAACTAACGTCCGATTCCAATCCAAATTCCCATCAGAACTCGAAGGCAGGGTATGAAGCACTTTCATTACTTTTTAGGACAAAATATTCATCTCTTAGAACATGTATCCTTACAGACACTAGTTCTCTCACATGACCCACTTATTCCAAATATCATCATAAATTTCTTATTATTTTCATATTTTTAGATAGAAAAGGAAAAACTGGAATACACACTCAACACCATGAATGAAGTGTATGCTGAAGCTGAGAAAATGAGCTGTAGCTCTTGCTGTGAAGGATGTTTTGCCTGTTTGACTGCTTACTTGCTTTATTGTTGTACAGATACTCATTATGAAAAGGTATGTAGTCAAAAAGCATATTATGATGTATGTATAATTCTAACCATTAATTTTTATTTATCCAGTGTTTAAAGAAAGTGGCCAAGTTCATTGTGGAACAAAATGAAAGGGTTTATGTACCAAGGGGACTTTTGATTATAGATCCAGTGGAGAGGGGGCTAAGAGTGGTAAGAACCTCTAAATGATAATATTTTCATCCTACACATTCAAATTATTCATTCTTTTCTTTTCCAGATTGAAATATGTGTATTTAGCGACAATTCTGTATCTACGCTTGGCAGAAACAATTAACTTCCCTCCGATATTTATGTTTCTCTCTGTATGTATACCAAATTACAAATGTACTCTACCTTACATGTGTGACGTCTCCCATCCCATCCTCCTGTTTCGTTCAGATAAAAATGCGCCCATTCTTCTAAATCGCGGAATTTGAATACATTCTATGCGACCTAAATTATTCGATTTTTTTGGAAAGGTTGAATACCAATTAGTCAACACCATCTCACAGTTTAATATTTTAATATTTATTGGTTAAATTTAAATTCTTAAAATAAGCCAAAACATTCAAAGTTGAATAAAAAAAATACAATTTTTCTCGACCCCTACTCTCAAGGCCAAACTTTAACTTAGGTTCCTTTAAGTTATACCTTCCCGGTCATTGTTGTCTGAAAAAGCGATCCTTAACACCTAAATTTACACTATTATGGATAACTGTATCAAATTAGGATTAATTGCCGCTTCTGCTTTAGCAGCCATCGCTTATTGTTGGTGGCGAAACCCAACCCGCTTCAGATGTCACCTCTGTTCAGCCCCTTACGCCAATAAACGTCGCTGTTCCGGTTATTACCACCGTCGAGCTGACGAGCTCCCTCCTTTAGTTGTCGCTTCCGCAGACTGCAGAGGTCGTTCATCTGAGTGTCGCCTCCGTAGTGCTCCCCGCCTCTGCTAATGAAGATGTCGAGCCCAGCCCAGTCCATTAACTGAAGAGTGTAGCTCGGACGTACCTATGTGTTATCCATCTGCTCCAAGATCCCACCTATCAATAAATCGCAGTCTCCTTCCGGACACTTTTTCTGCTGCGAATGCTTGTACGCATTTTTACTCATTTTAAAAAAAAAAAAATAAAATTCGAAAAGGCTTTGAAATGTTTTTAAAACGATCGAAAATCCATGGAATCTAAGCTTATTGAGCTGGTTTCAAGGCCTGTTTACTAATTTCGCTTGATCACTTCATTGTTGTGGATTTTCTTGTTCTTTCGACGTTAATAAGATGAACTTCCGAGAAAAGTAATTTTGTACTTAAGTGTTCTGGTGTGATATTGTACTAAAAAAAAGTAAAAATACAGTAAAGATCATTTATAGCTGATGTTGGTAACAACGTACCATACTTGTCCAAGATGTTTGTAAGTTTAAAAAAGAGTAAAAGAGAGGTATACTATGGGGTGCCAATCGGCGGAGACTGTTTCTAACATAAGAATCTAATATAAGATCTAGATAATATCATGATCTAACAATTTCTTATGCGAAACTACCTATTTCATATCAACCTACTTCATAGCGGCAAAAGATCCACATGATGATTAGTCGTTAAAAAAAAGCTAAATGGTCAAAAGTCTGATGCGGCCGTTCGGATCTCGGGTCCTCGGGTAGCGAGTAGCGACTAGCGGCTAAGCGGCGCAGTGGTCGCCGCTCGGCGGAGGAAATGTAATAAAAAAATTTAACCTGGCAACGCAGCATGACTTTGACGGATACAATCCCAGTGCTGCACAGACACATCAAAAGGTCGAAGAAAAAGACTGAAAAAACTTCTTTTTGATATTTACTATTTAATTTGGGATTCAACAGATATAATATATCTTCAAGATGGTACTCGAAAGTACTATGATCTGGTAATTATAAAAGTCTTCACATTTATAAAAATCTAAATTCTAAAGGAAAGTTAAATAAGCGAGCTATCTATGCACGCACCGGCTATCGATTACCCATTCTTGTTTGGTGAAGGAATTTCAACATGTTTTTTTTTTAAAAATTCAATGCTTTACTCAAGTTAATCACTTCTGGTATTTATTTAGTGTGGACAATAGTGAGTACATGAGGAATGGAGATTTCATTCCCAGTCGCCTTCAAGCCCAACAAGATGCTGTCAACATGGTTTGTCACTCCAAAACCAGATCCAATCCGGAAAGTAATGTTGGACTGCTTACTCTAGCCAAGTAAGTTGATTTGTTAAAATAATACATTGTTGTAAAGAAATTGAATTTAATTTTTTCATGTTTTTTTAAAATTAAATAGCACTAAAGTTCTGGCAACATTGACAACTGATGCTGGTAGAATTTTAACCAAGTTGCATCAAGTCCAGCCGGAAGGTGCAATCAATCTGCTTACTGGCATAAGAATTGCTCATGTAATGAAAATCACCCTTTTTTCCTTTTTGTATATTTTTTTTTTATAAATGTAATTTTTCCATGGTGCTAAAATGTAAAATTTAATTTTTCTAGCTGGCTCTCAAGCATCGACAGGGAAAGAACCATCGAACGCGAATCATAGTCTTTATTGGATCCCCCATGAACTTTGATGATAAAGAACTGGGGAAGCTAGCACGAAAGCTCAAGAAGGAGAAAGTCAATGTAGACATTGTCTGTTTTGGAGAAGAGGTATTTTAATAAGTTATGTGCCCCTAAATAAATTTTAATTAAACAAAACAATCTTTTTAGAATGGTGGAACTGAAGTCTTGGCCGGTTTTATCAACACACTCAATGGGAAAGATGGCACTGGTAGTCATTTGGTGACTATTCCACCAGGTACAATGCAACTTGTTCCATCTTTATGCCATTTACAGTGCTTAACTATTTTTTGTTCACTACTCAAGGTCCTCATCTAGC
Source organism: Chydorus sphaericus (assembly GCA_030141595.1). Classification (NCBI taxonomy): domain Eukaryota; kingdom Metazoa; phylum Arthropoda; class Branchiopoda; order Diplostraca; family Chydoridae; genus Chydorus; species Chydorus sphaericus. Next base: position 5,014,394 of record CM057931.1, read on the forward strand.
TGATGCCTTGATTTCATCGCCCATAATTCAGGGAGAAGATGGAACAGGAGCTGTTGGTCTGGGTGCAGGTGGTTTCGAGTTTGTTGATCCAAACGAGGACCCCGAACTTGCCTTGGTAATCACACGACTATTTACGAGTCCTTTTGGGTAAAGTATTGAATGTATTTTTTAATCTACAGGCCTTGCGAGTTTCTATGGAAGAGCAACGTCAGCGACAAGAAGACGAGGCTCGTCGATCAGGTGCTGTCCCCGCTACCGAGGGTACGGAGGCTGGAACTGTTTCTGCTCCTATCGCAGCTCCAGTTTCCAATGAGGATGCTCTGCTGGAACGCGCTCTTGCCATGTCCATGGATCAGCCCAGCGGTCACACAGCAACTTCCGCTGCTCCTCCTGCAGCTGCAGAGCCTGATTTTAACACGATGACGGAGGAAGAGCAAATCGCTTACGCCATGCAAATGTCCATGCAAGAAGCTCGTGAGTTTAATTGATAATCATTATTACAATATCTTCAAAAGGGTTTGTTGTCGTTTAGAGGGAGGAATCAAAACCGAGACGGAAGCTATGGAAGTGGAGCCCTCGTCGGGTGGGGCAGCTGATGACGATGATGATCTGATGAGCGATCCCGCCTTTCTACAGAATGTCCTTCAAAACCTACCAGGGGTAGACCCTTCCACTGTAGATGCACTGAGGAATCAGGATAAGGACAAGAAACCAGGACAGGGGGGTAACAAGAAACCCGAACCAAAGTAGATTAAGAAGCCTTGATACTATCTTCCTTAATGCGCTATTTTTTCACTTCTTCTTTGGATCGGAAAGTGGGAAAGGATTCGTAATTGAGCACATTGTGTACTGTCTTGATTTCTTCTCCTCATTTCTTGTTCTTTTCTGAAATAAAATTGAGATTCGCACTCTCTAAAGCAACTTAATTTCAAATATACAAATCTGTGTAATAGATTCAGAACATTCGCTTCTGAATAACGTAGACACAAGCAGCAAAAAACGCACAAAGTGCCAAAATTATCATGATTAAATCGGTGGTCTCTCGTCGTCCGAAGCGGGAGACGAGCTTTTTGGTGGAAACCAATGTGCTGCCCATCACTTTATACTCTTCCTGAGTGTCCGAAACAGTTTTCGAGGACTCGGCTGTCATACCAGAAGAAAATTATCACAATATTGCACTCGCATAAGAGGTAACTTCAACACAATAATTACCCAACACTTCCAAGGTGCCTTTATTTTGCTCCACAACGTTGGCCATGGATTGACAGATACTGCGCAGATTTGCAGTGACATTGGTTGACATTTTTATGATGTCATCTTTGTTTTTTCCTTGCCTAAAATTTGTATTTCATTTTTAAATAATAAATGGGAACTTGGTTAAAAAAAATATTCAGTAAGTAACCTTCCTACCTTGACCTTATTTCCATATCAGCAGGGTTACTATAGAACAGTTCTGTTTTATTTTTCATGTTGACAGTCAATTGACTTTGAGCATTTGCTTTCCTATTAAAAAATCAAAATTAGCCCTTAAAACTTGAAGGCTGTTCAAAGATCTTATCATTGTCCTAAATAATAACCTGAAAGATGTCTGTAGACTTGTCAACTGATTTTTGAAGAGTTCTGTTTCGTCAAGTAGTTCTCCATCCTCATCCTCTTCCTTGGCAAGTCTCTCAAAATCATCAATCAGTTGTTTTAGTTTCTTAAATTCAGTTCGATATTCTGAATTGAAAACTAGCACATCCGATTCTGTGATGGTTGACTGCTGGATTTTCTAAAAATAATATTTAAGAAATTAGATAGGAATAAGAAGGGCTAAATCAAATAGTGTGTCAATACCTGAAGTACATTTTGAATGTTCAAGTTACCCTTTAGGATAGAAGATTTCAATGATTCAATTTCTACAGATGCCGGTTTCATGGTGCTTCCTGATCCCGATAAACGACAAGGCAATAAATGTTCACAGATATAATGGAATAGCTTTTTAAAAATCAGTTGCGCGAATTTGCTTGCTTCCGCTATTTGTTAAGAAATAAGTAACATAACTATCACTCGCTCAAGGTTTACTACTTTACTTGCTCATGTAGTGAGAGTCGTGAGTTGTCAACAAAGCAGCATTGCCATTTCAAAGGACGAAAATAATAGGATTTCCCCTCAAAATGGTTTACTAAATTACTATTCATTAGATTCCTTTTTTAAATAATTTTGAAAAATTCAGAAGTCTAGCCAACGGCTTTTCAAGCAGATTTCATCAAGATAAAGTAATATGTTTCCACTTGCCAGTTAATGCAGCAAATGAGTACGAAGTGTCAAGCCTATTTGCAAATTTTCTTGTATGTTTTTATTGTGCTTGACGTCGGTCATACGTTTACTTGCTGACGAAAGTCGAAAGGGATTGTGTGCAACAAAGGCAGAGCTTGGGAGGCTTTCTCACTCCCGGTTTTCATTCGTTTGGAGCCTGTAGAAAGATAAACAAACAGGAAAGCTCAGTTGCTACTCGGTCAGTGATGTGCCCCATTCCTTTGTGAATTTGTGAATCCATATTTTCCAAGTGAAATGATCCCACGGACAGCGTATATTATTGCAAATTCGCTCACTTAAGAGCTTATCAAATTATCCCTACCCTGACATCCACTTTTTTTTAGCTGATCCTGCTGCAAGTTCAACGCGCCTTTTTTATTTTTAAACAGCCGATCTTGGACTCCGAATTCTTTTTCTGCCAAATAAAAGTATTATTAACCGAGTGTCGCACTTGGCGCTCGAATTTCTTGGCCAGTTTTACCTCAGAAGTTTGTTTCTGTTCAAGAGTCATTACCTATCAACAAGCCACTCTTTGTGGTCCCTTCGAAAGTTCTCTTCTATCGCGCGAGTTTTTAAAAAGTCGACAACAATCATGACGACCTTTCTACAACCTCGCCATAATAAGAAGTACAAGGCAAAATCACTCGGAAGTCCGGTAAGTTTTGAAAAGAAAATCGAATCTTGTTCTATTATTATTGTTTTGTTGTGGAGTGACGTCACTAACCCTACAATGCACCGTTATCTCTTTCACGGTCCAGTTGTGGCCCTGCAAACATTTTCCCTTTGTCTATTCTCTTTTAAAAGAACCTGACTGCAGTGGTACTATACACGTTTTCCCTCCTTCTAATCTAGAGAAGAAGGGAAAGTGCCGTTGACCCAGATCACGTGATTAGGCTACAATCACGCTTTTACTTTTGTACTTTTTACAACCAACGTAAAGAGAGGGCTTTAAACTACATATCTAAATCACATCTGTTTTTTGTTTATTTACATGAAATAGGATCCCATGGATGCATTTCTGGGTCTATACGATAATGGCACTGATTCGGAGAGTGAAGATTGCTGGATAGCAACGGATACAGCAGGAGCGGGGCTTCCCGATCCTGTTGAAACCGAGCCCGGTCAGCAACCCGTAATGCACAGCCTACCGCCTGAGCCGCAGTCGGGCAATGTCGAATACAAGCTTAAACTCGTCAACCCAACTGAACAGCGAATTCAACATCTTGTGACGCAGGTTTGAATCGTCATATGGTGTAAAAGAGAGATGTTCTATTGAGTAGATTATGCCTACTTTCTACATCAGAGAAATTTCTGTTGAATTGTAAAAAAAAAAGTTTCCAAGGTGGCACTTTTTTTTATGAGTTGTTTGCTTGGCTAGCAACACAGCATCGATCCGTTTATCAGTAATAGAGGTGCCACGCTGGAGTTCACTGACCTTTTAGTCCTCCAATAAAAATCTTATAAATAGTCAATTTGCAATTTTAAACTGAAATATAAGTATTTCAACAGTGTATAGTGAAATATAAATTTTCAAATTTTGTGCAAAACTTTCTTGTTTATTGATGGCACTAGAACCCGTTTGCTCTATAAATACCCAGTTACGGACTCAGCTTAGCATGGGGATGTAGCTCAGATGGTAGAGTACTCGCTTAGCATGCGAGGGGTACAGGGATCGATACCCTGCTTCTCCAAATATCTTTTTTCGTCAGTTTCAACTTTTTTTTATTAAAAAAGAATTATCTACATTTTTATGGTTTACTTATCATTTTTCTAATTAATTTTCTTTTCATCTGTAAAATTAAAAAACGAAAAGCTTTAAAAAAGTGTTATTGAAAAATGTTTATTGCACTAGTTATACCTTAAGGTTAGACGATTTAAATTGTATAATTTTGGGTCACGTTAACAAGGGGATGTAGCTCAGATGGTAGAGTACTCGCTTAGCATGCGAGGGGTACAGGGATCGATACCCTGCTTCTCCAAAATATATTTTTTTTCGATCACTAATTTTTTTCTTAATTTTTATTTCAGATGAAATGGCGGCTGCGAGAGGGTCAGGGTGAAGCAATTTATGAAATCGGAGTTGGAGACGACGGTTTCCTTCACGGTCTAACAGTCCATGAAATGGACGCATCGCTTGAAACATTGAGTGCCATGGCCAAGAGATTGGGAGCTTCCGTCACGGTTTTGAGACGAAGGTATTAAGACTAAATAAAATCAAAATCTATTTTTGATAAAGCAATTTTATATCATGGAACACAGGTCGGTGGATTCGGCGTGCAAAGAGGGCGGCATTGAGCGTTCCGTTGCCGAAGTACTGGTGCGCAAAGTACCGGACGATCAGCAGAGCATTGATCTTCGCGTAGCCGTCCTCGGCAACGTGGAAGTAGGCAAGTCAACGTTGATCGGTGTCCTCACGCAAGGCCAACTGGACAACGGACGGGGACTTGCTCGTCTCAACATGTTCAGGCACAAGCACGAGTTCCAAACTGGCCGGACGAGCTCAGTCAGTCACGAAATTCTGGGCTTTGACTCAACTGGCCAAGTGGTCAACTATAGTTCAGAGCTGGCAACGACGGCCGAAGAAATATGCGACAATTGTTCCAAGCTGCTCACTTTCATCGATTTGGCTGGGCATCACAAATACTTGCGCACCACTATCCGCGGGCTCACGTCCTACTCGCCGCATTACGTCATGCTCATCGTTTCTGGCACCTCGGGAGTAGTCGGAACGACCAGAGAGCATCTCGGATTGGTGAGATTTTTTCTTTTGAAAATCTATAAATTTCATCCCAAAAGGCTTTCATGATTTTTTTTTTCGTCCTTTTTTAGGCATTGGCTCTTGAAGTGCCCTTTTTTATCGTGATTACGAAACAAGATGTGACCCGCCCTCAAGTGCTGGCAGACACCATTCAGCACTTGGAAGCACTCCTGAAGGGTCCTGGATGCAACAAGGTCCCATTCCGGATCGAGACGGAGGACGACGTCATCACAGCGGGAGCTACCTCACTTTCCGAGAAGGCCGTGCCCATTTTCGTTGTATCAAGCGTGACAGGCCGTGGGCTGAATCTGCTCACCAAATTTCTGCATCTTTTGCCGCCCGGCTGGGGAGCCCTTGAGCGAGAGCGGATGGAACAGGAGCCCGTAGAGTTCCAGATCTATGAAACGTTCTGCTTGCCTCAAGTTGGCACCGTCCTTGGCGGCCTCCTCACGCAGGGTGTCCTGACGGAGAACATGAACCTTCTGTTAGGTCCCCTTGAAGATGGATCCTTCCATCCAGTTCAGATTCAGTCTATTCAGCGCTACAAATCGTCGTGCAGAGTTGTCAGAGCAGGCCAGAGCGCTTCAATTGCCCTCAATGTAGAGCTCCCCAACATCCGGAAGGGTATGATCCTGTCGGATCCGAACCTCAAACCGCAAGCAACTCTCTTTTTTCAGGTGAAGCAATAATCGTCTCAAATGATGAAATTTACATTTTGTAACATTTTTGTTTTATTCTATTTTAGGCGACAATTGTTGTCCTCTTTCATTCGACATCCATGCATCCGGGCTTTCAGACAACGGTACATATTGGTTCGATCCAGCAGACAGCTGTTCTAGAAGGAATCATGGCAGCCAAGCATATCGCCACTAACGACACGGCTTCGGTTCTTTTCCGCTTCCTCCAGCATCCAGAGTTCATCCGCACGGGCTCTCGGCTCCTCTTCCGTACGGGTAGTACCCAAGGCATCGGGAAGGTTACGCAAGTTTTCCCCATCGAGATCCAAAATGGTGGCGATTCGCAAGAAGCAGTCGATAAATAATTTTTTTTTTTTTTTTTTTGCAAACCAAGCTTCATCCGTTTCTAACAGTCGTGCTCGTTTTTTTTCTCTCGTGTTTGTCTGCGTTCCTTTCCTACAATGAAAAAAGAATCCCATCGCGTAACTTAACTGTTAGTACAACAAAGATATACAAAAAAAGAAATAATTAAAAAGCCTTAGAAGGATTGAATACACTCGGGCGTGATATACTCGGAATCGTAACTCTTGCTTAGATGTATATGTGTCCGGATGATGATGGGCTCTTTGCCAATAAAGAGCTGTGCCCATTACATGCGCCGTAGTAGCGGCGCAGTCGCAACTCACGAAGAGCTGACGGAAGAAGAAGATACCAACGTCGACGACAAGATATTTCTGGGACACGCGGGGCCACTCTCGAACGAGCCTTCTATATTAGCACTATCTTCTTCTCTGTGCTCTCTTCTTTGAGTGCACAGATACCTTTCTCTTTTTTTTTAAACGAACGAAACGACACTTTGTTCATCTTCCACGCTTTGCTTCAATTGTAAAAATGAAGCGTACCATCAAACCGGTAAGTTTCACTTTTACTTATTATGGTCGTTGTATTAAGGCGTACGGGAAAGTAGTCTGTAAATTATTCCATTACGCTATGCACTCGAGTGCACTTTTCCCTTTCGGTGACCCGTTTGCTCAAGAATATCACAAAAAGGAGAGAGTCTCCACTTTTTTTTTTGTCGTCGTTATTTTATTATGCTTCTTGTCAGAAGTGATGACTACGATATCGTCCTGCGCAGCACTGAGCACGTGACCTTGCTGATGTTTGGAGTCGCTCCTTATCGATCCCTTTTTGGCATGCTGACTCCACCTCGACTTGATTCATCATCCTTCCCTTCATGTTTTTTCTTATTAAATTATTATTTTGAATTGAATTGATTAATAAACTGCATTCCAAGCATACAAAGTAGAGGAAGATGTGGTGACTTTCCCTTCTCGCCTTGACGGACATCGTCATCACCAGGCCGGCGGCGGACCTTTTTTTTTGCAACAACACGCGCCATCAATCGGGGCGGGTAGCCAAGCTGTGTATATACAACATTCTGGCATTGTTCGTGTGCGTGAACGCAAAAAATACCAACTCCTTTTTATCCTTCAGTCGTGCGGGCGCCGTTACTAGATACGCACCTGCTTTTCATTTGCTCCTATTTTTAAAATATTTTCATGTTACACTGTGATTGATTCGGATTTCAGCACGATATCCCGCAACTGGTTAGTACTAGTCACGCGTGATTTCAATCAGTTATTAATTTGTGTGCCAGATTCCAATAATCCTGATATTAGAGGTTTTTTAATTATTGACAGTAGACGATAAATCTCAATTTAAAAAGAGTTTACGTGTTACCGTTGGGTTCACAAAAGAATCCTTTTCAAAATATAATGCTTTGTTTGCGGTCAAAGTATCCCGTTTCAGTCAACAGTGGACATTTTCAATGGCGCCTTTTTATACACGCTATTCAGAAAAAAGTTCAAGGAACGGGCGTTTTGTACAAAAATTGATTAACCCGTACCCATAACAGGATATGGTAACAGCAAGACGCGTCGCATACGTAATTAAGCTCTTTTTCTTTTATTCAGTTGGCGAAAACTGGAAAAAGAGAAGCCATTTGAATTTTTCGCACATATTTGCACACTGAAAACTAAATCCTGTTTATACAATAGAAGCCTTATATTAGCTAGCTAGCCTATTATACGAGCTACTGATTTATCATTCCTTGAAGCAGTCAGGCGGATTGGCATTCACCTAAATATTCACCTCGACCGTATTTTTTCTTCAAATGGGAGCCCAAGGTTGATGCACATTTTTCAGCCTTTTTTAAACTCTAACTAAAATAAAAAGATGAAGAGGAAGTTAGGTATGTGGAACATTAGTTGAACCGAGAAACCTAATAACAGGTTCTCAATTCTTTGGTATGCTAATTCAATTTTGGGGTCGGAGAGGAAAGCCAGACGAATGTTACTACATATCCTTCATCGTCTCTATAAGCCCCCCTCTGTTGGCGAAATCGAGGCCAAACAGTTGTTTTTCCTCTTTCGTATATTATTGTTTTTAAAGATCACGTAACTAGTCCTGAACTCGAGGTGTGTGTCCTGTTAGCCCGCGTGTCGTAATCGATGACCGGGAAAGTCGCTTCTTTTCAAATAGAGGATATTGAGCCAACAGCAGAAATTCCCTTTTTAATAGTCAAATAAAAACCGCCAGGTAAACTTTCTATATTCCCATTTTTGGGTGGGAAAAGGTGATTCACACCTTTTTAAAAATATATTACTGATGGTCATCGCAGCGTGCGAATTCTTCTTCTTCTTTTTCCCGGATGTTATATCGTCGTCATTAAATTGGAAGGACAGTTATGATCGCGTCTCTTCCTGGTTTTCTATATTGAAGAAGAATGGCACATTGACGTCATGTTTCGAGTGTGGGTGCGGGAAAAATAGCAACAATAACAAGTGAAAAAAAATGCAGTGAACTACGTGAGTCAGTTCAGCCTTGAGAAAAAATAAAAAGTTTGTCGTGATTCATCTTCTCCTGTGAACGCCCTTTCACGTTTCGCACTATGTAATTTTTGTGAAATAATTTCTACTAGCTGACGGTTATATCACTTTACGTAATAATCGTGCATCATCATACAGACCGCTCCCGATTGTTAAATACGACATGGTTCCGTGATGGTGTTGATATCCGATGCGCTGTTTTGTTTTCTAGGGTGCGGTTGCAAATTATTTTTTAGTGTGATGAAAAGAACTTGAAGGCCGGTTCTCTTTTTTTTTTTTGGCTCCGGGAGACGCCTCTGATGAGACGTTCCATCTAGTGGTAGAAATGAAAAATGTGAATTACCTGTTTTTCTTTTTTTATTTCTTGCGTGCAGAAGAGTTCATTTACACGGAAGATGGCCGAGGGCGGCCTGGTAATGACGACTAATTCGCCGACACCGCCGCCGGACCAGCAGCTTCAGGAAGCCCGGAGAGAGCGTCAGAGGCGGCGGATGACTGCCGAAATGGACGACCTCCGCTCAAAGTACATAATACTGTATTTATTATGATAATGCTTTTTGATGGGTCAATTTTGAAATAATACCTTTTTGATTTTGGGTGGGACGGTTATGGGTGAGCTGACCCATTTGAAAAACACGTGAAAGTGGATTATCGCATTTCATTTTTAGCAAGTCGTTACTTATTCTTGTAATGAGGTCGGTTTATTGCCCTCATATAAAGCGGCTTTTTCTTTTTTTGAAAAAATGACATTACAAAGTTTTTGCACTTTTTACTTTGTGCGAAATTGTTTAAAGGGGCCGGAAAATCCTGTATTTTAGAGGGAACGTCCACAAAAACTCTTATCAAACAAACCGTAAATAATGGGCACTTGTGGTTTTTGTTAACTGTTCGGCAAACGTCGTGAGTATGTCAAAATGTTTGAAATTAAATTTTACAGTTTTTTAAAAGAGGAAGACTTTTCAGTTATTTTTTACGACTTTAAAGAGTTCATTAGAAGGACATTACTCCGAGTTATGTTTCTGACATATTATAATACACGTATTGAGAAGCCAGAAGGGATTGAAATTTTTCTGTCGTGCTCAACATGATGGATGAAGTAAAATTCAAGTAGCAGCGCGTGCAGCACGCGGGAATCCGTCTTTTCTTAGACATGTCGCTGGACTTTATGATTGGAATGAAATTTCCGGCATATCTTAATATCATTTGTTGTCCTGTTTGCTGCTACAGACTGGAACGGGAAAAGGCGGAGGCCCTATGTCAGCAGAAAGAGGCCATGAACCGGGCATTCCGTGTTCAGCTGGCCAAACTTATGAAGGAGAAAGAGGATCTGATTCGAAAGTGTCAGACGAAAAACCAGCTCGCACCCTCTTCTCCAACCAATTCGGCAGCTACCAACAACACCAACCCAGCAGAGTTGCAGAAACTAGTCTACGAGCTTGGAGTCGTCCGTAGCGAGAAAAAGAAAACAGAGGACCAACTTCAGGTATGATAAAATCAAGTTTCAAGATCAAATCTTGATAGTAAACATGCGATTTTATGAATAGGTCCTGAAGGAAAGTGAGCAAGTTAGGTTTGAAAACATGAGGAGCCTGTTGGACGACAAAACCAGGGAGCTGACTCAGCTTCAAAAGCAGCTTAAACAGCAAATTGCACGTCTGGTAAGTCTTTTGTTAAAAACCAAAAAGAGGTTATAGGGACCCCCACGCCCTATGCTGATCAATTTCCAATAAAGATTGTATGCGATGCCATAAAGATAGAATCATTATTATTCAAGCAACCTTTCTAAAAAAAATAATATGTCGGATTCGTATGGCGTGGTCGTGATGGAGTGATTCTGGCTTTTATCCAACTATTTCTATTTTGAAAAAATATATTGATTTATAATATACTTTTAAAAAATCCTTTCACCCAATTATATTGTAGTAGGGCTCATTTAAGAGAATCCAATTTTGGCTAGAGCATGGTCCATGTTTGACACTAGAGCAATTTATGTTAGTTTGGAAAAAAATGATGATGATGATGCTCGGAGCACGCGTGAGTCGTCCCTCGTTTTCACCACCAGGAGGGGTTAATGGGGAGAAAATGTTGAACAAATTATGCATTGTTCCACTAGATTTCTCTTTTTTTTTTGCCGTGAACCTCTCATTACACTAAACCAAGTTTCAAGCCGATTGATTCTGCTTTAAAATAAAAAAAAATGATGACAAAGCATAGCCGCTGTCAAATTTGCGAGCTCATGTTTTTATGTATTGGCGTGAAATTTGCGTGAGATTGCGTAATTTATTGCGGTTTCAGCAGGCTTTCTCCTGATCTCACGAAAAAAACTGGTTTGTCTTCTTCTAAGTCAACATAACCCGCCAAAAAGTTCATCGACTCTTTTGTCGTTGTGACTGGAATGCTTGATACGGCTCATAACCTTCGTTATAGTGTGCCATCTTCCACGAAAAGTATCATGTTAAAAAATAGCATCTCTTTTGACTAAATAATAACTCGTCCAAAGTGTGTTAACAAAACATGTTGATGTCGTCGGGTGCTGGAAGCTATTTTCTTCCTCTCTGCGCGGAGAAAGTGGCCCCGACCTCTTTCTCTTACCTAAGGGGTGGTCTTTTGCGTCATATTTCTTATTCTTTTCTATTTCTATTTTTGATAGCGTGAAGAAGCTCACACCAAAGACCGAGTCATTTCCCATCTGGAATCTGAATTGCGAATACAAAGCGGAAGAGCCCAGCAATTCCGGGATATCCTCGAGCAAAATCTTCTATCGTGTTGCAACAAAACGGTATGTCGCCCTTTATTATTACATGTAAATATTCTCATCACGTCATCATTGAATTCACCCCTTTTGATGGAGGGGCTCCTGCCGTTTTTTTAATATCTTTCACCTCGAGGGTAGTATACACAACTCTCCCTTTTTCTTTTGTATTTTTTTGTAAATCCAATAAGAAGATTTTTCTTTTTAAAAAAGGCGGCATTCACCGGTATTTTCTCCTCCCAACCACTCATCGTTGTAACTCTTGTAAAATATTTCTTTTTTAAAAAAAGAGAAAAAGAAGAGGGAGGCACATTTTCTCCGCAGGGACAATAACGAGAGAAAGCCGCGCAAGCAGCACGACCAGAAGAAGCTGCTGTCTTTGCTTCTCTTGAGCTCAGTCGAGCTTCGTTCGTCCTACCGTGAACACCTGTTGCCATATTTATACATGAATATTTTTTTTTGTGTGTGTTCCACGCCCGCACCTCACGTCTTTTCCACAATTGATTACAAGTCGAGCTCTTCTTATTAGGTAAGCACGGAGGTCAGGGCAGAGGTGAGGAGGAGAATTCCATTTTTTTTGCGTAGCTCTCTTTTTGTTTTGTTTTTCACCGTTAGTTGTATAAGTAAGCGCGCGCAAATTAAAAAAAAAAAAAGCGGAACTCCTTTTTTGGAATAAAGGGGAAGGCTTCTGCATCTTTTCCTACTGACCCAGAGAGCCCCACGCGCAGTTTCATATCCATGGGCGGGACACCAAATACAAAACGTGTGCTGAATGTCCAGCATCATCATCTATAACCTCAATTTAAGTGGAACATTGCACTCGACTCATTTTTTGGGTACTTTTTTTTTAAGGGTCATCATACTACTAATCAGCAGCAGCAAAATGCTCAAGACGTGACAAGTTCCCTGGTGACGACATCCACTAATCGGGAGCGGCAACTTCAAATCCAGGTGGACGACCTCCAATTAGCCATCAAAGAGCAACAGGAGACATTTGCTCAAGAGAAACGCGAATTGGTATAATATTTATCCGGAGGATATGTAAACTGTCTTATCTAATCGATTATATCATCAGTTGCGTCGGATTAGCGAGACGGAACAGGAGCAGAAACCTTTAAAGAAGAAGAGCAAAGAGTACCTGATCCGCAACGTCCTTCTATCCACCAGGAATCACCTTCTGGTGGGAAAAGTGAAGATGATGCAGCAGCAATCTCGAGATGACGGAGATGTCGTTCACAAGAGATCCCGACAGAATGTGAATCACCTTGCAGCACCGCCAAAGGTAAACTTTTTCAAACTTTGTTTTCTCATGAGATAACAAATAATTTTCGATGGGGAAAGACGCCCAGAGGGGCGGGCAATTAGCGCTCGCCTCGTATTGAAGAATTTGTTGTTGATGTTGCTAGAATCAACCCATTTTGAAAGAGTATATAATAGATAATGATGATGGGTTACTATATAATTTCCTAGATCCGAAAGAGGCGTTTTCCTTCAATCTTTCTCTATAGTGTACTTATAAAGAGTTATTTGATGATTCACGCTCTTTACCCTCAAGGCGCGACCATTCAATCGTCATCGTGACTCTCTAAGCCGCTTATTATAAGATATCAATTATCCCAGCCTGAATGTCGCCAGAACTGCTGGCGACAGATAATAAAATTCTATTTATACAAAGGATAGACCGCATTTTAGAAAGGGGATAAAAAACAAAGAGAGAAGGTAGCTCAACATTTGTAGATACGGATGTTTACATTTCTTTTTTATGGGATTGATGGACGGTCATCAACAAAACAAGGACCGCCTCGGTGATAAAAAGAGATCCCCTGGTATGTCGACCTGCTAGAGTAGACCATCTTCAATCTGCTATCGATCTACATTCCAGTTTTTTCTTCAACCTTAATGACGTAGGAGTCGATACAGTTAGGGGAGGACCGTTCTTTTTCTGATATATTTTTATGAATCTTTTTGTTGTTGTAGAATAAATCCGTTCAGTGACCTTTATATGTAACTTATAGCCGCAATATATCATGATAACCGCATATGCGGTCATAAATATTATTATTTATTAGAATTAGAATAGAAAAAAAGTGTTGGGAAAGTTAGTACAGCAGTGATTGTAACGCACGTGGCGCACCTTTGGGGAATATATAAAGAATGGCCGGAATGTTGTGCGCATACCTTAAGTTCAAGATAGGCTATCGTCGTCTTTGTCCCAGCAGGCCAAAAAGGTATTTTATCGCTCTTCAGTAACGGTATACACTACGTCAAGTACGCTGGATTGATCGCATCGATGACCATATATATCCAGCTAGGAGAGAGATCAGGTGGACGATGTAAATCGCCCGTGACGACGACGACGTCGCTTCCCAATTCATGTCACTCCATTTATTCAACTTTCTCCCACGAATTAAAGAATAGGGCGTTGTTATTTTAAACGTTTTCTCTTCTTTTCTCTAAATGATACAGAATGATAAGCAACGTAGGATGGAGTACGTCCAGCAGATCCAAAAATTGAGGAAAGAGCAGCGCTATTACTCCATGTGGGAATTACCTCCCCTACTCGAAGTGGAGACAGACAGCGCCGGTGAATCTGGAGGGTCCGAAGGATCTTTATCACCGGCTGCTACATCAGGAGTTTGCAGTTCATCGGAATCTGCTTGGAGCGATGTAAGTGTCAATGTACAATATTATTTCAAGCTTTTTACAGCTTTTTGTACAAAAGAAGAAAAGTAATCAAGTCTTAATTAAAGAGAAAATGCGGTGGAATTCTTTGTGTTTTAATTTCTTATTATTTATGGCCCAAAAAAGGAAACCCGGCGGGAGCTGGAAGTGCTGTTCTCACAGCTGTCACGGGAGCACAGCGACCTCCAGCGCAACTACCAGATGCTCCATGAGAAGCTGCGCCAGCTGACCTCCTTTTCAGATACTGATGCGGCTAATGTCAACTACGCCACACTCCAGGCGGACTACACGGCGGCTAAAGCCCGCATCCGTGACCTGGAAGAGATCCTCCAACTGAAAAATAGCAAACCAAGCAGCGCCACGCCGTCTCTACTCGAGATTCAGGCGAAATTCGTGCGGGAAAAGCACTCGATGCAGACCCAACTGGCCATGCTCAACCACCGGCTCATCGAAGCTAAGAATAAGACACAGGCCGTTCAGGCCGAGCTCAATGAGACCCGGGATCAGAACGAACTCCTCGAATTCCGCATCCTCGAACTGGAAGAGTCCCAAGAAAAGGTTAATTTTTTTTTTATTGTTGTAAATTTGGACTTTATTTAACAAAAATATGATTGATAGGCTACACATCAGTGCTGCCCGGTTGAAGAGATGAAGGATCACACCGTAAATTGTAAGGACGTTTGTACCGATACGGATTCTGGGGATGACGTTTCAGCGGCGGATTCCGGAATCACTTCCCTCACCAGTTACTCGTTGATCGTCGACTGCCCTTCTTCCACCAGCAGCTCGACTAGTGGCGGACTCTCTCCGGATGCAGATTACTTGGTAAATTACTTTTCCTTTCGTTCATTTTATAAGAATCCGCCCCCTTCCGGGTCCGTCATCTTTTGTGATAGAGCACGCGTGATGTGCGGTCCGTCACATGGTCACGTAGCATTTCACACGCTAGTTTCTTTTAATATTGTGGGAACATTTTTCTTCTGCTCTCAGGGTGAGAAGATATCGGCCGTCAAGACGGAATTGCAGTTGATGGTCCCTTGCGTGAGTGAAGCCAAGCACAAGACAGTGCTGGCCCAAGTGCAGGCCTTGCTGGGCGTCTGTCAGTCAAGGCTCCTCGCAAACAAAAACAACAGCAGTCCTACTGTAGAATCATCTCAAAGCAATTGGGATTGCTGGCAACAGCTCCAAGAAAGTGGTATCTTTGAAGAGGATCACCAAAGAAGTAGCAGAAACAGCTCAAGTTTCGTCGACAGCACGACGCAGACGGATGAAGAACGACGTCACCGCGAGATGACACACCAATCCGTTCAAGTTGAGATCGAGGTAAAGGATTCGAGTGTCCAGTCGGATTCTAGATGCCAAGAGGACAAGACGGTTCAAGTGAGCTCAACCCTTGAACTAGCTGAAGCGATAGAAGGATGGTGTCAAACGGAAGAGCCGATTATGACACTCACCGACTTCCGTGATATTGAACTCTACTACGTCGAGCAGATTGAACTCCTCCAGAAAGAAAAAGCATCACACCGGAAAAAGGTATACTATAAATACACACAATCTATTCTCGAGTGTATAATTTTCATAATTACTTAATAATAATAGTTCCAAGTCTGCCGAGATGAGACGACCCAGGTTGTGCAGCAGTTGGAATTGCTGACTCGCCAGTTCCACGAAAGGGAAAAACAATTTGACGACATTTTACAGAAGAACTGCGAGGCTTTCGAGCGCGAATTAGAGTCAGCTCGAATGGAAGGAGGAGGAAATAATGAAGAGCTCTCAGCTTTAAAAGAGTGTCTTCAATCCATCTGGCAAGAGATGAAGAACTACGTCGATATTGTTCATCCGACGGGAGCGGCAACGGCCGGAGTGGAGTTCGGTCAAGCGCTCGTCAGCTCCTTGAACGGACTTTGCACTGAGCTCGGCCAGTTGAGAACGCGTGTCGTAGATCTGGCTGAAATGGAACAGGCTTTCCAGACAACTTTACAGCAAGCTGACGGTCTCGTTCATCACATTGAAGAGAAACATTTAAATCGAATCAGGGAGCTTGAGCTTAACGAGCAAGAACTTAAACAGCAGCTGGATTTAGCCTCTCGGAATCGTTCGTCTGTATATCAATCAGAAGAGGAGGATGACGACGGAAGTCTTCAGTTCAAACTTCAAGGTATTAACTGCTAATTCAAAGAATTTGTTGACATAGTTATCATTTTATTTTTTGTTTGTGTAGAACTAAAGAGTGAAAATGAGGCTCTAACGGCACAGGCTGCAAAGGTTGAAGAACTCCAAGAGTACTGTCAACAACTTCACGGCCGACTGGAAGAGTACGATCAACGAGAAAAGAGTTTCCAGTTGGTCATCCAAGAAGCAGAACGCCGGTTCTCTTCAAAGTATACCCTATTATAATAGCTATTGTGGAAAGTATTAGTGCTAAATGATGATTATTGAATGAACAGGGAACAAAGATACAAAGAAGAAGTCGAGTCACTCCGTATCGAGCTTGACAAATGCCGTGAGAGCGAATTAGCCTGGCCAAAGAAGCTTGAGCTGCGGGAAAATCAGCTGAGCACGATAAAGAACGAACTGGAAACAGAGCGAGTAGCCATTGCAAGACTTGAAACGGAAGTCAAAGATTTGCAATCTAAATCAACCAAGGATGACACTTCTTTCCGGAACGAAGTTGGTTTCATTATTTCCCCCTCTTGAAATTACTGTTTCTAACAAACAAAAACATTATAATTTTGTAGGTGACGAAATTGCGGTCGCAGTTGAAAGCTTCTATAGCACAGCTCAGTGAACTCGAGTCCCTTAATTGCGCTCTCCGGGATCAAATAATGGAACATCAACACAGGATCACATCACTTCAGAGAAGTCTCGAGATGGAGAGCTGTCGTAATCAGGATCTAATGGCCGAAAACAATCAACTCATCCAGGCTCAAAATGAGCTGATTAACCGTCATAACCCGACCAGCACGATCGTCATGGTTGGTAAACCACTCACAGAAGAGCTCTTTGAAGTTGAGACGGACGACGCTGTAACCGTCATTGCAACGGGAGTCGCTCACCCTAATAATACCAGCACGACGCTGGATGACTTCCGGGAAATCTCACTGCCCACCACACCGACGGTCATAGAAGGATGTACAGATATCTTTGAAGAGCACTTTAAGGTACTCGAATCTTTAGAGAGCTATTTGGAGAGCCAGCAGCTCATCGGGGCTGTATCAGAAGATGAATCCGGTATCTCAACTTCGCCCTCTATTCATGAGGTATAATTTAAAAATAGTTTTTAAAGTTAACTTATCTTTTTAAATTAACATTTCTAATTTAAAAAGAACGAACCAATGGCTATGTTGGAGGCGCAGCTATCGCAGTTGCGAACGGAAAAACATTTCCTGCTCAATTCGGTGGTCCAGAGTCAGAAAAAGGATGAAATCATTCACATCCTAATTGATCAGCTCAAGTACAATGCGCCTCGTCAGTACCTGGTGGATACAGCTGCCCAGATCCGCCGGATGACGGCTGAAGACTCTGAGCTGCAGCATCCCTTTCACCACAGGGATAAAGATATCGAAGATGTCTGTCGTCTCCTAGAAGAGCCTGTTGACCTGGTAATCATTTATTTATTTAAAAAATAAGTTTTACTTGGAACTCATCATTTTCTTTATTACTGGTCAGAACTTGCTCGTCTAATTCCTTTTCTTCCGCTAGACTTAGCTCCCTTTATTCGTAGTCTACATCTTACCATTTTGCTTACCCTTATTGCGTATTTTTCAGAGCGAGAGTTACAATGCGCCGGTATCAAGTGGACTCTTGTCCATGAGTAGCAGTATGAGCAGCAGCTGCCATAGTAATAATGACCGTAGTACTCCTACCCCGTCCGCCATCCGCCAATTAGTTCGCCAGACAACCGTTACCGTCCTTCCGGAAGAGGATCCGCTTCTCTCTCCGGCGTCTGATCTTCGAGTCACGCGGAAAGTGGGTCAAGACGGACTTGTGATAGCTTGGCATCCGTCCCCTGATCCAGAATGCACCGGATACTTGGTATATAATTAATCCATCTTCAAATATAATTATCTTTTTAAATCTAATTTTTCTATGCAGATTTGTATCAACGGGCAAGAGGCTCAAAGAGTGCGGAATGCGACACGGACGAAAGCGGTACTGTGCGGTCTTGACCTGCATAGCGAGATGGAGATTAGTATTTATTCACTGTCTACCAAAGGGCTCGTTTCAAGCCCGGATTGCGCTCTTTATTTGCCTGAAGAAAATGTTGCAGACTCATCGACGACGCCGGAGCCGAGGACCACAGAGAACCGAGTTGCTCTTCCATCCGATGGGATAACCCCTCGTGAAGTGGTTGTTCAAACCTTTTACACCAACTCTTCCGTCACCGTCAGATCCTCGCGAAGGGTGAACGGAGCTCCCAATCCGGGATCCAGAATCCCTGTCCGAGCCAGTATGCCTTGACGGACTGAGAGGATAATGTCTCTTTTTTTGCGCTAAATGGTGTCATATTACAGTATACTCGCTTATTATTGTTTCTAAGAAAAAAGGAATTTCCTCAACTGCCTTCTTGTCCTTGATATAAGATTTATTTGGGAGGGAAGATATCAATGTGGAAACTATTTTTAATCGCTCTTTAAAAAATAATAATATAAATAGCCGCGAAGAGTTTTGTTTCGGTTTAAAATATCTCCTGAATCGAGCAAAATCCTGCTGCTTGTTGGAATCGGAATTATATAACTTGCATGCGACTCGAAAAACACCAGTCCTCATAAAATGATCTGAAAAACCGTATTGAGTATAAATGAATAATACAAAAAGTATTACACATAATGGTTTCATACTTTCATTATTACAAAAATCCTACTGGTACTAAGAATACCAATCAAATACATCACTTTTTATCATCTTTCAACAATTCTTCAGCATTAAATTTAGAGGGGTCTTTCTTAATTTCAACAGCAGATTTAAACATGGAAGAAAAACTGCTAGGACTAGCTGAGGTACTGTCTGGGGTAGATATGTTTTCCTTTGCTAAAGCTTGGTCAGCTTCAAAGGCTCTGACTGCAGCACTAAACAGTTCATCTTCATTGATGTAATCCTTCTTCATCTCCATATACTTGTCTAGAAATCTTTGACAAGGTGTGATGGATCTGTTGTTCCTCAGAGAAATTAGCCCAGGGGATCCAAAATGCTTGTAAAATTTCCTGCATAGAATTTAAAAAAAGAGG